>CM065706.1:22443102-22453102 GCA_017654935.2 Phymorhynchus buccinoides | reverse complement strand
GGGGCTGTTATTGAGAATGCATTCTAGTATACGATCTTAATAATCTAAAAACTTCCGGACTCTCCTGGTATTGCAGTATGAAAGAAAGAGGAGAGGGAGAGAGGAGAGGGAGAGAGGAGAAGTATACGATTCTTCCTAATTAGAGAGAGAGAGAGAGAGAGAGATAGAGAGAGAGAGAGAGAGGCAGAAAGAGAGAGAGAAGGTGAGAGAGAGAGAGATAGAGAGAGAGAGAGAGAGAGAGAGAGAGACATGATGAGAGAGAGAGAGATAGAGAGAGAGAGAGAGAGAGAGAGAGAGACGGAGAAATTTGACAATGATTTAATTGCATATAGGCCTGTGGCCCGTTACAATGTCATCGTAACAAAAGCAAAAAAACAACAACTGAAAAGCACAAAAGAAACAATGAGCAAATACACACATGCATGCATACATACATACATTCATACATACATACATACATACATACATACATTCATACATACATACATACAATATATAATATATACATACATACATAATGCATACATAATTATATACATACATACATGCATACGTACGCCCGCACACACATAGTCACAAGAGAGAGAGAGAGAGAGAGAGAGAGAAGCGAGAGAGAGAGAGAGAACGAACGAGAGGAGAGAGAGGATGACGAGAGAGAAAGAGAGAGAGATTCAGAGGATTAGAGAGAGAGAGAGGAGAGAGAGAGAGAGAGACGAGAGACGTGTGTTATGCCTACAAATCACATGTTGGTTTGGTATTTGACTACGCATGCAAATATTGTCTCGACGTGTGTGTGTGTGTGTATGTGTGTATGTGTGTGTGTGTGTGTGTGTGTGTGTGTGTGTGTGCGTGCGTGCGTGCGTGCGTGCGCGCGTGTGTGTGTGCGTGTGCGTGCGTGCGTCGTGTGCGTGCGCGCGTGTGTGTGTGCGCGCGCGTGCGCGTGCGTTTGAAAAGCGTGTGTGCGTGTGTTCATCTTTCTTTCTCTCTCTCTCTCTCTCTCTCTCTCTCTCTCTCTCTCTCTCTCTCTCTCATCTCTCTCCTCTCTCTCTCTCTCACTCCTTCTTCTTCGTCTCCTCCTCCTCCTCCTATGCATGTTCCATTGTACATATCGTTTGTCATTCTCCAACAACAGCAGACCGCCTTTCATTATACCCATCAATCTTCATATCATTCTTCTTCTTCTCCTCTTCCTCGTTGCTTTTCTACTTTCTCTTCTCCTCCTCCTCTCCCTTCTTCGTTCTTGTTCTTGTTCTTCTTGTTTTCTTCTCCTTCTTCATTCTTGTTCTTCTTTCTTCTTCTTCTCGTCTTCTTCTTCCTCCTCCTCCTTCTTTCTTCTTTTTTTTCTTCTTCTTCATCCACATCTTCTTCTTTTTCTTTTTCTCCTTCTCTCTCTCCTCTTCCTCCTCCTCCTTCTTTTTCTGCTCCTACCAACCACTCCTCCTCTTTTTCTTCTTCGTTGTCTTCTCCATCAATCTTCATATCATTATTGTTTCTTTTTCCTCTAGTCCTCCTCCCCTCCTCCTCCTCCTCCTCCTCCTCCTCCTTCTTCTTCTTCTTCTCCTCCTCATCCTCCTCCTCCTTCTTCGTCGTCTCTCCTCCTCCTTTTTCTTTCTTTTCTTCTTCTTGTTCTTCTTTTTCTTCTTCTTCTCAATCAAACTTCTTCTTCTTGTTCTTGTTCTCTGTTCTTCTTTCTCCTTCTCCCCCCCCCCCCCCCCCCCCACCCTCCCCCCCCCCCCCCCCCCCTCCCCCCCACCCCCCCCCCCCCCCCCGTCCCCCCCCCCCCCCCCCCCCCCCCACCTCGTTCACCACCCCCCCACCTTCTCCTTTTTTTTTTAACGTCTTCTTCTTTATCGTTTCCTTCTCCTTGTTCTTCTTGTTCTACCTCGTTCTCTTTTCCATCAATCTTCATATGTCTTCTTTTTCTTCTACGTCTTCTTGTTCTTTGTCGTCCCTCTCTTCCTTCTACTTCTTCTTCTATTCTTTCTTCGACATCAATCTTCATATTCTTCTTCTTCTTCTTCTATTCTTCTTCTTCTTCTGTCGTCTCCTCCTACTCCTCCTCCTCTCCTTCTTCTATTTCTTCTTCGACATTCAATCTTCATCTTCTTCTATTCTTCTTCTTCTTCTTCTTCTTTCTTCTTCTAACGTCTTCCTCTTCTCTGTCGTCTCCTCCTCCTCCTACTCCTTCTTCTCCTTCTTCTTCGACATCAATCTTCATTTCCTTTTATTCTTATTCTTCTTCTACGTCTTCGTCTTCTTTGTCGTCCCCTCTTCCTTCTACTTCTTCTTCTATTCCTTCTTCGACATCAATCTTCTTCTTCTTCTTCTTCTTCTTCTTCTTCTTCTTCGCTTCTTCTTGTTGTTCTTTGTCGTCCCTTCTCTTCCTTCTACTTCTTCTTCTATTTCTTCTTCGACATCAATCTTCATATTTTTTCCCTCCTACTCTTTCTTCTTACGTCTTCTTTCTTCTTCTTCTTCTTCTTCTTCTTCTCCTTCTTCTTCTTCTTCTTCTTCTCCTTCTTCCGTTCATTCTTCTTCTTCTTCTTCTCCTTCTTCTTTCTACGTCTTCGTCTTCTTCTTCTTCGTTCTTCTTCTTCTTCTTCTTCTTTCTTCTTCTGCTACTTCTTCTCTTCTTCTTCTTACTTCTTTTCTTCTTCTTCTTTCTTCTTCTCCTTCTTCTCTTCTTCTTCTTCTTCTACGTCTTCGTCTTCTTTGTCGTCCCCTCTTCCTTCTACTTCTTCTTCTATTTCTTTTTTTCTTTCTTTTTTTTTTCCTTTCTGTCCCATCTTCTGGGCCGTACAGTGGCATTGCTCCCACGCCGCTCGTTCCGAATCCCAATTCGCAGCTACACCCCGGTTTGCTCAAGTCGCAGAATCCGAGACCAGCAGTCCAAGGGGAGCGAATCTATGTCAGGCCGTCAGGAGGCAACCAACCGAGGAGACACTGCACTTCTGCTGAGTCACTTCGGTGGAGTTCAGTGGAGCCTGTTCAGGACACCACCTACTAAGCCCCCTACTGACGACACTATTCTCTTAGTCGCGGAGCCAGCGTGAGTGAGGTCCTCCTCCGAGGGCGCCACCACGACCGTCCACCGACAGCTCCCCAGAACACACTGATCCCCATGACTTTGACCCGAACGCACCAAGGCATAGACTGGATTGGAAACCGAAACTGAGGTCACCATGAGAGCAGGGCATGCAAAGGCACAGAATTCTTCGACATCAATCTTCATATTCTTCTTCTCCTCCTACTTCTTCTACGTCTTCTTCTTCTTTGTCGTCTCCTCTTCCTTCTACTTCTTCTTCTTCTATCCTTCTTCTTCTTCTTCTTCTTCTTCTTCTTCTTCTTCTTCTTCTTCTTCTTCTTCTTCTTCTTCTTCTTCTTCTTTTTCTTCTTCTTCTTCTTCTTCTCTACGTCTTCTTCTTCTTTGTCGTCCCTTCTTCCTTCTACTTCTTCTTCTATTCCTTCTTCGACATCAATCTTCATATTCTTCTTCTTCTTCTTCTTCTTCTTCTTCTTCTTCTTCTTTCTTCTTCTTCTTCTTCTACGTCTTCCTCTTCTCTGTCGTCTCCTCCTACTCCTTCTTCTTCTTCTCCTTCTTTGACATCAATCTTCATATTCTTCTTATTCTTCTTCTTCTACGTCTTCCTCTTCTCTGTCGTCTCCTCCTCCTACTACTCCTTCTTCTTCTTCTCCTTCTTCTTTGACATCAATCTTCATATTCTTCTTCTTCTTCTTCTACGTCTTCCTCTTCTCTGTCGTCTCCTCCTACTCCTTCTTCTTCTTCTCCTTCTTCTTTGACATCAATCTTCATATTCTTCTTATTCTTCTTCTACGTCTTCCTCTTCTCTGTCGTCTCCTTACTACTCCTCCTACTCCTCCTCCTTCTTCTTCTTCTCCTTCTTCTTTGACATCAATCTTCATATTCATCTTCTTCTTCTTCTTCTTCTTTGACATCAATCGTCATATTCTTATTCTTATTCTTATTCTTCTTTGACATCAATCTTCATATTCATCTTCTTCTTCTTCTCCTTCTTCTTTGACATCAATCTTCACATTCTTCACCTTCTCTTTTGTTATTGATGGCTTTTTACCGACTGTTGCTGATAATAGTAATGTAGACTAGTTGTTGCCACCATTATGTTTTTGTTCTACGCTAATTCTTCCTCCTCCTGTCAGTTATTGTTCTTCTTCCGTTGGTCCCCCCTGCTTCTTCGTCTTCTTTTTGTCTTCTTTCTTCTTCTTTTCGTCTTCTTTCTTCTTCTAGTCTTCTTTTTCTTCTTCATCTTCTTCTTTTTCTTTCTGTCTTTCTTCTTCTTCTTCTTCTTCTTTTCTTCCGCATCTTCTTCTTCTTCTTCTTCTTCTTCTTGTTCTTCTTCTTCTTCCTTATATTCTTCTTCTTCTTCCTTCGATCCCACTGCTCCCTCGTTTTATTCTTTTGTTTTCTTCTTCTTCTTTGTCTTCGTCTTCTTCTTCTTTTTCTTCTTCTGGTCAGTAGTGATTTGATCTCTTCTGCAGTAAACGAGCTGTGAACCAGGTCAAAAGCAAAGGACAGATTTGGCACCAATGGGTGAAAACATAAAAAAAAGAACAGAAACTTATAATAGCTCTTGTATTAACAAATAAGGCACAACGAGAGAAAGAGAGAGACAGAGAGAGGGAGAGACGTGGGGTGGGGGGTGGGGGTTGCAGACAGACAGAAACAGACAGACATAAAGACAGAGACGGGGACAGATAGACAAGGCAAGAGAGAGACAGAGTATGCCAATACTGGAAAACAAAGTACACTTTGTAACGATGCCTTATATAGCGACAGATAAGACGGAGTTATAACAGGTGCTGGGTGTATTGCTTCTTGTTCCCGCTATTAATCATAATACGGTTGAGCATATGCCTTGTGTAGTTTGAAAAGGTTTGCATAATTATGATCGATCACAGCCTGTTGTTCCGAACTTTGAACTCATATTTTACAATATAAAGTTTTTTTGATTTATTCTACATAATGTCATTTCAATATTGTGTGCTTATATGTTTGAAGAACGTTCGTGGCAACGTTGTTGTTGTTGTCGTTGTTGTTATAGTTGTTGCTTTGTGGTCTCTTTCGCGTGCTTAGTTGCTCTTTGCTTATATGGTTTGCTACCCGGCCAGAGGCCGAGGTATTGCGATTGGTTTGTGTGTCTGTGTGTCTGTCTGTGTATTGATTATCTTAAAAAACTACTGTTTGGATTTTGATTAAAATTGGCAGAGGGGTAGACAGCTTGAAAAGGAAGCTTCCTTTCGTTAATCAACACCGTGCTGACCTTGACCTTGAAGTGTGACCTAGAAAACCGAAATTTCCTTTTTGGGGCTATGTAATTTCCCCCCAGCTTTATTTCGTGAACTAGTGAACAGAATCGCTTCACATTTTGTGTGGTGGTGTACCATGGTGCAAGGAAGTTTGTATAAAAGTTCAGCTGTACCTCGTGAACTACTGAACAGAATCGCTTCAAATTGGGCTATGTAATTTCCCCCCAGCTTTATTTCGTGAACTAGTGAACAGAATCGCTTCAAATTGTGTGTGGTGGTGTACCATGGTGCAAAGAAGTTTCTATAAAAGTTCAGCTGTATCTCGTGAACTAGTGAACAGAATCGCTTCAAATTTTGGGCTATGTATTGTATGCGTTCTGTAAGGGTGGAAAGTGGTGTGTTTATTGGGGTGTGGGGTGTGGGGAGAGGACATAACTCTGGCCGGGTTTGCATTGTCACAATGCCTTGCTGCCGCTCGGCGATGCACTTACAATGCGCTGCTGCCGCCCGGCGATGCCCTTGTTCTTCTTGTGAACAGATTGTGAAAAATAATAATAATAAAAAACAACAACAGAGAGACAGAGAGAAGAGATAACTTGTATTCATTGTCCTTAGTTGTCTCCTGGTTTGGTTTTATTTTATTCCTCTTACGTCTGTCTCGTCTTTTCCCCTGCCTTTTGTATTTGCGTGACCCTAATTATTCTGCTGGCAGACCATCCTAAGTATGCACAATGCGGTCGCTACTGGGAGCCAAAGCTCTTTTTTTTCTACGGACGCAAATCAAAGTAAATGGCAAATGTAGTTTATTCGATAATATCTAGAAATGAAATGACCTCAAAATCTCTATTATTAAACTAAAACAAACAAGCAAGCAAACCGCACTTAATATTTGGAAATCTCGCCTCGAAATTGCTATCAAAATATCAAAACATACCTGAAAACATTTTATCAAAACGCGAACAAAAGACCACCGGAAAAAAAAGCCCAACGAGACAAAAGACTAGCTTGTTATCTGGAAAACGGACACAACCCAACTCATGGGTGAGCAGAAAAGACAGACACGGATGAGGTGGGGGGTGCATATTTCTCTGTATCCGTATATCCCGTGGGGTTTTGTCTGGTGGGGTTTTCAGGTCCGGGATTCGACCCACTCACCTCAAAGCGTTTGAAAGCGGCAGCCCTGGTCGGTAGTGAGCACGATAGTGGACAGGCTGAAACTCACCAGGATCAGATAGGTCTGGGACACCTCCCGTGTTCTTCAGCCATAAGCCTTTCTTCATTTTATCGACCAATAAGCGCACGGCAGGTAAAATCACATACATCTCGAACTCACCTTCAAAACACCCTTCAAAATGCTTATTATACTCGCTAGTCTAACTAGAAAATGAATGAACTCCAAATACCGGAGAAACAAAAATGGTGCTAGACACTGGGACATTTCCCCTCTACTTGTTCTGAAAACAAAACCCACCTCCTAGGATACCTCAAAACATCGCTTTAAAATGCCTGGGGGAAAAAGAGAAACGGCTCACCTCAAAGTGTCTGAAAGCTGCAGCTCCGGTGGTGATTCCATTCAATTCCTCCAGGAACCTTTCGTCATTGTTAGCTCCACTAAGGGCATAGCAGAGAATGTCTCATTATCTTAGACTCACCTCAGAGTGGCTTAACACTTCATCTCAAAATTCTCGAGAAACACACCTACAAATAAAAACAATCCCGAGAAACACACTTCAAAATCTCAAAATTCCTGAGAAACGCACTTCAAAATCTCAAAATTCCCGAGAAATGCACTTCAAAATGCGTGTAACACTCGCCAATCTATCTAGAAACTTAATGACTTCAAAATACCTTGAAAACCTATTGCTTAATATTGGGAAACTTTCGCCTCTAAATTTCTGCAAAATCATAGGTTACCAGTAAAACCTCGACTTAAAATGCCTGAAACAGAAATCAAAGAACTCACCTCAAAGTGTCTGAAAGCGGCAGCTCCAGTGGTGAGAACGATAGTGGACAGGTTGAAAGCCACCAGGATCAGGTTGGTCTGGGACACCTCTGAGTTCTTCAGGCGAAAGATTTTCTTCACCTGCTTCAGCAGGAAGGTGACGAAGGTGTTGAGGCGTTCCCCCACGCTCTGGAACATCACGATGCACAAGGGGATCCCTGAGGTGGCGTAGAACATGCAGAAGATCTTGCCGCCTACAGTTTGAGGGGTGCTATGACCGTAACCTGGAAAAGAAAAAGAATAAATAAACTATAGATGTTCAACTGTTCCTGTACAGACTGAAACATCACCAAGCAAAAATGAATACCCAAGGTAAAATATGCAGATCTTGCCACCTACAGTTTGAGGGGTGCTGTGACCATAGCCTGAAAATAAAGGATGATAAATGAAATAAGGAAAGGTGTTGAGGCGTTCCCCCATGCTCTAAGACATCAATATGCTCAGAGGAATGTCGTAGAACATACAGAAGATTTTGCCACCCACCATTTGAGGAGTACTGTGACCATAACCTAGAAAAGAAAGAAAGAATAAATAAACTATAGATGTTCAACTGTTCTTCTTCAGACTGAAACATCACCAGGCAAAGATGAATATCCCAGGTGGCGTAGAACATGTAGAAGATCTTGCCACCTATAGTTTGTGGGGTGCTGTGACCGTAACTTGAAAAAGGAAACAGAGAAAGAAATAGAAATGAAATGAAATTATAACAAAAATAGAAATGAAATAGAGATGCTTAGGCGTTTCCCTACACTCTAGGACATCATGATGCACAGTGGGATCCCTGAGGTGGCGTAGAACATGCAGAAGATCTTGCCGCCTACAGTTTGAGGGGTGCTGTGACCGTAACCTGCAAATAGATGATGATAAATGAAATAAGGAAAGGTGTTGAGGCGTCCCCCCACACTCTGGAACATCACGATGCACAGCAGGATCCCTGAGGTGGCGTAGAACATGCAGAAGATCTTGCCGCCCACAGTTTGAGGGGTGCTGTGACCGTAACCTGGAAAAGAAAGAAAGAATAAATAAACTATAGATGTTCAACTGTTCCTCTTCAGACTGAAACATCACCAGGCAAAGATGAAAATCCGAGATGGCATATAACATGCAGGAGATCTTGCTGCTTGCAGTTTGTGAGGTGCTGTGACCGTAACCTGCAAGCGGAATATTTAAACAGGACTAAAATCAATAACAAACAGATTCAAAATGAATTACAAGCCAGTTGTTGTGAAAAGTCACAACAATATTGCCACCTACCATTTGTACAAAACCAAAGTGACCATAACCAGTAACGAAAAGCATACATATACTCTAAATAAAAACAGTTTTCCAAACACATTTTTAAAAGGCGTTTAAACTAATCATCGGGAACATTTAGAAGACTTTGCCCCTAACGGCTTGTGTGAGGATACTGTGACAGTAACCTGGGAGAAAAAAGAAATAACGGATTGATAAACTGTAAGAACATAAAGAAAAGAAACAACATTGAAACTGTGGAAACAACCACTTGAAGAGAGAACAGCACTAAGTAACATACCTACATGTTGAGCAACATACTTCCTAATGAATTCCTCATGGTTAAGAGTGTACGGACGTCCCCTGGACAAGACAGTTCAATGATAAAACATAACCCAGCTTTTCAAAATAGCATCTGCCTCCTCTGCTAGTTAAGTATCGCTATTTAACACATCTGACGAGCAAACACACACACATGCAAACCAACTCCAGCATTTCACAACACGTTACTTGGGGTATTCATCTCTGTGCCATTTCATCAAAATCCTTGAATTTTGGGTCATGATAGAACAAATAAACAAAGAAACCTTCACAAACGAACACACAAGCAGACCGAAAAGACACGAAATAACAAATTAATCGTGGCAAAGCATGATTTGTTAAATGTTATTTTTACCATTTTTGCTCTCTCTATTTTCACTTTATCTCATCATCTCTTTCTAGTCCTATGACTCTCCTCAACCCCCTGTAAACTAACTATTGACTCTAATAGGAAACCATAATATATATACAATCTCTAAAGGCTTCCGTCCACGTTAACATATTTCCCTAGTTCTCCATGACAACACAATGTTAATGCTACTATCATCGTAACATTTCACTATCACGGTGATAGTGTGACAACTATTTCGCAATAGTTTGTCGTAGTATTGCTTACTATCATATCACGTAAATTCAACCAATCGTACCCCCCCCAAGGGCAGACAAGCAATCATTAAAAAATGGCAGCTATCTGGATTGAAGCAAAAACGTGCCGCTTCATTTAGTGTAACTGATATTCTTGAGTGTGAGATACCCATGACCTGTTGCTCCACGTCAGAAGTGCTTCAAACGAAGCATGTTACCCTATCATACAAATTACAGACACGATCAGTTGGTGTTTTCCTTTTGTGCGTTTTCGAAAAATTGAGAGCCAACAGTGGCACAATGACATCGGCACATCAACAGTAGACTAGAAGAGTAAAATCTAGATCTAAGCCAGTCTGGGGGTTTTTCAATAAAAAATGAATCGATCTTAGCCTAGAATGAGCCAAAAAGTAATTAATATTGTTTCCAGTGGAAAAGATGTTCTCAAACACACGCTGATTTGATGTTTCAATTGTCCTCAAGTTCAGATCTAAAACGTCTAGGCCTAGCCCTCATAGCGTAATTGCCCATTCATTTCATGACGTTTTGAGAAATAATAAGAAAAACAGTTTT
>CM065706.1:22435602-22438102 GCA_017654935.2 Phymorhynchus buccinoides | reverse complement strand
CTTACCCAAAAAAGCAATAGATACAAAATAATTACGTTAAAGTTCTCTAGAGTCCCATGGCGGCCATTTTGAATATTACGTCATAACTCAAAATGCCCAACATTTACAACTTAGCCTCGGACGGATTTTGATTCAGCACCCTCAAATCATGTTAGATCAACATAGAAACCTAATATATATCACAAAACAAGGTAAACTTTATAATTTCGCCTGGACTAGAACAAGAAGAGAGGAACTTGAAGGTGTACAACTTAGCGTCATAATAATAATACGTATCCTCTGACAGCGTTACGTCATAAGCTAGGTCTGAAAGTGTCCCAACAAGTTCTATTATTAAAAACGGGCCACAAACAGGTAAAATAATTTGTCTTCAAATAGTTCAACATCAGTCACAGGTGCCGTATTGATTTCCCCTAATCTACGTCACGCCAAATGGATTATCGCACAAATCCCATTTTTGGTGAGATTCAATGGCAGCTGGCAAATCTGCCCCAGGAGACCGATTTTTGCGAAATAAAAGTGTGTGCGTTCACTTTATCTTGAAGAATGTAACATAAAAGGTAGGTTACATAGATACAGTTTGTATACTGTGTCTATGTGTAGTAGGAAATAATGCTGAAACGTTTTCCAGAACGTTTTTAGGTCCGAATGGAGATGCGTATGGTCCTTTAAGCTATATATATTCATCGTTCTTGACAGAAAATGTAGTGTTCTAAGGGTAGACCTCATTTCACCTTAAATACTGGTTTACCCCATTTTAGGGTCTTTACATGTATGTGTGTGTGTGTGTGTGTGTGCGCGTGCGCGTGTGTTTCTGGCGCGTGTGTGTGTGCGCGTGCGCGTGTAGGACTTTAAAATAACATGATTTTGTCAGCAATTGTTTTCTTTTTTGTTGTTCTTCCTTTTCTTTTTTTTCCTCTCTCCTGCTCTCTATCCCTGAACCCCCACCTTCTCATTCTGTCTGTCTGTATGTCTGTCTGTCTGTGCCTCTCTCTCTCTCTGTTTCTCTCTCTCTCTCTCTCTCTCTCTCTCTCTCTCTCACACACACACACACACACACAGGCCTACTCTCTCTCTCTCTCTCTCTCTCTCTCTCTCTCTCTCTCTCTCTCTCTCTCTCTCTCCCTCTCTTTCTTCTCTTTCTTTCTCTCTCTCTCTTGCAGACATATAGGTACTTATTCCTCTTATACGTTTTGTAATCTGCTTTTCCTTCGACATTTCCCAAGTATGAATTTCCTTTTATTATTTTGTTCATACTGTACATACGACTACAACGTTATCAATTTTCTCAGTTCCGGCGCCAAGCGTTACATTTGACGTCATTTAGTCCCCGTTTGACGTCATCCATCACCCACCCTCAACATTGCTGTCTGTCTAGTCTGCTGACTCCTGATAGTTAAAAAAACCCCTTGGGTACTCTTGGTGCTTTATCTCTCTGTCTGTCTGTCTGTCTGTCTGGTTCTCCCTTTAATTCTGTCTCTGTCTCTCTGCCCGTCTGACACTTTCTTTGTATGTATTTACTCTCTCTCCCTCTCTGTTGTCTGTCTGTCTGTCTGTCTGTCTGTCTGTCTCTCTCTCTCTCTCTCTCTCTCTCTCTCTCTCTCTCTCTCTCTCTCTCTCTCTCGTTAGAAGCAGCACAGTCTCTCTCTTTATCTGCCTCTGTCTGCCTCTGTCTGTTTGTGACTATCTCTGTCTCTGTGTCTCTGTCTCTCTCTGTCTCTCTCTCTCTCTCTCTCTCTCTCTCTCTCTCTCTCTCTCCTCTCTCTCTCTCTCTCTCTCTCAGAAGCAGCACAGTCTCTCTATCTGCCTCTGTCTGTCTGTGACTATCTCTCTGTCTGTGTCTCTCTTTGTCTCTGTCTTTGTCTCTCTCTCTCTCTCTCTCTCTCTCTCTCTCTCTCTCTCTCTCTCTCTCTCTCTCTCTCTCTCTCTCTCTCTCTCTCTCTCTTCTCTGCTACTGCTGCTGCTGCTATTTCTGTGTTAGTACTATCACAACATCACAACATGTGCATCACAAATCAACAGGCACAGGAACACTGACAACTAGCAAAGAGAAGCAGAATGTTCGTTGAAGCATCCGCTTCTACCACTACTACTACTACTACTACTACTACTACTACTACTACTACTACTACTACTACTACTACTACTACTACTACTACTACTACTACTACTACTACGACGACGACGACTACTACTGCTGCTGCTGCTACTACTACTACTACTACTACTACTACTACTACTACTACTACTACTACTACTACTACTACTACTACCACTACTACTCCTACTACTACTACAACTACTACTACTGCTGCTGCTACAACAATTACTACTACTATTACTATCATTACTACTACTAGCGCTCTTTTGTTTTTTTCAGTACTGACCTCCTGGAACAAACTTCCTCTCTCCCTCCGTCAGCGACCGACCCTCTCTGCCTTCAAATCAAATCTCAAAACCCACCTGTTCCCACCTGTCATTGAAGCCCCCTCTTTCTGTC
>CM065706.1:22408630-22430102 GCA_017654935.2 Phymorhynchus buccinoides | reverse complement strand
ATGAGAGATGGGAGAGAGACGAGAGGAGATGGAGTCCCTCCTTCTTCTCTCTCTCCTCTCTCTATCTTCTCTCTCTCTCTCTCACTACCCCGAAAATAGAGATTTTTTTGTTCATATTTTTTTTTTTAGAGGGGGACCTGATGACAAAGAAAGTAGTTGTTATATCAGTTATCATCATTGAACATTTCGAGTTCGAGTCGAACTCTCCTCTCACTATCTCTTTCTCTCTCGCTCTCGCTCACTCTCTTCACCACCCCTCTCAGACTCCTCACTCACAAACTCACAAATATCACACGCACAACTACAAAATATACACGGCGCTAAGGTGCACAAAACGTGTTTGACTTGCCCCCTGGCGGTGACATGTGGCCGCATGAGTGGCTGCACATTGTATAGTTATGTCGGGGGATCGTTAGGTAGTAGTATGCTGTGCAGCTGGGCCCTTCACTAATTAACCCCCCCCACCCCCCCCCCCCCCCCCCCCCACCCCCCCCCCCCCCCCCCCCCCCCCCCCCCCCCCCCCCCCCCCCCACCACACCCCCCCCCTCTGCTCCCCCCACCAACCCCCCCCCAAAGAAGACCGGGTCCGTTTATATTATGAACAGAGGTAGAAAAAAAGTGTGTGAAAGAAAAGAAAACAAACAAACAAACAACCCTCCTACTAGGGAGTGGAGAGAAAGAATCAAGGAGCGGAATTCATAATGGGATGGAGAGAGCAGCGAGACACACACAGAGAGAGACGCAGACACGCAGAGAGCGAGAGACACAGAGAGAGATGATGAGAGAGAGAGGAGAGAGAGAGAAGAACACGCTAAGTCTTGGACGAAATGACAAACACTGTCTTCGTTGCCACTGGGTTTAAACGTATACTCAGTGCTGGGGCACACAACACACGGCGGTTAATCGTCTCATCCGAAATAAAATCTCCACGTTCAGACCGTACAGGCCTAGTGCAAAGTGAGAGGAAAAAACACATCCCCTGTACCCAGGTTCGAACCGGGTTTACTCAACGCGACACACGAACACGCTACACACTCGCAGCACAATCTACACCATTGCGAATGCGTTACGGAGAGACAGAGAGACTCGATGGGAGGGAGAGGAAAGAGAGATCGTGAAGGAGGGAAGAGAGGGATTAGTTGGAGGAGAGAGACTAACTGAAAAGGCTTGTACCCACGTGTCGTCATATCCGGCCACAAGGAGCACGCCATATTATAGGGGAGACCGCCATCTTAGTCCTTAACCATTTTTTTGAAAAATGCCAGATCGATGCTGCGTATTTGGCTGTTTCCAATTCGAAACTTAGACTAAACTGTATTTATAACATCTGGATGTTTTTCTTTACACATTTAGATAACATTTTCACTTTTTTGAGGACACAGAAAGAAGGACTAAGATGGCGGACAGAGAGACTTCCGTTGGAAGGGTTCGAGAATGGCGCAGAGCGAGGTAGGAGGTTGGAGCCCATACCAGAAAAAAGAGTAATGCGGGGATAGATTATGTCAAAAGACAGGGAGAGCCATCGCACAGTGCAGACAAAGGAAGAGGTGAGAGACCACAGAGTTGAGAGATAATAATAATAGGCTAGGAGAGAGGCATGACACATACAGTACTGAGACACATAGACACACGCTACACACAAACGCGCGCGCACCTACACGCTCACGTACGAACCACCCACACACAACACTCCTATTATTCAAGGTCCCCGTTTGGGAGCAATGTGTCGAGAGTTTTCATTAGGATAAAAATCAAACATACTTATAAAGCATGGACCAGCCTTGGAAAGAATTACCAAGAAAGAGAGTCCGCCCTCCCCCCCCCCTTCCCCCCCCGGAAATGAGGGATGACGACACCGGACCACCACACAGACACAACATCACCACACCCGCACGCACTCACCAGCGTCACACACACAGACTACACACGGGAGGGCGCGAGCAGGTGCGAGGAGCACACACATACATACGCACGCTCGCACGCACGCACAAGTTACAGATTACAGACACCAGAGAGACACTATCACACACACACCACGACCCACACACACACACACACACATCCGTCTAATATCAGGAGAAGTGGATAGACGTTAAAATGAAACACACACACACACACACACGCACACACACGCACGCGCGCGCACGCACACACACACACACACACACCACACACACACACGCACGCACGCACGCACGCAGCACTCACACACACACATACGCACGCACGCACCGCACGCACGGAGCACGCACACACACACGCACATACACACACACACACAAAATCCAAGCAAAAAGGGAAGCGCAGAAGAACTATTTCTTTACTAGCAGCATGCTCCGATGTCGGAGCGTGGCTGCCCACGCGGCGGGGGGGTAATTAAAAACGGGTCACACACACGTAAATTAGTTCTCATTCCAAGCCGATGCATTTGTACCATATAATAGTGTTCAAGTGCTTCAGCTGTTGGGATGGGAAGATCCCTGGAGTCTTTTAGCCAGGGTACGACAACAACAACAAACAAAAAACAACAACAAACAACAACAACAACAACAACAGCAACAACAAGCGGCAAATCAATGTTGGCATAATGGGGGGAGGGTGTGTGTCAGTACGTTATGGGGAGCTGTCGTTGGACGGAAGTGGTGGCGCCCTCGGAGGAGGACCTCACCCACGCTGGCTCCAGGACTAGACGCCTCCTCCGGTGGTTGCCTTCTGACGGGAAGACATTGGCTAGGCTAGGACTGCTGATGAGTAGGACTCTGCAGACCGGACATACCACTGTGTGGCCACCGAGTTGGGACTCAGCAATGAGCGCAGTGGGAGCAACGCCAGGTTGCCTTCTGACGGCCTAAGCACGGGGCCCAGAAGAACTGGAGAATGTGCGATGAGAGAGAGGAGAGAAGGAGAGACAGATGAGAGAGAGAGAGAGATCGGAGATAAGAGAGGAGTGAGGAGAGAGAAGGAGTTGTAGAGAGAATCTGGGAATGCCCTAGAGAGAGAGAGAGAGAGAGAGAGGAGAGCGAGAGGGGATGAAAGACGAGAGAGAGAGAGAGGGAGAGAAGAGTGAGAGAGGGGGGGGGGAGAGAGAGAGGAGAGAGAGAGAGAGAGAGAGAGAGAGAGAAGAGAATGATTCGTTAGATTTTTTGAGAGAGAGAGAGAGAGAGAGAGTCGAGAGAGAGAGAGGAGAGAGATGAGAGAGAGGAGAACGAGAGGAGAGAGAGAGAGGAAAGAGAGGAGGGAGAGGAGAGAGAGAGAGAGAGGGAGGAAGAGCGGGTTGGGGGAGAGAGAGAGAGAAGCGGTGGGAGAGAGAGACGGAGAGAGAGAGAGAGAGATAAATAGAAAATATAAAAAGAACGAGGATGGAGATGAAGAGATAGAGAGAGAGAGAGAGAGAGAGATGGAGCGGGGGGGGGGAGAGGCTGAGAGGTGAGAGAGAGAGAGAGAGAGAGAGAGAGAGAGAGAGAGAGAGATGTTGACATGATAATAAAGCTACAGCAATAAAAAAAAAACATAAGGTAGAGAACTCTCTTTAAATTAACCCCCATTCACTAAGATTGCTTTCGACAGCCCCGCCTAGTCCAGTATGAGCAAGAGTCAAAGGGAGACAACCCCAACTTCATCCTAAAAATAAATAAAAATGGACGAGCCAGGTTTGCCTATGTTATGACCCTCACTCACACAGAACACAACAACATTACGTCGGTGAAATTCAAAAAACCTCGTATCTCGATTTTTTTTTTAGTCAGCTTTCTATTTTTTTCCCCCACCTTCCACCGAAAATTCATATCTCTAACGACTTTCTATCTCGGGGTAAATGAGGTTGTGAAAATAGAAGAAAAACTCGTAAGTCCCAAATTCAGATCTAGTTAAGGACAACACCTCGTATCTTCGTTCTTTTCAAGTCTAAAAAAATATGTTTAATACTCATTTTAACAAAATGCAAGGCTAAACTCGCAATGTCTTGAACAACATATTCATCATAGTTAATCAATTGTGGTCAACGCGGTTAATTTTTAAAACAACTTTTTTTTTCATTTTTCTCAAAACTACCAAAAATAATTGAGATACGAGTTTTTTTTAATTTCACCGACGATAGTAGAGAGAACAGCGTACAAACGAATCAACATTTTATTCAAGAATGGCATAGCCTTCTAATCTCGAACTGTGTTACACATAAGCAACACACAACAGAGAACACAAACCGGAATGCTTCGAAAGAAGGTTTGGTTGATGAATGATTGAAATGGAGAAGCTTGGAGAGGAGGAGACAGTGCAACCCTTCGTCAGCTGGGGAGACTACACAGACTGGGAAAACTAAAATCTATCACATTCTACAGAGACTATGATGAAGATATGTCCATCCTTAGTAGGTGTGCACTCGCGGCTTTGCACCTGCTAAATCTGACCCCAAAATGTAGCGTTTTTGGTTTTTTTTTCGTAAAAGGAAACTTTAATTATTTTTTTTTTTTAAACTGAACGAGAAAAGGCTATGCTACTCTTGGATAGATGTTTATTTGTTTGTTGATGTGTACTGTGCGGGTGACGGGTCATAAAAAGGCGAAACTTGGCCACATTCTTTATATTGAGAATGATGCTTTTGTTTGTCTCCACTTTGCACTCGTCTTGATCGAAGGTGAAAGACGGGGTAAAAAGCGCATGGGCGGGTAAGAAAGGAAAAGCCCCACCCATTATCCTCAATGAAATAAATAAAATTTCAGTCAAATTTGCCCATGAGACGAATGCTAGACATTAACGCTCGTCTCATGGGCAAAATGAGACTGAAATTTGCTTCATTTCATGAGATATTTGGGGTGGGCTTCTTACCCGCCCATGCGCTTTTTACCCCGTCTTCCCCTACGCATTGCTAGATGACTGGTATCGTAATCAACTTTGCTGGAGGGGAGTTAATCAGAAGAGTTTCCTCCCTTTGATCAATTTCGTTATCTCCTCTCTTGCCTCATTATTTCATTCTACGATTACGTATAAAAGTTAAGGTGTCATTTTTTGTTTTAACAATGTATACTACCTTCCAGTCCACACATGTTTAACAATGTTTAAAACTTTTCATTAATCAATATTGCTAAACAACACGAGTGCGCGTGCGCGTGCGCATGTGCAGCACATAATGTGTGCGTATGCCTACGTGTGCGTGCGTCTGTGCACGGGACGCGTTGGAATGCATGCGTACATGTGTGCGTGTGAGCGTTGTGTGTGTGTGTGTGTGTTTGGTGTGTGTGTGTGTGTGTGTGCGTTGCGTGCGCGTTGAGTGCGTGCGTGTATTGTGTGTATGTGTTGTGTGTGTGTGTGTGTGTGTGTGTGTGTGTGTGTATGAATAAGAAGAAGAAGAAGAAATGAGAAGAGAGAAGAAGAAGAAGAAGGAAGAAAGAAGAAGTGAAAAGATAGGAAGAAGAAGAAGAAAAGAAGGGAAGAAGAAGAAGAAGAAGAAGGAAGGAGAGGAGAAGAAGGAAGAAGAAGAAGAAGACTAAGGAGAAGAAGAAGAAGAAGAAGAAGAAAAAGAAGAAGAAGAAGAAAAAGAAGAAGAAGAAGAAGAAGAAGAAGAAGAAGAAGAAGAAGAAGAAGAGGAGAAGAAGGTTGGGATAGGGGTTTGGGCTTTAGGGAAATTAAAAGGGTACATTAATTGGCCAAGTGCGTTTGGTAGTCTCGGGGGCACAAAAATAGGACTTTGTGTCTCTACCATTATTAAGCTAAAATCATTTAGCCTGTAGTATTTGTTTCGTTTTTGTTGTGTGTGTGGGTGTGGTTTTAAAAAAAAATACCGTCCTGTCCCTTTGTAGTAATAGCCCAATCCACACGAGCATTTATTCATATTCACAAGCACGCACACATGCACGCGCGCACAGTCACACACACACACACACACCACACACCACAACACACATGCACAAACGTGAATTGCACAGAGACAGAATCACCAAGCGCTAGTGCTGTATGGACCTGCTTTTCTTAATATACTTCCATTTTCCAAACTCATAGGAAATAAACGTGACAAATTAATTAACCCTACGAACCCTTTCAACCTCAAACTCAACTCCACCCCCACCCTCCCCACCCTTCACCCCATTATATATATATATATCTCTCAGTGTCTGTCATATCTGTTTGTCTCTGTCTCTGTATCAACCCATGTCATTCTGTCCTAGTTTGCTAAAACAAAATTGGGGGGAAAAAACCGGTTCCAAATTATTATTTTCCACCACCCTTAATGTTCCCAGCAGAGCATTAAGCATGCGCCTGGGATTGATTGTTGACGTCACGAGTTCATAAGGAGAAGGGTAGAGAGAGAGAGAGAGAGAGAGAGAGAAGAGAGGAGAGAGAGGGAGAGGAGAGACAGAGAGAGTAGGAGAGTGAGAGAGAGAGGAGGAGAAGAGAGGAGAGAGAGAGAGAAGAAGGAAGAGAGAGAGAGGGGGAGAGGGAGGAGAGAGAGAAAGAGAAGAGACGAGAGAGAGAGAGAGTGAGAGGAGGAGAGATAGAGAGAAAGACGCGAGGGAGAGAGAGAGAGAGGGGGGGGGGAGAAGGAAGAGAGAGGGGGGAGAGGAGAGAGGGTGGAGTGAGAGAGAGAGAGAGAGAGAAGGAGATAGAGAGACAGCGGAGAGAGAGAGAGAAGGGATGAGGGAGAGGGAGAGAAGAGAAAGAGAGAGGGAGGAGAGAGGGACGTGACAGAGGAGGGATCAGAGAGAGGGGGGGCAGAGAGAGAGAGAAGAGAGAAAAAAAGAGAGGGAGAAAGAGGAGAGAGAGGAGAGAAGGAGAGAGGGAGGAGGAGGAGAGAAGAGGGAAGAGGGAAGAAGGTGAGGTGAGAGGAGAGAGAGAGAGAGAGAGATTGAGAGAGAGAGACATCAGAGAGGAGAGAGAGAGAGACGTTTCGTAGACAGAGTCAGACTGGAGAGAGGGATGAGGGAGGTGACAGAGAGGGAGAGGAGAGATGAGGAGGAGGGATGGATGCAGAGAGACAAACCCTGAGACGGGGAGGGAGAGAGGAGTAGAGGAAGATTGAGGGACCCAGGGACCATGAGGGAGAGAGGAGTTTCACCCTTTCCCTCGTCTCTCGCTTCGAAGGGGGGGGAGAGAGAGAGGTTGGACTGAGAGAGGGAAATTGAGATTGAAACGGAGGAAGAGAGAGAAAGAGACCAGGACAGGAGAGAGAGAGTAATGCTAGAGGATAAACTTACCACAATGAAACGATTTTTTACGTGAATAGGCCATTGGCCTTATGAGAGAGAGAGAGAGAGAGATGTAGAAAATGAGGTAACTTCCTGAAGGGGGCATACATTATTTGAGACTAGTCTAATTTAGCCAAAAGACTGCGCATGGTAGAGAAAGAGTTAACTTTCATCTGAATCCGAAAATTTGACAAGGAATCAGCTGAAATGAAGAACACGGTAGCGAATGAATTAAAGTTTTGTTTTAATTTTTAAAGGGCTATCTCAACAGCAACAACAGTAAAACGAGAGGGTGAGAGAGAGAGAGAGAGGAGAGAGAGAGAGAGAGAGAGGAGAGACAGAGGGGAGGAGTCAGAGACAGAGAGGAGAGAGAGAGAGGAGGGATAGGAGGAGAAAGGGATGGAGGGAGACTGAGAAAGAGAGAGAGGAGGAGAGAGAGAGAGAGAGAGAGAGAAGAGAGAAACGTTCTTTCTGAGCTTCTTCGATTCACTCGGCTCAGACAGTTTCCAGTCAAAATATTGAAACGCACATGCGTCATGCTCATTATGTCCATGCGCCTCCACTAAGACTGCTGTTACAGAATGAGACTCGCGGTGCTGTAACGCCACGGAAAATCCCGCGTAAATAAGTCAAAGAAAGACAGGAAGGAAAAAAAAAATCATAAGCGCACGTTGCCGTGCGGAAACGCGTCCGTTTATCTTACGTTTTTCACGGGGTTTTCGCGCGGAAGTTCCGCGTATGTGTGTACGTGCGCTGGCTGATTAAGAAAAAGGCTCCAGCATGTCCGTCGTCGGCTGGAGAAAATATTTGTAAAAATTCCGTGAGGAAAAATAAGGCAAAGGAGAATGGATGCGGTTAGGGCAGCAAGGGGATAGTAGATGACAGTAAGCAAAGGGAAAAGGCAGAGTCAAAGGAGAGTGACAGATTAGAGGAAGTTAACTTCCAGAAGTTGCGAAGGGAACCATTTTGTACGAAAGACAAATGGGCAGCCCGGGGGGGGGGCAGGGGGGGGCAGTACAACGTACGCAATTGTTTAGTAAAATATTCAGTCATTGGGACATTCAAACCTGTAAATAGACGATTTTCGGTGAGAAAAACAACTAGGAGAGAGCACTTTGTGATAATATGAGTTGATTACCTCGACTTACTCGGTCAAAAACCATGGCAACAATGGCGTCGAAGCTTGAAACCGCAGGATGCCATTCAGCGAATTGCAAACTTTTTTTTTTGTTTTGTTGATAAATGATAAGGGGTGGCCAGTTGCTACAAAGTGATAGAACTTGCAAACTGTGACGTAAAAAGAATATAAACAAGTGCAACGCCGAGCGGCTGCAAAGTCCCCTCGCAGCATCGCCGAGCTACTACTCCGAAATCATGAATGTGTCGTGCTGTACACATACATAAAAACGCATACCAACAGCACGTAACTACATAAAAACGCATCAAAACAGCACGTAACTGAATAGGGTTTTTTATATATAGCCTTGGGGTTCGGACCCGTGATTTGAGCGCGCGCGATCATGCGCACACGCGCGCACAGAGAAAAATTCATGACAACTGTGTTATAGACCATTCATCAAGAAATCCCTCATTGAAATACATGCAAATACATGTTTCGGGGTTTGAACCCCGTAACTGGCGCGACCTTGACCTTAATGTAAAACTAAATACATCAGTGGATAGCTTGCCTTCTTGGCAAACTAGTATACCAAATTTGATGATGATAGACTGAATAGTTTTTAGAAAAACGGACGAATAGCCGGACGGACGGAGGCACGCCGGACGGACGGACGGACGGACGCACGCCGGACAGCGGATCACGGACGGTTTAAAAAGGCCGCAAAAACAATAAGCTCCCCGAACCTTCGGCTCGGGGACTAATTACACCAACAAGCACTTTTAGAATGACGCACTGCGTTCTACATGCTGTGTGTCTCATCAAACACACGAGGCGCGGGCTGGGGATCTACCTGAAGGCAGAGTAACTTCCCCTGTTTGACCGATCGAATTAGGCGAGATCACTTCCACACGCCATGAAATTACTCCCCTTAATTATCGGAGAAGGGCGGAGAAAAGTAGAAAACGTGTTACGTCCGCGTTAAAACGCTTCTGTTCTTCAGGAGGAACAAAAGAAAAGTGGAAAAAGAGAAGAGTAATGGACAACACTACCAGTCTTTACCAACCGTGATCGTAGAGAGCGGATTGGTAATGTTTTCACTCGTGTCTGAGGATACTATAACTTGAAACTTGTGGCGGTGCCATAGCCGATGAGGTTTAACCGAGGCGTGGTCACCGCTACAGCTATCTGTATTAATAACAAATCGGGACTTTAACTGGTTTTGTACTGCCTCCGGGCATTGCCTCCAGTATTGTTCCCACCATATTTGTATTTACAAATGTCCCATATGTGTCTGATTCACCACAAAGAGGACGTGAAACTCCATTTTCGCACTCGTGTCTGAGGTGGTGCTTGTATGTTTGTATGTTTGTTTGTATGTTTGTATGTATCCTCTCTAGCGTTTGAACGGATGGACTTAGGGTGCTCAAATTTTGCATTCGGGTAGGTAGTAGGAGGAGATCTAGGACGAGTTCGATAATGAAGGTCATGGGTCAAAAGTAAGTCAAGGTCACTGGAGCCGAAAACGCTGCAGTTTTTTTGTGATTTAGCGTCTTAAACCGAAACGGTTGGTGATTTTAGCGTCTTAACGCTCTAGTCCTAACTAATGCATTTGGAAATGATTGTCGTCTCAGAGGGAATTCTTGAGCTCGGGTTTAAAGACCCAAGATCAGGCACAGATTGGCACGTGTCAAAATCACGGTTCCAACAAATCAGCGGGTTTTTGCAGCATCGCTGGGATCAGTTTCCCGGTTCTTATAAGCTGGTAAGAAATCTTCTTGTTTTCACTAGGTTTGACTGTACATTCCCATACAAATGCCCCAGCAATTTGCAAAAGACGAAACATCATCAGCTTTAAAGAGAATGGCAGGCATCGATGGGAAGGGGGTTGTGGGGCATTGTAGAGACACAGACAGGGGGGGGGGGGGGGAGTCACAGCTACGGGGGGGGGGGCGAGAAAAAACCAAGGGAACTTAATGTCGTGGTGTGTTCAGGGGTGTCTTTAACCAATGCATTTGGCATGGTTGGGTTGCTTCTCAGGGAGAATTCTTGGAGCTTGGGGTTTTTTAAAAAAGAAGAAGAAAAATCAGCTTTAAAAAGGGGAGGAGAGATGTTCGGTGGCTGGGCAGAGAGCTGCTTGAGAGGGGGGGGGGGGGGCTGTTATGAGAATGCATTCTAGTATACGATCTTAATAATCTAAAAACTTCCGGACTCTCCTGGTATTGTGAGTAATGAAAGAAAGATATTAGGGTGAAAGTGATAGATGTAGAGAGAGAGAGAGAGAAATAGAGGACTCTCGTGAGAGAGAGAGAGAAGAGAGGAGAGAGAGAGAGAGAGAGAGAGAGATAGAGACACGAGAGAGAGAGAGAGGAGAGAGAGAGAGAGAGAGAGAGAGAGAGAGTAGAGAGAGAGAGAGAGAGAGAGAGAGAGAGAGAGAGAGAGAGTTGACAATGATTTAATTGCATATAGGCCTGTGGCCCGTTACAATGTCATCGTAACAAAAGCAAAAAACAACAAACTGAAAAGCACAAAGAAACAATGAGCAAATAACACACATGCATGCATACATACATACATTCATACATACATACATACATACATACATACATTCATACATACATACATACATACATACTATACATATGATATGCAATACATAATGCAATACGATACATACATGCATACATGCATACGTACGCCCGCCAACACAACACAAGAGAGAGAGAGAGAGAGAGGTAGAGAGAGAGAGAGAGAGAGAGAGAGAGACGTTTGACCTGATAGGAGAGAGAGATAGAGATGGAGAGAGAGAGATCGAGAGAGGGTAGAGAATGTATGGAGAAGACTCACGACTTGAGAGAGGGAGATTGAGAGTCGGAAGACTATCAACTATGAGTAAGAACGTGAGTGTTGAGAAGAGGAGACGAGAGGGAGAGAAAGATGAGAGAGAGAGTGTGAGAGAGTGAGAAGAGAAGAGAGACGATATTGAGAGAGGAGAGAGAGGGACGGTGAGGGAGCGAGAGATGAGCGAGGTCGATGAGTTGAGAGAGGTTCGAGAGTTTGTTGTGTGTATGCCTACAAATCACCCATGTTGGTTTGGTATTTGACTACGCATGCAAATATTGTCTCGGCGTGTGTGTGTGTGTGTGTGTTATGTATATGTGCGTGTGCGTGTGTGTGTGTGTTCTGTGTGCTGCGTGCGCGCGTGCGTGTGCGTGTGTGTGCGTGCGTGCGTGTGTGTGCGTGTGTGTTGCGTGCGCGCGTGTGTGTGCTGTTTGCGCGCGCGCGTGTGCGTAGTGTATGCGTCCGTTTGAAAAAGCGTGTGCTTCTGTGTTCATCTCTCTCTCGTCTCTCTCTCCTCTCTCTCTCTCTCTCTCTCTCTCTCTCTCTGTCTCGCTCTCTCTCTCTCTCTCTCTCTCTCTCCTCCCCTCCTTCTTCGTCTCTCTCCTCCTCCTCCTCCTATGCATGTTCCATTGTACATATCGTTTGTCATTCTCCAACAACAGCAGACCGCCTTTCATTATACCCATCAATCTTCATATCATTCTTCTTCTTCTCCCCTTCCTCGTTGCTTTTCTACTTTCTCTTCTCCTCCTCCTCTCCCTTCTTCGTTCTTGTTCTTCTTTTTTTCTCCTTCTTCATCTTGTTCTTCTTTCTTCTTCTCCTTCGTTCTTATCCTCCTCCTCCTTCTTCTCTTCTTTTTCCCTTCTTTTTTGTTCTTCTATTCATCCACATTTTTCTTCTTCTTTTTCTCATCTCCCTCTTCCTCCTCCTCCTTCTTTTTCTGCTCCTACCAACCACTCCTCCTCTTTTTCTTCTTCGTTGTCTTCTCCATCAATCTTCATATCATTATTGTTTCTTTTTCCTCTAGTCCTCCTCCCCTCCTCCTCCTCCTCCCATCCTCCTCCTCCTCCTCCTCCTTCTTCTTCTTCTTCTCCTCCTCCTACTCCTTCGGCGTCGTCTCCTCCTCCTGTTTTTTTTCTCTTCTTGGTCTTGTTCTTTTTCTTCTTCTCAATCAAACTTCTTCTTCTTTTTCTTGTTCTTGTCTTCTTCTCCTTATCCCCCCCCCCCCCCCCCCCCCCCCCCCCCCCCCCCCCCCCCCCCCCCCCCCCCCCCCCACCTTCTCCTTTTTTTTAAACGTCCTTCTTCTTTATCCGTTTCCTATCATTCTTCTCCTTGTTCTTCTTGTTCTACCTCGTTCTCTTTTCCATCAATCTTCATATCTTTCGTTCTCTTCATATTCTTCTTCTTCTTCTTCTACGTCTTCTTCTTCTTTGTCGTCCCCTCTTCCTTCTACTTTTTTTCTTCTTCTATTCCTTCTTCGACATCAATCTTCATTCTTTCTTCTTCTTCTCCTTCTTCTTCTTCTTCTACGTCTTCTTCTTCTTCTTTGTCGTCCCTTCTTCCTTCTACTTCTTCTTCTATTCCTTCTTCGACATCAATCTTCATATTCTTCTTCTTCTTCTTCTTCTTCTACGTCTTCTTCATTCTTCTGTCGTCTTCTTCTTCTTCTACTTCTTCTTCTATTCTTCTTCGACATCAATTTCATATTCTTCTTCTTCTCCTTCTTCTTCTACTTCTTCTTGTTCTTCTGTCGTCCCCTCTTCCTTCTACTTCTTCTTCTATTCCTTCTTCGACATCAATCTTCATATTCTTCTTCTCCTTCTTCTTCTTCTACGTCTTCTTGTTCTTTGTCGTCCCCTCTTCCTTCTACTTCTTCTTCTATTTCTCCTTCGACATCAATCTTCATATTCTTCTTCTTCTTCTTCTCCTTCTTCTTCTTCTTCTACGTCTTCTTCTTCTTCTTTGTCTTCCCCTCTTCCTTCTACTTCTTCTTCTATTTCTTTTTTTCTTCTTCTTCTTTTTTTCTTCTTTTCTGTCCCATCTTCTGGGTCTCTACAGTGGCATTGCTCCCACGCCGCTAGTTCCGAATCCCAATTCGCAGCTACACCCCGGTTTGCTCAAGTCGCAGAATCCGAGACCAGCAGTCCAAGGGGAGCGAATCTATGTCAGGCCGTCAGGAGGCAACCAACCGAGGAGACACTGCACTTCTGCTGAGTCACTTCGGTGGAGTTCAGTGGAGCCTGTTCAGGACACCACCTACTAAGCCCCCTACTGACGACACTATTCTCTTAGTCGCGGAGCCAGCGTGAGTGAGGTCCTCCTCCGAGGGCGCCACCACGACCGTCCACCGACAGCTCCCCAGAACACACTGATCCCCATGACTTTGACCCGAACTTCTTCAAGGCATAGACTGGATTGGAAACCGAAACTTCTTCACCATGAGAGCAGGGCATGCAAAGGCCACAGAATTCTTCGACATCAATCTTCATATTCTTCTTCTCCTTCTACTTCTTCTACGTCTTCTTCTTCTTTCGTCGTCCCCTCTTCCTTCTTCTACTTCTTCTTCTATTCCTTCTTCGACATCAATCTTCATATTCTTCTTCTTCTTCTTCTACGTCTTCTTGTTCTTTGTCGTCCCCTCTTCCTTCTACTTCTTCTTCTATTCCTTCTTCGACATCAATCTTCATATTCTTCTTCTCCTTCCTTCTTCTTCTACGTCTTCTTCTTCTTTGTCGTCTCCTCTTCCTTCTACTTCTTCTTCTATTCCTTCTTCGACATCAATCTTCATATTCTTCTTCTTCTTCTTCTACGTCTTCTTGTTCTTTGTTCGTCCCCTCTTCCTTCTACTTCTTCTTCTATTTCCTACTTCGACATCAATCTTCATATTCTTCTTCTTCTTCTTCTTCTACGTCTTCTTGTTCTTTGTCTTCCCCTCTTCCTCTCTTCTTCTTCTATTTCTTCTTCGACATCAATCTTCATATTCTTCTTCTTCTTCTACGTCTTCTTCTTCTTCTTCTTTACGTCTTCCTCTTTCTTCTTCTTCTTCTTCTACGTCTTCCTCTTCTCTGTCGTCTCCTCCTCCTCCTACTCCTTCTTCTTCGACATTGTCGTCCTGACCCTCCATCTTCATATTCTTCTTCTTCTTCTCACGTCTTCCTCTTCTCTGTCGTCTCCTCCTCCTACTACTCCTTCTTCTTCTTCTTCTTCTCCTTCTTCTTTGACATCAATCTTCATATTCTTCTTATTCTTATTATTCTACGTCTCCCTCTTCTCTGTCGCCTCCTCCTCCTACTACTCCTTCTTCTCCTTCTTTTTTGACATCAATCTTCATATTCTTCTTATTCTTATTCTTCTACGTCTTCCTCTTCTCTGTCGCCTCCTCCTCCTCCTACTACTCCTTATTCTTCTTCTCCTTCTTCTTTTACAATCAATCTTCACATTCTTCTTCTTCTTCTACGTCTTCCTCTTCTCTGTCGCCTCCTCCTCCTTCTACTCCTTCTTCTTCTTCTTCTCCTTCTTCTTTGACATCAATCTTCACATTCTTCTTCTTCTTCTACGTCTTCCTCTTCTCTGTCGTGTCCTCCTCCTCCTCCTTTCTTCTTCTCTCCTTCTTCTTTGACATCAATCTTCATATTCTTCTTATTCTTCTTCTACGTCTTCTTCTTCTCTGTCTTCTCCTCCTCCTACTTCTCCTTCTTCTCTTTCTTCTGTGACATCAATCTTCATATTCTTCTTATTCTTCTACGTCTTCCTCTTCTCTGTCGTCTCCTCCTCCTACTACTCCTTCTTCTTCTTCTTCTCCTTCTTCTTTGACATCAATCTTCATATTCTTCTTATTCTTATTATTCTACGTCTCCCTCTTCTCTGTCGCCTCCTCCTCCTACTACTCCTTCTTCTCCTTCTTTTTTGACATCAATCTTCATATTCTTCTTATTCTTATTCTTCTACGTCTTCCTCTTCTCTGTCGCCTCCTCCTCCTACTACTCCTTCTTCTTCTTCTCCTTCTTCTTTTACATCAATCTTCACATTCTTATTCTTCTTCTACGTCTTCCTCCTCTTCTGTCGCCTCCTCCTCCTCTACTCCTTCTTCTTCTTCTCCTTCTTCTTTTACATCAATCTTCACATTCTTCTTCTTCTTCTACGTCTTCCTCTTCTCTGTCGTCTCCTCCTCCTCCTCCTCTTCTCTCTCCTCCTTCTTCTTTGACATCAATCTTCATATTCTTCTTCTTCTTCTCTACGTCTGCCTCTTCTCTGTCGTCTCTCCTCCTCCTACTCCTTCTTCTTCTTCTTCTTTCTTCTTTGACATCAATCTTCACATTCTTCTTCTTCTTCTACGTCTTCCTCTTCTCTGTCGCCTCCTCCTCCTACTACTCCTTCTTCTTCTCCTTCTTTTTTGACATCAATCTTCATATTCTTCTTCTTCTTCTTCTACGTCTGCCTCTTCTCTGTCGTCTCTTTTTCTCCTACTACTCCTTCTCTTCTTCTCCTTCTTCTTTGACATTCATCTTCATTCTTCATCTCTTCTTCTTCTTCGTCTTCTTCTCCTTCTTCTTTGACATCAATCGTCATATTCTTATTCTTATTCTCCTTCTTCTTTGACATCAATCTTCACATTCTTCTCCTTCTCTTTTGTTATTGATGGCTTTTTACCGACTGTTGCTGATAATAGTAATGTAGACTAGTTGCCACCATTATGTTTTTGTTCTACGCTAATTCTTCCTCCTCCTGTCAGTTATTGTTCTTCTTCCGTTGGTCCCCCCTGCTTCTTCGTCTTCTTTTTGTCTTCTTTCTTCTTCTTTCTTCTTCTAGTCTTCTTTTTCTTCTTCATCTCTTTCTTTTTCTTTCTGTCTTTCTTCTTCTTCTTCTTCCTTTTTTCTTCCGCATCTTCTTCTTCTTCTTCTTCTTCTTCTTCTTCATCATCTTCATCTTGTTCTTGTTGTTGTTCTTCTTCTTCCTTATATTCTTCTTCTTCTTCCTTCGATCCCACTGCTCCCTCGTTTTATTCTTTTGTTTTCTTCTTCTTCTTTGTCTTCTTCTTCTTCTTCTTTTTTTCTTCTTCTGGTCAGTAGTGATTTGATCTCTTCTGCAGTAAACGAGCTGTGAACCAGGTCAAAAGCAAAGGACCGATTTGGCACCAATGGGTGAAAACATAAAAAAAAGAACAGAAACTTATAATAGCTCTTGTATTAACAAATAAGGCACAACGAGAGAAAGAGAGAGACAGAGAGAGAGAGAGAGGGAGAGACGTGGGGTGGCAGACAGGACAGACAGACGTAGAGAAAGAGACAGAAACAGACAGACATAAAGACAGAGACGGGGACAGATAGACAAGGCAAGAGAGAGACAGAGTATGCCAATACTGGAAAACAAAGTACACTTTGTAACATGCCTTATATAGAGACAGATAAGACGGAGTTATAACAGGTGTTGGGTGTATTGCTTCTTGTTCCCGCTATTAATCATAATACGGTTGAGCACATGCCTTGTGTAGTTTGAAAAGGTTTGCATAATTATGATCGATCACAGCCTGTTGTTCCGAACTTTGAACTCATATTTTACAATATTACGTTTTCTTGATTTATTCTACATAATGTCATTTCAATATTGTGTGCTTATATGTTTGAAGAACGTTCGTGGCAACGTTGTTGTTGTTGTCGTTGTTGTTATAGTTGTTGCTTTGTGGTCTCTTTCGCGTGCTTAGTTGCTCTTTGCTTATATGGTTTGCTACCCGGCCAGAGGCCGAGGTATTGCGATTGGTTTGTGTGTCTGTGTGTCTGTCTGTGTGTCTGTCTGTGTATCGATTATCTTAAAAACTACTGTTTGGATTTTGATTAAAATTGGCAGAGGGGTAGACAGCTTGAAAAGGAAGCTTCCTTTCGTTAATCAATACCGTGCATGACCTTGACCTTGAAGTTTGACCTAGAAAAAACCGAAATTTCCTTCTTTGGGGTGTATGTAATTTACTTTCCCCCCAGCTTTATTTCGTGAACTAGTGAACAGAATCGCTTCAAATTTTGTGTGGTGGTGTACCTATGGTGCAAGGAAGTTTTGTATAAAAGGGATCAGCTGTAATCTCGTGAACTATACTGAACAGAATCGCTTCAAATTGGGCTATGTAAATTCCCCCCAGTTTTATTTCGTGAACTAGTGAACAGAATTCGCTTCAAATTTTGTGTGGTGATGGTACCATGGTGCAAGGAAGTTTGCATAAAAAGTTCAGCTGTATCTCGTGAACTAGTGAACAGAATCGCTTCAAATTTTGGGCTATGTATTTTATGCGTTCTGTAAGGGTGGAAAGTGGTGTGTTTATTGGGGGGTGGGGGTGGGGGGGGGGGGGAGGACATAACTCTGGCCGGGTTTGCATTGTCACAATGCCTTGCTGCCGCTCGGCGATGCACTTACAATATGCGTTGCTGCCGCCCGGCGATGCCCTTGTTCTTCTTGTGAACAGATTGTGAAAAAAAAAATAATAAAAAAAAACAACAACAGAGAGACAGAGAGAAGAGATAACTTGTATTCATTGTCCTTTGTTGTCTCCTGGTTTGGTTTTATTGTATTCCTCTTACGTCTGTCTCGTCTTTTCCCCTGCCTTTTGTATTTGCGTGACCCTAATTATTCTGCTGGCAGACCATCCTAAGTAAGCTACAATGCGATCGCTACTGGGAGCCAAAGCTCTTTTTTGGTAAAGGTGAAGATGTGCCACCCCACCCCACCCTGCATTTCTCGGTTAATTCTATTTTTTTTCCGTTTTTGCCTTTCTTACCATCATACATAAAGCTGTATTTTAGGAACATTTTTAGCTAATAACCTTTTTGGAATACTAACCCTATCCCTAACCCTAGCCCTAAACCTACCCCTACACCCCACTGCAGTACACCGCGATTTGTCACAGTTGTGGTTCGTTGCGTTTTTCCGTCTTATAGGGTGGGGGGTAGGGTTAGGGCTAGGGTTAGGGATAGGGTTAGTATTCCAAAAAGGTTATTAGCTAAAAATGTTCCTAAAAATACAGCTTTATTGTATGGTAAGAAAAAGCAATAACGGAAAAATAGAATTAACCGAGATAGATAGGTAGGAGGGGGTGTGGCACATCTTGACCTTTACCCTCTTTTTTTTCTACTGACGCAAATCAAAGTAAATGGCAAGTGTAGTTTATTCGATAATAATCTCGAGAAATGAAATGACCTCAAAATCTCTATTATTAAACTAAAACAAACAAGCAAAACAAACCGCACTTAATATTTGGAAATCTCGCCTCGAAATTGCTATCAAAATATCAAAACATACCTGAAAACATTTTATCAAAACGCGAACAAAAGACAACCGGAAAAAAATCCCAACGACACAAAAGACTAGCTTGTTATCTGGAAAACGGACACAACCCAACTCATGGGTGAGCAGAAAAGACAGACACGGATGAGGTGGGGGGTGCATATTTCTCTGTATCCGTATATGCCGTGGGGGTTTGTCTGGCAGGGTTTTCAGGTCCGGGATTCGACCCAATCACCTCAAAGCGTCTGAAAGCGGCAGCCCTGGTCGGTAGTGAGCACGATAGTGGACAGGCTGAAACTCACCAGGATCAGATTGGTCTGGGACACCTGTTCTTCAGCCGTAAGCCTTTCTTCATTTTATTGACCAATAAGCGCACGGCAGGTAAAATCACATACATCTCGAACTCACCTTCAAAACTCCCATCAAAATGCTTATTATACTCGCTAGTCTAACTAGTTTATGAATGAACTCCAAATACCTGGAAATAAAAATGGTGCTAAACACTGGGATATTTCCCCTCTACTTGTTCTGAAAACAAAACCCACCTCCTAGGATACCTCAAAACATCGCTTTAAAATGCCTGGGGGGAAAAGAGAAACGGCTCACCTCAAAGTGTCTGAAAGCTGCAGCTCCGGTGGTGATTCCATTCAATTCCTCCAGGAACCTTTCGTCATTGTTAGCTCCACTAAGGGCATAGCAGAGAATGTCTCATTATCTTAGACTCACCTCAGAGTGGCTTAACACTTCATCTCAAAATTCTCGAGAAACACACCTACAAATAAAAACAATCCCGAGAAACACACTTCAAAAATCTCAAAATTCCTGAGAAACGCACTTCAAAATCTCAAAATTCCCGAGAAATGCACTTCAAAATGCGTGTGTAACACTCGCCAATCTATCTAGAATCTAAATGATTTGAAAACCTCTTGTTTAATATTGGGAAACTTTCACCTCTAAATTTCTGCAAAATAATAGGTTACCAATAAAACCTCGACTTAAAATGCCTGAAACAGAAATCAAAGAACTCACCTCAAAGTGTCTGAAAGCGGCAGCTCCAGTGGTGAGAACGATAGTGGACAGGTTGAAAGCCACCAGGATCAGGTTGGTCTGGGACACCTCCGAGTTCTTCAGGCGAAAGATTTTCTTCACCTGCTTCAGCAGGAAGGTGACGAAGGTGTTGAGGCGTTCCCCCACGCTCTGGAACATCACGATGCACAAGGGGATCCCTGAGGTGGCGTAGAACATGCAGAAGATCTTGCCACCCACAGTTTGAGGGGTGCTGTGACCGTAACCTGGAAAAGAAAGAAAGAATAAATAAACTATAGATGTTCAACTGTTCCTCTACAGACTGAAACATCACCAAGCAAAAATGAATACCCAAGGTAAAACATGCAGATCTTGCCACCTACAGTTTGAGGGGTGCTGTGACTGTAGCCTGAAAATAAAGGATGATAAATGAAATAAGGAAAGGTGTTGAAGCGTTCCCCCATGCTCTAAGACATCAAGATGCTCAGAGGAATGTCCGAGGTTGTGTAGAACATGCAGAAGATTTTGCCGCCCACCATTTGAGGAGTACTGTGACCATAACCTGGAAAAGAAAGAAAGAATAAATAAACTATAGATGTTCAACTGTTCCTCTACAGACTGAAACATCACCAGGCAAATATCCCAGGTGGCGTAGAACATGCAGCAGATTTTGCCACCTAGTTTGTGGGGTGCCGTGACCATAACTTGAAAAAGGAAACAGAGAAAGAAATAGAAATTAAATGAAAAAATAACAAAAATAGAAATGAAATAGAGATGCTTAGGCGTTTCCCTACACTCTAGGACATCATGATGCACAGTGGGATCCCTGAGGTGGCGTAGAAATGCAGAAGATCTTGCCGCCTACAGTTTGAGGGGTGCTGTGACCGTAACCTGCAAATAGATGATGATAAATGAAATAAGGAAAGGTGTTGAGGCATCCCCCCACACTCTGGAACATCACGATGCACAGCGGGATCCCTGAGGTGGCGTAGAACATGCAGAAGATCTTGCCGCCCAACGTTTGAGGAGTACTGTGACTATACCCTGAAACAAATATTGAATAAATAAAACAAAACGTCGAATCGTTCCTCTTCAGACTGAAACATCACCAGGCAAAGATGAAAATCCGAGATGGCATATAACATGCAGGAGATCTTGCTGTGACCGTAACCTGCAAGCAGAATATTTAAATGGGACTAAAATCAATAACAAACAGATTCAAAATGAATTACAAGCCAGTTGTTGCGAAAAGTCACAACAAAAAAAAAAAAAAAAAAAAAAAAAAAATTTTTAAATTTTTTTGCCCCCCCAACCTACCATTTGTACAAAGCCACAGTGACCATAACCAGTAACGAAAAGCATACATATACTCTAAATAAAAACAGTATTCCAAACACATTTTTAAAAGGTGTTAAAACTAATCATCGGGAACATTTAGAAGACTTTGCCACTGTGAGGATACTGTGACAGTAACCTGGGAGAAAAAAGAAATCACGGATTGATAAACTGTAAGAACATAAAGAAAATAAACAAAATTGAAACTTTGGAAACAACCACTTGCACAGAGAAGAGCACTAAGTAACATACCTACATGTTGAGCAACATACTTCCTAATGAATTCCTCATGGCTAAGAGTGTGCGGACGTCCGACCCTGGACAAGACAGTTCAATGATAAAACATAACCCAGCTTTTCAAAATAGCATCTGCCTCCTCTGCTAGTTAAGTATCGCTATTTAACACATCTGACGAGAAAACACACACACATGCAAACCAACTCCAGCATTTCACAACACGTTACTTGGGGTATTCATCTCTGTGCCATTTCATCAAAATCCTTGAATTTTGGGTCATGATAGAACAAATAAACAAACAAACCTTCACAAACGAACACACAAGCAGACCGAAAAGACACGAAATAACAAATTAATCGTGGCAAAGCATGATTTGTTAAATGTTATTTTTACCATTTTTGCTCTCTCTATTTTCACTTTATCTCATCATCTCTTTCTAGTCCTATGACTCTCCTCACACCCCCACACC
>CM065706.1:22393630-22396130 GCA_017654935.2 Phymorhynchus buccinoides | reverse complement strand
GAGAGAGAGAGAGAGAGAGAGAGAGAGAGAGAGAGAGAGAGAGAGAGAGAGAGAGAGAGAGAGAGAGAGAGACAGACAGACAGAGAGAGGCAGAGACATAGAAAGAGGGTGAAAGAGAAAGAGTCAGGGGTGGGTGGGGGGTGGATATAAGTCCCAAAATAATTTTCCAGCACGTTCGCCGTTTCTTTCTAGAGGGCAAGCTTTAATTAAAACTTTTTTGGCACATTGGTTAATATAGATTATAATAATGATATTAATAATAATAATAATAATAATAATAATAATAATAATAATAATAATAATAATAATAATAATATAGCATGCATAAAGTAAGGGAGAGGAAGCGAGTGTAAGGAAGAAGAAGAAGAAGAGAGAGAGAGAGAGAGAGAGAGAGAGAGAGAGAGAGAGAGAGAGAGAGAGAGAGAGAGAGAGAGAGAGAGAGAGAGAGAGAGAGAGAGAGAGAGAGAGAGAGAGAGAGAGAGAGAGAGAGAGAGAGAGAGAGAGAGAGAGAGCAGAGGATTTAATCTCAGTAAACAAGCAACACTCAGCAGCGGTGCAAGTAAAAAGAAACGACAAAACGTACAGTCATCGATGCATAATACTTCGATTAGAACAGAAAACGTTAGTGTTTCATAAGCGCAGAAGTGTCTTGGTTGACGATAAGGATTTTTCAGACAGTTCACACTTTAAAATTTGACCAAATGACAACTTTTTTGTTGCCACTGGGTTTAGCGTGTGCTAAGTGCATGGGCACACGGGACCTCGGTTTATCGTCTCACCCGAAAAACTCCACGTTCAGACCGTAAGGCCTAGTGCAAAGTGAAAGGGAAAATCCCCTGTACCCAGGTTAGAACTCGGGTTTACTTGACACGAGGCGAACGCGTTACCACTGTGCCACTCTACATTATATATACATTCACCCACCCTACTCTCCCTACCCTTCATCAAAACTAAGCCACTGAGCTTAGCCTGAAGAGACAGACGACTATCCCTACCCCCTAGCACCCCCCACCCCACCCCGAAAGAAAAAGTTGGATGATATTTTAGGGTTGTTAGACTTTTCCCCTCCCCATACCAAATCACCTACCTTCACTATTATTGCCACCCCCCCTCCTCCCCCTCCCCGTAGGGGATACGGGGAGGGGTGGGGTGGGGTGGGGGGTCTTTCGTACAAATAGTTCCTCCACCTTCTGGAAGTTCTGTGCTTGTAACTTCCTATAATCTATCACTCTCTTCGACTCTGCCTTCTTTGCTTGCCAACTGTCATCTACTTTATTTTTGCCTTATTGGCCCATTCTCCTGCCTCCTGCCAGAGGGGGGTCTTTCGTACAAATAGTTCCTCCACCTTCTGGAAGTGCCGTGCTTGTAACTTCCTATAATCTATCACTCTCTTCGACTCTGCCTTATTTGCTTGCCAACTGTCATCTACTTTATTTTTGCCTTATTGGCCCATTCTCCTACCTCCTGCCAGAGGAGGGTCTTTCGTACAAATAGTTCCTCCACCTTCTGGAAGTTCCGTGCTTGTAACGTCCTCTAATCTATCACTCCCTTTGCCAACTGTCTACTTTATTTGTTGCCTTAGTGACCCATTCTCCTGCCTTTGTTCTCTCTTCAAAACGTTTTCTACGTAATGTTCTCATTTGAGCTCCTCCTCCGAAGTCGGAATGTGTTGACTGAATGCAGCGGGGAGATCAGTGAAAACGGAAAGCCGGACACATGCAGACCATACCCATTACGGCCATATTTTATGGAAAAAGAAGAAGAAGAAGAAGAAGAAGAAGAAGAAGAAGAAGAAGAAGAAGAAGAAGAAGAAGAAGAAGAAGTCCCCTCCCCCTCTATCACCGAGTGAAAGGGGTGATAATGCGAGATCGTTCGTCTCCATCTGTTTTGTTTGTCTGACTGTCCGTGCTATATAATCTCCTTTCACTTGAACTCGATCGCCTACAATCTAAGTGGCATACTGTTTTTTGTGTTCTCTCTCTCTGTCTCTGTCTCTCTCTGTCTCTCTCTCTCTGTCTCTCCTTCTCTCTATATATCTGTCTGTCTCTCTGTCTGTCTCTCTCTCTCTCTCTCTCTCTCTCTCTCTCTCTCTCTCTCTCTCTCTCTCTCTCTCCCCCTCTGTGGGTGTGTGTGTGTCTGTCTCTCTTTCTGCCCCTGTCTGTCTGTCTGTCTTCTGTCTGTCCTACTGTCTGTCTCCTGTCTCTCTGTCTCTCTCTCTCTCTCTCTCTCTCTCTCTCTCTCTCTCTCTCTCTCTCTCTCTCTCTCTCTCTCTCTCTCTTTCATGTGCCAATTTTTGTTCCATTTTCTTGACTTGATTGTTTTATGTCAAAATTTATTTGCTTGGTATGAATGTGTGAGTGAGAGGGCAAGGTGCAAATAAGCTATTGTAGCTTGTCCTTTTTACCCTCAATAAAACATTCGTATTCTCTCTCTCTCATTAATTAATGGTGAGATCTTGTGGCCCCGACTGGAGATCACTCTCGTGACTTATTTGTTCTTC
>CM065706.1:22373630-22386130 GCA_017654935.2 Phymorhynchus buccinoides | reverse complement strand
TAAACGAAGTAGCAGATGAATTAAAGAGAGGAGGAAGGCACGGCATAGTTTTGTCTAATCTGATAGAAGAAATATTCACTCTATTGTTTGCTGACGACATAGCCTTAGTGTCACACACTGTAGTGGGATTGCAAAACCAATTAAATGTATTAGCTAGAGCATCTAATAGAATATAAATGTAACTAAAACCAAGATTATGGCATTCAGAAAAGGAGGTCATCTGGCAGCACGAGAGAAGTGGTACTTCAATGGAGAAATGCTTGAGGTAGCTAACTCGTATGTTTATCTGGGCCTGTATTCACGTTGAGATAGCATGAGACTTAGCATCATGCTAACTTAGAAGCTCTTTCAAAAGTCCTATTAAATCCTATAGGACATTGGAAGAGCTTCTAAGTTAGCATCATGCTAAGTCTCATGCTATCTCAACGTGAATACAGGCCCTGGGCTTTACATTAACAACAAAACTGTCTTTAGAAATGGCCACGGAACAGATAGTAAGAAAAGCTAAGAAAAAGGCAATAGGTATATCCCGGGCACTGTGGAAAATAGAATGCAGTGATGTTAAAGTATTTTTACGTTTATTTGACCACCAGATTCAACCTGCACTATTGTATGCAGCAGAGGTATGGGGGATTAAAGAGGTAATGGAAATAGAGCGTGTTCATATGTATGCTTGTAAGAAGGTTTTTTTTATCAGTCAGCCAAAAAACACCCAACTCTATGATATATGGGGAATTAGGTAGACATCCTCTTTTTATTAATACAATCATGAAGGTTGTGAAATATTGGTTAAAGCTATTAGAAATGGAAAACAGTAGAATGCATAAAGCTATGTATATCCATTTGAAGCAGTTAGATGAGAGAGGAATTAAAACATGGGTATCTGATTTCAAGCTGCAATTATTTCGGTATGGGTTTGGGTATGTGTGGATAGAACAACAAGCAGGAAGCAAGATTGTGTTTTTAAGAGTCTTGAAAGAACGCCTCCAAGATTGTCTTAAACAAGAATGGCATGACAAAATAATTATGTACAAGTGAACGATTTAACGAACATAGAAGTTTTCAAGATGTCCTATGTTACGAAGTTGATTTATCGTCCCTTCATGTACGACGGTGTAGAGTCGCAGTAATAAGAATTAGACTTGGGATGAATTAATTAAACTGTAATCAGTATAGTATGTAAACTCATACTCTCACCTCTAATCCACATAGTCCTTGATGATATTACCCTGCAGTATGTGTGTGTGCGTGCGTGCGTGCGTGCGTGTGGTGGGGGGGGGGGAGGAGGGGGGGGGAGGGGGGGGGGAGGCGAGAGAGATTAATACATGCATTTTGTATGAACAGTCTCACTTATTTTTAATGTTTATATTCATTGATACTTGTCTTCATGTTGATTATTCTTGGCTTGGTGTTTATCTGTATGTTAGTGTTTAGGCCTTTGTCCAGCGCTTTGAGCACCCTGCAAAGGGAGTTAAGCGCTCTATAAATAACCATTATTATTATTATTATTATTATTATAGATATAACAGTAACAGACAATTACGATCTTGTCCATTATGTGGTGCAAGTGAGGAAAATGAAATTCATTTGATCTATGCTTGTCATGCATATTCACATATACGTGAAGCCGTGTTTTTACGTTCACTGCTTATTCAGAGAAATGACATAAATATTTCAATGTTTAAACCCATTAATGCTTGCAAAATTCTTAACAGATTGTCTTCAGCATAGAAAAGAAAAGAGTCGCTGTCCATGAACAAGAACATTATAATTCCTTTACGGCTGTGGCCTACATTTCATATTGTCTATTCCTTTACGGCTGTGGCCTACATTTCATATTGTCTATTTCTTTACGGCTGTGGCCTACATTTCATATTGTCTATTCCCTTACGGCTGTGGCCTACATTTCATATTGTCTATTCCCTTACGGCTGTGGCCTACATTTCATATTGTCTATTCCCTTACGGCTGTGGCCTACATTTCATATTGTCTATTCCCTTATGGCTGTGGCCTACATTTCATATTGTCTATTCCTTTACGGCTGTGGCCTACATTTCATATTGTCTATTCCTTTACGGCTGTGGCCTACATTTCATATTGTCTATTCCTTTACGGTTGTTTCAATAAAACGAAAGATGACCCGTGACTGGTACTATTCTGTCCGTCTAAAGCCGGCGACAGACTATGTGACTGCCTCATGTGACTCAATCAGGTCGTGACGTTTCACCTCATTTGCATACCATGCTGCTCGATCAGTCTGACTCAGTCGGGCCCAGGCAGGTGACAGGGCCGAATAGGGCGGGTTCTAAATTTCACTGATGGAGTCAGATGGCTTGTGACCTCTTCTGTGCGGGAAACAACATTTGGTCAACGTCACGACCTGATCGAGTCATATGAGGCAGTCACATAGTCTGTCTTCAGCTTAAATTGAACTGGTCCTCAAGGTGTCAATAAAACGAAAGACGACGCGTGGCTGGTACTATTCCGTCCTAAACTGAACTGGTCCTCAAGGTGTCAATAAATTAAAACGAAAGACGACGCGTGACTGGTACTATTCTGTCCGTCTAAACTGAACTGGTCCTCAAGGTGTCAATAAATTAAAACGAAAGACGACGCGTGACTGGTACTATTCTGTCCGTCCTAAACTGAACTAGTCCTCAAGGTGTCAATAAATTAAAACGAAAGACGACGCGTGACTGGTACTATTCTGTCCGTCTAAACTGAACTGGTCCTCAAGGATTCAATAAATTAAAACGAAAGACGACGCGTGACTGGTACTATTCTGTCCGTCCTAAACTGAACTAGTCCTCAAGGTGTCAATAAATTAAAACGAAAGACGACGCGTGACTGGTACTATTCTGTCCGTCTAAACTGAACTGGTCCTCAAGGTTTCAATAAATTAAAACGAAAGACGACGCGTGACTGGTACTATTCTGTCCGTCCTAAACTGAACTAGTCCTCAAGGTGTCAATAAATTAAAACGAAAGACGACGCGTGACTGGTACTATTCTGTCCGTCTAAACTGAACTGGTCCTCAAGGTTTCAATAAATTAAAACGAAAGACGACGCGTGACTGGTACTATTCTGTCCGTCCTAAACTGAACTAGTCCTCAAGGTGTCAATAAATTAAAACGAAAGACGACGCGTGACTGGTACTATTCTGTCCGTCTAAACTGAACTGGTCCTCAAGGTTTCAATAAATTAAAACGAAAGACGACGCGTGACTGGTACTATTCTGTCCGTCTAAACTGAACTGGTCCTCAAGGTTTCAATAAATTAAAACGAAAGACGACGCGTGACTGGTACTATTCCGTCCGTCCTAAACTGAACTAGTCCTCAAGGTGTCAATAAAACGAAAGACGACGCGTGACTGGTACTATTCTGTCCGTCTAAACTGAACTGGTCCTCAAGGTTTCAATAAATTAAAACGAAAGACGACGCGTGACTGGTACTATTCCGTCCGTCCTAAACTGAACTAGTCCTCAAGGTGTCAATAAAAAAACGAAAGACGACGCGTGACTGGTACTATTCTGTCCGTCTAAACTGAACTAGTCCTCAAGGTGTCAATAAATTAAAACGAAAGACGACGCGTGACTGGTACTATTCTGTCCGTCTAAACTGAACTGGTCCTCAAGGTTTCAATAAATTAAAACGAAAGACGACGCGTGACTGGTACTATTCCGTCCGTCCTAAACTGAACTAGTCCTCAAGGTGTCAATAAAACGAAAGACGACGCGTGACTGGTACTATTCTGTCCGTCTAAACTGAACTAGTCCTCAAGGTGTCAATCAATAAATTAAAACTCAACTGGTACTATTCTGTCCGTCCTAAACTGAACTAGTCCTCAAGGTGTCAATAAATTAAAACGAAAGACGACGCGTGACTGGTACTATTCTGTCCGTCTAAACTGAACTGGTCCTCAAGGTGTCAATAAATTAAAACGAAAGACGTGGTACTATTCTGTCCGTCTAAACTGAACTAGTCCTCAAGGTGTCAATAAATTAAAACGAAAGACGACGCGTGACTGGTACTATTCTGTCCGTCTAAACTGAACTAGTCCTCAAGGTGTCAATAAATTAAAACGAAAGACGACGCGTGACTGGTACTATTCTGTCCGTCCTAAACTGAACTAGTCCTCAAGGTGTCAATAAATTAAAACGAAAGACGACGCGTGACTGGTACTATTCTGTCCGTCCTAAACTGAACTGGTCCTCAAGGTTTCAATAAATTAAAACAAGGTGTCAATAAAACGAAAGACGACGCGTGACCTCAAGGGTACTATTCTGTCCGTCTAAACTGAACTAGTCCTCAAGGTGTCAATAAATTAAAACGAAAGACGACGCGTGACTGGTACTATTCTGTCCGTCTAAACTGAACTAGTCCTCAAGGTCCTCAAGGTCTAAACTCAATAATAAATTAAAACGATTAAAACGAAAGACGACGCGTGACTGGTACTATTCTGTCCGTCCTAAACTGAACTGGTCCTCAAGGTGTCAATAAATTAAAACGAAAGACGGCGCGTGACTGGTACTATTCTGTCCGTCTAAACTGAACTAGTCCTCAAGGTGTCAATACATTAAAACGAAAGACGACGCGTGACTGGTACTATTCTGTCCGTCTAAACTGAACTGGTCCTCAAGGTTTCAATAAATTAAAACGAAAGACGACGCGTGACTGGTACTATTCCGTCCGTCCTAAACTGAACTAGTCCTCAAGGTGTCAATAAAACGAAAGACGACGCGTGACTGGTACTATTCTGTCCGTCTAAACTGAACTAGTCCTCAAGGTGTCAATAAAACGAAAGACGGCGCGTGACTGGTACTATTCTGTCCGTCTAAACTGAACTAGTCCTCAAGGTGTCAATACATTAAAACGAAAGACGACGCGTGACTGGTACTATTCCGTCGTCTAATCCGAACCAGCCCTCGAGGTTTCATTTGGGTGACACTAATTCAAACTCGAATCCCCCTCTCTATGCCCGTGGGGAAGGGGTAGGTGTGGGGATGGCAGAGGTGGGTAGGAAAAATGAAACCGGATCAGATTAATCATTAACTAACAAAGTTACACCAAAAAGCCTGAATAATACTAAGAATACAAACTCCGCAGCTGACTGAAGCCGGTTTTTTTTTTTTACTCCCACCCTTTTACCTACACTACAGGTGGGGATCGTTGTGAACTCACTCACTGCCTACTGTTACCGTGCTTAACATTTCCCACATGGAATGTGGTGAAGCTTTTCACACACTGCCCGTGAGAGAGCTGGCTTCATGTTTTGCAAGGTTGTAGGCTGCGAAGAAATCACTCTTTATATTTATGCTTTTGGGTTACATGCAGCTAACTGTTGGGGGTCAATGGTCAACCTATGGCGATATTTTTCACGCCAGAGGGCAGTTAATGCACTAGGGGCTTATCACGCGATTTTCTTACTTGGGCGTAGTGAGAGAGAGAGAGTGATGGTAGGACCACTCACTGTCTCTCTCTCTTTCTTTATCCCCAACTAATAATATAGAGAGGATTAGCCCCACACGAGCGTCATGCCCTCTGGTGTGAGAAAAATCGCACTAAGTCTCTCATTAATCGTAATTCGATGGGTGGGTAGATAAATGGTTGTATGTGTGAGCATGATGTGTTTGGTGTGCGTGTGTGCGTGCGTGTATGTGTGTGCATGTGTGTGCGTGCGTGCGCGTGTGTATATATGTGTGTGTGTGTGTTTGTGTGTGTGTGTGTGTATGCGTGTGTGTGTGTATGTGTGTGTGTGTGTGTATGTGTGTGTGTGTATGTGTATGCATGTGTGTGTGTGTGTGTGTGTGTGTGCACATGTGCGAGTGTGGCTGTGGGTGACCAAGAATTGCATGTGCGCACGGTGGTTAAAATAGTCGCATATATTTAAACAAGAAAATTACTTTTCTACGTACTATGTCTCTGTATTTATTGTGTTGTTTTGTTGATTGTTTTATCGCTGCAAAAAGAATTTCCTATAAAGTGGACAATACAAATATTGATTGATTGATTGATTGATTAATAAGTCGAGCGAGGTTCGTTGTGGCACGGAGGCTTGTTGACGCGTGTTCCCCCTAATTATTACGACACAACGCACAGCTGTTTCGGGAGGAACATTTAGTTTATCTATATTTTCAGAAGTTGTTTCAAGCCAATTTTAGTTTACCATAAGTTGCTTTTCATAAATTACAATCACGAATGTGTTGTAGTATGTGACTAAATTACTTATATTCAGTGGATATTGCTAGATGTTCACTCATGGGCAATTTTATTTATGTTTGTGTATTATTCAAGAACATTTTCTACTAAATATGTTGTATGATACTGCTCAACAAAATAAGTTTTTACCATAAATCTGATGGAAGAAATATATTAAAAATACAATGAAGAACATACAGCCCAAAGCTTGGTGCAGTTTGTATCTAAGATTTCTAAATTCAGTCTTTTAACTAAATAGCTTGATTTTGTATGGGGTGGAACAGCTGTGGACGACAAACCGTGCACACGTGCTTCCATAAGTTGCATAAATCAACGACAAGTATGTATTGTTTATGTTTATAGTTTGTTTATCAGTCGTCGCGAGAGAGAAAGAGAAGAATAAATGACATGAAAATGGAAATTGTTTTAATGAATTCAGACCTCTGCCCATTTTCATGGAGCTCAGTTACAAAAAAGCTACAACACGAATAATTAATATCCAAAGCACATTAGACATGCGATGTCCATCCACAAATCGTTTCAAACATGGTGAATCAGCGAAAGAGAAGAGGAGACAGAGAGAGAGAGAGAGAGAGAGAGAGAGAGAGAGAGAGAGAGAGAGAGAGAGAGAGAGAGAGAGAGAGAGAGAGAGAGAATTGAATTGAATTGAATGGAACCTTTATTTTACAACGGTAAAAGTATTGGCATACAGTAGCCATTTTTCATACTTGCCGTGTAACATAGACAAACAAATAGATGAAGCATAAAGCGAAATGATACTAATAAAAAATATAGTCTTAAAACACATAATCATATGAAGGTACGTTAATAAACAGATAAGCACACAAAAATGAAGCATAATAATCCATAGTACAAAAAAACCAAAAGAACTCAACAATAGAGCATATGACAACAATATTAAAATCATTGCATGCATAGCAAACACTATTATGAACAAAACCAGATGAGACGAAAGGAAGTTTAAACAGCAACAGTACAACAAAAGCCAAAAACAGCAAAACAACAACAACAACAACAACAACAACAACAACAACAACAACAACAAAACAAACAACAAAATGAAAAGATCTTATGCATTAAAAAAAACAAAATTAGTTTCAAGACAATGCGATCAAAGAAATTCACGAAACCTTATTAAAGGGAAAAGGCCACATCAAGCCTCGAGATTCAGTATTGTCCAATAATGTCCCGTTGTACATTTTTCTTGTACAATGCTCAACAATGAGAGAGAGATAGAGAGAGAGAGAGAGAGAGAGAGAGAGCGAGAGAGAGAGAGGGAGAGAGAGAGAGAGAGAGAGAGAGAGAGAGAGAGAGAGAGAGAGAGAGGAGAGAGAGAGAGAGAGAGAGAGAGAGAAGAGAGGGAGAGAGAGAGAGAGAGAGAGAGAGGCTAGAGAGAGGAGAGAGAGAGCGAGAGAGAGAGAGAGAGCGAGAGAAAGAGAGAAGCGAAAGGCGAGAGAGAGAGAGAGAAGACGCGAGAGCGAGAGGCGAGAGGAGAGAGAGAGAGAGAGAGCGAGAGAGAGAGGAGAGAGAGAGGAGAGAGAGGGAGAGGAGAGCGAGAGAGAGAGAGCACGCGCGCGCGCGCGCGCCGCTAGCGCGGCAACAAAGAGAGAGCTACAGAGACAGACACAAGAGCTCAGGGCAAGATAATCTTAGTCGGCCAACAGACAGGCAGGCATACGTACAGATAGCCACAGACATACAGACATACAGACAGGCAGACAGACAGTGATTTGTCGCGGTGACAGAGCCCCTGCAAAATCATGTCAGTCTGCCAGAGACCTTCAGACAGACAGACAGACACACACACGCGCGCACACGCACGCACACACACATATATATATATATATATATACACACATACACGCACGCATGCACGCACGCGCGCACACACACATACGCACCCACGCACACACACACACACACACACACATATATCCACACAAAAAACGAACCGATGAACAGACAGATTGACAGACGGACGGACAGATAAACAGTCAGACAGACAAAGTGATTTGTCGCGATGACAGAACTCCATAAAAAAAACTATCATTTTACTCCGCCAGAGTCCTTCAGAGAGACATAATATAGGATCAAGCAATTGACAGACAAACAACACAGAGACAGACAGACAGACAAAAACGGACACACAGACAAAAGTGATTTGTCGTGGTGACAGAGCCCCAGCAAAATCATCCGAGTCAGCCGGAGAGACCCTCCTCTGTTCCCCAGGACCCGGATCAACCCTGGCGGACCCACGTGACCCACGTGACCTCCCCCTCCCCTTGTCTATCCCCTACGGCGAGGCAGCAGCGTCAAAAGCGTACGAAAAACCATCCCATGTAAAGGTCGGGGAGATGCAAGTTGTTAAGCTTCTATTCGTTCCCCGTGGCAAACCACAGCGATACTCTAGTAGGCCCTAAAATGTATTCTTTTTCTGTGATGGTGACCAACTTCTTTATATAGAAGTATTTGTACACACTTTAGGGGGTGACCATAGAAAAAGAATAAGAAGAGAGAGAAAGAGGAAGAGAAAGTGAATACACATACAAACTATCTATGTACTCTCTGTACACGTCAACAATATCCACAAAATATATTTATTTCCCCCATGACAACACAGCGAGTTGTAAGTCATATTAAGGTCCGTGTACACGTTGACATTATTCACAAAACATCACTATTTCCCCATGACAGCACAGTGAGTTGTAAGTCATATTAAGGTCCGTGTACACGTTGACATTATTCACAAAACATCACTATTTCCCCATGACAGCACAGTGAGTTGTAAGTCATATTAAGGTCCGTGTACAGGTTGACATTATTCACAAAACATCTCTATTTCCCCCATGACAACACAGTGAGTTGCAAGTCATATTAAGGTCCGCGTACACGTTAACATTATTCACAAAACATATCTATTTCCCCATGGCAACACAGCGAGTTGTAAGTCATATTAAGGTCCGTGTACACGTCAACATCATTCTCAAAATATTTATATTCCCTCATGACAACACAGTGAGTTGTAAAGTCATTATGAGCGGCCTAACACCGTGTTGCCATGGGGATATAGAGATATTTTGTGAATAGTGTTAACGTGTACACAGACGTTTATGAGCGGCCTAACACTGTGTTGCAATGGGAAATATATATATATATATTATGCTCAACAAAATATATATATATATATATGCAACTCCAGTAAAGTCCCGATTTTTTTTACAATACAGATAGTTGTAGCGGTAACCACGCCTCGGTTAAACCTCATCGGCTATGGTACCGCTACAAGTATATAAAAATCAGTATGATCGATCAACCCCCTATCACTTTGGTGCCGTGGGGAAAGACTAAAAACTGACAACGTGCATTTTGATCGTAATAACGTGCCCCCGTGGAAACTAAGATATTCTTAGACGTTTTAATAGCTAGACATGAATATTTTCTGTCTAGCCCTGACGATGGAATGACTGGCTAATTTATTTATTCTGCTTCATTAGTAGGGGAAGACGGGGTAAAAAGCGCATGGGCGGGTAAGAAGCCCACCCCAATTATCTCATGAAATAAAGAAAATTTCAGTCAAATTTGCCCATGAGACGAATGCTAGACATTAACGCTCGTCTCATGGGCAAAATGAGACTGAAATTTGCTTCATTTCATGAGACCCGCCCATGCGCTTTTTACCCCGTCTTCCCCTACTTATGGTAGGACGGTAGTATATTTTGAGAAGGGGTGGGGGGAGAAGTGAAGGGGATCACGGCTGTTTCGGGAGGAACACTTAGTTCATCTATATTTTCAGAAGTTTTTTGAAGCCAACTTTAGTTTACCATAAGTAACTTTTCATAAATAGCAGTCAAGAATATGTTGTAGTATGTGCGTGAATTAGTTTTATTCAGTTAAAATGTCCAGATTTTCACTCGTGGGCAATTTCATTTATGTTTGCGATATTAAGTGAATAGAGCATTTGCCACGCGCCCGTGACCTTGAATTTCACTGAGTTGAATTTAGAGAGTTGAATTAGAAAGTTCAGCGAAACTCGGGCAGAACGAGCTCGGGCAAATTAGTAGTCTAGTATAGTGAACGAACACTCGTGGCAAACGCCCTGTTGTTTAAGAACATTTTCTACTAAATATGCTTCAAGATACTGCTCAACAAAAATAGTTTTTACAATTGATCTGATGAAAGAAATATTATTTGAAATACTATGTAGAACATACAGCCAAATATTTAAAGGACGTACTTGGTGCTTTTTTTCTTTTAATGCAAGATTTCTAGATTCAGTCTTTTAACTAAAAAGCTCGACTTTGTGTGCGACGGGACAGCTGTGGGGTATTTACCTTCTTTTTTCCTTTAAAGGGGCACCCTGACGGATGCGTTTTTGCAAGAAACACGTCCAGATCAGCAGGAAAACACCCTTTACAGAGTTCACAACACTCACTTTGCTCTGGTTTCCCATAAATCAAGCCGTCAAAAAGGCGATTCCTCCTTGGCGGAGGTGCTGGAAGTCAAATTATTTCACCCAAAGAGAAGGCGTTGGCCGTCTCTTTTCTAATGGCCGCCTGTGTTTAGACCAAATCGTTTGCACGAACTTTTCGCAATACAAGCCTTTTTATTTTATTTTGTTTAGTTTTACACAGTTTATCTAAAGGAGTTTCGCTCACAACAAAGGAAATAGCTCCTTTTTTCTTTTACTGCACTACAAAAAAAGAAAACGCTTCAACCACAATGAGTGACCTCCACCCACCCCATCCAAAATGGCTACTCTCTCCGGCATCTCCGCCAAGGAAAAATCGCCGTTTTGACGGTTTAATTTTTAAGAAACCAGAGCAAAGTGAGTGTTCCGATCCTTGAAAAGGCTGTCTTTCTGGTGATCTCGACGTGTTTCTTGCAAAAACTCATCCGTCCCAGTCCACCTTTAAACGTTTTTCTTTTTGTGTGTGTAAAGGACAGTTAGTGATAAAAGAAAATAATGTTACCATTATTTGAACACTAAGCGGATAACATGCGATCCCACTGGTTCGAAGTATAAACTTGTATTCTTTACCATTTCCCTCGCACGTATTTGACAAGGGAAAACCAAACAAAGCAGTAACTCTCCAATTTTTTTGTGTGTGTTTCATAATCAAAGGTAACCGTTCGTTTTATGCACATAAACATATTTCTTCTTCTTCTTTTTCTTCTTCTGTGTTCCCAGGCCATATGGCCATAATGGGTAAGGTACGTATGTGTCCGGTTTTCAGTTTTCACTGGTCTCCCCGCTGCGTACAGCCGACACATTCCGATTTCGGAGGAGCTCAAAGGAAAACAAAATATTTGGAAGATTGTTTTGGGGAAAAAAGGCAGGAGAATGGGCCAATAAGACAGAAAGGAATAGTACCAGTAGATGATAGAAAGCAAAGGGAAAAGGCAGAGTCAACAGAGAGTGGCAGAGTAGGGGACGTTTTAAGCACAGAACTTCCAGAAGGTGGGGGAACTATTTTTTACAACAGACTCCCCGACATACCCACGGGGAGATAAACATATAATAATTTGAGGAAAAATGAGGAACAATGTCAACGTTTGACGCCTATAGTGCTTCCATGGAATTGCAGTTTGGGTGCTACTATCATTTCCCCTCACTTCATTTCACCCCTCGTATTCATTCTTCTTTCTCTCCATCCTTTTTATACTTAAAAAAAAGAAGAAATATGTCCCATTACCCCTCAGTATTTCTCCTCAGTACCCCCCCCCCCCCCCCCCCCCCCCCCTCTCTCTCTGTGTCTCTGTCTCTCTCTCTGTGTGTCTCTGTCTCTCTCTCTGTGTCTCTCTCTATCACTCTATCTCTCTCTCTCTCTTTCTCTCTCACTCTCTCTCTCTCTCTCTCTCTCTCTCTCTCTCTCTCTCTCTCTCTCTCTCTCTCTCTCTCTCTCTATCTCTCTCTCTCTCTCTCTCTCTCTCTCTCTCTCTCTCTCTCTCTCTCTCTCTCTCTCTCTCTCTCTCTCTCTCTCTCTCTCTCTCTCTCTCTCTCTCTCTCTCTCTCTCTCTCTCTCTCTCTCTCTCTCTCTCTCTCTCTCTCTCTCTCTCTCTCTCTCTCTCTCTCTCTCTCTCTCTCTCTCTCTCTCTCTCTCTCTCTCTCTCTCTCTCTCTCTCTCTCTCTCTCTCTCTCTCTCTCTCGATGCGTGCGTATGGTTAAACGTAAGTTTATGTATGCGTTGCGATTCATGTTACGTGTTGTTCTTGTTCCTTTGATTTCATTGTTATATCTGACTGTTATCGTATTTGTAGTATTGTGAATCCTTTGCATATTA
>CM065706.1:22356130-22361130 GCA_017654935.2 Phymorhynchus buccinoides | reverse complement strand
CACATCAAAGATAGTGTCGACGTAAGACTGAAGACGTTTTGACAATGTAAAAACCGAGCGGTATTACTTTGCTAGAAGATAGGGGAGAAGGGCACTAGTCCGCCTACTTTGCAGCTTTTCTCGTGATAAATGGCAAGTTAATAGGAATTGTTCGGAAAAAATTAAGGGGAGTAATTTCATGGTTTGTGGGAGTGATATCGCCTAATTCAATCGGTCTAACAGGGGGAGTTACTCTATCATCAGTTAGATCCCCAGCCCTCGCCTCGTGTGTTTGAGGAGACACACAGCATGTAGAACGCAGTGTCTCATTCTAAATTTGATGTAATTTATATTTTTGCGTCACCGTTTGCAAGTTCTATCATTTTGTAGCAACAGGCCAGCCCTTATTTTTCTTTAAAAAAAATGTTTACAAGTCGCTGACTGGCATCAAGCTTCGATGCCATGCCGCCATGGTTACAATGGTTTTGACCAAGTAAGTCGAGATAATCAACTCTAATTTTCACGAAGTGCTCTCCCCTAGTTTTGTTTTCTTCCGAAAATCGTCTATTGAAGTAGAAGCTCCATTTTAAAACCAATGGTTAGATAAATGTATGGGCAACATACGTATAGAAAATTCAGTCAAAGCACAAAAGGTTTGTTTCTGCATGCTGCCTGAAGTACACCCACCCTTACGTAGGCATGCTTGCCCCAAGGTGAGGCTAGTCCGCCTACAGGCTGGGAAAAGGCTGTCCCCCTCATGCTTATGCCTAGAAATGCTTAACCCTTTCACCGCCAGCCATATTTCAGCCAAACATTTCCATTAAATTTACCTGGGTACAGAACAAAATCCATTTGCAGTATTGGGGATTCTTCTGTGACATAAACATATAAAGTAAGGTCTAACCTTACTTACCAAAACTAAGACAATGGGGTCTTTGAATAATAGACCCCAATTTGATGCTCTTTAGCGACATAGGTGCTAAATCACTGTGGTGCAAAAATGCGACATTGGCGGTGAAAGGGTTAAATAAAACCGGGAATCACACACATAACCTTCAATGCCTAAGTAACGTTTCAATACCAAATCCAAACTTTATCTTCATATCAAAACATGAAAACCGAAGATAAATCATGGATTCATTTGATACCAAAAAAATAGCAAAGATCACATGTTTTGGCTATCAACTTTTCTCAAGTTGATGCCCACCCTCCACACTTACGGCGGGGGTGATGCCGTGTGGCTGCCACATGCTCTAAAGGATTCTAGAGCAAAGCACTTAGCAATACAAACGAAATGGCGAACCTGCCCCGGGGGCGGACTAGCCCCGCTCTCCCCTACTATCGACTAGCCCCGCTCTCCCCTACTATCAGCCTTCTTTCTTCTATGTGTGATACCACCTTCTGGCCTTTACCCTTCGAAATAATATTACGCACTGTCGATCAGACTTAACGATTTGCAGTAAAACAACATTTGGCAAAGTTGCAGTTAAAGGGACAGCCTGACGGATGAGTTTGTTTGGCAAGAAACACGTCGAGATCACCATAAAGGCAGCCCTTTCAAGGATCGGAACACTCACTTTGCTCTGGTTTCCTAGAAATCAAACCGTCAAAACGGCGATTCCTCCTTGTCGAGGTTGCCGGAGAGAGAGATAAGCCATTTTGGACGGGGTGGGTGGAGGACACTCAGAGTGCTTGAAGCTTCTTCTTTGTAGTGCAGTAACAAAACAAATTGGAGCTATTTCCTTTGTTGTGAGCGAAACTCCTTTTAGTAAACTGTAAATAAAAAGGCTTGTATTGTGGAAATTTCGTGAAGTGGTCTAAGCGACTCACTGAAAGAATCTGACTTCCAGCACCTCCGCCAAGGAGGAATCGCCGATTTGACGGTTTGATTTATAGAAAACCAAAGCAAAGTGAGTGCTGCGATCTCTGTAAAGGGTGTTTTCCTGGTGATCTCGACGTGTTTCTTGCACACAAAAACTCATCCGTCAGGGTGCCCCTTTAAGACACACAACCCTCATGTTAACGACTCTCGATATCAAAGTCATTTTTGGGTCCAGTTTTATGCCAATAACCCTAGGCTTATCCACCATCACCATCCCTTTTCCTGAGAATAGCAGAATGTTCTTCTCAGTGAAAATATCCAAAAAGCCAAAATTTGATGTGGGTTGTGTAAATATGGATACATGGATATACTGAAATAATCTTTAATCGTCGCTTTTTGTTGTTAGTAGTACATATATGTATATAGTAGTAATAGTGTAATAGGGCTAGAAGTGGGCCTCTTGGCCCTTTTACGCCCTTTCTTGATTGTTTAATTTGATTAAGTTTCACAATGATTGCGCAAACCTAAGCTAAACTAGTCTTAATTAATTTATAATTTTTGTTAGAATGGACTTTCATTTTTAATCATCCAAAAAATTGAAAGCTTTTATCATGTTAGGATCTTGGTCCAGAAGATATTTTTAAAGTGTTAATATTAGGTGCCTGTTTGATGTTAGTTGGTAAGTTATTCCAATGTTGAACAATCCTGTTAGAGAAGAAACATTTTCGTTTGTTTGTATTTGAACGTCTTAAAAACAACTTGTCCATACTATTTCTTGTTTTATCCACTGTAGTCTTGACAAAGGAATCACCGTAGTTAATATCTATTATCAATAGAGATTTCTGAAAGACCAATACTCACTCTAGGGATGAACTTCGTGTGTGTATTTTGTGGCCATGTAAAATACTCAACACGTTATTGGCAAGAGTTTTGATCGAGCAATGTCATTTTGTTTTTGTTTTCTTAAATGGCTGTGCGATTCAATTTTCACGTTATAATGAGTTGTCTGAAAGTAAAGTACTTGTGTCTTCTCTCTAAAATAATACCGTGGTCTAAAACGCGACAAAAGTGTGATATATGCTACCTTGCCTGTGAGCATTTATATTTATATGTCCATTTTTTTCTCTATATGTGACCAAGCATCACGAAAGGGACATTAAGTGTCAAACTGACAATTCTGAGACAATGGTTCAGTTAAACACTTCAGACAATTCACTTTCAAATTATGTAAAATCCATTCTTGTAACTTATTTCGTTTTAGAGTTATGAGCTTTCAACGTTGGTAGGATGAGTGTCGGCCATTTTGAAAAATCACAGTCTAAAGTTTAGTCTAGCTGAAGAAAAGGCATCCACCTACTCATCTCAAGGCATTTTTTAAAGTATTTAGAGACCATAATAAAGATTATCCTTTATAAATATGAACGATGAAATATTAGAGACTACGAAAATACCCATAACTCAAAATTGATTTTTTTAAATGAGATTTTTGACTTTGCAAGCCTGTTATGAGAAACTGGCCCAGCGACTTAATGTTCCTTTCGTGGTGCTGGGTCAGATATATATTGTCAGAAGACTTTGATCGAGTGCCTGTCTGTCATCTACTACCATCCGTCTATGCGTTCATTTATCCATCTATTCCGTCCTCTGTCTGACCCTCCTTTCGTCTGCCGAACCTATCTGGGTCTGCGACATGCTCTCTAACTATGTATGTATCTGTTTATGCATCGATGTAAGTATCTATTTATCGATCTATTTAACTGTCTGCCTGTATGCCTGTATGTCTGTATGTCTGTCTGTCTGTCTGTCTGTCTGTCTGTCTGTCTGTCTGTCTATCTATCTATCTATCTATCTATCTATCTATCTATCTATCTATCTATCTATCTATCTAGCAGAAAAAAAGAAATACAACTAATGGAAATAACTGTTAAAACATGTATTTAAAATGCAAATATTTCTAGACTAGATGTACTTGTATCTATGTATATATCTATTTATCTATATATCCGTCCATCCACAAAGCCCCCCCCCCCCCTCTCTCTCTCTCTCACTCTCTCTCACTCACTCTCTCTCTCTCTCTCTCTCTCTCTCTCTCTCTCTCTCTCTCTAAGCTATTGTAGCTTATCCTTTTTACCCTCAATAAAACATTCGTATTCGTATTCATTCATATTCGCATTCTTTATCTCTCTCTCTCTCTCTCTCTCTCTCTCTCTCTCTCTCTCTCTCTCTCTCTCTCTCTCTCTCTCTCTCTCTCTCTCTCTCTGTCTCTCTCTCTCAACTATTGTAGCTTATCCTTTTTACCCTCAATAAAACATTCGTATTCGTATTCGTATACTCTCTCTCTGTTTGTCTGTCTGCCTAATCACTCGTCGGTCTAACTGCACGTGCAATTAGCTCATTCGGCATCTTCTCAGCAACACGCAGTGTGACATTAATTCCTCCAGCTTGCCCCCTTTCTCTCTTCCACCTATCTATCCATCCACCCATCCACCCATCCATCCATCCATCCACGCATCTGTGTTTGTGCGTGTGTCTGTCTTTGTACCCGTCTGCCTAGTCACCCGTCTGTCTGTCTGTTTGTCTGTCTATGTGTCTGCCCATCCCTTACCCCATATACTGTACCCCGTGGATCAGGGTATAATTGCACTCCGATTTTTACTTTTTGCCGCCCCATTTCCAAAACGGTTCCTACGTGGGCCCATCAATAAATAATGTCCTTGCAGTTGTAAAACAGCAGTTAAACGGTGAATTTACATGAAAGTTTTACAGTTTTGCAAACGACCCTTCTCTGATAAGCACCCAACATTTTCAAGAGTTTGTGTTTCAATTCAAGTACTTTTTCGTACTCCGACAGAAAGAAGGTGCGGAGTCACACAAGGTAAACACCCGAACGCCCGCTTTGAAACCGTATAATATTTCAAATTGTATTCATTCTAGCTCATACACCCAACCACAGACTGAATTGCAAAACTCCCTAGAAAGAAGGTGTAGAGCTGTGAAATCGCTACTTTTTGTAGGCCTTGGAGTGGAGAACAGTCTCGATCTGCAAACTTCTGTTTTATTAAGACCAATAACCAAAAACAGCATGGGCTCCCGGGAGTGAGTGGGGAAGGACTTAAACATCTTGCTTATCCGGGTAAGTCATAGTGACCTTGACCTTGAGAGGACCAGCGTTTATATGCAGTGGCAGGGTTCTACTAGT
>CM065706.1:22328630-22341130 GCA_017654935.2 Phymorhynchus buccinoides | reverse complement strand
ACAGCTTGAAAAGGAAGCTTCCTTTCGTTAATCAACACCGTGCTGACCTTGACCTTGAAGTTTGACCTTGAAAACCGAAATTTCCTTCTTTGGGCTATGTAAGTTTCCCCCCAGCTTTATTTCGTGAACTAGTGAACAGAATCACTTCAAATTTTGGGCTATGTATTTTATGCGTTCTGTAAGGGTGGAAAGTGGTGTTTACTGGGGCGTTGGGGGGAGGACATAACTCGGTGCAAGGAAGTTTGTATAAAAGTTCAGCTGTATCTCGTGAACTACTGAACAGAATCGCTTCAAAATTTTGGGCTATGTATTTTATGCATTCTGTAAGGGTGGAAAGTGGTGTGTTTATTGGGGGGTGGGGGGGAGAGGACATAACTCTGGCCGGGTTTGCATTGTTACAATGCGTTGCTGCCGCTCGGTGATGCCCTTGTTGCTGTTGTTGTTGTTAATGTTGTTATTGTTGCTGTCTTTCTTGCTTTTGTTGTTGTTTCTGCAGCTGTTGGTGTGTGTGTGTGTGTGTGTGTGTGTGTGTGTGTGTGTGTGTGTGTGTGTGTGTGTGTGTGTGTGTGTGTGTGTGTGTGTGTGTGTGTGGTGTGTGTGTCGTTCTGTCTCTGTGTGTGTGTGTGGTGTGTGTGTGTGTGTGTGTGTTGTGTGTGTGTTAGGTTTGTGTCTGTGTGTATGTGATTTAGCTTTAATGAATAAAAACATCTGAAGTCTGAAGTCTCTCTCTCTCTACACACACACACACACACACACACATATATATAAACACAGACACACAGACACACACACACACACACACCACACACACACACACACACACACACACACACACACACACACACACACACACTCCACTCAAGGTATCGATCATGTTATCCCATGTTTAACTACGATCCACCGATACAGCCTGTCATCACGCGCCTGCAATCACACGCTTCTAGGACAACGCACGTCGTATGCATGAAGTTCTGCTTAACGTCCTCCGGTCTGGAACAGACACATATATCGATCTCAATAAACGGCATTGGTTTGCCAAAATTTCTTATATAAAAAAAATAGGTTGATGAGATCTAGCTTTCGAAAGGGTTGATGGTCCTCCGGTCTGGAACAGACACATATGGGACATTAGTAGATATAAAGATGGTGGGAACGATCCTGGAGGCAATGCCCGGAGGCAGTGCAACACCAGGAAAGTCCCGATTTTTTTGTTAACAATACAGATGTGTATATGACAACGCACCTCACAACAACACTCCAAACAATGTAGAAATCACTGCCACGTTACAACGCAAATCTCTCTTCCAAGCCAGTAAAACAGTTTCGGTTTATTTCAATCAATCCAGTCGCATCCCCAGTTAGTGGGGGGGGACACCCGGCGAAGGCTCTTTCAGGGCAACATAGTTCCCCCAAAGTCTGGAAGTTCTGTGCTAGGAAACTTTCTCTAATCCATTAGTTTCTTTGTTGTTTAAACAAAAACCATATTAATGGCATTTACCGTACTTACCCGGCGGGGACTCTTTCAGGACAAATAGTTCCGCCAAAGTCTGGAAGTTCTGTGCTAGCTAACTTTCTCTAATCCATTAGTTTGTCTTTTAAAAAACATATTAATGGCATATACCGTGCTTACCCGGCGAGGGTTCTTTCAGGGGGAAAATAGTTCCCCCAAACTCTGGAAGTTCTGTGCTAACAATTTTGTCTAATCGATTAGTTTCTTCTTTTTTTTAATGACGTGTTAATTGTATATTATTATATACCGTACTATTTTTTATCCCTCATCCTTGCTCATTCTGAAAGTGATGTGCAATCGAATGTCCACAATCCGTCAACTTTCTTTGTCTTGTTAATGCCACTTACTATTTATTCTTCCTTAGTTGTCCATGCTCACCCCACCCCACACCCCACACCCACTTCTATGCAAATTAATACTGAAAGTTCTGTGGTGGGCAACTTTCTCGAATCCATTACTTCCTTTGACTCTGCCCTTTTAACCCTTTCACCGCCAGCCATATTTCAGCCCAAAATGTCCATTAACCCTTTCACCGCCAGCCATATTTCAGCCCAAAATGTCCATTAACCCTTTCACCGCCAGCCATATTTCAGCCCAAAAAATGTCCATTAACCCTTTCACCAACCGCCAGCATATTTCAGCCCAAAATGTCCATTAAACCTTTCACCGCCAGCCATATTTCAGCCCAAAATGTCCATTAACCCTTAACCCTTTCACCGCCAGCCATATTTCAGCCCAAAATGTCCATTAACCCTTTCACCGCCAGCCATATTTCAGCCAAAAATGTCCATTAAACCCCCTTTCACCGCCAGCCATATTTCAGCACAAAAATGTCCATTAACCCTTTCACCGCCAGCCATATTTCAGCCAAAAATGTCCATTAACCCTTTCACCGCCAGCCATATTTCAGCCAAAAATGTCCATTAACCCTTTCACCGCCAGCCATATTTCAGCCAAAAATGTCCATTAACCCTTTCACCGCCAGCCATATTTCAGCCAAAAATGTCCATTAACCCTTTCACCGCCAGCCATATTTCAGCCCAAAATGTCCATTAACCCTTTCACCGCCAGCCATATTTCAGCCAAAAATGTCCATTAACCCTTTCCACCGCCAGCCATATTATTTCAGCCAAAAATGTCCATTAACCCTTCCACCGCCAGCCATATTTCAGCCCAAAATGTCCATTAACCCTTTCACCGCCAGCCATATTTCAGCCAAAAATGTCCATTAACCCTTTCACCGCCAGCCAAATTTCAGCCAAAACGTTTCATTAAGTTTACCTGGGTAGAGTACAAAATCCATCTGCAGTATTGGGGGTTCTTCTGTGACATCATATAACATGAAGTCTACACTTACTTCCCAAAACTAAGACAATAGGGTCTTTGGATAACAGACCCCAATTTGATGCCTTTTAGTGACATACAAGTTAAATCATTGTGGTGCTAAAATGCGACTTTGGCGGTGAAAGGGTTAAGTTTACCTGGGTAGAGAACAAAATCCATCTGCAGTATTGGGGATTCTTCTGTGACATATTTAAATAAGGTCTATCCTTACTTCCCCAAACTAAGACAACAGGGTCTTTGGATAATAGACCCCAATTTGATGCCTTTTAGTGACATAGGTGTTAAATCACTATGGTGCTAAAATGCGACTTTGGCGGTGAAAGGGTGCTGGGATTCATCTAGGGTGCTGGGATTCATTCAACATTAGAAGGAAACACTACACTGCGGAGTCAATGACAATTTTGTTCCGTGACGTTCCGCCTGACACGATCTTTAATTACTTGAAAGACATTAATATTTTCCACTACTGTGATGTTTTTAATTCTAGACGTGTCATGTTTTTACTTGCTAAGTTTTTGCAAATTTACTAATGCTGTTTTTTAACAAAAGTATTTTAACAAAAACACTTTGATTTAGTTTTTAACCTTGTGTTTTTATCCCTTTTTAGTACGTGGTGACAGCCCTGGCCTTAGTTGTCGACGGGGCTATAATTTTAAACTTAATCTTAATCAAGGGTCTATTCTTTTTTCTACTTTAATCCCTCTAGCGCCATGCATTATTTGTCGACGTTCTTGGTTGTCCGATGCATCTCAACCGACAAGAAGGGACTAGCTACATATTTTGTGTCCGAGTGTGCATGCGTTGCTTTCACGGAAGGAACAGTTAGTTACATGACCTCTAAAGCATACAAACACATGGCAGGGTACTTGGCAGTGAATGTCTTTGCATTTTGGTGATGAGAGTGCAGAGTGATGTCTTGGGCGAATGTATTCGCCCATGGTACTAGAAGGTGTTTGTTGTTTTCTTGTTGTTTTAACTCAAAGAGTTAATGGCCCATCTTCCCCCATTTTCTGGATGTTTTAATAATAATAATAATTTTTTTTTTTTATATAAAAAAAATAATAATAATAATAATTTAAAAAAAAATTAATATATAAAAAAAATAAAATAATAAAAAATAATAATAATAATAATCATAATAAAAGGACACAGAGCTTTTTATCGAGCACAAAGCGCTTTGTGCTAACAACTGTCTCTAATCTATTTTACTGTCCTTGACTGTCTTTTTTTGTAATACTTTACTTATTGAATGTATTAGTATTAGTATTAGGTACTTTATAGTCACAGAGGCGTCTCTGTGAAATTCGGGTTGCTCCCCACCCGGAGAGCGCGTCGCAGCCAGAGGCGCGCCACCCAATTGTGGTATTTTTTTGCATGCGATTTTCATGAGGAAGGAAAGGTGTGGGGGTGGGGGTGGTAAATTTTCACCAAATGACAACTTTTTCGTTGCCACTGGGATTAACGTGTGCTAAGTGCATGGGCACACGGGACCTCGGTTTACCGTCTCATCCGAAAGACTCCACGTTCAGACCGTAAGGCCTAGTGTAAAGTGTGAGGGAAAATCCCCTGTTCCCAGGTTCGAACTCGGGTTTACTCGACACGAAGCGAACGCGTTACCACTGTGCCACTCTACACTATGTCATCTACCATTTCCCAGTTCTTTGGGCCCGTTTTCTGGATGTTTTGTGCTGGCAACTTTCTCTGATCTACTACTGTCCGACTGCCTTTTTTTTTACTTTGCTTAAGTTAACCCTTTCACCGCCAATGTCGCATTTTTGCACCACAATGATTTAACACCCATGCCACTAAAAGGCATCAAATCAGGGCCTGTAATCCAAAGACCCTATTTTCTTAATTTGTTTAGGTAAGAATAGACCTTACTTTATACATATCACTGAGAAATGTCCAATATTGCAGATGATTTTTTTTCTCTACCACCAGGGTAAGATTAATGGAAAGTTTTTGCTGAAAAATGGCTGGCGGTGAAAGGGTTAATACCATAATCTTATACCATTTCCATGGCTTTCTGGCCCATTTTCGCCAGTCTTCTGGACGTTTCGGGCTGGCATAATCCAGTATTGCTCTCTTTGACTGTGCCAATGTTCCTGCCTTATTGGCCCATTCTCCACCACCTTGTGGAAGTTAACTTATTGTGGACGAATTCCAAGAATACTCGGAACAAGGGAACGCCAGTCAGGGCCTAGTTCCGAGTATTCTCGGAACCAGCGATTTTCTTTTTTTTCAGTCTAAAACTTGTCTAAATCCATGTTTTATTCAATCCAAACCACGTTGTTTTAGTTACTTCTCTTCAGCACTCTTCCAGCTTTCGTTTCACTTATGCTTGACACTTCTGGTTCAATTGTTAATGTTGCAAATGTCCAAACAACGGCCCTAGACGAGCCTCAGAAATTACTTCAATGTGTTTCCATTAACAGTGATAGCAATAAGGAGACTAATGATTCCGAGTTTAATGCAAGTAACCACAATTTCAAAGTGAAAAATAAACTTGGATCAACCAGTAATTGTCAAAACTGAATCATTGACAGTATTAGTTTGGTTGCACTTCATATTAATTTGTTATATTGTTTTTCTAGGCAGCCCCAGGCCAGTAATACTGTTTGTCTGAGGCAGTGATGTCTTGAAAGGGTTAAGTTTTATGCTAAGAACCTCCCTCTATGACTATCTTTGACTCTGCCTCTTTACTTTACCTAATGTCACATACTGGTTTTTTGTTGTTGTCCCTTATTAACAAACAAATCAACACATGTCCAAGAGTGGCATAGCCTTCTAACCTTGGACATGTGTTGATTTATTTGTATGTTGTCCTCTCCACCATTGTTGATGTGTACTGTGTGGGTGAGGGTCATAAAGGCGAGCTTGGCACATTCTTTTTTAAGAATGATGCTTTGCTTGTCTCACTTTGGTTCTCACCCACGCACTGCTAGGTGAATGGTATCGTAATCAACTTTGGTGGAGGGGAGTTAATTAGAAAAAGAGAGTAATTACCCTTTGTTCAATTTCGTCATCTCCTCTCTTGGCCTCACTATTTCATTCTTTGATTAACCTCCCTTATTAACAAACTGTCCTACATTTTCTTTACAAAACAAAAATCCCTTTGGAGGGTTTATGGCATGCCAGTATTTTCTGTTGTCATTGAAGGCCATTGGATAGCGAAACTCGCTACTACAGTGGAACCTCCCTTATAAGACTTCCCATTATAAGACTCCCTCCCATATAAGACCTACTTCTCCGAGACATTTCCCTTTTTGTAAGTATTAAAATTACCTCTCTATTAAGACCCGTCCCTTATAAGACCTCATTTTGGATGATTTTTGAAGGTCTTATAAGGGAGGTGCCACTGCATAAAATTTGAAAGTTTCTGTGACCCTTTCGAAAGCTAGATCTCATCAACCTATATATTGTTATTTTTTAATATGAGAAATGTTGGCAAACCAATCACGGTTGATTGAGATCGACCACCGAATGCATTCAGACATTATTTGCTACTCCACGGTCTCCCATTCATCCTTACAACGAAAGTATTAAAGGCCTAGCCACACTGCATACGATACGATATGACCCCGACACGATGCGATCGTGACCGGATGCCAGTCATGATTCATGCGACAAATATTTCCGTCTAAAACTAATTCTACTCCTTTCGCGCTTTACTATATATAGACAAGTAGACCCAAAGCATGAATTTCACGCGAAACAAGACTCGCGTCCGTCACAATCGCATCGCATTGACAGCGAATCGTATGCAGTGTAGCAGGCCCTTAAAACCCTTTCGTCACCACTGTCGCCTCTTGGCACCACAATGATTTGAACACCCATGTTACCGAAAGGCATCAAAATGAGAGTCTGGTATCCAGTGACCTTATGTTCTTAATTCCTGGAGGTAAGGATAGGCCCTATTTTATGCATGTTGTCACAGAGGAATCCCCAATATTGCAGACGAAATCTTTTCTCTGCCCAGTTCACGCGAAACAAGACTCGCGTCCGTCACAATCGCATCGCATTGACATGGAATGGTTTAGTGGAAGGTTTTGGCTGAAAAATGCCTGGCGTTGAACGGGTTTTAAGTTACTTGCATGAAGAAGATACAGTGATTTTCCTAGACCCGTGGCATAGGACATAGTCGTGTTAAAAACTGAGAGTGTCCTGTTGTCTCTTACCCCCCCCCCCCCCCCCCCCCCCCCCCCCCACTCACTCCCCTGTCGCGACAAATATCCCGTTGAAACTGAACACAGGCAGCAGACTTAGTCCAGTTAATTTTTGCAAGAGCCAGGACAATTGGTTCTATCGTGTGTTTTTTATTTTTTTATTGCAGGACAGTTTGTCCCATCAATCATTTTCCATCCTCGGAGCAACACAAACGCGCGCGCGCGCGCACGCACATACACACACACACACACATACACACACACACGCGCGCGCGCGCATGCACGCACACACGCACACACGCACACGCACCACACGCACACACACACACACACACACACACACAGGATGGAAAAAAAAAAGCTTTGTCAGCTTATTCTTTAACCCTCAATAAAGATGATTTTGACCTGACTTCACTTCACACACACACACACACACACACACACACACACACACACACACACACACACACACACACATACACACACACGCCACACCCTCCCCACCCCCATCTCCCAATAACAACATCCCCCCCCCCCCCCCCCCCCCCCACTCCTTATTCCTCTCTATCTCTTTCTGTGTCCCCACGTTGATAGCTTCTCAAGGGTGAAGCGAAGTGGGGCCCTGCCCTAGTTTCCACAACAAATGGCAGATAATGAGCATGAGCACGTGTGTGCACATGCGTGCTTATGCATATTCATGCAGACAGGTGAGAGCGACCCGAATTTCACACGGGGACGCCTCTGCCAGTATAAAATACCAAATACCAATAGGGGAAGACGGGGTAAAAAGCGCATGGGCGGGTAAGAAGCCCACCCCAATTATCTCATGAATGAAGTAAATTTCAGTCAAATTTGCCCATGAGACGAATGCTAGACATTAACGCTCGTCTCATGGGCAAACTGAGACTGAAATTTGCTTCATTTCATGAGATAATTGGGGTGGGCTTCTTACCCGCCCATGCGCTTTTTACCCCGTCTTCCCCTACCATATTATGCACAAATGCACGCGCGCGTATGCACAAACACAATAATGTAGGCACGCGCACGATTGCAACAACACATGCAGAGTGCACACATGCACAGATTACGCTTCCGCACACGCACGCCCGCTCACACGCACACACACACTCAAGCGCGCGCAAGGGCGCGCGTTCGCACACACACACACACACACACACACACACACACACACACACACACACACACACACGCACACACACACACGCATACGCACACACGCATACGCACACACACGCGCGCACACGTACACACACCACATAACCTATTTCACACACACACACACACACACACGCGCGCGCGCGCGCGCATACACAAACGCGCGCACGCACACGCACGCACGCACGCACGCACACGCACACGCACACACACACACACACACACACACACACACACACACACGAAACAAACAAAACCTATTTCCCTATTTCACACACACACACACACACACACACACACACACACACACACACACACACACACACACACACACACACACACACACTCCTCATCCCTACTCGACCGCAGCACACATTAAGCTCGGTGTCCATCAGTGTAGTAGGTACTACACAACACGTTTGACAATCGTTTGACAAATGACACCACGCCTTGTTGCTTTGGACTTCCTGACAGGTTATACACACAAGCGGGTCTGCTTCTTTTGGTCTCCCTTCCCCCCAAGACCCAAACAACACGGGCAGACAGCGGACCAAATGCAGTACACAGCGCACAGCCAGTCGGTGCGAATGACATGGCAGCAGGGGTGAGGAAAAACACAGACTCAAACAAAACGGATGCCTTGTATTATTAGCCAGATGCATACCGACCCTAAGACACTTCAACTGCCATCCCCCACCCCTCACCATCCGTTTACATCCAGCCGCCTCCCGCCCACCAACCTCTCCCCTCCCACAGCCAGTAGGAAACAATACTTCTTTTTTTTAAAAAGAAAGTACAAAACCTTGATTTTCTATATTAAAGTACCTAAAGATACCTTAAAACAATACAATTTTTATCTATCTCTATCTCCCCCCCACCAACCCCTTCCCCTCTCTCTCTCTCTCTCTCTCTCTCTCTCTCTCTCTCTCTCTCTCTCTCTCTCTCTCTCTCTCTCTCTCTCTCTCTCTCTCTCTCTCTCTCTCTCTCTCTCTCTCTCTCTCTCTCTCTCTCTCTCTCTCTCTCTCTCTCTCTCTCTCTCTCTCTCTCTCTCTCTCTCTCTCTCTCTCTCTCTCTCTCTCTCTCTCCTGTCATCATACATCATAACAGAGAAGGAAAACAAAAAGGACAAACCTTTAGATTCTATTTCCCAGCGCCCTGACTGGGACTGGGACTGGGACTGGGTGGGACTGGCCAGAGTGGCAGAACCATTAGTGGTGAGGACATTTCGGTTGACAGTGTCGTCAGACAGTCACTGTCATGCTCTTTGTCATCGTCACCACAGCCATCGTCGTCATCGCCTGTCTGCACTCCCAGTTCTGGGCAGTGTTGTACTCTACCCCCCCCCCCCCCCCCCCACCAACACACACACCCTGGATGCTTATGAATCTCAGTCTCAAAGTCTGCTTCTTTCATAAAAATAATCCTAGGCTGATTTTAACCCCTATCTCGTTAAAAATAAACCCACACACATAAACTCTCTCTCTCTCTCTCTCTCTCTCTCTCTCTCTCTCTCTCTCTCTCTCTCTCTCTCTCTGAGTCTGAGTCTGAGTCTCTGTCTATCTCTATCTCTGAGTCTCTCTCTCTCTCTCTCTCTCTCTCTCTCTCTCTCTCTCTCTCTCTCTCTCTCTCTCTCTCTCTCTCTCTCTCTCTCTCTGCTCTCACTACTGTCATTGTATGCATTATCTCTGTCTGCCTCTTTGTCACTATCTCTGTCTCTCACTCTTTCCCTGTTTCTCTTTCTCTCTATCTCTTATTATCAGCATCATCATCACCATCACCATCATCATCATCATCATCGTCACCATCATCATCATCATCATCATCATCATCATCACCACCACCACCACCACCACCACCACCACCACCACCACCATCATCATCATCATTATTTGTTTTTTTTATATTGTTGTTGATTTCGTCCACATATTCCTCCAAACTATCACTTTACTTTTTCGAAATATTTTCTGGCATTTTCCTTCTTCACACTCACGAGCTATCTATCTTTTCCCGTTTAATTTCCGCCCAGCCCTTCGTTCCACACTCTTTTCAAACGCCTACTTCTCTTATTCCTTCGTTTCGTGTTGGGTTTTCTGGTAAAAGGTAAAGATGTGCCACCCCCCATGCATTTCTCGGTTAATTGTATTTTTCCGTTTTTGCCTTTCTTACCATACATAAAGGTGTATTTTAGGAACATTTTTTAGCTAATTACCTTTTTCGAATACTAACCCTAACCCTAACCCTACCCCTAAACCTAACCCTACCCCCCACTATGTACTGCAGTACACCGCGATTTGTCACAGTTGTGGTTCGTTGCGTTTTTCCGTCTTATAGGGTGGGGGGTAGGGTTAGGGTTAGGGCTAGGGTTAGGGTTAGGGTTAGTATTCCAAAAAGGTTATTAGCTAAAAATGTTCCTAAAATACAGCTTTATGTATGGTAAGAAAGGCAATAACGGAAAAATACAATTAACCGAGATAGGTAGGGGGGGTGGCACATCTTGACCTTTACCGGTTTTCTTGTTTAAAGGGCCAGCCACACGTCCACTAAAATCGCACGACTGTACGATACGAATCGATACGATACGGTGGGTTGGGGGTGGGGGTTCTCATGCACCGCCACCATTACCACCTCCCCCAACAACAACAAAAAGCCACCGACAACAACAACTACAACAACAACACACGGTCACACAACAAACGCGCATACCGACAAGACAGTCATACACACACGTACACACACAACAACAACAACAACAACATACAGTATTTATACGGCGCTGAATCTTGATCGAAATCAAAAGAAAGCGCACACACACGTTAGCATCCACAACGCATTCAAACAAAAATGCAATACAAAGCGAACACACACGTTTGACATAAATGGTATACAGCAGAAACAGACCTAAAGGCAAGAGAGAGAAGAAGAGAAAGAGAGTGGAGCCTCAATGACGGGGGAACAGGTGGGATTTGAGGTTAGATTTGAAGGCTGAGAGGGTCGGTCGCTGACGGAGGGAAAGAGGAAGTTTGTTCCAAGATGTCGGTCCTGAGACAGCAAAAGAGCGCCGACCACACAACACACACACACACACACACACACACACACACACACACACACACACACACACACAAGCAAACAAGCACGCGTGCGCGCGCACATTCTTTCTCACTCTCTCTCTCTCTCTCTCTCTCTCTCTCTCTCTCTCTCTCTCTCTCTCTCTCTCTCTCTCTCTCTCTCTCTCTCTATCTCTCTCTCTCTCTCTCTCTCTCTCTCTCTCTCTCTCTCTCTCTCTCTCTCTCTCTCTCTCTCTCTCTCTCTCTCTCTCTCTCTCTCTCTCGCTTTCTCGTCTGGCATTTGCAATGCTTAGTAAAACAACACTGATGCATCAGTATCTCAAGCAGACAGACGGTGCACTTCCGGTACCCCTTTGTCTTCCCTTCTCTACTCTTCATATCTCTTCTTTCCTCCACCCAACCCCCTCCCTCCTCTCTCTCTCTCTCTCTCTCTCTCTCTCTCTCTCTCTCTCTCTCTCTCTCTCTCTCTCTCTCTCTCTCTCTCTCTCTATCTATCTATCTCTCTCGTTTATAACTATCATATTGTGTTCAATTTTGTTTGTTTGTCTTCGGATATTGTAAGGACATTGTCTGTGCCATTAAAATATTCGATTTCGGGTTCTCTCTCTCTCTCTCTCTCTCTCTCTCTCTCTCTCTCTCTCTCTCTCTCTCTCTCTCTCTCTCTCTCTCTCTCTCTCTCTCTCTCTCTCTCTCGCTCATCACCTTTTTGCTTTAGTTTGTGTGCATATTAAGTGCACCTCCAAATGTGTATAGGTCGGTGGCCTCACATTACAAATTCATTGCGTCATTGCATTGCGTCTCTCTCTCTCTCTGGTGTTTACTAGCACAGGTATTTGATAATGTTGGTGGGAATGAGGTATTGATGAAATTGGGATGTTTCTGAAGGATTTGAGTATCCTTGTTAGTATGGGCTATTTTATAATAACTGATAATGTTGAATATGAATGTGATTTTGATGTTTGATTATGTTTGTTAAATGATTTGATTTTAAACTGATCTGTTTGGTGTAAATTGGCTTTGCTGATTCTTGCATCACATGCTATTTCATAATATTTAAATTATTAATGTTGAAGTGAATTTTGTATAATGAGTTTTGGATCCTTCTGTTGGTTTTGATAATTTCGTAAACACAGGATATTTGACAATGTAACTGAAAACATTGTGTGAATTGTGTGTGAATGGGATTTGGATCTTTTGGTTTGCTTTGCTGATGCTTGTTAGTACAGGTTATTTCTT
>CM065706.1:22308630-22316130 GCA_017654935.2 Phymorhynchus buccinoides | reverse complement strand
TTAGAGAGAGAGAGAGAGAGGGGTAGAAGACAGAGAGGAGAGACAGACGAGAGAGAGAAAGAGATAGAAGAGAAGAGAGGAGAGGAGAGAGAGAGATAAAAAAAAAAAACAAAAAAAAAAAATAAAAAAAAAAACAGAAAAAAAAAAACAACATCAATAAAGCAAAATAAGAAAAGAAACAAAAAAAATAAATCATCTAAAAAAAAGACAAAAAGGAATAACCACACGAATAAAGAGGTGAAATACCCGAAAGAAAATGAGCGATATAGAGAGAGAGATTCCAAATAGAAAAAACAAAAAAAAAAAAGGAAAGAAAAAACCAAAAACAAACAAAAAGAAATAAAACACAAGAAAAAGAAAAAAACAAAACAAAACACATCAAAAAAAATAAAAGATATAAAATACTAAAAAAAAAAGAATAAATATAAAAAAAAAAAAAATCTCTCTATGGAGATCCAGTATAATATGAATTCCACGTGAATCGTGACTCGCATCGTCACGATCGCATCGCATCGACAGCGAATCGTACGTAGCGTGCAGGGGACCCCCCCATCAGAGGGAGTGGTCAGGAGAGAGATTGACAGAGAGAGAACACAGAGAGAGGAGAGAGAGGGAAGACGAGAGGGGGAGAGGGTGAGGGAGAGAGAGAGAGAGAGAGACTTGAAAAAAGAAAGGTGGGGGAGAGATGGAGAGGAGAACGAGAGAGAAGAGACACGGAGAGAGAGAGAGAGAGAGAGAGAGAGAGAGCATGGAGAGATAAAGAATGCTTGATGGGCCGGAGAGAGAGGGAGAGAGAGAAAAAACGAGAGAGAGAGAGAGAGAGGAAAACTGATCAGATGCGAAGATTGGTGTAGAGAGACAGAGGAATGAGGGAGACATCCAGAAGAGAAGGAAGACGATGAGAGAGAAATCAGGGATTCTCACATTCCTGGATGGAGAGAGATAGAGAGAGGAGAGAGAGGGGAGTGAGAGGCAGAGAGGGAGATAGAGAGCAGAGGGAGCGAGAGAGAGAGGAGCGAGACCAAACATGCACAATAGAGAAAAGAGAGAAGGGAGGAAGACGAGATAACCTAGAGAGACGTCGAGTCGATGAGAGATGAGAGGACTCTCTGAGAGAGATGAGGGAGAGAGAGAGAGAGAGCGAGGAGAAAGAGGGAGAGAGGAGAGGATATAGAGAGAGAGGAGAGAGAGCGAGAGAGAGAGAGGAGGAAGAGAGAGAGAGAGAGAGAGGGAGAGGACGAGGATAGAGTCGGAGAGAGATGAGGTAGTGAGAGATAGAGAGAGAGAGAGAGAGAAGAGGAGAGTGACGAGGAGGAGAGGAGAGAGAGAGAGAGAGACAGAGAGCGAGAGAGGAAGAGAGGGGAGATGAGAGAAGGAGGAGAGAGCGAGGAAACGAGACAGACGTTGAGAGAATGAGAGAGAGAGAGAGAGAGGAGAGATGAGAGAGAGAGAGAGAGAATAGAGAGAAACAGAGATAACAAAACCAAGTGAGAGAGAGGAGAGAGAGAGAGAGAGACAGACGAGACAGAGAGAGAGAGAGAGAGAGAGCGAGAGAGATGAGAGAGAGAGAGACGAGAGAAAGAATGAGAGGCAGGAGGAGAGAGGACAGAGAACGAGGGAGAGCGAGAGAGAGAGAGAGAGAGAGAGGAGAGAGAGAGAGAGAGGAGAGAGAGAGAGGAGGGGGAGGTGAGGGAGAGAGAGAGAGAGAGGGAGAGAGAGAGAGAGAGAGAGACGAGAGAGGAGAGAGGGAGATTTGAGAATGACGAGAGGGAGAGAGAAGGAGAGATGACAGAGAGAGAGAGATGCAGGGAGAGAGAGAGGAGAGAGCAGACAGGAGAGAGAGAGAGAGAGAGGAGTGCGAGAGAGAGAGAGAGAGGAGAGAGAGAGAGAGATAGGGGAGACGAGAGAGAGAGACGAGAGAGAGAGAGAGAGAGAGAGAAGAGAGAGAATATATTATAGATATATAGAGAGAGGAGAGAGAGGAGGACGACAGAAGAGAGAGAGAGAGGAGGACGAGAAGCGAGGAGAGAGATGGAGAGAGAAGAGCTATATATATGAGAGAGAGAGAGAGATTGAGAGAGAAAGATGATGAGCTAGAGAGAGAGACAGAGAGTAGAGAGACAGAGAGGGGAGAGAGAGGGACCCCCCACTGAAAGGGTAGGACCAGAGACGGAGAGCTGAGCCACAAGACAGAAGCTGAGGGAGAGGAGGAGATGAGAGCTATCATCATGGAGAGACAGAGAAAGACTTCCGTCTGTAAAGAGAGACTTCCTAGAGAGAGAGAGAGAGAAAGTCTTCTATGAGATGACTCAAGAGAGAGAGAGAGAGAGAGAGATAGAGATGAGGGAATTTCAGAGTGAGAGAGAGAGATGAGAGAGAGAGCATCGAGAGAGAATCGCAGGAGCAATGATAGAGGGGAGCCATCCTTCAGAGCGTATGTAGAGGGAGGAGAGACCCCCATCAGGAGAGGAAGAGAAGAAGAGAGAGAAAGGGAGAGAGAGATGAGAGAGAGAGAGAGAGAGACACTCCGAGAATTGATTGACAACTCACTCAGACGGCCACCCCAACACAACGACCATTAGTGAAACGGATAGGATCAGGGAAGGAGAGAGGGAGGTGGGGGGGGGGGGGGGGGGAAAGAGAGAGATAAGACTCGAAACTCGAACTCGAAATTGTTAATGAGGATAAACTGAGTAAGCATAAATAACTGCTTCTTTTCATCAGGTCCTCTAAACATAATGAGATATGAAGTGAATGATAAATATAATATATGTATATATATTATAAGAGAACAAAATTACAAACAAACAAATGGTTCAAAAGTAAACAATGTAACAATCAAATGTAACAAATCCAAAGAACAAGGACAACATGAAATATAAATCAACATTCTCACATTTCCTTTCACACACATAAATCATAGTTAGACAAGGAATCAATTGACAATTTTACAATATCAGATAATAGGAGCATAAGCTACAGACATGCGCATTTACTAGAATTATAACATGCACAATAGATAAGTTTAGAAAAGGGGAAGAAATGAGCTGTTTTATAAGCCTTTTGAGAAGAGAGAGAGAGAGAGAGAGAGAGAGGAGAGAGAGTGAGAAGAGGAGAGGGAGATAGAGAGAGAGAGACAGAGAGAGAGAGAGAAGAGAGAGAGAGAGAGAGAGAGAGAGGGAGAGAGAGAAGAGATAGAGATATATATAGATAGAGAGAGAGAATAGAGATGAGAGAGAGAGAGAGAGAGAGAGAGAGAGATAGAGAGAGGGATATATATATACTATATATAGAGAGAGAGAGAGAGAGAGAGAGCGGATGAGATATAGAGATATGGAGAGAGATAGAGAGAGAGAGAAGAGAGAGAGAGAGAGAGGAGAGAGAGAGAGAGAGAGAGGAGATAAAGAGAGAGAGATATAGATATATAGAGAGAGAGAGGGAGAGAGAGAGATAGAGAGAGAGAGAGAAAGAGAGAGATGAGAGAGGAGAGAGAGAGAGAGAGAGGGAGATAGAGAGATAGATAGAGAGGAGAAAGAGAGAGAAGAGAGAGAGGAGAGAGAGAGGGAGATAGATAGAAGATATATATATATATATACTATTATAGTAGAGAGAGACGAGGAGAGAGAGAGAGAGAGAGAGAGGAGAGAGAGGGAGATAGAAGAGAGAGAGAGATAGAGAGAGAGGGCTGAGAGAAATATATATATAGAGAGAGAGAGAAGAGAGAGATAGAGAGAGAGAGAGGAGAGAGAGAGATGAGAATATAATAGAGAGAGAGAGAGAGAGGAGAGTGAGATAGATATGGAGAGAGAGAGAAGAGAGAGAGAGTAAGAGATTATGAAGATAAAAGGAGAGAGATGAGAGGAGAGAGAGGAGAGGAGAGAGAGAGAGAGAGGGGAGAGAGAGAGAAAGCAGATATAAGAGAGAGAGAGAGATTGAGAGAGAGAGAGAAGACGAGAGGAGAGAGAGAGAGAGAGGGGAATAGAGATAGAGATATAGAGAGAGAGAGAGGAGCGAGGAGAGGAACGAGAGTAGAGAGAGTAGAGAGAGAGAGAGAGAGAGAAAGAGAGGAGATAGGAGAGAGAGAGAGAGAGAAGAGAGAGAGAGAGAGATATAATATATATATGAGAGAGAGGAGAGGAGAGGGAGAGAGAGAGAGAGAGGGGTCGAGGGGAGAGAACAGAGAGTACTGAGGAGAGTTCATGAGCCTTGGAGAATACATGGATAAGACGCAAGTGAGAGTGAAGATAAGGGAGATCAAGGGGAGAGAGACGCAAAGAGGGAGTAGCGAAGAGACCGAAGAGCTGTGACGAGAGAGAGAGAGAGGTGAGAGAGAGAGAGAGAGGGAGAGAGAAGAGAGGAGAGAGAGAGAGAGAGAGAGAGAGAGAGAGAGGGAGAGTGAGAGAGGAGAGAGAGAGAGTGAGAGGAGAGAGCGGGGATGAGAACAGAGAATGGTTTAATGAGTCATTGGCCTTGGGCCACAATACATGGATAAGGAGCGGATGAGGTAATGGAATAAATCCATCCTTCACGCAACATGTAAAAGAAACGAAAAGCTGTGACGCGAATTGATGAGAGAGAGAGAGAGAGAGAGAGACGAGAGAGAGACCGAGAGAGAGAGAGAGGACGTCGAGAGATGTTAGGGGGGACATGTGGAGAGGAGAGACGGACCGAGAGAGAGATGGAGAGAGAGAGAGAGGAGAGAATATAGAGAGAGAGATAGAGAGATAGATGTATATATATAGAGATAATTATATATAGAGTAGAGAGAGAGAGAGAGAGAGAGAGAGGTAGAGAGAGAGAGAGAGAGAGAGAGACGGAGGAGAGAGAGAGAGAGTGACGAAGAGAGGCGAGAGAGAATGTCGAGAGAGAGAGAGAGAGAGAAAGAGAGAGACAAAGAGAGAGGACGGAGGACCGAGAGAGGAAGAGAGGAGAGAGAGAGGGGGAGAGTTAGAGAGAGAGATTAGAGATCGAGAGAGAGAGAGAGAGAGAGAGGAACGAGAGAGAGACACTGAATGAGAATGTTCATTGAGCCTTGAGGCCACAATAGAGGGATAGCGAGCAAGGAGAAGGGAAGTGAACGACTGATGAGAAGCATGAGAAGATAGTGAGAGAGAGGAGGACGCGAGAGAGGTGAGACGAGAGAGAAGATGAGAGAGAGAGAGAGGAGAGAGGGGATGAGAGAGAGAGAGGGAGAGAGAGATAGAGAGAGAGTAGAGAGACGGAGAGAGAGAGAGAGAGGAGAGAGAGAGCGAGAGAGAGAGAGATTGAGTGAGAGAGAGAGGAGGTATGAGGAGACTGTACAGAGAGTGAGACCGCAATGAGTGAGCTAAGGAGAGATGAAGATGGAGTAAATAACATCCTGACGGAAGTGAAAGAGAGAGAAGGGAGTGAGAGAAATTGGTGAGAGGGAGAGTAGAGAGAGAAGAGAGAGAGTAGAGCCCGACGCTAGAGAGAGAGATGGAGGCCCGAGATGACCGGAGCTGAGAGAGAGAGAGGCCCGATGGATTGAATGAGACGAGGAGGAGAGAGAGAGAGAGAGAGGATGAGGAAGAGAGAAGAGAGAGACGAGGGGGGGAGAGAGACGAGGAGATGCGGAGTGAACGGAATAGAGAGATTGAGAGAGAGAGAGTGCGTGTGAGAGAGTAGAGGAGCAGTGAGATAGGAGTAAGAGGTGATCGAGACGAGGAAGTGTAAGAGAGAGAGGAAGAGTAGAGGAGAATTTGGGTGTCTTGAGGAGAGAGAGAGTGAGAGAGGAGATGAGAGGAGAGTAGAGAAAGAGAGGAGAAGGAGAGAGAGATGAGAGAGACGAGAGAGTGCATTGATGAGAGAGAGAGAGAGAGGGAGTATGAGACGAGAGAGAGAGGGAGAAAGAAGTTATAAAAGAGAGAGAGTGAGAGAGAGACGAGAGAGAGTGCAGTTTGAGAGAAAAAAAAAGGAGGAGGAGAGAGAGAGAGGGACGAGAGAGGAGAGGTGAAGAGAGAGAGAGGGAGTAGGAAGAGAGAGGTGAAAGACAGAGAGGAGAGAGAGAGAGAGGAGATGCAGGAGCCGAGTTAGGGAGAAGGAGATCGAGAGACGAGGAGAGAGGGAGAGAGTAGTAGGAACAGTAGTATGGTTTAATTGCCTATTGAAGATGAGCCCAAAGTAGATGTAGTAGTAGAGATTGAGAGGAGAAATGGAATCCATCCTTCACTGTAGTAAGTTGTAAAGAAACGAAAAGCTGTGACGAGGAATGGTGAGAGAGAGGAGAGAGAGATGATTGAAGGAGAGTAGTGGAGACCAGTGTATGAGAGAGAAGACGACGAGAGAGGAGGACGAGGATAAAAGTACTCGAACAGAGCGGAGAGAGAGAGTAAGAGGGAGATTGGGAGAAGAAGAGAGGTAACAAGGGAGATTGGGAGAAGAAGAGAAAGAGAGAGAGATTGGGAGAAGAAGAGTTAAATGAGAGAGAGAGATGAGAGAGAGAGAGAGAGAGAGTGAGATAGTCGTGCATATGAGAGAGTGAGAAAAAGAGCGTGAGAGAGTGAGAGTGAAGAGAATTATAGTAGGAAAGAGAGAAAGAAGAGAGAGTAGGACTGAGGTGAGAGTCGGATAGAAAGTGAGGCTGTCTTTTTCCGAGAGACTTCGTGATATGAAGATAGAGATGAGAGATATGAGAGAATATATAGAGACCGAGAGAAAGATGACGAGTGAGAGCGAGTAGAAAAGACGCAGTGAGAGTGAGAGAGAGGAGAGACGAGTAGGAAGAGAGAGAGTAGTAGAGAGGTAGAGGGTAAGGGGGAGAGTCCGAGATGACAGAGAAGAGGCGAGAGGAGAGAGAGATTGAGAGACTGAGAGAGATTGATGTTCATTGGCCTTGGGCCAGAATACAATAGAGAAGCAATGAGAGTCGGAAGATAAATCCATCCTAGAGAGTAACATGTAAAAGAAACGAAAAGCTGTGACGCGAATTGGTGAGAGAGAGAGTGAGACGAGGAGAGAGTGAGAGATAGAGGGGGAGAGTAGAGAGTAGAGACGAGAGTAGAGTAGAGAGAGGAGTAGTAGAGGAGAGAGAGAGAGAGATGAGGGATGGGGTCGGAGAGAGAGACACTGAACACTGAATGGTTTAATGTTCATTGGCCTTGGGCCACAATACATGGATAAGGAGCAATGATAATGGAATAAATCCATCCTTCACGCAACATGTGAAAAGAACCGAAAAGCTTGCTGACGCGAATTGGTGAGAGAGAGAGAGAGACGAGAGAGAGAGAGAGAGAGAGAGGTCGAGAGAGGAGAGAGAGAGAGAGACGAGAGAGAGAGAGAGAGAAGAGAGAGAGAGGGGGGGGATAGAACACTGAAAACTGAACGTAATCATTGGCCTGGGCCACATTACAGGAAAGGAGCAATGACTAAGGAATAAATCAATCCTTCACGCAACATGTAAAAGAAACGAAAAGCTGTGAGCCGGAATTGGTGAGATAGAGATGAGATTAGAGACGTAAGGAGAGATGAACTTTGGAGAAG
>CM065706.1:22286171-22291171 GCA_017654935.2 Phymorhynchus buccinoides | reverse complement strand
AGAGAGGAGGAGATGAGAGAGAGAGAGGAGAAGAGGGGGATAGAGAGAGAGAGAGAGATAGAGAGATAGAGAGGGAGAGAGAGATGAGAGAGAGAGATGGAGAGAGAGAGATCGAGGAGAGAGAGAGGGAGAGAGAGAGAGGAGAGAGAGAGAGGAGGGAAGAGATAGAGAGAGAGACGAGGAGACGAGACGAGAGAGAGAGGAGGAGACGAGAGAGAGAAGAGAGAGAGAGAGAAACGGAGAGGGAGAGGGGAGAGAGCGAGAGAGAGAGAGAGAGAGAGAGAGGAGAGAGAGAGAGAGAGAGAGAGAGATAAAGAGAGAGAGAGACAGAGAGAGGAGAGAGAGAGAGACGAGAGGGGAGAGAGAGATGGAGAGAGGAGAGATGGACGAGAGAGAGAGAGAGAGGGAGGACGAGAGAGACGTGAGAGACTGATGAATGAGAGAAGAGAGAGGACGAGGATAGAGATTGAGAGAGAGAGAGGAGAAGAGAGGAGAAGCAGGGTTTGAGAGGAGAGAGAAGGGATATGAGACGATGAGGAGGGAGAGAGAGAGAGAGAACGAGAAGGAGAGGGAGAGAGAGGGACGAGAGAGAGAGAGAGAGAGAGAGAGAGACTGGAGAAGTGAGAGGAGAGAGAGAGAGAGAGCGAGAGAGAGACTGGAGAGGAGAGAGAGAGAGAGCAAGAGGAAGAGAGAAGAGGGAGAGGAGAAGAGAGGAGAGAGAAGAGAGAGAGAGGCGAGGAGAGAGAGAGGAGGAGAGGAGAGAGAGAGAAGAGAGAGAGACGAGAGAGCGAGGAGATGAGAGAGAGAGAGAGCGAGGAGGAGAGAGAGAGAGATTTTGTGTTGGGCGGAGAGATGAGAGAGTAGAGAAGAACGAGATGAGGAGAGAGAGACGAGGGGAGAGAGAGAGGAGAGGAGAGTAGAGAGGAGAGGAGAGAGAGAGAGAGATGAGACGACGAGGAAGAGAGGTACCGAGAGAGATGAGAGAGAGGGAGAGGGGAGGAGAGAGAGACGAGACGTTCTTCCTCTTCTTCATCATCGATCGCTACGACAGTTCCTTTCAATTAGCCAATAATTGAGCGCAGATTCGCGTCACTGATGTCGTTATGTGGGCGCGCCTAATTGGGGACGCATAATTTTAGGAGATAATTATTAATTAAGAGAGACGACAGAGAGTGAGAGAGAGAGTAGAGAGGAGAGAGAGAGAGGGAGGGAATGAGAGAGAGATATATACATGAGACAAGAACAGGACAGACAGACAGAAGAGAGACCAGAGGCAGAGAGACAGGATGATAGACCTTTAGAAAGACAGACAAAAACCAGCAGAGAGAGAGAGAGGACGTGGGTGGCGTGATGAATGAATAGTGCAAGGCCAAAGGGGGTAGAAATACCTGCGGGTGGGCGTGTAAAGGGCTGGGGGGTGGGGGGTGAGAGAGAGAGAGGGCTCGGGGGGAGGGAGAGATAAGGCGAGAGGCGGGGGGGGGGGGGGGGTATCGGTTTTTTGGTTTCTATTTTCTGTGCGGGTATGTATAGCAGTGGTGTTCTATTTGTGGCTCGCCTTGTATCGTTTCTTAATGACGTCTGTCTGTAGCTGTCTGTCCATCTGCCTTGGTCGTCTTGACCACTCGTTCCTTCCTAGCTTCCTTTGAGTAGAAGCAGTACTATGTAGGCTAGTCTGTCGTTTCCGACTATGACTGCCAGATAGGACAGAAGGCATCTGCTATTTCAGCGGGCAGGGCTAAAAACAATTGTGTTTTTTAAATTGTATTAAACAGTACATAATGTATATGTTACAGAAGAAATAGGAATCCAGTAGGATTCGGAATCCTACTAGTACAAATTAGAAATCCGAGTTGTTCTAGTAGAAATCAGAATTCTAATTTCAACTGGTTATAATATTTTTTTTATGTTACAGTAAATTTACAAAACTAGTAAATTTGCAAATTTCACTCAGATATTTTGCAAATTTCCTATATAAAAAAAATCAGGAATTTAGCAAATTTCCTTAATTTTGCATGCATGTTTCTCAATTGTACTGAACATTGGAAGTCAGTAAATTTGCAAAATTCTTTATACTGATTTCTTTACTAAAAAGTAAATCATAATCTTCTGATGTGTGCCAATCATTGTCAGTCATTGTATCTGTCTAAATATCACTGTCTCTCTCGCATTGTTTCTCTCTATCTCTCAATGTCGCTCTCATTGTTTCTCTCTCTCTCTCTCTCTCTCTCTCTCTCTCTCTCTCTCTCTCTCTCTCTCTCTCTCTCTCGTTCTCAGGATCTCTCTCTCTCTCTCATCTCGCCTCTCTCCTCGCGTCCTCATCTCCCTCTCATCTCTCTAGTCTCTCTCTCTCTCTTAATGTCTCTCTCAATGTATCATTGTTTCTCTCTCTCACTGTCTCTCTCATTGTTTATGTGTCTCTCACTGTCTCTCTCATTGTTTCCGACTATCTGTGTCTGTTTTCTGTCTCTCTTAATGTCTCTCACTGTTTCTGTCTCTCTGTGTCTTTCTCCTTCTCTCTGTCTCTCTCATTGTCTCTCTCACTGTTTCTGTCTATCTTAATCTCTCTCATTGTTTCTGACTCTCTGTGTCTTTCTCCTTCTCTCTGTCTCTCTCATTGTCTCTCTCACTGTCTCTCTCACTCTCTGTTCTCACTTAGAGTTTCTCTGTCTCTCTTAATGTCTCTCTCATTGTTTCTGACTCTCTGTGTCTTTCTCCTTCTCTCTCTCTCATTGTCTCTCTCATTGTTTCTCTCTCATACTGTCTCTCTGTTTCTCTCTCTTAATCTCTCTCATTGTTTCTGACTCTCTTCTGTCTTTCTCCTTCTCTCTGTCTCTCTCATTGTCTCTCTCATTGTTTCTGTCTCTCTTAATCTCTCTCTCTCATTGTTTCTGACTCTCTGTGTCTTTCTCCTTCTCTCTGTCTCTCTCATTGTCTCTCTCATTGTTTCTGTCTCTCTTAATGTCTCTCTCATTGTTTCTGACTCTCTCGTGTCTCTTCTCTCTTCTCTCTGTCTCTCTCATTGTCTCTCTCACTGTTTCTATCTCTCTTAATCTCTCTCACTGTTTCTGACTCTCTGTGTCTGTCTCATTGTTTCTCTCTGTCTCTCTCATTGTCTCTCTCACTGTTTCTGTCTCTCTTAATGTCTCTCTCATTGTTTCTGTCTCTCTGTGTCTTTCTCATTCTCTCTGTCTCTCTCATTGTCTCTCTCACTGTTTCTATCTCTCTTAATGTCTCTCTCATTGTTTCTGACTCTCTGTGTCTTTCTCTCTTCTCTCTGTCTCTCTCATTGTCTCTCTCACTGTTTCTGTCTCTCTCCTCTCTTTGTCTCTCTCATTGTTTCTGTCTCTCTTAATCTCTCTCATTGTTTCTGACTCTCTGTGTCTTTCTCCTTCTCTCTGTCTCTCTCACTTGTCTCTCTCACTGTTTATGTCTCTCTTACATGTCTCTCTCACTGTCTTCTCTCTCTATAATGTTTCTGTCTCTCTCTAATCTCTCTCATTAATTTCTGAATTTCTGTGTCTTTCTCCTTCTCTCTGTCTCTCTCACTGTTTCTCTCATTGTTTCTGTCTCTCTTAATCTCTCTCATTCTTTCTGAATCTCTGTGTCTTTCTCCTTCTTTCTCTCTCATTGTTTCTGTCTCTCTTAATTATTGTTTCTGACTCTCTGTGTCTTTCTCCTTCTCTCTCATCTCTCTCGATTGTCTCTCTCACTGTTTCTGTCTCTCTTAATCTCTCTCATTGTTTCTGACTCTCTCTGTCTCTTTCTCCTTCTCTCTGTCTCTCTCTCATTGTCTCTCTCACTGTTTCTGTCTCTCTTCTAATCTCTCTCACTGTTTCTGTCTCTCTTAATGTCTCTCACTGTTTCTGTCTCTCTGTGTCTCCTTCTCTCTTTCTCTCTCATTGTCTCTCTTGTACTGTTTCTGTCTCTCTTATCTCTTCACTGTTTCTGTCTCTCTTAATCTCTCTCATTATTTCTGTCTCTCTGTGTGTTTCTCCTTCTCTCTCTCTCTCATTGTCTATCTGTCTCTCTTAATCTCTCTCTCATTGTTTCTGACTCTCTGTGTCTTTCTCCTTCTCTCTGTCTCTCTCATTGTCTCTCTCACTGTTTCTGTCTCTCTTAATCTCTCTCTCATTGTTTCTGACTCTCTGTGTCTTTCTCCTTCTCTCTGTCTCTCTCATTGTCTCTCTCACTGTTTCTGTCTCTCTTAATCTCTCTCATTGTTTCTGACTCTCTGTGTCTGTCTCTCATTCTCTCTGTTTCATTGACTCTCTCACTGTCTTTGTCTCTCTTCTCTCTCTCTCTCTCATTGTTTCTCTCTGTGTGTTCTTTCTCCTTCTCTCTGTCTCTCTCATTGTTCTCTCTCATTGTTTCTGTCTCTCTTAATCTCTCTCATTGTTTCTGACTCTCTGTGTCTTTCTCCTTCTCTCAGTCTCTCTCATTGTCTCTCTCACTGTCTCTCTCAATGTTTCTCTCTCTCTCTCTGTCTCTCTCATTGTTTCTGTCTCTCTTACTGTCTCTCTCCTCTGTCTCCTCTGTCTCTCTCATTGTCTCTCTCACTGTTTCTGTCTCTCTTAATCTCTCTCATTGTTTCTGACTCCCTGTGTCTTTCTCTCTTCTCTCTGTCTCTCTCATTGTCTCTCTCATTGTTTCTGTCTCTCTTAATCTCTGTCTCATTGTTTCTGACTCTCTGTGTCTTTCTCCTTCTCTCTGTCTCTCTCATTGTCTCTCTCACTGTTTCTGTCTCTCTTAATCTCTCTCTCATTGTTTCTGACTCTCTGTGTCTTTCTCCTTCTCTCTGTCTCTCTCATTGTCTCTCTCACTGTTTCTGTCTCTCTTAATCTCTCTCTCATTGTTTCTGACTCTCTGTGTCTTTCCTTCTCTTCTCTCTCATTGTCTCTCTCATGTGTCTCTCTTAATCTCTCTCACTGTTCTCTGTCTGTCTCTTAATCTCTCTCTGTCTCTCATTGTTTCTGTCTCTCTTAATCTCTCTCATTGTTTCT
>CM065706.1:22273671-22278671 GCA_017654935.2 Phymorhynchus buccinoides | reverse complement strand
TTTTTGCCTTTCTTACCATACATAAAGCTGTATTTTAGGAACATTTTTAGCTAATTACCTTTTTGGAATACTAACCCTAACCCTAACCCTACCCCTAAACCTAACCCTACCCCCCACTATGTACTGCAGTACACCGCGATTTGTCACAGTTGTGGTTCGTTGCGTTTTTCCGTCTTATACGGTGGGGGGTAGGGCTAGGGTTAGGGCTAGGGTTAGGGTTAGGGTTAGTATTCCAAAAAGGTTATTAGCTAAAAATGTTCCTAAAATACAGCTTTATGTATGGTAAGAAAGGCAATAATGGAAAAATACAATTAACCGAGATAGGTAGGGGGGGTGGCACATCTTGACCTTTACCCATTTGTGTCCCACAAAACCTCTGGTTTTCCTATGACAATAAAAATGTTGTTCTTGTTCTTGTTCTTGTTCTTGTTCCAACCAGCTTTCGGCTCGCAGCTGGTTAACCAGACTTGCTTATAAGAACTCGTTTACACTGCTATGGTTTACCTTATTTTCTTTTTTTTAAAGATTGCTTAACAACATTAAGGGACATCTGCAAGTGGGGGACTAGGGCACGGAAAGTAGGGAGGGGGGTGGGAGGGGGAGGAGGGGGGGGGGGCTGTAAAATGCGCCGAAGAACAGCCGCCGAGCGAAATTGTACACAAGCGTAGCGCTTCATTCGACCAACAATTCTTGCATCTTGAATGTAAGGCTCAGGCCGTGTACACACATAAGCCGATATTCCATGCGGAAACCCGTGCGCAATCCATAAATAAGTGAAACAAAGAAGGGAACAGATTTGCGCACGTGTCCAAATTTCCCCTATATGCGTAAACTTTTATCCTTCTTTCTTCCACTTATTTAGGGTTTTTCGTTTACGGAACTTACGCGTCTAATGTGAACCCGGCCTAAGCGTTGGCTCGGGCTGCACGGAGCACAGGTGGGACGAAACCATCAACCAACCACCATCCACAGGTTCTTGCACCTTCTCGATTCTTCTTCTTCTTCGATCGCTCAGACAGTTTCCTGTCAATTATGAGCGCAGATGCGTCATGCTGCCGTTATGCGCCTAACTAAGAAATAGTTATAGGCCCAGCAAGTCCGACTTTGGCTGGAGGACGAAATGTTTTTGAAACTGTTTCGTGAAAAAAGCCAGGAGAATGGGCCGGTAAGGCAGAAAGATAGCATAGATGACAGAAAGCAAAGGTAAAAGGCAGAGCCAAAGAGAGTGACAGATTAGAGGAAGTTACAAGCACAGAACTTCCAGAAGGTGGGGGGAACTATTTATACAAAAGACCCCTCGGTATCCCCACGGGGGGAGCTTCTTCTCGATGCGAGCGCTCCAAAGCCGGTGGACTGCCTGTACTGTATACTCATTTCCAAAAGATACGCGAATGAATTCGCCCTTTCTTCAAAGGCAGGCATGCTTCGTCTTTATTTACAACACATCAAACAATTAGAGTAGAAAGGCATTATCGTAATAAATATGACGTCAAGTTGTGGATCTCCAGTTGGGGGGGGGGGGGGGGGGGGGGGATGGGGGGGGGGGGGGGGGATGGTGGGGTGTGTGGGTTGTGTTCAGGGGGGGTGTTCACGGAGAAGAATGAATGCTTTTTTTGTTTTAGTTGTGGGTCCCCAGATTTATCAAAACGGACCTACAATGGTTGAACCACAGATTAAGAACCTCTCTGGTTGAACTAAGTAGGCTTTCAGTTCGTTTTTCTTTTTTGTCCTTTGCCGATCTACGATCGCAAAGGAGTATGTTTTAGTTCAGGTTTGTGTCCTTTTTTTGTTTGTTTGTTTGTTGTTCTTTTCTGTCTGTCCCAAGGATATCTCCCGAACCGCTTGGCCGAATCGCTTCACATTTTGTGTGGTGGTGTGTCCCCATGAGAGGAAGGCATCCACGCAAAACTTTTCGCCGCCCTGACCTTGACCTTGGCGTATGACCTTGAAAACCGAAAATCGTTAAGGGGCCATAACTTCCACACCGCAGGTCCTAGTCTTGAAACTTGGCATGGAGGTACTTTCGCTTATGGCCATTCTGATGATGGCATACCAATGAAGGTCAACGTCAAGGTCAGGGAGATCGGTATGCCTTGAAAGTGGTAGGGGTCTAATAATTGGGGTTTTCTGTCCCAAGCATATCTCCCGAACCGCTTCACCGAATCGTTTCCAATTTTGTGTGGTGGCGTGTCACCATGAGAGGAAGGCATCCACGCATAAATTATTGCCGTCGTGACCTTGACATTGGCGTATGACCTTGAAAACCGAAAATCTTTAAGGGGCTATAACATCCATACCGTTGGTCTTAGGGACTTCAAACTTGGCATGTAGGTACTTTGGCTTATGGTTGTTCTGATGATTGCATACCGATCAAGGTCAAGGTAAAGGTCAGGGAGATCGGTAGGCCTTGAAAGTGGTAGGGGTCTAAAAATTGGGTTTCCAGCCACAAAAGTAAAAATATAATATTTCGCGGACCCAGCAAAACCGGTACTCAGCGTTATCGGTACTTGGCGTTACCTGTACTAGGCGTTACCGGTACTAGGCGTTACCGGTACCCGGCGTTGCGCTAGTGAAGATTAATTGCTTAAAAATGCTCTTAGATGACTCTGAATGGAAATATTTTACATTTAACATGTTCCCTCTTTTAACACATGTATCGAATATGCTACTGTGGTGATTAATAAAACAGAAAATCCGTTCTGGAAAGATGTATTTAAACACTATAGAAAACTGCATTTTAAATGTGGCCCAACATCAGTCTATGATTTTATGGGAGAGTGTATTCACTACAATACACATATATATCCTATCTCTCGAGACCTTGATGTTTATCTTACTCGGTCTTCGACCTCGTAGGATAAACACCAAGTCTCTTGAGATAATATAAAAGCAATATCCCACTGCAAAGTCATAATAACTAATAATATATAGTATTGTAGTTTTAATATACGCAGCAGTGGCAGAACATTTCGCGTTTCTTTCAGAAGTCAGTATTATAAGCGTGACGAATTGCAAGCATCAGAAAAGCCACCCACGGCTTTCGGTTATCCGGTTCGATTTGGGGGGTACACGGTTTATTCGGTACTTTCCGACTATTCGCGCCACCATCTCTAGAGACTCAAAGTTAGTCTACATGACAGTTCCAATTGAACTTGCCTGCTTCTATCCAAGACTAATTTATATACAGGCCTGGTTTATTCGCTTCTTTCTGACTATTAGCTCCCACCATCACGGAGAAAGTTAAATTAGCGTCCAATCGGTCAGAGACCCTTACAGACGGTATTCATGAAGACGATGAGGCCTTCTCGGGGATGAAGACGATGCGATGACGATGAGACAGTAGGTCTGGACATGGATGTGGCAAGGTGTCGTAGGGGCTGGTGCTTTGTCGTTTTGGACGGGTGTCCAAATCTGGGTTCTCTTCTTAGGGTGGTATCAGCGTCGTCGAGGCGGGGCAGAGATGTAAAAGCATTGTGAGACCGCCCGTAGGTTGTCGATCTCAACTCCCGCTTTTCTTTTCCAAGACTACTGGCTGCTAACCCCTCTCCCAAAGGCTGTCTTCAGGACCACCTGGCGACCTGGGACGGTATTCACGTTGAGATAGCATGAGACTTAGCATGATGCTAACTTAGAAGCTCTTCCAATGTCCTATAGGATTTAATAGGACTTTTGGAAGAGCTTCTAAGTTAGCATCATGCTAAGTCTCATGCTATCTCGACATGAATACCGTCCCAGGTCCGTACCGGGGTGTTGATGTCGTCACACACGGGCGGGAGACGCGCAGCCAGGTCGAGTCGTCTCTGCAGGCGGATGTATCCCTCCCAGTAGGCAAGTGGCTAGCTGCCCCTAACCCTACTTAAACCAGCCTTGGACAACTTGCAACTGGCGCCTACTGGGCATCGGCGGTTTTGTTGATTCAATAGGCCAACACTGCAGAGATGATCCAAGCCGTCGCACGTCGTCCTGTCCGCATACAAGTCCACCAACTCCCCATGGTGAAGGAGGGTGAGTGCGTCGCCCTTTCTGCTGCCTACCACTCGGCAGAACTTCAAGTGTAGTCTGCCACCCGTACACTCGGGAACCAGCACGCACTGAGAGAGTCAGTATAATCGACCCACTCAGCGCGGACCCCCAGTTGGGAATGTGTGACGTGCCCACCATCTCTAGAGAGTCACAGTTTAAATAGTCTACATGATAGTTCCATCTGAACTTGGCCGCTTCTATCCCAGAACAATCATACGGGCCTGCATACTACCTACTAGAATACGGCTCATTCGCTCCAGCATCATTTCATCCCGTAGTCATTTTAATGGTTTATTTCATTCCTAAGGGAAATTACTAAAAACGTCTGGTCAACTTAGAGCATCGAGTGCGTTTTTTCTTTTTCTTTTTCTTGTCCATGAAGTTTGAAGATTTTTTTCATTTTATTTCATTGAACCTTATTTCCATGGCGCGTATGGCTGTTAATGTTGAAAATGAAGAATTGGACGATAGGCGAAGAGGAGGGGGTTGGTGCAAGGGAGTGGGGGAGGGAGACGAACAGGGAGGGGGGGGGGGGTGCATGGGGGCAGAACAAGAGCACTTGGGTGGAGGGTGAAAGGGGTCAGAGGGGAGGGGGGGGGGGGGGGGGGAGGGGGCAAGACAATTGGGATTAAAATTGTTGCTCAGTTTTGGGTATACCTACAGCCCAGTTCTTGGAAATATGCCGAACTTACAGAACTAATAATCCAGTAAGTGAGACTTTCTGCAGAAATTCGGAGTTTAATACGTTACTCTTCCACAACAATCATACTCTCCCCCCCACCCCCACCCCTGAAACAGACTGCAACGTCACTGGAACATACAACAAACAAACAAGCACACAATAAGTGTGAAGTGACGTAATTACATTCGCAAGAGACACAACAACAAAAGCAACAAGTGCAACGCCGAGCGGCGGCAAAGTCCCCTCGCAGCATCGCCGAGCTACTCCGAAATCGGAATGTGTCGGTTGTACACAT
>CM065706.1:22263671-22266171 GCA_017654935.2 Phymorhynchus buccinoides | reverse complement strand
AAGTTAGTACCAAAATATCTTATTGCTAAATTTGTCCATGCAATTCGAAGCAAAACCAAATTAATAATGCCCCGCCCCAGAACAGATCTATATAAAGCATCCCTTACTTACTCAGGTGGTAAACTGTGGAACGACATCCCTGATAATTTCAAAAATAAAACTAGCGTATCTTCCTTTCGTAAATCTTATCACAAGTACATAATGGACAATCTTGTCCATCAGTTATGTTAATGAGTTTTACTATAAAGAAAATAACTTATGCCAAGATTCTTGTAAATCTTTTATGTCTCTCTGTACATCTGTTTAATGTCCCAATTTGATTCTCTGTCAATTATTTCATGTGCCAATTTTTGTTTCATTTTCTTGACTTGATTGTTTTTATGTCAATTTTTCATTGCCTAATGTATGGTGTGAGTGTGTGAGTGAGAGGGCCAGGTGCAAAGAAGCTATTGTAGCTTATCCTTTTTACCCTCAATAAAACATTCGTATTTCATTCGTCTCTCTCTCTCTCTCTCTCTCTCTCTCTCTTCTCTCTCTCTCTCTCTCTCTCTCTCTCTCTCTCTCTCTCTCTCTCTCTCTCTCTCTCTCTCTCTCTCTCTCTCTCTCTCTCTCTCTCTCTCTCTCTCCTTTATTGGGTAGACTACAATAGGTAATGGATATGTGGACCGCTTTCGCTTCCAGACATTTCCGTAGACATTCCTGCTTCTTTTTTTCCCTGTACGTCTATCTGTCTGTCTGTCTGTCTGTCTGATTCTCAGTCTTTGTGTCTTTATGTGTCTACAACTGCCGCGTTTGTCTCAAATGTGTAGGAATCATTTTTATATGTTTTTTGTTTTTTTACTGTCAGCCAATCTGTCAAGCTGTCTGTCTGTCTGTCTGTCTGTCTGTCTGTCTGTCTGTCTGTCTGTCTGTCTGTCTGTCTGTCTGTCTGTCTGTCTGTCTGTCTGTCTGTCTGTCTGTCTGTCTGTCTGTCTGTCTGTCTGTCTGTCTGTCTGTCTGTCTGTCTGTCTCTCTCTCTCTCTCTCTCTCTCTCTCTCTCTCTCCTCTCTCTCTCTCTCTCTCTCTCTCTCTCTCTCTCTCTATATATATATATATATATATATATATATATATATATATATATATATATAATATGAGTAAAATTATAAAAGACACAAAAACACAGTTTCATTTTAAAAAAATATATTCTCTGATAAAATTTTCGTTGCTAAAAGTCAACTTTTTCAATATCAACACTGGCAACTTCTAAATAACGCACACCTTTTATATTTGAATTGTGAGTGAAAACTCAAAACATCTGTTAAAGAAGAAAAAAGAAAAAAAGAAAGAAAAAAGAACACTTAAGGGTGAACTATGAATTCATTTCACGAGCTTTTCTCCATGACCTGTTTGTTATCTAAACATGCCTCGTATATACTCTTCAAAAAGTGTACAGAAAGAACAGTATTGTTTGTATAATACATTTCATCCACCTCTATTAACCAAGACATCCCAAGTAAAATAGTAATTATCCATATCATAATGAAAACCAACCCCCCAAACACGTAAATCACATTCATACTAATACAATACAAAAGTCCTTTCAATAACAGAAGTTTTGGAATCCAGATAACCAACTATTATTCGGTTGTATATTTCGGATTTGTTGTTTCCATTAAAATTGAATGAACAAAATGAAATTTACGTGTGGTTGTATGTGAGATTTAAACATGTTTGCTTATTTGTGTGTTTGCTTGCATACTTGGATTTGACTGTGTATGCATGGTTGTGTTCGCTCACGCGCACATGTGCGTGTACATGCGTGCATGTAAGAACTTCTTTCCATACTTTTTGTGCGTCTATTAGAACAAGTCTAGGATAACATTGTTTTCAGGGGATGTAAAATAGGGTCTGTTAGGGCTCAGGGATAATATTGGTTATAGGAGATGTGAAGTTTTATTGCGTTCATTTTTCTGTTTATTATAAAATTGTTATTTAAAAGTGGGACAGTCATATCTATTCTATTAGCGGCTTGCTAACAAAATGCTATCCAGATTTTTCTTTCCCATTTTTTTACATAACGGTTCTGATGATTGTTTGCTAACAACATGATATCCGGATTTTTCTTCCCCATTCTTTTACAAACCGGTTCTGTTAGCGGTTTGTTAACAAAACGAAATCCTGATTCTGCTTGCCCTTTCTTTTACCTTCTATGCACGGTGTGGACATCTTGCCTCGTATTGAGGCCTACAAAAAGTGTGCCAAGGTTACAGATCCAGAATATCTCTTTTTGTAACAGTTTCTGTTCGTCTTGCACACTATCAATTGCTATGATCTCTAAGAAATCAAGGTTCTTAGAGTCTGGATGTGGCACTGTATTGACATGTTTTGACACTGTACATTTAGTTGTCTTTTTCAACTTGGTGTCCGATTTATGATTCGCCCAGCGAAGCTTTAAGTTCTTAGTAGACCCTACATATAGCTGTTCTGGGTGAATTTTACATCTGAGGACATAGATGAC
>CM065706.1:22256171-22258671 GCA_017654935.2 Phymorhynchus buccinoides | reverse complement strand
GAGGGTCATTTTTTTCTCCTTCTGTCTGTCCCAAGGATATCTTTCGAACGGGTTGACAGAATCACGTCAAAAGTGTGTGTGCTGGTGTGTCACCATGAGAGGAAGGCATCCGCGCAAACCATATTGCCGTCGTGACCTTGACCTTGGCGTACGACCTTGAAAACCGAAAATCTTTCAGGGGCCATAACTCCCACACCGTTAGTGTTAGAGTCTTCAAATTTGGCATGAAGGTACTTTGGCTTATGCCCGTTCTGATGGTGGCATACCGATCAAGGTGAAGGTCACGGTCTGGGCGATCCGTAGGCCTTGAAAGTGGTAGGGGTCTACACATTGGGTTTTAAGCCATATTTTCCACATTGGTACTTGACAGAAGCGCTTCAGATTGTGTGTGGTACTGTATACCCTAGAGAAGAAAACATCCGAGCATAAATTATCACCATGCTGAACTTGACCTTGAAGTGTGACCTTGAAAACCGAAATTTCCTTCTTTGCGCTATATGTTTCTTCTTCAAGCTGTATCTCGTGAACTAGAAGACAGAATCCCTTCCAATTTTGTGTCAGGATGTGACACTCTACGGGGTGTCGCAAGTGCGTGGCATTGCTGGTGACGGACATGTCTGCCGCTCGGCGACGCCCTTGTAATGTTATGTTACGTTGTTTGACACTCTCCGTTTCTCTTCAGCTCGGTGTCCATCAGTGTAGTACTAGTAGGTACTACACAACATGTTTGACAATCGTTTGATAAATGATTAACCGAGGTCCCTGGTGTCCATGCGCTTAGCACTCGCTAAACCCAGTGGCAACAAAAAAAAGTCATTTGGTCAAAATTGACACCACCACCCTTTCCTTCCTCATCATTTTTTGTGCGATTATTGTGTGACCACAAGAATCTTGGGCAATTGTTTTGTTTGTTTGTTTTTTAAATGGGTGGCGCGCCTCTGGCTGCGACGCGCTCTCCAAGTGGGAGCAACCCCAATTTCACAGAGACGCCTGTGTGACTATAAAGTACAAAATACCCAATATCATGCTATGTTTCAGTATGACACTGCCCCTTTAAATGCTACATTACGTTGGCCATTGCCCTTTTCTAATGCCATGTTACGTTGGACCTTGCGAGTTTCTAAAAGCATGTTATTGGCTACTGCAAAGAACACCTTTTGCAAGAGTGAATGCCCTTGGTGGGTGGGGGAAGATGGTTGAGTACTGACCAAACAAGGGAATAAATCTCGCCAATAACCCTATTTGATGCCACTTTTGCAAGAGTGAATGCCCTTTTGAATACTGATCAACAAGGGATTAACTCTTGCCGTCAAGGGCGTTAATAATTCGAGTTGCAGTGGCCAATGCCAGACTCTGTCCCTTTCTGAAGATTATCTGTATACGTTAATATTTCACAAAATATCACTATTTCCCCATGGCAACACAGTGAGTTGTAAGTCATATCATTATGAGTGACCTAACACTGTGTAGCCATGGGGAAATAGTTAAATGAATAAAAATAATAATTGATAGCATTTCTATAGCGCCTTTCTATCATTATTTTACACTCAAGGCGCTTCCATTCACTGATACACCCGCAGTCACACAAAACATTATTACCCAATCATTCACCCAGGTACAAGATCAAGAAGGAAAACATACAAACCGAATGAACTTTGAAAGTAGTCAGTCTTGAGTTTAGCTTTGAAAGTAGAGATAGTTGGTTCATGGCGGAGATCGACTGGGAGGGAATTCCAAACAGCAGGGGCACTGAAACTGAAACCGCGGTCACCAAAGGATTTTATATTTGTTTTTGGAACTTTCAGAAGTTTTGTGTTTGAGGACCTGAGTGAGCGGGAAGGAGTGTAGGTGTGAAGAGCACTGGAGAGGTAAGGCGGAAGGGTCTGTTCAAAGTGATGGAAGGATAGGACAGCCAGCTTACACTGAAGGCGGAACTGCACAGGGATCCAATGGAGCTCCTTCAGAAGTGGCGTGACGTGATCACGCTTGCGCTTACGCAGTATGAGGTGGGCTGCACTGTTTTGAACTCATTGAAGGCGAGTAATTTATTCTGTAGGAAGGCCAAAGGGAATAGAATTGCAGAAATCTAAACGTGAAGAAATAAAAGCTGCAACAAGGCGCTTGCATGCGTCAGCTGAAAGAAAAGGCCGAATTGATGCAATATGTCTGAGCTCAAAGAAACAAGAGCGACAAATGCTGCTGATATGGTCATGCATAGAAAGAGTCTGGTCATTCGTTACCTCGAGGTACTTGACGGATGGGTTGAACTGAACAATGTCTGCTGCATCACTGTTTATTAATGCAAGGCGACCAGCAGAACCAACAGGCAGAACCTATGTCTTGTCTGTCTTGAGCTTAAGCTTGTTACTATTCATCCATCCTAACACATCGGTGATGCACATCTCGATGCCAGACAGAATGGAAGGGAAACTCTCAAGGGCACTACTTTGTGACAACTCAGTGTCGTCAGCGTACTTGTGGAAATCACAGGAATGTGCAG
>CM065706.1:22238320-22240820 GCA_017654935.2 Phymorhynchus buccinoides | reverse complement strand
TAATTGCGTGTCTCCTTTGTTAGTCACAAGATCTTATTCAAATTCAAATCGAACACGTCACATGCCTTCTTCCAAACCACTGACCAATATAATTCAAATTTGACCGCCGCTTGTCGCGTCAGTTGACAAGTAGAGTAGATAGGCAAGTCTATGGCTCCACCCCCCACCCCCCACCTGCGTGCGCATCTCGACCCTTCCAACGGAAGTGTCGCCATCTTAGTCCTTGTTTGTGTGTAAGCAACATCGATCTGGCATTTTTCAAACAAAGTTACTGACTAAGATGGCGGTCTCCCATAATATGGCACGCTCCTTGTGGCCGGATATGACGACACGTGGGTACCAGCCATACCCTACCAGCCACTTGTGATGCGCCTGTGTGGTCAAGAGCCTGCAATGTTGAGCACTGATCCCTGCTCATAACTGTAAGTAATCTAACACCAGTACTTATTGTTTAGTTTGTTTTACTTTACAAACTATTGTTTTACATGTTGTTTTAGTTTAATTTGTCACTGTGCTACTTTACGGAACTGAAAACTGTCTGCTATTCTCGTCACAGAGCCAACTTGTTTGTGACGTCAATTTACTTTGTAAATAATGAAGGGGCACTTTGCCTACATTTTGCTTAAAGGCCTAACTTACTCATTTCCATGGTATTAATATTATTGATCTAGGCTTATGCCATGCTATGCGTGTAGGCCTACTATAGTGTGTGTGTGCTAAGCTTACTGAAGTAGCCACACTTCACCACACCGGCACAGGCCTGTTTTCTATTGTTTCACACAATGTCAACAGCCATTGTGTGATAGCTATGTATTGTATGATTAGCTGTTGTTGTGTTAATACTGCTACTATAGTATTAATAAGGCAGTCCCTTTTGACTGAGCTTCTTGCTACTTCAATGACAAACTCTCAAAAGGCCTACATTTGTCCTTAGTCAGTTTTCCACTTAAAACTGATCAGCCTACTTTGAAGTGTAGTCTATTTTTAGTAACACAGCATCGGATGATGTCAGTGTTACAATACTTGGTTTGGGTTAACTCACATGAACTCAAATATTTGTGTATTGGTTAAGCAAGCATAGGGTCAGGTAAAACCGACCTATGTTATGTTTCGAAACCCCAGCTAGGCTTGTGTCAATATCAGTTTAATCATGATATTTAAGTCATGCAGTGAGCTCCTTCCACTGCTGTGATTGTGTATTTCCTCATGTTGATTAACATTGAGTGCTATGGCACAAGGCCTACAGTCATACCTAATCATTGTTATTTCTTGTTTATATTTATGCTTGTATATTTTATATTGTTGCAGGATGTATTTGCTGCACTGTCTTCCTTAGTCTTTCCTAGTGAATAAACAAAGTCAAGCAACTGTCTGGTTTCCTCTATATGTTCCTGGCCTGCGTGTGTGCTGATCAACACCCTCCAATCCTTATCCTGATCCTTATTCCTCATCAAATCCTCTTTATCCCTATCCCTTACCACCCCATCACATTAATAATATCATCTACTATTTATCTTACTTATTGGTCCATTCTCCTGCCCGTTTTCAAAATAAAATCTTCCAAGTAATATTCTCTTTTGAGCTCCTCCGAAATCAGAATGCGTCGGCTGAACAGCAGTGAAAACTGACAACCGAACACATACGCACCTTGCCCATTATGTCCATATAATATGGCCTGGGAATGCCTGGAGAAGAAGTTGGACAACAGCTCTTCTCAACCAAGCGCTTTGTCTCAAAACTCTTTACACTCTATAATAGAGGTGTGTGTGTGTGTGGGGGGGGGGGGGGGGAAACCGGTTTGAACCGAAAAACCGGTGCTAAACTTTCGCGGTTCGAAAAACCGGTTCGAGTTGCTGTGAACCGTTTTTTTTAACTGCAAACTGAAAGTAAGATTTTTCTTAGAATAACGCATTCTTTTCGAAAAACAACACTGATTCTCAGCGCAGATTGGGTGTTTGTAAACCAAGAGTAGCTGTTTCTAGTTTGTGATGGTGTATGGCTTTGACTTTGAGTTGAGTGTGTGTGTGTCATAAGTCATACGTTTCTTTATTGTGTATGTGTGCACGTGCGTGCGTGTGTGTGAATATTCTGACAAATAAATATATGTTTGCATAGGTGAAACTAGTGATACGAGTACTGGTTCAAAAAACCGGTTCATTAAAACCGGTTCGGAGAGGGAAAACCGATTTAAAACCGGTTCGGATTATTGAACCGGTTCTCAACTCTACTCTATGAGAGCCAGGGCTGCATCCAGGTCATGACTCTAAAGTCCCCCTCTTCTGTCACCGCAAAATAGGAATCCATTGTAAGGGGGGGAAGGCAAATTTAAAATGAAAAAAAAAAAAAAAAAAAACCTCCCTCCCCTCCCTCCCTCCCTCCTACCCACGCCGATCTCTGTACCTATCTGTCTGTGTCTGTCTCCTGTCTGCCTGCCCTCTCTCTCTCTCTCTCTCTCTCTCTCTCTCTCTCTCTCTCTCTCTCTCTCTCTCTCTCTCTCTCC
>CM065706.1:22233320-22235820 GCA_017654935.2 Phymorhynchus buccinoides | reverse complement strand
CAGTGGTTTGCTGTTTATCACCCTCGGTCGAAATTTTGCGAGTGTGATATTGTTTTTATCCTATCTCAAGTGGTTTGCTGTTTATCACACGAGGTCGAAGACCGAGGGTGATAAACAGCAAGCCACGAGAGATAGGATAAAAACAATATCACACTCGCAAATCCCAATAACGGATATATACCGATATTTTACCTCTTTCAGATGATAATCAAACACGCAACTAAGAAGCGAGACGGCCATGCATGCAGATCTAAAATAATACTAACCACTTCACCGTAGCAAGAAAATCCCACTCATCCACAAATAATATAGTTCTCCAAGTTAGAAAGTCGTGAGCTATTTTGATCTTGCACATTGATACATTATGAAAGGAAACTGATTATTAATCCAAACATGAACCTACTGGAATTTGCTGTGTAAAAAAATAGCTTTTACAATGACATATTCGTTTTACACATTACCTGCAACCACAGGCCATAGTTATTGTCATTTCGCCAATGACGAACTTTCAATGATGACGTAATTTCAGTGATTGCGTAAGTTCACTAAGATTACGTTTTTTGGTGTCCTGCTCAGAAGGCGCTATTTGCAAGTGACACTAACTTGAATATGTGGTTGTCAGCCGCTAAATTTTATCATTTGCAATTTCACTAAAACTTACTCTTCACAATATTGTTTTTGATATGTAAAATGTTCATCATAAACAACCTTTTGCATTTATCGGGTTTAAGGCATAGGGTTAGGTTTGGGGCTTAGGTTAGGAAGGTAGGGCCTAGGTTTGGGCCTTTTTTGTTTTACTAAACATCACTTGATGCAAATAAAGAAAATATGGCCTTGAGTACTGCAGATAGTCGCATGCGAGTGTATGATGGAGAATGTAATGAAATAGGTCGAGATAAATAACTGTGACGTCAAGTTTCTAATAGACAACGGTGTATTCTTACACGCGTGTTACACTAAACAACACTAAGCCTATGGGCTTAATATACGCAAATGATATGTCAAGATATTGTTTTATATATCACAACGATCACACGCTTTCCAGGCCTCTAAGCACTACTTTGAAGATCGGTTTATATATATATATATATTTCGAATAAATACCACACCCCCCTAAATAACCCGGACACTGGAAATTTTGGTTTTGTTTTTTTGGGAAAAAATGTTAGCCGGACCGGGAGTAGAACCCGAGACCTCCCGAAAAAAAAACCAGACCAGGGAGGGGGGGGGGGTGCGCTCTAACCACTGAGCTATCCAGGCCGAAAACCCAGTGCAGTCCCTGATATTTTTTTTAGATCGCACAGACAGTTTCCTGTCAATTATGAGCGCAGATGGATCGTGCTGCCGTTATGCGCCTAACAGAAGTAATAGACATACGCTGAAAATTTACAAGAATCGCTAAAGAAAGACAGAAAGAAAGACCAGTAGGTAGAATAAATTAAAGAGGGCTGACAGAGCTTCAGATTGTTCGCGGGCCCAAATTGATAGTGATTTGACCCCTTCATTTTGTGCAGCAAGGGGTCATCTGACCCATGAAGTCTGGAATCACATTTAAGTTTAATACTACAGTGACACATAATTGGCCCGCTGTTTCAGAAATTGACCCATATTTTTTTTATAATCAGGGGTCATGTGACCCATGCATTTAAAAAAAATTCTGAAGCTCTGGGCAGATATTAACAAGGGCGTCGCCGAGCGGCAGACATGTCCGTCACCAGCAATGCCACGCACTTGCGACACCCCGTAGAGTGTCACATCCTTGACACAAAATTGGAAGGGATTCTGTCTTTCTAGTTCACGAGATACAGCTTGAAGAAAAAAACATATAGCGCAAAGAAGAAAATTTCGGTTTTCAAGGTCACACTTCAAGGTCAAGGTCAGCATGGTGATAATTTATGCTCGGATGTTTTCTTCTCTAGGGTATACAGTACCACACACGCTTCTGTCAAGTACCAATGTGGAAAATATGGCTTAAAACCCAATGTGTAGACCCCTACCACTTTCAAGGCCTACGGATCGCCCGGACCGTGACCTTGACCTTGATCGGTATGCCACCATCAGAACGGGCATCAGTCAAAGTACCTTCATGCCAAATTTGAAGACTCTAACACTAACGGTGTGGGAGTTATGGCCCCTGAAAGATTTTCGGTTTTCAAGGTCGTACGCCAAGGTCAAGGTCACGACGGCAATATGGTTTGCGCGGATGCTTTCCTCTCATGGTGACACACCAGCACACACAATTTGACGTGATTCTGTCAACCCGTTCGAAAGATATCCTTGGGACAGACAGAAGGAGAAAAAAATGACCCTCCGATTTTCAGGCTCCAGCGATCTTTTTGACCTTGACCTTGACCTTGATCGGTATGCCATCATCAGAACGGGCATAAGCCAAACCACCTTCATACCAAGTGTCAACATCCTATGTTGATCGGTGCCCGAGATATGGCTAAAAATAGATTTTCGGTTTTTCAAGGTCGTACGTCAAGGTCAAGGTCACGAC
>CM065706.1:22223320-22225820 GCA_017654935.2 Phymorhynchus buccinoides | reverse complement strand
CTCTCACCATCCTCCTCTCCCTCCTCTCTATGCCTCCTCTCTCTCTCTCTCGTTCATCTCTCTCTCCTCCCTCTTCTCTTCGTTCTACGCTCTCTCCTCTCTCGTCTCTTCTCCGTGTCTCTCTCTCGTCCCCAGCTCGGACCGGCTCTCTCTTCCTCTCTCTTCTCTCTCTCTCTCTTGAAGGGCGAGAGCCTATTATGAATAAACCAACCATTCATTCATTCATTCTAGTAAAATGAACTAATGGTCTGTGTACACGTTAACATTATTAGTATCACAAGATACTGTATTTCTATTTTCCCATGGCAACACAATGAGCTGTAAGTCATATAAAGGTCTGTGTATCTCGCTGAACACTATTCACGAAATATTTCTATTTCCCCATGGCAACACAGTGATAATCCACTCTTAAAGGGCCACCTTGACGGATGAGCTTTTGTACGAAACACCGTCCAGATCACCAGGAAAACACCCTTTACAGAGCTAACCCCAAGAGATCGCAACACCCACTTTGCTCTGGTTTCCTAGAAATCAGAAACCGTCAAATCGGCGATTCCTCCTTAGCGGAGGTGCTGGAAGTCAAATTATTTCACCCAAAGAGAGGGCGTGTGCCTTCTCTTTTCTAATGGCCCTTTTTTTTTTCTACTTGCCGGCCGCCTGCGTTTAGACGCCAATCATCGTTTGCATGAAATTTTCGCAATACAAGCCTTTTTTTTTTTTTTTTTTTTTTTTTTTCTGTCTTCAATTTTTATTTTTGTTATCAGATTTAACCTAAAGGAGTTTTGCGCTCACAACAAAGGAAACAGCTCCATTTTTTTTTTTTTTACTGCACTACAAAAAAAAAAAAAAAACAATTCAACCACAATGAGTGACCTTTACCCAACCCCATCCAAAATGGCTATTCTCTCCGGCATCTCCGCCAAGGAGGAGGAATCGTCGCTTTGAAGGTTTGATTTTGTTTAGGAAAACCAGAGCAAAGTGAGTGTTCCCGATCCTTGAAAAGGCTGTCCTTTCTAGTGATCTCGACGTGTTTCTTGCAAAAAAAAACCTCATCCGTCAGGGTCCCCCCTTTAAAATGTCTGTGTGTACACGTTAACACTAATTCACAAGGATATTTCTATTTTCCCCATGGCCAACACAGTGGATAGCCCATCTTAAAGTTCGCTGTGTACACGTTAGCACTAATTCACAAGATATTTATATATTCCCCATGGCAACGGCCGGTGATAGTCCGCACTCTTAAAGGAGGGGGTCTGTGTACACGTTAGCACTATTCACGAGATATTTCTTTATATTTCCCCGTGGCAACGCAGTGACAGCCCACTCTTAAAGGTCTGTATACACGTTAACAATATTCACAAAACATAGCACTATTTCCGCATGGCAACACAGTGATAGCCCACTCTTAAAGGTCTTGGTACACGTTAACACTATTCACAAAATAACTCTATTTCCCCATGACAACACAGCCAGCTGGCAAGCCATAATTGTTATGTGAGAGGTGAACACTGTGTTGTCAGGGGAAATAGAAATATCTCGTGAATAGTGTTAACGTTACACAGACCCTTTATATGACTTACAGCTTCACTGTGGTGGTCATGGGAAATAGAAATATATCGTAGTGAGGTGAGTTTTGAACGTGTACATCTAGACCTGGGTTACCATGACTTCCAGCTCACTGTGTTGCCAATGGGGAAATAGAAATATAATCCGTAGTGAATAGTGTTACGGTTACACAGACCTTTACATGTCTTACAGCTCACTGTGTTGCCATGGGGAAATAGAAATATATCGTAGTGAATAAGTGTTGACGTGTACACAGCCTTTATATGATTACAGCTCACGCTGTGTTTCATGGGGAAATAGAAATATATCGTAGTGAATAGTGTTGACGTGCACCCAGACCTTTATATGACTTAACAGCTCACTGTGTTGCCATGGGAAATAGAAATAATTATCTATGAATATTGCTAACGTGTACACAGACCTTTAGGGTAGATAGGGCGACATATCTAACTCCTCCTATTGAATTAATCTCAGGCCAAACGTTTCCAAGCTAATTTATATAATTCGAATACGATCGGGATGTACTGGTATGGTAGAAGGAGGACAGTCCGTTTGGTGAAGATTCGTTTAAAAAAAAACGTCCTGTCGTCTCCCACTATTACTGTCCTGTTTTCCATAATAATACTAATATTAAATAATAGTACATTTATATAGCGCGCTTTACAATACCTCAATGAGCCCAAACGTGCTTTTTTAACAATCAATTAGTCATCAACAAATAGGACAACAAAACAGCATTCAGAATGACAAAAACCAACCATACAAAGCATCCTCTCTCTCTCATTTCTCTCCTCCTCTCACTCTCTCTCTCCGCTCTCTCTCATCTCTCCTCTCTCTCTCCCTCTCTCTCCTCTCTTCGTGCTCCTCCTCTCTCTCTCCTCCTTCTCTCCCATCTCTCCTCGTCTCCTCCTCCTCCCTCTCTCCTCTCTCACAT
>CM065706.1:22214113-22222820 GCA_017654935.2 Phymorhynchus buccinoides | reverse complement strand
GGGTTGGGATCCTCTTGTATATGCTTTTTCGCAAACATAGTCTGTTTTCTTCTCTGTCTGATGCTGGTGTTCGCAATAAATGAATCGTCTGTTCCTTCTTTTCTGTAGTGAATTGGCTATCGATTTCCTGTTCTTTCTGTATGTGCTGTCGCCATATGTCTTGTTCCTTTCATACCTTTTCCTCTGTTTTTCTGTATGATGCTGCGAGTAGCAAACTACGAATCCATTGTAAGGGGGGGAAGGCAAATTTTTACAAAGGCCAAAAAAAACCCTTCCCCTCCCTCCCGCCCTCCCTCCTACCCACGCCGATCTCTGTACCTATCTGTCTGTGTCTGTCTCCTGTCTGCCTGCCTCTCTCTCTCGTCTCTCTCTTCCTACAGTCTCTCATCTCCGTCTCTCTCCCTCTCTTCCTCTCTCTCTCTCTCTCGTCCTTTATGGTATACTACAATAGTATCTCCTGTTTATCCTATCGGTCTGGTGTCCTGTCTCCCTGTCTGCCTCCTCGCTCTCTCTCTCCTCCTCTAGTATGTCCTCTCTCTCACAAATCCCACCTCCTCAGCGGATCTCTCTCTCCTTCTCTCTCTCTCTCTACTTTCTCTCTCTCTCTCTCACTCTTTATCTCTGGTTTATCTATCTGTATTTTACTTACTTTGTATGATGTTTTCACTTTATTGTTGCCAGTTTTTTTGTTGTTGTTTTCTCTTCTGTTAATCAGTAATTGTTGTTTATTTTTTTGCTTGAGGCAATGGTGTAAAAAAGCTACCACTTCATCTTTTTACCCTCAATAAAACATTCGTCTTCGTATTCGTATTATCTCTCTCTCTCTCATCTCCGGTCTCTCTCTCATCTCTCTCCTCTCTCTCTCTCCTCTCTCTCTCTCTCTTTCCCTCTCTACTCTATGTTCTCTCTCTCTCTCCCTCTCTCTCTCTCTAGCTCTCTCCTCTCGTCTCTCGCTCCCACTCTATACCTCTCTCTCCTCCACCTCTCTCTCTGATCCTCTCTCTATTCGCTCTCTCCCATCTCTTTCTCTCCCTCTCTCTCAGCTCCTCTTTCCATTCTCCCCCCCTCTCTCCTCCACACACCCACACACACACACACAACCCCGACACACACACACACACACACTATTGATAACAGTATTGCCGAGGACATCAAACGCTCGGTGCCATCAAAGGAATCGTGTGCATGCTGATTATCAAGAGTTTTTTGCACTGAATCGGTTTTTTTTAGTGTGTGTTTCTAACTTAGCAATAACTCTTACTTATATAATGTGTATGCGTGTGTTATGTGTGTTTTCTGTGTGTGTGTGTGTGTGTGTGCGTTGCGCGCCGCGCGTGTGTGTATTCGTGCGTGCGCGCATGCTTGCTTGCGCGAGCGTGCATATGTGTTTGTATGAGAGAAGAGAGGGAAGAGAGAGAGAGAGAGAGAGAGAGAGAGGAGAGAGAGAGAGAGAGAAGAGAGAGAGAGAGAATGTTATGCGTATTGCTTATTGCGCGCGCTGATTCAAATATTTATCACCCAATTTTCTTTCTTCATTTGTTTTGTCGCACTGTTAAATATAAAGATTAATCTTTTGCCATGCCAATATATCAACATAATAAATGCTTCTGCGTTGTTGTTGTTCTGTTGTTTGTTGTTGTTGTTGTTACCTATCCAGGACAGCACCGGGGGTGGGGGGGTGTGCGACTCAAGAAGAAGGAAATGCGCTTAAACCGCTTCTCAGACGTGGACCAGGCACATAATAGTACATTTCTATATATAAAATAGTGAGTGTATCCTGGATGTTCTGCGATGCCAGGAAAGACCCATATTATAGTAAATGGAGTCTCGAACATGGCTTTTGTGCAGTAACAAAGTGAGCCACCACTTCGAGTGCGCACCGTATCGAGACATCAGGCAAGCGTGAGGCCGCAAGATCCGCCTAAACAGGTCCGCAGCTCAGCAACACCCCGACAGATCCCCCCAACTCTTTCTCCTGTCCGCACTGTCAGAGATGCCCTTCCCTGCTCGCATTGGCCTCACTAGCCGATATATATATATATGCCAACGTCACACCCAGCATCCTTGATTATATATTGTCTTTTTTATTTTTGATGTATTACAAAAAAATACTTCGGGAATTGTTTTCCTGGCATTTCCTCGCAGTATAGTCCCACTTCCTTTATATTCTAATGTCCATATTTGCCTGTTCGCGGACCGAGGACGTTAAGACAAACTTTCATTCATTCCATTCAGCATTCTTGATTTACAGAAGGACCGCGCGGTTGAAGTCATGGTCTCCTCCCCTCGGGACGGACGAACACATTCGAAAGGCAAGTTAGACTGAAGAAAGGAAAGTCGAAGAAGACATGCTTCCCATCCTTCCTAACATTGTTGATCTCGCTTGCATGCAGCTTGACTGGGTCCTCTGTACTCACTCAGAGAAAAAAAACACCAAAAAACGAGAAGAAGGAATATTGGTTCAGGAAATGGAATGGAACGGGAAGGGAAACATAACATTGATGAAATTTAGAAAATTCACTGGTACTGAAAGTACATAATTCTGGCTTTTATTTGTCGCCTTACTTTCGAGAAAACTCGCTCGTCGTCCTCTTCTTTGAACAGAGCACTGTTGAACCTCTTCTCTATTGGGTTGATCTTTTTTCCTATCAATAGTGACACTGACTTCCATTCCATCCCATTTTTCATGCTATTTCTGATTCCATTTAATTACTACAGATATCATTTAGTCATACAAATCAAAATATCCACAACAAATATCTCCGTTTTATTCTGTCAAATTGTTTTGACACCAACACTAAACTCTACGCCTTGAAGACGCCAGAATGCCATCCGATTTCTCTCTCTCTCTCTCTCTCTCCGACCCCTTCCTCTCTCTCGTCTGCCTCTCTCTCTCTCTCTCTATATATAAATATATATATATATATATATATATATACTATATATATATATATATATATATATATATATATATATTATCCATTCTTGGTATTGCGGTGTGTGATATTGTTTTTATTCCTATCTCAAACTAGTGGTTTGCTGCTTTATCACCCTCCGGTCGAAATTGCGATTGTGATATTGTTTTTATCCTATCTCAAGTGGTGTGCTGTTTATCACACGAGGTCGAAGACCGAGGGTGATAAACAGCAAACCACGAGAGATAGGATAAAAACAATATAACACTCGCAAATCCCAATAACGGAATATACCGATATTTTACCTTCTTTCAGATGATAATCAAACACGCAAACGAAGAAGCCGAGACGGCCCATGCATGCAGATCTAAAATAATATTAACCACTTCACCATAGCAAGAAAATCCCACTCATCCACAAATAATATAGTTCTCCAAGTTAGAAAGTCGTGAGCTATTTTGACACTTGTTGATCTGCCATACAATTGATACATTAGAAAGGAAACTGATTATTAATCGAAACATGAACCTACTGGAATTTGCTGTATAAGAAAATAGCTTTTACAATGACATCATTCGTTTTACATCTGCAATCACAGGCCATAGTTATTGTCATTTCGGCAATGACGAACTTTCAATGATGACGTAATTTCAGTGATTGCGTAAGTTCACTAAGATGATGTTTTTTGGTGTCCTGCTCAGAAGGCGCTATTTGCAGTGACACTAACTTGAGAATATGTAGGTTGTCAGCCGCTATTTTTATAATCTGCAATTTCACTAAAACTTACTATTCACAATTTGTTTATTCAATGTAAAATGTTCATCAGAAACAACCTTTTCCATTTATCGGGTTAAGGCATAGGGTTAGCATGGTTGGGCTTATAGGTTAAGGGCTTAGGTTTGGGCTTTTTTGTTTTACTATTAACATCATTTGATCGCAAAATACACAGAAAATCATGGTTTTGAGTACTGCAGATAAGTTTCGCATGCGGAGTCGTATGACGAACTGATCATATTGATATGTCAAGATAAATAAGCTGTCGACGTCACAGTTCTCTAATAGCAACAGTTGTATTCATTCTTACACGCGTTTACACTAAAGCCTATGGGTTAATATACGCAAATGATATGTTAAGACATTGTTTTATATCACACTACTATCATTTAATATGAATAGTGCCCCTCAAGGGAAGTTATTTAACCTGGGTTCTCATTATTCCAGAGCCGACGATTTGTTCGTTTCACCACCACCTAATTATAATAAATAATATTCCCATGAATAATTGTGCTTCCAGGCTCCTCTAAGGACTACTTGAAGATCGGTATATATATTATATATTCGAATAAAGACCCGGACACTGGGAAATTTTCTAGGTTTGTGATGGGTCTTTTGGAAAAAAATGTTAGCCGGACCTGGGAGTAGAACCCGAGACCTCCCGAAAACCAGACGGGCGCTCTAACCACTGAGCTATACCAAGGCCGAAACTCCACGTGCAGTCCCTGATAATTTATGTCGTAGATCGCACAGACAGTTTACTGTCCAATTATGAGAGCAGATGCGTCATGCAGCCGTTATGCACCTAACTAAGAAGTGATAGACATACGCTGAAAATTTACAAGAATCGCTAAAGAAAGACAGAAAGAAAGACCAGTAGGTAGAATAAATTAAAGAGGGCTGACAGAGCTTCAGATTGTTCGCTGTCGCCCAAATTGATAGTGATTTGACCCCCTCATTTTGTGCAACCAGGGGTCACCTGACCCATGAAGTTTGTAATAAAAGTTAAGTGTAATACTACAGTGACACATTATTGGCCCCTTATTTTGGAAATTGACCCATCATTTTCTTTATAATCTCAGGTGGTCGATGTGACCCATATGCAATTTAATATAGAAATTCTGACAAGCTCTGGAGCTGCATAGTTAACAAGGGCGTCGCCGAGTGTCAGACATGTCCGTCACCATCAATGCCGCGCACTTGCGACACCCCTTAGAGTGTCACATCCTGACACAAAATTGGAAGGGAATCTGTCTTCTAGTTCACGAGATACAGATTGGACATGAAACATATAGTGCAAAGAAGGAACATTGTCGCGCTTTTCAAGGTCACACTTCAAGGTCAAGGTCAGCATTGGTGATAATTTAGGCTCGGATGTTTTTTTTCTCTAGGGTATACAGTACCACAATCTGAAGCGCTTCTGTCAAGTGAAAATGTTGAAAATATGGCTTAAAACCCAATGTGTAGACCCTTACCACTTTCTAGGCCTACCGATCTCCATGACCTTGAACTTTACCTTGATCGGCAAGCCATCGTCAAAACGGCCATAAGCCAAAGAACCTACATGACAAAATTTGAAGACTCTAACACTAAACGTTGTGGAATTTATGGCTAAAAATAGATTTTTGGTTTTTCAAGGTCGTACGTCATGGTCAATGTCACGACGGCAAAATGGTTTGTGCGCGTGCATTACTCTCATGGTGAACACACCAGAACACAAAATTTGACGTGATTCTGTCAAACCGTTCGAAAGATATCCTTGGGACAAGACAGAAGGAGAAAAAAATGACCCTACGATTGTCAGGCCGCAGCGATCTTTTTTTTTGCCTTGACCTTGACCTTGATCGGCATGACATCATCAGAACGGTCATAAAGCTGAGCATAAACCACATTCATACCAAGTTTCAACATCCTATGTTGATTGGTGCCCGAGATATGGCTAAAAATAGATTTTCGGTTTTCAAGGTCGTACGTCAAGGTCAAGGTCACGACGGCAAAATGGTTTGCGCCGCTCTCTTCCTATTAAGGAGGCACACCTTCACACAAAATTTGACGCGATTCGGTCAAGCGGTTCGGGAGATATCCTTGGGACAGACAGAAGAGAAAAAAAAAAAAATTGTTTTAAAAATACAAACCAGCCCATCGCAATAGTCCGTCTTGGTGACGGACTAATAATGCAAACATGTGAAATGGGAATACAAATCCCAATACACACACTCGATTTTCACAAACATTTAATCCAGCAGAAACGCATGTCGTTCACTGGCAGGGTCTCAAATGACGTAACACCCACACACCAATGCCCGAATAACACGTGTGTGTGTGTGTGTCGTGTGTGCATGTGCGTGTGTGTTGTGTAATAGCGGCGCAGTGCGTGAAACACATGAAACAAAAAATAAAAGTATGTGCGTGCTGCATGGTGGGAGAGGGTCTGTAGGTGTTGTGTGTGTGTCCTGTGATAGTGCTGCTGTGTGTGTGTCTGTGTATAGTGTCGCGTGCGATCCGTGTGATGTGTCATGTCTCTCTCATCCGTGTGTACTATTGCGTGAGTAGTGTGTGTCGGAGATGTGTAGTGAGTAGGTGTGTAGTGATCATAGTGATGTGTGTCTAGTGTGTGTGTGTTATGAGTGTGTGTGGATGTATAGTGTCACAATGATTAATAAGGTGGTGCGACTTGTGTGTCATTATCTCTGGGGTGTCGGTGGTGTGTGTGTGTTATGTTCGGTTTGTGTGTGTGTGTCTGTGTGTAGCTTGCGTGTCTTGTCTTGTGTGTTGTCTGTGTGCATGTGGTGTACTGTGTGTGCCTTCGTGTCGAGTTAGGAGAAAATCCTTTGTTATGAGTTTCACAGAACAAATGCAGGATGATTTGACACCGGTATAGACAGAAAGAGTAGTATATGACTGTTACGCAAAGGGATAAAGGCAGAGTCGGCAGTTCAAGTTAGATTACATATAATGCGTACACTTGTATCCATTCTTTCTTCCACTTTACTTAGGGTTTTACGCACGGAACTTACGCGTCTAATGTGACTCCTGGCTTCTAGTGTTAATAGACAGTAAGTCAAAGTATGTTAGTGACAGATTGCACCAATGTTACGAGCACAGGACTTCTACAGAGGTTGGGGGAACTATTTATAAGATCAAGATCAGACCCTCGTTGCCCTCAGGCTATCACCCCGAGGGTATTCGGCGCATATGCATCTAGAAGAGCAAGAGGGCATGCCATCAGTTTCCTGTTTCATCACACTTCATACCCCATAGTGTCCCGAGCGGGACAGGTGGTGTGATTAGATGATTGTCCATATCCTGTAATTAATGAATGCTGAGTATGGCAAACGTAAAGACATAGAGGGTATAGAAGAAAGAAAAAGAGAGTTCGGAAAGCATTATAATTTGAAGGATGGATGCCAAAGGAGAGGATATTTCTCTCAAGGCTCTCGTCTCTACGTCTCGCGAGCTCGCTATCTCTACATCTCATGTTATGTCATCTCTCTTTCATCTCTCATGTCTCTCATCTCTCTCCCTCACGTCTCACTACTCTCTATCTCTACTATCTCTCTCTCTCTCTCTCCTCTCGTCTCTCTCTCTCTCTATACTTGGAAAGAAATAGGGCGCGTGTCCTAAAGTCTGGATATCCTTGGATAAATTAATGTTTTAAGTTGGCAAGATCTCGTCATCTGTCTCTCTGTGGGTCTACTCTGTCTCTCTGCTACTCTCTCTCTCCTCTCTCCAAAATCTCTCTCTCTCTCTCCTCTCTCGTCTCTCTCTCTCTCATGTCTGCGTACTCTCTCTCTCTCTCTAACTCTCTCGCCCCATAAAATCTTTATACTATGTAAAATAAAATTTTTCCAGTGTCCAGTGTCCAGTGTCTCTCTCTCCCTCTCTCTCTCTCATCTCCCTCTCTCTCTCTCTCATCTCTCTGTGTCTCTCACTCACACTCTCTCTCTCTCTCTCTCTGCCTGTCTCTCTCATGTCTCTCTCTTCTCTCTCCCCCACTCTCTCTCACTCTTCTCTTCTGCTGCTCTCTCTCTCTCTCGTCTCTCTCTCCTCTCTCTCACTCTCTCTCTATCTCTCTCTCGTTTTCCTCCCTCGCCCCCTCTCTGTCTTTGTCTCTCTCATCTCTCTCTCTCTCTCTCTACTCTCTCTCTCTCTCTCTCTCTCCCTGTGCGTTTTTCGTGACTATCGTGTATATGTGTGTGTGATGCGCGCGTGTGTGCGTGCGCGTGCGCGCGTGTGTGTATATGTGTGTGTGGTGTCGCGCGTGTGCGCAAAGCTGCCGCGTGAGTGTTGTGTCTGTGGTAGTCTGTGTGTTGTGTCGTAGTGGTCAACTATGCAGTACTTCCCTCACTATCTGTATTGCGCCAGTGTGCACCGTTTTCCCTACAGTAATTATTTGATAGCCCACCATAATTAGTCAGTCTGACTGCACAATTACACTACGTACTATCACACCCTGTAACCCGTCTATGTATGTGCGTTAGGTCACGTTTGTGTGCGCAGCAAGCTCGTAGCGCAGCGTAGCATGTGGCTTCTCTCTCTCTCTCTCTCTCTCTCTCTCTCTTCTCTCTCTCTCTCTCCTCTCCTCTCTCCTGTATGTGTTTGTGTGAGTGCGCACGCATGCGTGGGTGGGGTGGGGGGTGTTGTGTGTGTGCGTGCGTGAGTGCGAGCGTGTGTGTTGTGTGTTTCTGATTTATTTCAATTGTTTCGTTTGTAAGGGGCTACTGGCATACACCAACAAACAGTTCATTGCACCGCCAGCGATCTCTCTGTCTCTCTCTTCTCTCATCTCTCTTCTCTCTCTAACCTCACTCATCTCGTCTCTTCTTCTCTCTCTCACTATCTCTTCTCTCTCTCTGTCTCTCTCTTTCTCTCATTCCCTCTAACTCTTTAATCTACTTCTCGCTCTCTTCTTCCACGCTCTGCTTGCTCTTTCTCTCTCTCTCTCACTCCTTCCACTCTCTCTCTCTCTCCCTCCCCCTCTCTCTGTCTGTGTCTCTGTCTCATGCGTCCTCGCTCTC
>CM065706.1:22194113-22204113 GCA_017654935.2 Phymorhynchus buccinoides | reverse complement strand
TCTTCTTCTACTTCTTCTTCTTCTACTTCTACTTCTTCTTCTTCTTCTTCTTCTTTCTTCTACTTCTTCTTCTTCTTCTTTTTCTTCTTCTTCGATCGCTCAGACAGTTTCCTGTCAATCATGAGCACAGATGCGTCATGCTACCGTTATGCGTCTAAGTAAAAAAAAAAAAAAAATATGCCCATCATGTCCGGCTGTCTTTTTTTTTAAAGTTTCTTGAAAAAACAAAAGGCAGGAGAATTGACCGGAAAGGCAGAAAGATAGTAGATGACAGTAAGCAAAGGGAAAAGGCAGAGTCAAAGAGAGTGACATATTAGAGGCAGTGACAAGCACAGAACTTCCAGAAGGTGGGGGAACTATTTCGTTTTACAAAAGACCGCCCCGGTATCCACACCCCCCCCCCCCCCCCACCCCCCACTGGGGGATAGTAGGGTTTCATCAGTATCATTTCAACAGCAGTTGAAGAGTCGTACGACTGGAGTGAGAGACTTAGTGCGATTTTTCTCACGCCAGAGGGCATGACGCTCGTGTGGGGCTAATCCTCTCTATATTATTAGTTGGGGATAAAGAAAGAGAGAGAGACAGTGAGTGGTCCTACCATCACTCTCTCTCACTACGCCCAAGTAAGAAAATCGCGTGATAAGCCCCTAGTGCATTGACTGCCCTCTGGCGTGACAAATATCGCCGTAGGTTGACCATTGGATGTCTGAGTCCCCCCCCCCCCCCACCCACCCCCACCCACCCCCTACCCCACCCCTTAACGACAATATTGTATTATATCAGCCCAGCGTGTCCGGGCTAATTCGATACATCGGGATGTATGTAAAAGGAGAATTCCTTTGTGAGGTTGGTTGGTGCTACGTCCGTCTACGCACTATATATAGTATAGTAGTGCCCCAATAATCATGGGAGGGCCCCCACCCCGTAACAATAGGCATTCTGCTTCATGTTTATTCATGTTTATTCATAGCCCAATAACGTTGTCATCTTCTTCTCAGAGTGTCGGTTGAGTCTCTTGTTTCTCGACGTCTCTCTAACATTCTCTCTCTCTCTCTCTCTCTCTCTCTCTCTCTCTCTCTCTGTGTTGATCTCTCTCTCTCTCTCTCTCTCTCTGTTGGTCTCTCTCTCTCTCTCTCCCTCTCTCTCCCTCTCTCTCTCTCTTCCCCTCTAGCTCTCTCTCTCTCTCCCCCTCTCTCTCTCTCTCTCTCTCTCTCTCTGTTCTCTCTCTCTCTCTCTCTCTCTCTCTCTCTCTCTCTCTCTCTCTCTCTCTCTCTTGGTCTCTCTCTCTCTCTCTCTCTCTCTCTCTCTCTCTCTCTCTCTCTCTCTCTCTCTCTCTCTCTCTCCCCCTCCCTCTCTCTCTCTCTCTCTCTACCCCCCCTCTCTCTCTCTCCCCCCCTCTCTCTCTCTCTTTCTTTGTTAGTCAGTTCATTTCTCTCTCCCCACTCAACACCTCTCTCTCTCTCCCTCCCTCTTCTCTCTCTCTCTTTATCTCTCCCTTCTCCTACCCTCTCTGTCTCTCTCTCTCTCCCTCCCTCCTCTCTCTCTCTTTCTCTCTCTCTCCCCCTCCCCCCTCTCTCTCTCTCACTCTCTCTCTCTCTCACTCTCCCTCTCTCTCTCTCTCTCTCTCTCTCTCTCTCTCTCTCTCTCTCTCTCTCTCTCTCTCTCTCTCTCTCTTAGGAGTTGTCATTTGTCATTTGTCTCTCTTAGGAGGTCTGGGAACAACAGACTCTTTAGCGAAATCTCGCAGACTAATAGGATATTAGATCTCGTGTGTCGTTTGTTTTAAACTGAGAAGAACGCTTTTTTTTTTAATGAAACGAAGAAAAACACGTAAAGTTGCCCAGACTAAAGAGAGCGGCTAGCCCGAAGAATAATAGTGGGTAGAAAGGGGGGCACACAAACAACGCACACTACCCAAAGGCGCACGGCAACATGCGCACAATTGTACCGTCCAAAGGCGCACACTTCAACCGTTCAAAACTTGAGCTCATTCTGCTGAGCATTTGTATCATTGCAATTCTGCCTACCCAGGTATTCCTTGTTTTTCAGATAGGTTAGGGATAGTTAGGGATAGGGTTAGGGTTAGGGTTAAGAATAGGGTTAGGGATAGGGTTAGGGTTAAGAATAGGGTTAGGGATAGGGCTAGGGTTAGGAATAGGGTTAGGGATAGGTTTAGTCCTAGTCCACCCGTCTCAAAAACAACTGTGCGCTTTCGAATTGTAAATATCGTGCGCTTTTCTACCATAAATACGTGCGCCTTTTGACGGCTGTGCGCGTTTGGGGGAAAAGCAATATTGTGCGCTTTTCGACTGTTGCCAACGGGATAGAACACAAAAAAAACAATAGGAAAGAGAGAAAGATTGCGAAAGGGGAGACAGCAAGAAAACGAGAGAGAGGGAATGGGAGGAAGAAAAAGAGAAAGAACAAGTGCAACGCCGAGCGGCTGCAAAGTCCCCTCGCAGCATCGCCGAGCTACTCCGAAACCGGAATGTAGAGAGAGAGTACAGGACTCGCAAAGTAGCCTATGTGATGTACAGGACTGGGGTCCCCCATGACTGTGATGGGCACGTCATCTATGGTATACCGTGTTATGGTTCCACCTCGATTCGATAGCTTTGTGTAGGTCTGTGAGGGGCTTTGAGCTGTTGTTTCAGGATATTCGCGCCATATCGATAAGTTATTCATTCAGAGCGAAGCGGGCACTACACAGGCAGCCAGAGGAGCCGGCCAGTCAGACAAGACAGACAAGACAGACAGACAGACAGACAGACAAGCCCGGACTAGGTCTTCGTTCCAATTCAAAGGTACTCAAGGCTTGTGTAGTAGAGGGTAAGGAGATCGGGAGAGAGAGAGAGAGAGAGAGAGAGAGAGAGAGAGAGAGAGAGAGAGAGAGAGAGAGAGAGAGAGAGAGAGAGAGAGAGAGAGAGAGAGAGAGAGAGAGAGAGAGAGAGAGAGAGAGAGAGCAGTCAAGGAGAAGCTTGTAGATTTGGAAAAGAGCGCGGCTGGATGTTTCTTTCGTTAGAGTAGCTGTCATGTCACTGTGTGGTAAAATAAAAAATAAAATAAAAAGCTGGGGGACTAAAAAAACAAAAACGCATCAAAACAGCACCTAACGGAATAGTTTTTGATATACAGCCTTGGGGTCCGGACCCCTGATTTGAGCGCGCGCGATCATGCGCACACGCGCGCACAGACAAATTCATGACAACTGTGTTATAGATCATTCATCAAGAAATGTTGTGAAAATAACTGCATTGAAATACATGCAAAACTTCGCGAGATATTAGCGATTATGTGTTTTGGGGTGTGAACCCCGTAACTGGCGCGACCTTGACCTTAATGTAAAACTAAATACATCAGTGGATAGCTTGCATCTTGGCAAACTAGTATGCCAAATTTTATGATGATAGACTGAATAGTTTTTGAGAAAAACGGACGAATAGCCGGACGGAGGCACGCCGGACGCCGGACGGACCAGACAGAAGCAATACCCCAGAGCCGAAGGCTCTGGGACTAAAAAAGGGGTGGGGTGTTGGAGACTGGAGAGATAGTTCTTTTTAACTCTCTCTCTCTCTCTCTCTCTCTCTCTCTCTCTCTCTCTCTCTCTCTCTCTCTCTGTGTCGTGCGTGCGTGTACATTCGTGCGTGCATGTGTGCGATATTATGGTGTGCTCTCGCCCGTGCATCGCACCCAATACATTCAAGGTCGGACTGTCCCAGACAGACAGCCAGCCAGACAGACATGTACCGTACTGAAAGTAATTGTACCCGAAAAACGGGTCTTGATATCTCCAACCTTTAAAATAAACAACGGAAGAAAATTTTAAAAAATCGTACAGAAAATAAATCCCGCAATTTGAAAACTGGTGTAATCCAAGCAAAACCCATCAAAGCCTTACCTTCTAAGTTACCATCTATTGTTCTGCCTATAGATCCCTGTCTGTCTGTCTGTCTGTCTGTATATCTGTCTGTCCCCCTGCCTCTGTCTGTCCCCCTGCCTCTGTCTGTCCCCCTGCCTCTGTCTGTCTGTATGTGTCTGTCTGCCCCTCTCTCTCTCTCTCTCTCTCTCTCTCCACCCCTTATTGCAACAATTATCCTAACATTTTTTCTCCATTTCGACATGGACCTAAGCCAAACAAGCAAGAGTCGCATCCCGTAAATTAATCACACACGCACGCATGTGCACGCACGCATACACGGACGCGCACACACACACACACACACACGCACGCGTGCACACACGCACGCGTGCACACATGCACGCACATTCGCGCGCACACCAATAAAACAAAAAGAACGAAAGAAAAAAGCTTATACTCCTTTGCCGATCATAGATCGGGCAGAGGGCAAACACACAAACACACTTACAAACTACACACACGCGCGCGTGCGGGCGCGCGCAACATACCGTTTTTATATTTATGTTTGTGCGCACCCACATTAACATATACACAGGCTTATGTGCTTACGTACTTACGTGCCAGCATGTGTGTATTCGTGAGTGTGTTTGTCTGTGTGTAGAGTATTATGTATGTGTGCACAAGCGCGTGTGTATTAGCGTGTGCGTTTGTATGTATATGTATAGTGTATATGCATGCGTACGTATGTGTTAGTGTGCGCGTGTATTTGTGTGCATGATTTGTTGTTGTTTTGTTTGTGTGTGTGTGTGCGAGAGCGCGCGCGTGTGTGTGCGCGTGTATATATATATATATATTTATATATATAAACGTACAAGAATTGAAGAAGAAAAAACAACCACACCATTAAACTTTCCTCTTATATATATAGTTTGCTTGAATAAAACTTTTTTTGTGTCCAATTCTTAAGTTTGTGAACCTGAGAAAGAAACTGAATAACTTTAATTTTAACTTTACAATTTATTCTGTGTTCTGAAAAGAATAAAAGAAAATAATGTGCTGATTTACTTTTTCTCCCAATGCCTATGCAAAGACAGCTGTTTCGTCTTTGAGAAAGACTCTTCAGTCTGCATATCGGCCTGCAAAGAATGTCCACAGTGAACATTCAAACTGAGCTAGAAGACTTTCTACAAGAGAAAGGTTGTCCTCTTTGCACCAGATTGAAAGTCCACAATAAAAGCAAACCAGCACTTAATTCAAAAGAAATGGTAAAAATCTTGTGTAAAATAACAAAAATAATAATGTTCTAAAATTACAATCCCTCGAAGAGAGTAGAAGAGATGGGATGCCATGTTGGTGGATCCAGTGAAGGATTCAATAAGGGAGGTCATAGAAATCGTAGTAAACACCAACATACTCCCGGTGAGGAGGAATGTAGGGAGGTGTGCCTGGATCAGGTAGACTGATGCGCTTTCCTTCTTCCAAGTATAATATAAACGTACAAGAATTGAAGAAGAAAAAACAACCACACCATTAAACTTTCCTCTTATATATATAGTTTGCTTGAATAAAACTTTGTTTGTGTCCAAACTTAATTCAAATATATATATATATGTGTGTGTGTGTGTGTGTGTGTGTGTGTGTGTGTGTGTGTGTGTGTGTGTGTGTGTGTGTGTGTGTAAACGCGGCTTGAAGCGAACCTTCTTGATTTGTGTACATGCATAGATCATAATAGATCAATGCAATCATGTTCAACTTGACTTTTCTTTCAAACTTGTCTAGCGTGGTAGGCCCTACTATGTCGATAAAACTACCACTAATTACTTCGATTGAAAGAGAAAGAGTTTCATCAATAAAAAGTATGATACCATCATGATAAATGTCTTTTGTGTTCAGTGTGCGTGCATGCATTGAGTGTGTCTGCGTGTGCGTGTGTGTTTGTGTGTGTGTTTGTGTGTGTGTGTATGTGCATGTGCATGCGTGCGTACGTGCGTGCGCGCGTGTGTGTGTGTGTGCGTGCGTGCGTGCGTGTGGTGCGTGCGTGCGTGCGTGCCTGCGTGCGCGTGTGTGTTGTGTGTGGTGTGTGTGTGCGTGCGCGCGCGTGCGCGCGCGGCGTGTGTGTTCGTGAGACGAATGTTTTCTTGCCTTTGATGTAATAAACGTACCATCACAAAGCAGTAGTCTTATGTTTCTTCGAATATTACCGTCACATGTTGCACATAAACGTACATAATATAGAGGAGACCAGGGCTAGTCGGCCCCCGGGGTAAGTCGGACTATTGGGTTTTATTTAAACCATTTGCAGTATTCAGTCATTTTCGTGATATGACTACGTCACCAGATTGCGCGCCTTCCAGCACAGAAAATCTGGCACCCACGTTTCGCGGACTGGCGAGGTGAGTGATGCAATTCTGATTTTGATCACTTTAAGTCAATTTTTGGAAGATTCGTTTGGATCAGATTTTAGTGCTAGTGAATGGTATTAGTCAGACAACAACAGCTGTGATCAAAACCTGTAGATCAAAGGTTTCATTGGAAAGTAACATTTTTGCTCTATCCAATGTCACTGTTAACTGCTACCCCTCAAAATAAATATGCCTTGTGTTGGGGCAAGTTGGTCCCTGGGGCCAACTTGCCCCGGGGTGGGTTGGCCAACATGCCCCACATAAAATATACATTCTTTTTTCATGGTAATGCACTGATTTATTGAAATGATCATGAGAGATAAGTGTGTGTGTGTTTGAGTGTGTGTGTGTGTGTGTGTGTGTGTGTGTGTGTGTGTGTGTGTGTGTGTGTGTGTGTGTGTGTGTGTGTGTGTGTGTGTGTGTGTGTGTGTGTGTGTGTGTGTGTGTGTGTGTGTGTGTGTGTGTGTGTGTTGACATGTTTGACTGCTATGTTTGACATGTTTTATGAAAGCATAAAAAATGAATTTTGTAAAGAAAAATATGTAACACAACTTCCAGACATTTATCCATTAATAAAATTTCGTTGTAGTAATCATAAACTGCTGATCGAAATTGGAAGAAGAGAGGGTGAGATTAGAGAAAATAAGATATGTAAAGAATGTCGGTGATGAGTTTCATTTTGTTTTACAATGCCCAAAATTTAGTCAACTTCGGAAAATGTTTATTGCTAGCAAATATCGATCTTGTTTATCAATGTTTAATCTTTGCAATTTGTCCAAGCTAACAAGAAAACACAACTTAAATTGAGTAAATTCATAAAACAGGCTAAAAGTGTTTAAAATTAATTTCATGTGAATAATTCTAAAAACATACATTTGTTGTTTTGATTTAAATTATTATGTGAAACGTTATTTCTAAAAGTCTAAACAAGTGTTTAATTTATTTTGATCGTTTGATGATATGACCCAATGTATCTTTTTTTGTTTTCTGTTGTATCCTCCACACCCCAATAGGGGCAAAAGGATTAAACTAAACTTGAAACTTGAAACGTGTGTGTGTGCCAAATTACTGGAACACTGTTGTGACAAAAACAAATTCTGTATTTGTGTAGGTTCCCCATGAACACCAACATCAGTTTTTGTCCTTCTAATTATGCAGTGCAAAATATGCACTTAAGTTTTGTTTCATTGGCTGATAACCAATCCCACTGAACCGGTTGCCTTATAAGGATTTCTGTATTCGCTTTTCTTTTTTTCTCTCTAGTCATACAGTGCCAAATTCATGCAAAATATTTGGATTTGTTTTCTGCTGGTATTGTTTGGTATCACATATTTTGATCACAGGGAAATGATTCAGTTCTTTTATTTCCTAGTTATACTTTACAGGAATGTTGTGTCAGGAATGTCTGTTATTTTCTAGTCATACTTTACAGGAATGCAGTATGATTCGGTTTTTTCCTTCACCTTTTACTGTGCCTTCTGAGGGAATGCCAAATACTACTATATCCTGTGCTATATCCTGGTTCTTTTATCATTGCAACTGAGAGTTGTTTTTGTTGTTGTTTTTCTGACATTAAAATGTGCAAACACTGCACTACTAAGTGTTCTTGTGAATCCTTCTTGGCATACTGAAAATGAGGGGCCAACTTGCCCCATACCCAGGGCCAACTTACCCCGACATGGGGCAGGTTGGCCCCTGTGTCACTAGGTCAGCTCGGGGCCAAACTGTAAAGAATGTTACAATAGTTTTGCCATTAATTTATATCACAAATTTAGGCACGATATTGAACATCGTTTTAAACCATAAATGGTTCCTCTATCTCTGTTAAAATATGCTCCACCCTGCTTTGAGTGCAAAAGGGGGCCGACAAGCCTTGGTCTCCCCTACGTACATCTAAGCTGCCCACAAAAAGTCAGGGAACATTTGCAAAACGCACACGCTTTTCTTATTCGCTTGTAGCTTTAAAACGCTTTGCAACTGGAACCCCAAACTTTGCAGTCGCATACTTCAATGGCATGGCCTTACACTGAATGTTTACAAGTTTTGCGCTTGCTGTTGGTTGCTATGGAAACGTTGGTTGAAAAAGCGCCAAAATCACCCAAAAAAGTGTCACAGATTTAGCGCATCAGCATTTGTGTTTTTATTCCACAGAGTGAACGGAGCGAAACCGTACTCAGTCATGGTAGTCACAAAATGGCACCCGCACAAAATCCGTTCGTGACTACATGAGCATGACTCAAGTTCTGCGACAATTAACTAAGACTAGCGCAACGCCTAGTACTGGCAATGCACCGTCCTGGTAACGCCACGTACTGGTAACGCTGAGTACTGGTTTCGCCGGGTCCGCGAAATATTATTATTACTTTTGTCTCTCTCCCTCCTTCCATCTTCTTCAAGCCTGACAGCAAATTTGAAGCGATTCGGTGAAGAAACGGCGGAGTTATTCGTGAAAAGGTGAAGCGGCGTATAGCACGCACGTTTCTGAACCGATTCGCTTCCGGTTTTGCACACCGATAGTCACCGTCCCGGTCATCTACCTGCCAAATTTGAAGGCACTCGGAGATACGGGCGCCGAGAGTCCGGCGGATACGCGTTTGGCGCATTTGCCAACCCGCGCAAACGACATGGCCGCCTCGGTTGCCGTTGCCATCGCCCCGTTAGAGCTCACAGCAAATGTGAAGCGATTCGGTCGAAAAACGGCGGAGTTATAAGGCCCGTTTTGTGTTTCAGACAGACAGACAGACAGACACACACACACGGACACTTGGCTTTTTACTATATGATGATGATTGTATGACAGGCATATCTCTGGCTCCTACTCCCGCCTGAGCTAACCGAGTCATCAACATCAATGCTTTTAGAAGCCCCTGCTGTGATTGCTGGAGCAATCTTTGCTCCCACACTCGCTTCTTAGGCGTTCCTGCAAAGCCAGGTGTCCTAAAGCGAGTGCAAACGCATACAATAGGTTGCACGAGTGATTCGCCCGTGTAACAAAGGTCTTAGAGCTTTTATTACGATTTGACTTTCTATTAGGCTCCCAGTCTGTTTTCGCCATTTCAGCAAGTATATTTTTAAAAGAAACTTTGAGGTGTGTGTGTGTGTGTGTGTGTGTGTGTGTGTGTGTGTGTGTGTGTGTGTGTGTGTGTGTGTGTGTGTGTGTGTGTGTGTGTGTGTGTGTGTGTGTGTGTGTGTGTGCGTGTGTGTGCATGCGTGCGTGTGTGTGTGTGTGTGTGTGTGTGTGTGTGTATGTGTTTCCACGCATTTCAGAAAACCACTTAGATAGTGAATACCACAACAAAACAATTAAACAAAAAGTACCTAACCATATCAGCACTGACGACATGTCATCGGACACGACAACTTCTTCAATCAATCGTACAAATCCAACAAATACTTCATCCCGTGAAATCTTCTACCCTTGCAACGATCCTCGAAATATCGTCAGCCCCCATGTGGCGGAAATGGTCGATCTCGTGCTGTATGCTGGGATATTTCCGGTGCTCGTGACCTGTGGCGTCATCACCAACGTCATCAACATGGCGGTCTTTGCTCGTCAGGGATTGGCTGACAGAATCAACCTGTGTCTGTTCGGGTAAGGTGAGCTAGAGGATGTGGTTGTGTGGGTGTCACACAAGACTAAACGTTTGATTTGGGTTATATCTTTTTTGTTTTGTTTATCAAGGCATTCCTCTATAATGAAGATAATAATAAAAAATGACAACCATACACAATCTTTCCT
>CM065706.1:22184113-22186613 GCA_017654935.2 Phymorhynchus buccinoides | reverse complement strand
ACAATGGACAACAAACAAACCAATCATCCAACATCATTGCGAGCATATATTATTTTCTATGAATAAAACAAAACAAAAACAAAAACAATAGCATACTAACAAACCATCCATCTGGTACCCGCATCAATACGAACAATAAATCATAGTATTCTTTTGCTCAATTTTAGGCTGGACAGCAACACCAAAATAGCAACTATGATATTTTTGGTATCAGCAGTGACAGTATAGTAGCTTATATAATATTATGATTATGTATTAGCATTTTGTTTTCCAAGATTAGTTGCTTCTGCAATGAATTTAGCCAAATAAATAATCCATTCTTCTTTCTTACTCAATAGAGGTGGAGCCAAATGTCTTCCCTGTATGACTGGCTCTTTAAATATACTACACCTTCCCCGAATTTCTTCGTATGCTGGACAATCAAAAACAAAGTGTATTTCATTTTCAATACAGTTTGGGACTGAACACATTAAGCATGAATTTGAAGAGGAAACTTCAAACCATTTCTTATTGGCATTGAGGCCTAAAGTCCGTGTACGGAATTTAGCAAGACTAGCTCTATGATACGTGTGCGAAATTTTCATCAGATATTTTTCCATCTCAAAAGTATTTTTGAAGGACATAAACCAATCATATTTAGGGTTTCCATCTATATTTGCATGCCAGTTTTGCTTGCAGCAACATATTAGCCTATCTCTAAATTCAGAAACAAATTGAACTGGATTTCCTACCCCTTGAGATACCCAAACTATCCCAAAACCATTTTCAGTTAACACTTTTTTGACATATGAAACCCAATTATATTTTCCTTTTTCATGCTGGATAACTGACATTTCATAAGCTTGTCTAGATATTCTGCTCATGGGCAGGTTAACTAATCTTAACCAATATCCAATAACTTTAGTACAAGTTCTTATATAGAGAGGATAACGTCCTGTTTCTCCGTACACTATTTTATTTGAAGTATGTATAGGTACACTCATGATGCGTTTTATACTGCATACGTGTGTACTCTTTCCATTAAACCATTTTCTAATAATCCCCAGACTTCTGCCCCGTAAGTTATCATAGGTTCAATTTGGGTGTCAAATAACTTCCAGAAAAAGGCACATATCAATTGAATTTAACCTTCTCATTGTTTTTAAAATTTCTATAACACCTCTCTTCCCTTTTCTGAACATTATCTCTTCCCTTTTCGGAACATTTCTGACCAGCACTTAGTTAAACTTAACTTTGTTGTGAACCATATTCCTAGATATTTATAGCAATTGGTTACCTTAACCTCCAACCCCCCAAAAAGAACATCTTTCATGCTGTGCCAAATGACCCCCTTTCCTAAAAACCATCACATTTGTTTTGCTCAAATTTACAGTTAACTGTAGTCTATCAGCTTCTTTCTTTAGAGTGTCTAACTGATTTTGTAGTCTGACAGGTGTGTCTGATAGTAAAATTATATCATCCGCGAATAGCATCAAAACATTTCAACAAGGCCGGGTATCATCTGAATTCCATGTTTTCCTTTATTTACAATTTCTAAGGCTAATTCATTAATAAAGAAAGCAAATAATTGTGGGCTTAACAAACATCCCTGTTTGACGCCTCTTGGGCAGTTGAAATAATCAGAGTAAACATACCTATCTCGCACACAAGCAAGGACTGATTTGTACACACCCTTTAGAGCCTTGGATATATTTCCATTAATACCGTTCTTCTTCAATACCTGCTATAAAATATTTCTGTTCACGGAGTCAAACGCTTTTTGTAAATCAATGAAAGCGACAAAGTTTGGAGTTTTGGGACAAATATTTCTGAACTATGGCATACAAAGAGAAAATGTGATCTACTGTACTGTGCCCAGTTCTAAATCCAGCCTGCTCTTCTACTAGTTTTGAGGGAGGGAGGGAGAGAGAGAGAGAGAGAGAGAGAGAGAGAGAGAGAGAGAGAGAGAGAGAGAGAGAGAGAGAGAGAGAGAGAGAGAGAGAGGCAGACAGTCAGGCAGACAGACAGACAGGGAAAAGGAGAAAGAGACAGAGACACAGAGAGAGGAAGAGCTAGAGACATCGTACAGATCAGAAAATAGCACGGGGTATCAGCTTTCTTTAAAAAAAATACGTTTCGTGCTAGAATCGAGTTTGAACGCGTAAACTTGCCTCTCCTTTTCTCTCTTCTTGTTATTTTCTACTCCCCCACCCCCACCCCACACCCCTATAGAGGCAATAAAACAGTCAAAATTTAATCTTCTCTTTTGAGGGCCTGCTACGCTACATACGATTCGCTGTCGATGCGATGCGATTGTGACGATGTGAGGCATGATTCGCGTGAAAATCATGTATCGGGTCTATTTGAGTACATACAGCGAAAGTAGTAGAATTACATTTAGACGTAAGTATTTCACGCGAATCATGACTCGCATCGTCACACTCGCATCGCGTTTGACAGCGAATTGTATGTAGTGTAGCAGGACCTTTACTCAGAGATCGTGTGTGTGAGCGCGCGCGTG
>CM065706.1:22161613-22176613 GCA_017654935.2 Phymorhynchus buccinoides | reverse complement strand
TTGTGGTGGTGATTCAACAATTCAATTCCCATACAAAACGTTTCACGCGATGATTTTTTTAATTTTAAATCGACTTTCCACAGTCAGTTTTCAAAGAAGTGTCTCACTGATAAATAAATCTCTGTAATGTTAGACATTTAAATAATAAAGGTTTACCAACTACCATTTTCTCCCAGCACGTAGCATATCACACATATGCCCTTTAGATTATTAAACATTTTGAAGACGATATTTCAATATTTCACGAATCATAATAGGAGCAAAATGAATAACAGTATTTTGCTATTTAACCACGAGTTTTGTACACTTCATTCTTGGATTTTTAATGCACGTTTTGCTAGTGAACATTCGCAAAAATGTTTTCTTTGTCAACGAAGTATTACGCTTCGTTCTGTGCATCTATTGTCACTTTACGACACACAAAATTCCCTTGTCACAAATGTGCTGTCTACATTTGCATGCATTGAATGTGTTCTTTGTCACAACGTGTTACGCTTCGTTCTTTGCATATATTTGTCACTTTACGACACACAAAGTTCCCTTGTCACAAATGTGCTGTCTACAATATTTCCATGCATTGAATTTGTTGGATTTGTTGTTGTCACTCGAAAGTCCAAAAACTGTTCCATTGTACGGACAACTCGCTCGGTTTTATTCCCTCGCATTTCGTCGCTCACAACGTGCGATCTTCCATTGTCAAAACGTGCTTGATTATAGTGCCTTGTGAAAGCCTTCCTGGAAATCTCCTCATTGCCTCTGAAACAGTCAAAATGAATGACATTATCTCATTACTCATATCTTGCCATAACCAATGTTTTTTAATGTCTTCCAAAAATCATAGGCACATTATCTAAAATAAAATTGTCAAATCTATATGGACATTTCTTATTTGTTTTAATATATAATAATTACTAGCGCAACGCCGAGTACCGGTAACGCCTAGTACCGGTAACGCCTAGTAATGGTAACGCCAAGTTCTGATAACGCTGAGTACAGCAAATTTGAAGTGATGCGGTTAAGAAACGGCGGAGTTATAAGGCCCCGTTTCCCGTTGGCGCTGCTCTGAGAATTACGCGCTCTCCCGAGTAACGGTAACGCCTAGTAACGGTAACGCCAAGTACTGGTAACGCTGAGTACAGCAAATTTGAAGCGATTCGGTTAAGAAACGGCGGAGTTATAAGGCCCAGTTTCCTGTTGGTGCTGCTCAGAGAGTGACGCGCTCTCCCGATTCTCTTCACATTTGCTGCCAGGCTTTGCCCCAGCCACAACAAGCCTCACAGCAAATTTGAAGCGATTCAGTTAAGAAACGGCGGAGTTATAAGGCCCCGTTTCCCATTGGTGCTGCTCTGAGAGTGACGCCCTCTCCCGATTCTCTTCAAATTTGCTGTCAGGCTTTGCCCCGACCACAGCAAGCCTGACAGTAAATTGGAAGCGATTCGGTCGAAAAACGGCGGAGTTATAAGGCCCGTTTTGTGCTTCAGAGACAGACACACACACACACACACACACACACTTGCCTTTTTATTATATGATGATGCTTGGTAATGAATACAATACCTTACACTAATCTTAGGCCTGACATCTAAAACTGTCAAACCCCTATGGAAAATTTTCATTTCTCTTATCATTTGTCTTACTATTGCTGTACGATTTGCTTATGAATACGACAATAATCACAAGATGTAGATTACATTATTTTACGGATGCCATTGAGGCTTTTGTGCATTGCGGCTTTTGTTATACCTTGATTATAACCGTTGCTCCTGAATTTCCCCCCCCCCCCCCCCCCCAAGAAAAAAAAGAAGAAAAAGAAAACTAAAGCAATCAGTCGATAGCTAATATCCTCTAAAACGTGTAGACTAAAAGTGATTGAAATACACTGAACGGTTTTCAAGAAAACGCGGCCGGCCGGACGAACGCACGCACGGACGGACGGACGGACGAAACAAAAACAATACTTCCTGAAGCTTCGCTCGGGAACTAAAAAGAAAAAAAAACACTCTAATACCAAAAACAAGCGCGAAATCGCAATAGTTTGTGGCACGCGGTCTATTTTTACCACTCCAATCATGAGTCACCTCCCCTGGCTTTTCAATAATTTTAATCTGTAAACCAGAATGTTATCTCTGCACCATTTCGTAACTTTTTATATCTTTTGGAAAACATTTAAAACTATGTATCCTACTTATACTCATCAAAAGAAGCACATCATACTCGTCGTGTCTATTGTAGTGTCTGTATTACGTATGTTTATTATTTTGTACGCTTTTAAAATACATCATTTTAAAGAGCGGCCAGAAGTGTAGCCTCGATTTGAAGTGCGACAATTTTGTCAAAATGTGCGACAATTTTGGACCGACAGACCGACCGACCGACCGACCGACCGACCGACCGACAAAGTGAGTTATAGGTTTGTGGCTTGAGCCACAAACAAAAACCCACATGGCAGTGTTACCAAAAAGCCTAAATGTCACAAAGAGTGACTACTTCGCAGCCTACCAACCTTGCAAAGAATGAAGCGAACTTTTTTCACTTCCCACCTGGAAGATGATTGCTAGATGATTGGCATCGTAATCAATTTTGGTGGAGGGGGAGTTAATTCGAAAGAGAGTATTACCCCTTTGTTCAATTTCGTTATCTCCTCTCTTGGCCTCACTATTTCATTCTTGGAAGGGTTAAGGTGAAGCTAGAAGAGGTGGAAGGTGGGAAAGTGTTAAGTATCATGGTAACAGAGGCAGTGAGTGAGTTCACAATGATCCCAACCCACCTGTAGTGTAAGCAAGGACTGTTTAGGGGAAGATAAGCATCCGGTCTGTTTTCCCTATAAAATTATGAGTAGTGAGGACAGAGACACTGGTTATGTCCCTTTGAAACGTGACACATTTTACACATCGATAGGCCAGTTGAATTCTCCGTTCAAGTTCCAGTCCGAGTTTTTGGATAGCCTCCACTGTGAATAGTGTACACGTCCCCACTAACAATAACTCTATCAGCCCGGTTCACCGAGCTTCTAAGTAATCCATCTTACCCTTTTAGAATATCTTTGGTGTAAGTGAAAAGGTGGGAGTTATAAAATAAATAAAAACGGCTTCAGTCGGCTGCGGACTGCGAACTCTGTATTTTATTGAGGCTTTTTGTTGTTACCATTCATTAACTTGTGGCGGTGCCATAGCCGATGAGGTTTAACCGAGGCGTGGTCACCGCTACAGCTATCTGTATTAATATTTTTTTAAATCGGGACTTTACTGGTTTCGTACTGCCTCCGGGCATTGCCTCCAGTATTGTTCCCACCATATTTGTATTTACAAATGTCCCATAATTATGTGTCTGATTCAGACCAAGAGGACGTAAAACTCCATTTTCGTCGTCGTCGTGTTGTTACCATTGATCAATCAACTTGCTAGGGAGGAGAACATTACGTGTGCGACCGTTTTTGATTATATACCCCGCCACGTGGGCAGCCACACTCCGACTTCGGAGGCTATTTGGAGGCAGTGACCAACACGTCGATTCTTTAGTTTTGAATGCAATATACGGCTGTTTTGATGCTTCTGACTTGACTGTTAACTAACTTACTAACTAACTACACTCGAACTCGCGGTGATCTCTGAAAACTGTCAAACACACAAACACGAAAGTCAAGCGGGACATGTGAAAATGTCACGCACACGGTTCGTGAACTGAACACAAACTGACAAACAAAAACTACATGCGCACAGTGTTTCTGTTCTAGTGACATGGGCACATGAGTTGTGTGTGTAGGGGGGGGGGGGAAGAAAGAACTGTTCCCAAAAGGTTAACAAAATGTGAGATGCCAAATGCAGTTCACAACTATGCTGCTACCTTCTCTCTGTCTGTCTGTCTGTCAGTCTGCCTGCCTGGTCTATCTGTCTGTCTGATTCTCTCTCTCTCTCTCTCTCTCTCTCTCTCTCTCTCTCTCTCTCTCTCTCTCTCTCTCTCTCTCTCCCTCTCTCTCTCTCTCTCTCTCTCTCTCTCTCTCTCTCTCTCTCTCTCTCTCTCCCTCTCCCCCTCTCTCCCTCTCTCTCTCTCTCTCTCTCTCTCCTCTCTCTCTCTCTCTCTCTCTCTCTCTCTCTCTCTCTCTCTCTCTCTCTCTCTCTCTCTCTCTCTCTCTCTCTCTCTCTCTCTCTCACACATGCTTTTCAATTTCCTTATATTGTCTGTCTGTTGTCCTTAACTCGTCTCCCTCTTACATTGCTATTTTGTATATATTGCTATTCTTGATGATGGTTTGAAGGATTGCTTTGATGCTTTTATGTTACTTTATAATGTTTTTGCATTATTTATTTGTTGGTCTGTTAGTTTTCTTGTTTGCCCACAGAAAGAACTGTTCCCAAAAGGTTAACAAAATGTGAGATGCCAAATGCAGTTCACAACTATGCTGCTACCTTCTCTCTGTCTGTCCGTTTGTCTGTCTGTCTGTCTGTCAGTCTGCCTGCCTGGTCTATCTGTCTGACTCTCTCTCTCTCTCTCTCTCTCTCTCTCTCTCTCTCTCTCTCTCTCTCTCTCTCTCTCTCTCTCTCTCTCTCTCTCTCTCTCTCTCTCTCTCTCTCTCTCTCTCTCTCTCTCTCTCTCTATCTCTCTCTGTGTCTCTCTCTCTCTCTCTCTCTCTCTCTCTCTCTCTCTCTCTCTCTCTCTCTCTCTCTCTCTCTCTCTCTCTCTCTCTCTCTCTCTCTCCCCTGTCCCTCTCTCTGTGCGTCTACGCAATCGCGCAGGTGTGTTGTGTGTGTGTGTGTTTGCGCGTGCATGCGTGCGCGTGCGCGCTTGCTTGTATTTATATGTGTATGTGCGCGCGAGTGTGTGTGCTATGAAATTGATTTTAATATTAAAACAACAAATAATAAGAACTGCTGAACATCGTACCTTCCACGGCTAATACCGTCTGAGGATCGCTGATGGATGGTGATGAGATTAGCGTCCAATCAGTCAGAGACCCTTATGAACGGTATATTCCTAAATCGCTGATTCACCGCATCACCTTTGGTTTCTTCTTCACATTGGGGGACATTTTGGCCATGGCTTCCAGAAGAGGACGAACGTTCGCAATGAGGACACCCTTCACATTCTACCCTTCAGGCCAGGTCTTGCCAATCACCTCACCAAACTGTGGGCAATAAAACAAATATATTAACAAATCGTTCTTTTCTGAAGACTTTCTGTTCGGACGAACACTTACTCCCTACTGACACTTACTCCCTCGAGAATAGACGATTTTCGGAGGGAAACAACACTAGGGGAGAGCACTTCGTGAAAATTAGAGTTGATTACCTCGACTTACTCGGTCAAAACCATAGCAACTATGGCGCGGCATGGCGTCGAAGCTTGCAACCGCAGGATGCGAGGATTTGCAAACAATTTTTTAGAAAAATGAGGGGCGGCCAGTATCCACAAACTGATGTAACTTGCACAAATGTGACGTAAAAATTTAAAATGACACCAATTTTAGAATGCCGCACGGTGTTCTAAGTGATGTAAGTCTACTCAAACACACGAGGCGAGAGCTGGGGATTTGCCTGATGGTAGAGTAACTTCCCCTGTTTGACCGATTGAATGAGCGACTTAGCGGGCTCTTTTGCCCGCCAGGTGGCATAACGCTCGAGTGGGGCTAATCCTCTCTATATTCTTAGTTGGCGATAAAGAGAGAGAGAGAGAGAGAGAGAGAGAGAGAGAGAGAGAGAGAGAGAGAGAGAGAGAGAGAGAGAGAGAGAGAGAGAGAGAGATAGGGAGGAGTCCTTCTCTCTCTCTCTCTCTCTCTCTCTCTCTCTCTCTCTCTCTCTCTCTCTCTCTCTCTCTCTCTCTCACTACGCCCAACTAAAAATATAGCGTGATAAGCCCCACTCGAGCGCTATGCCCCCTGGCGGTCAAATCATCGCCATAAGTCGACCATTGGGCAAGATCACTCCCACACACCATGAAATTACTCCCCTTAATTATTTCCGAACAATTCCTATTCTACCACCAAAATCGCTTCACCAGTACACCTACACGTGCTGTCCACTGTCACACTGAAGCTAAAATCACTGTCAGTCTAGGGCCAATCATACAAATTACAATAGGGATAGTTCCCTTTTGGTACGATGTTACCACAAATTGAAGGCAAATATTTTGCAAGATAATCTTCTATTCTAGAGGAGGACATGTGGCAGCGCAAAATGTTACAACGCGTCAAAATGCTACAGTTGTAACATTTTGACGCCTTGTAACATTTTGCGCGGAAAGTCCTGCGGCAAAATGTTACAATTGTAACATTTTGCCGTGTTGTACCATTTTGCACGGAAAGCCTGCGGCAAAATGTTACAATTTTGTTAGAATTGTAACGTTTTGCGCGAGGCACCCGGGGCGCCAAGCGCAGTTTGTTACAATTGTAACATTTTGCGCGAGGCGCCCACCTTTGATTGAAAGTTTTCAATTGTAACATTTTGACGCGTTGTAACATTTTGCCCGGGGCGCCTCGCGCAAAATGTTACAATTCTAACAAAATTGTAACATTTTGCCGCAGGCTTTCCGTGCAAAATGTTACAACGCGGCAAAATGTTACAATTGTAACATTTTGCGCGAGGAGCCCCGGGCACCTCACGCAATTTGTTACAATTGTAACATTTTGCCGCGTTGTAACATTTTGCGCTGCCACAGGACACACGCTGTTCGACGATGTGTCCGTTGTTAAACTAACTCAAAAGTAGGGAACTCTATGAGAAGTCGAAAGAATCTCAAACGGGTTGCTCACTCACCTTTTGACCCATGTAGATTCAGAAGTTCTTTCTCAAACAAAATTATAAATAGAAAGCCAATGGAAAACATACACACAGACACCCACCCCCCCCCTCTCTCTCTCTCTCTCTCTCTCTCTCTCTCTCTCTCTCTCTCTCTCACTCACTCACTCACTCTCTATCTCTCTCTCTCTCTCTCTCTCTCTCTCTCTCTCTCTCTCTCTCTCTCTCTCTCTCTCTCTCTCTCTCTCCACGCACGGGACCCCCGAGACACGCACGCGCACGTTCCCAGCATTTTATTGGATTACGAGAATGAGCTACCCGCCGTCTCCCTTCACGATCTTACAGAGTCCGTTATTTTTGTGTTATTTTAACAAGGGAAACAGCGCGTGTGACATCCTCTAAATTAAAAGGGCATTTCATGCCTTGGCATGAGGCTGTGTCAGACCAGTTGACATAAGCTAGAACGCCAAGGCTACATCAAAATGTTCTTATGCTCTGAATGGTTGTGCGGGGATTTTCTTAAGCCATGACAAGCTCCCAGCATAACATCATCAGTCTAAAATCCCCCGAAGACGGAGTGTGGCTGCCCACATGGCGGGGTAATCAAAAACGGTCACACACGTAATGTTCTCATCCCTAGCTGAAGCTTAGTAGTGTTCAAGTGCTTCTCGCTGTTGGGATGATCCCTGGAGTCTTTTAGCCAGGGTAAGCCAACCAACCAACCAACCAAAAGGACATTTCCCAACACATTCGCCTTCACATTTTCAGAAGATCGTACCAAAAGGGAAGTATGACTACATATTCGCTCTACACCACGTTCGGGAATGCAATGACTACTGGCACAAGGTGACTTTTTAAAAAAACCATGCAACCCGCACACAATATTGGGAATAAAAAGTTTAATAATCAAGCTGTCATTTTGATTTTTCGGGTGTGTTTGAAGAAGATTCCACGCATGAAACATTACAACAATTTTCTTTTCCTAGATCTGTTTGTGTGCTCCGGAAATTAACAGTTTCCATGGTACACCCCACTTTCAGAAAGTGCCTTTATTTTTTTTAGGTCCAAAAACGCTTTGGCAATTTCAATGTCATCGTTTGCAATTTCAATGTCCGACAGTATCCTGACAAACTTTGTATTCATTTATGGACTCAAAATGTCCGGATATGTTGTACAGTTTTGCAGGATATTATTTAAAGCCAACAAGACAGGGTTTTTTTTTTATTATATAGAAACAGACCGTTTTCAGACAACAGGCATTTTCTGCAAAAGCGAATGAATGAAAAATGGTGTTTTACGTCCTCTCGGCCCGGAACAGACACATATGGGACATTTGTAAATACAAAGGTGGTGGGAACGATACTGGAGGCAATGCCCGGAGGCAGTGCAACACCGGAACATTTTCAGCTAATTACCTTTTTGGAATACTAACCCTAACCCTAACCCTACCCCTAAACCTAACCCTACCCCCCACTATGTACTGCAGTACACCGCGATTTGTCACAGTTGTGGTTCGTTGCGTTTTTCCGTCTTATACGGTGGGGGGTAGGGTTAGGGTTAGGGTTAGGGTTAGGGTTAGTATTCCAAAAAGGTTATTAGCTAAAAATGTTCCTAAAATACAGCTTTATGTATGGTAATAAAGGCAATAACGGAAAAATACAATTAACCCAAGGGGATTTATCTAAAAAAAAGAAAATGGGTTACCGCGGAAACTGTCAATTTCTGGAGCTTTCCTATGCATCCTGATCAAACAAACCTGTCGCAGCCTTTCATGCATTGGATCTTCTTCAGAAATGCCAGACAACAGGAATTGTTCGGAAATAACTAAGGGGGGTAATTTCATGGCGTGTGGGAGTGATCTTGCCTAATTCAATCGGTCAAACAGGGGAAGTTACTCTACCATCAGGTAGATCCCCAGCTCTCGCCTCGTGTGTTTGAGCAGACGCACAGCACTTAGAACGCCGTGCGTCATTCTAAAATGGATGTAATTTTATATGTTTACGTCACATTTGGCAAGTTTTATCAGTTTGTGGCCACTGGCCACCCCTATTTTTTTATTAAAAAAATGTTTGCAGGTACGCTGACTCGCATCCTGCAGCTTCAAGCTTCGACGCCATTGTTGCATTGTTGCTATGGTATTTCACCGCGTAATGGAGGTAAACAACTCTAATTTTCATGAAGTGCTCTCCCCTAGCTTTTTTCTCCCCAAAATCGTCTATTTATTCGATAGCTTTTTTATTATAAACATTATTAACGATTTTGTGGGTTGCATTTTCTTGAGTCACACCGTATGTATATCATGGTGTGTGAGCATGATTGAATGCTACCACCGTTGTCATAAAAGAGACCGTAGTGTTAAACCACGTCACGAGTAGTAGCTTTTGTGCTACTGCTCAGTAAGTTTAAAAGGGGAACCCTGACGGATGAGGTTTTGCAAGAAACACGTCGAGATCACCAGGAAAACACCCTTTACAGATATCGCAACACTCACTTTGCTCTGGATTCCTAGAAATCAAACCGTCAAATCGGCGATTCCTCCTTGGCGGAGGTGCTGGAAGTCAAATTCTTTCAATGAAAGAGAAGTCATGTGCCTGTTCTTTTCTAATGGCAGCCTGAGTTTAGACCAAATCGTTTGCACGAAATTTCCACAATACAAGCTTCTTTTTTTTTTTCTTTCTTTAAATTTTAAACAGTTTACCAAAATGAGTTTCGCTCACAATAAAGGAAAAAGCTCCTTTTTTTTTTGATGCACTACAAAAAAGAAAAAGCTTCAACCACAATGAGTGGCCTCCACCCACCCCCATCCAAAATGGCTTCTCTCTCCGGCATCTCCGCCAAGGAGGAGTCGCCGTTTTGACGGTTTGATTTCTAGGAAATCAGAGCAAAATGAGTGTCCCGATCCTTGAAAATGTTGTTCTTTTTGATGATATCGACGTGTTTCTTGCAAAACCTCATCCATCAGGGTGCCCCTTTAAGGATATCAATGTGTGGTAACATTTATGTAAAATGCATAATGTGCTACCATTCCCAACACTATATTTTCAGCCACATGAAACGCAACATCAGCTAAGTAGTATTCTTCCTGGACAATCGTATTGGTGATTTAAATTGAATTTGAATTGTCATCTCTTATCTGAAAATTGTTATGCGCTGTTGTATTTTATCACAAATCACAGCCACGAAGATCTATAAAATTATTTCAATAGTGGGAAACACACAAGCTGAACAGCACGTGGAATTCAGTATGCGAAATGAAGTTGGAAACTTGAGAAATCCACAGACACCATGTACGATACACACTCACACCAAAAAAATTGGATTCACACACACACAATCATACACGTTCTCACGGTTCAAGAGACGTGATGTGATGTGACCTCTTCGAGGCGCTCACGAAAGATAATTCAATTTCTCAATTTCTCATTATAAAAAAAATCGCAAAACATTTTTTGGACTCACACTCCAAAAAAATCCAACACGTTCTCACAGTTTGAAAGATGTCACAGTTTGACATAACGCTTGAAGCACTCACGAATAGATAATTCAGTTTCTCGTGTTCTCATTTACAAAAAAAAAACCTCACAAAAACCTTCAATCCATTCTACACGCAGACATCCTATAAACGTTCTCAGAGTTTCAAAAACTGGACTTGTTTGAAGCGCACACAAAAGATAACTCTACCTTTTCATGTTTTCAGCATGGGACAAACACACAATGGCACCAGCCGCTTGCTTGTGGTTGGGAGGACATTCAAATTATTCCCCCTTCTGTTGAAACTGGGAAATTGCAAATCCCTCCTGGGTCTAAAGACTCAAAGGAATGTTCTTGGATTCAATATTGTGGTCTGTCAACATTGCAACACCCTGGGCTGTTCCTGACGATGGCTGGTGACAAGCTGGAGAAGGAGAGAATGGACGGTTGAGATCCCTGCACACAAACACACAAACACACATGCACGTAATTAGATACGCAAGCACGCACGCGGTGGGGAACATACACATGCGCGAGTGTACTTTGCGCAAGCACGCTCATTTTCCAAGCACAAATACGAACACGCACGCATAAATGCATGGATGCATGCAACAACAAAAAGACATGCATACGCAAACACACACACACACACACGCACACACGCACGCACACACACACACACACACACACACACACACACACACACACACACACACACACACACGCACACACGCACACACACACACACACACACACACACACACACACACACACACACACACACACACACACACACACACACACGCGCGCGCGCGCGCGCGCGAATCAAATAATCCTTTTATTTAACAAAGCTTACACGGAAAACATATAAACGAGGGAGAAGTAAGACTGAGAGAAAGAGAAAGTCAGAAACAAAGTTCAAGAAAGACGGACAGACAGTGAAAACGACAGACAGGCAGACAGTCAGACAGAGAGAGGCAGAAGGGGACGAAACAAAAATAGAACATGCAGCTACTTAATGATTATTTGAATCACAGCACATTACAATAATCCGATCGTTACACTTATAACTTCTTATACAAAGTTTCCATATGTTTGATTCGAAAGAATATAATAACTGACAGTAATAAATTAAAACAAGCGCGAAATCGCAATACTAGTTTGTGGCACGCGGTCTATTTTTACCACTCCAATCATGAGTCACCTCCCCTGGCTTTTCAATAATTTTAATCTGTAAACCAGAATGTTATCTCTGCACCATTTCGTAACTTTTTATATCTTTTGGAAAACATTTAAAACTATGTATCCTACTTATACTCATCGAAAGAAGCACCGCATACTTCGTGTCTGTTGTAGTGTCTGTATTACGTAGACTATCATTTTAAAGAATTTCGAAGTGTAGCCTCGATTTGAAGTGCGACAATTTTGTCAAAATGTGCGACAATTTTGGACCGACAGACAGACCGACAGTGAATAGGTTTTTTAAAAAAGATGGACCTAGCAAAGTTACAGAACAGTCCTTGAGTCACGTCATCCTGGTTAAAGACTGTCTGCCTTCTAAAGTAACCATACGTGACTTTTCAGTTAAAACTTAAAAGGGCTATTTTTTTCACTTAAACCAAGGAGACGTAAGTGACAGACACACGTTCACTAAAATCGCACGACTGTACGATACGAGTCGATCACGTGGTCTCGATGCGCCCATCACATTTTGTTCTTAGAGACCACGTGTTCGAATCGTAGCGTACAGTCGTGCGATTTTAGTGGACGTGTGGCTGGCTGGTCCTGTACAAAATCCCAAACCTGTCTGTGTCTGAGTGTAATTCTGGCGTCGTCTTTTATTTTCAATTCTTGTGCTGACATTTATGTTCGTTTTTAGCATAGGTATTAGGTACTTTATAGTCACAGAGGCGTCTCTGTGAAATTAGGGTTTCTCCCACCTGGAGAGCGCGTCGCAGCCAGAGGCGCGACACACACACAAAAAATTTGCATGCGTTTTTTGTGTCTGATGAGGAAGGAAAGGGGGCGGGGGTAAATGTTGACCAAATGACAACTTTTTCGTTGCCACTGGGTTTAGCGTATGCTAAGTGCATGGGCACACAGGACATCGGTTTATCGTCTCATCCGAAAGACTCCACGTTCAGACCGTAAGGCCTAGTGCAAAGTGAGAGGAAAAATCCCGTTTTGGTATGGGAATTCTTGTGGTGAAATTTATATTCGCTTTGGCATAGCAGTTCGCTTTGGCATAGTATGGCAAGAAACAAATTTCAATTCTTGTGCTGAAATTTATGTTCGTTTTGGCATAGCAGTTCGCTTTGGAATAGCAATTGTTGTGCTGAAATGTATGTTCGCTTTGGCATAGCAGTTCGCTTTGGCATAGCAAGAAAAAAATGTTAAATTCTTGTGCTAAAATTTATATTCGTTTTGGTATAGCAGTTCGTTTTGGTATAGCAATTCTTGTGCTGAAATTTATGTTCGTTTTTGGCATAGCAGCTCGTTTTGGGTTCGCAATTCTTGTGTTGAAATTTATGTTCGTTTTTGTATACCAGTTCGTTTTGGTATAGCAATTCTTGTGCTGAAATTTATGTTCGTTTCGGCATAGCAATTCGTGTGCTGAAATTTATGTTCGTTTTCGTATGGCAATTCTTGTGCTGACATTTATGTTCGTTTTGGCGTGGCAATTATGGTGCTGAAATCTATGTTTGTTTTAGTATAGCAGTTCGTTTTGGTGTACCCGTAACTCAAAATTGACAAAAAAGTGAGATTTGTGACTTCCCAAGCCTGTTGTGAGAAACTAGCCCAGCGACTTAATGTCCCTTTCGTGGTGCTGGGTCACATTTATGAATTCAAACTCTTCACCTTTTTCTACTAAAAACGCGCCATCACAAAAATCCCAAGCCAATAAACAAAGCTCTTTGTTAGGCCCCCGTTCGAGATGGAGGCTCAACTCCAGTAACCTCCCTTCCCTCCATAGACAATCCCCGTGATCTCCCTTTCCTCCGAGCTCGGACATTGTTATCCCCCCCTTTGCTTCAATGGCTACAGATAAGTTATCCCCCTTCCTTCAATCTCGTGGGACCAACGTAAATGATGCTGGTCTAGTCAGTAAGGAAGATCGTTGAAGGCTTAGTGTCGTTAAGCTCGACAATAATTAGAGACGGACACGAAGCCTTGCGTTACGTCCCCTTTCTCTTGAATGGAATGATGTGCATGCCGAGGTTGTCGGCTACAAGGTTGCATCAAGAAGAGTAGATGGTTGAAGATTAGACATCCGCACAACTTTGCCAGGGACGGTATTCATGTCGAGATAGCATGAGACTTAGCATGATGCTAACTTAGAAGCTCTTCCAATGTTCTATAGGATTTAATAGGACTTTTGGAAGAGCTTCTAAGTTAGCATCATGCTAAGTCTCATGCTATCTCGACATGAATACCGTCCCAGGTTGTGTTCTGTAACCATTTGGATAATCTCCTACAGAGAGGCCTTGCATAGATTATTTTAGTAACAATGTATTTAAAGATTCCGGATTTTCCTGGTATTGCAGTACCTCCAGGATCGTCCCACTATCTCTACAGTTAATAATGCCCCATACGTGCCTGTTTCAGGCCGGAGGACGTTAAACGAACTTTCACTCACTACAGAGAGGCCCAAGCTCTTGTCAAGCGGCACTTCAAACAGCAGTGGACCCAATAGTCCAGAAGGAAACCGTCTCTAAATCGCCTAGAAAACGAGATTTTTCATTTTTTGAGACGGCTAAAAAATTCCAAGTGGTAACTAGCGACCAATAGTTAAGGCCCAGAAAGACAATCATCTCCGAAAACTCACGAACTCAATAAAACGCACCCAGCTCATAACAAAACTGAATTTATTCTTTTAACATTAAGTTCATTCCAAAAAATCATTAATCAGAACGAGTTCAGTCAACAAAATGCCCCTTTCAACAACTTCCCCCTCTTCTTGAAGTCACACTCAGAATCAATGCACTTTGGAACAGTCAGTACACATTACTGAATTGTTTTTTGCGCGGATGCCTTCCTCTCATGGTGATACATCACCACACAAAATTAGAAGCGATTCGGTGAAGCGGTTCGGGAGATATCCTTGGGACAGACAGAAAACACACACAAAACCCACATTACTGACTGTTCCAAAGTGCATTGATTCTGAATGTGTGACTTTTCAAGAGGAGGGGGAAGTTGTTGAAAGGGGCATTTTGTTGACTGAACTCGTTCTGATTAATGATTTTTTGGAATGAACTTAATGTTAAAATCATAAATTCAGTTTTGTTATGAGCTGGGTGCGTTTTATTGAGTTCGTGAGTTTTCGGAGATGATTGTCTTTCTGGGCCTTAACTTTTGGTCGCTAGTGTGTAGTATGATGTTTACGAAGTATTACAGTATAAAAACAATCGCCACTTATATTCTGATTAACATGAAGATATAAACGTAAATTCGGTCTTTAAACGGTTATATCTTCATGTTGATCAGGATATAAGTGGCGATTTTTGTTGCTATAGTACTTCTTAACCATCACACTACCATAACCAGTTGGATGGAAGTTCAGTTTAACGTCGCGTATCGGCTTTCGCCATGTACGACGGGCTGAACAAATCAACCAGGTTATAAACAAAAATTTATGTTCCTGAATCACTGTCTTAGCCAAAAGGCCGAGAAACGATCAGAATCTATTACCCAGTCGGAATTTTTTAGCCATCTGAAATAAGTAAGAAAAATTAAAAAATATCATGTTCTAGGTTATTTAGAGACGGGTTCCCTTCTGGACAAAAAGAACGCAACA
>CM065706.1:22146613-22154113 GCA_017654935.2 Phymorhynchus buccinoides | reverse complement strand
TGTGTGTGTGTGTGTGTGTGTGTGTGTGTGTGTGTGTGTGTGTGTGTGTGTGTGTGTGCGCGCGTGCGTGTGCGTATGTGCGCGCAGTATGTGTGCATGCATATATGTGTGAGCGTGTATGTCTGTCTAAGTGAGTGAGTGATTGTGAATGTATGCGTGTGTGTGTATGTGCGTGGATGAGAGTGTGTGGAAGAAAGGGAGAGATAGAGAAAGAGAGAGAGAGAGAGAGAGAGAGAGAGAGAGAGAGAGAGAGAGAGAGAGAGAGAGAGAGAGAGAGAGAGAGAGAGAGAGGAGGAAGAGAGAGAGAGAGAGAGAGAGAGAGAGAGAGAGAGAGAGAGAGAGAGAGAGAGAGAGAGAGAGAGAGAGAGAGAGAGAGAGAGAGAGAGAGAGAGAGAGAGAGAGAGAGAGAGAGACTTCAGACTCCAGAAACTTTATTTTACAAGGGAAAAGAATTTATGCTGGGCCTAGTCTTCCATTTTGTCCGTGGTTCTAAGCATAACTAATTCTAAAAATGAACATAACTAATTCTATAAATGAACATTGAGACACAGGAGAATCGCCGACAAAAAAAAACCAACTAACAGTAATATAGCAACGACATGGTAGGCAGAGCATCAACATCAGCAATAAAAACAAACAGAATAGAAAACTAACCAAGCAAATAAACAAACTAATAATAAGATGGAAAAACACCTCTTTCACTACAATTTACTTCTTCTACTACCATTACTACTACTAGTGTAAGACGGGGCAGAGAGAGAGAGAGAGAGAGAGAGAGAGAGAGAGAGAGAGAGAGAGACGTCCTAAAAAAACAAGGGCAAGATACAAGATAGACAAGCATGCAGACAGAGAGACCTGCAGACAGAAATAAGCATCAACAGGCAAACAAACTAGAGACAGGTAACGAAGTCGAACAAAGTCAAGTCAAGTTAAGTCAAAACCATCTTTATTAAGGGTTAAAGAATAAGCTGACAAAGCTTTTTTTTTCACCCTGCCCTGCCAAAGGGGAGAACTCTCTTTTTAATTAACTCCCCTCCACCAACGTTGATTACGATATCAATCACCTAGCAATGAGTGGATCAGAGCCAACGGGAAGCAAACAAAGCATCATCCAAAAAATGTGCCAGGTTTCGTCTTTATGACCCTTCACCCACACAGTACACATCAACACTGGTGGAGAGAATGATGTACACACAGGATGTACCAGGTTCGCCTCTATGACCCTTCACCCACACAGTACACATCAACACTGGTGGAGAGAATGATGTACATACAGGATGTGCCAGGTTCGCCTTTATGACCCTTCACCCACACAGTACACATCAACATGGTGGAGAGAACGATGTACACACAGGATGTACCAGGTTTCGCCTTATGACCCTTCACCCACACAGTGCACATCAACACTGGTGGAGAGAATGATGTACACACAGGATGTGCCAGGTTTCGCCTTATGACCCTTCACGCACACAGTACACATCAACCTTGGTGGAGAGAATGGTGTACACACAGGATGTGCCAGTTTCGCCTTATGACCCTTCACCCACACAGTACACATCAACAATGGTGGAGAGAATGATGTACATACAGGAGTGCCAGGTTCGCCTTTATGACCCTTCACCCACACAGTACACATCAACAATGGTGGAGAGAATGATGTACATACAGGATGTGCCAGGTTTCGTCTTTATGACCCTTCACGCACACAGTACACATCAACACTGGTGGAGAGAATGATGTACATACAGGATGTACCAGGTTGGCCTTTATGACCCTTCACCCACACAGTACACATCAACAATGGTGGAGAGAATGGTGTACACACAGGATGTGCCAGGTTGGCCTTTATGACCCTTCACCCACACAGTACACATCAACATTGGTGGAGAGAATGATGTACATACAGGATGTGCCAGGTTTCGTCTTTATGACCCTTCACGCACACAGTACACATCAACACTGGTGGAGAGAATGATGTACACACAGGATGTGCCAGGTTTTCGCCTTTATGACCCTTCACCCACACAGTACACATCAACACTGGTGGAGAGAATGATGTACATACAGGATGTGCCAGGTTTCGCCTTTATGACCCTTCACGCACACAGTACACATCAACACTGGTGGAGAGAATGATGTACACACAGGATGTACCAGGTTTCGCCTTATGACCCTTCACCCACACAGTACACATCAACACTGGTGGAGAGAATGATGTACACACAGGATGTGCCAGGTTCGCCTTATGACCCTGTCACCCACACAGTACACATCAACATTGGTGGAGAGAATGATGTACACACAGGATGTGCCAGGTTTCGCCTTTATGACCCTTCACCCACACAGTACACATCAACACTGGTGGAGAGAATGATGTACACACAGGATGTGCCAGGTTCGCCTTTATGACCCTTCACCCACACAGTACACATCAACAATGGTGGAGAGAACGATGTACACACAGGATGTGCCAGGTTGGCCTTTATGACCCTTCACCCACACAGAACACATCAACACTGGTGGAGAGAATGATGTACACACAGGATGTGCCAGGTTTCGCCTTATGACCCTTCACCCACACAGTACACATCAACACTGGTGGAGAGAACGATGTACACACAGGATGTGCCAGGTTGGTCTTTATGACCCTTCACCCACACAGTACACATCAACACTGGTGGAGAGAATGATGTACACACAGGATGTGCCAGGTTCGCCTTTATGACCCTTCACGCACACAGTACACATCAACACTGGTGGAGAGAACGACGCACAAACAAATCAAAGACAGACAAAAAACAGGTACACGGTGACACAAATCATGACTTAAAGGGGCACCCTGACGGATGCGTTTTTGCAAGAAACACATCGAGATCACCAGGAAAACTCCTTTTACAGAGATCGCAACACTCACTTTGCTCTGGTTTCCTAGAAATCAAACCGTCAAATCGGCGAGTCCTCCTTGGCGGAGGTGCTGGAAGTCAAATTCTTTCAGTGTGTGCCTTCTCTTTTCCAATGGCTGCATGAGTTTAGACCAAATGGTTTGCACGAAATTTTCACAATACAAGCCTTTTTATTTTTATTTTTTAAATGTTCATGTAGTTTACCTAAAGGATTTTCGCTCACAACAAAGGAAATAGCTCTTCTTCTTTTTTTTACTGCACTACAAAAAAGAAAACACTTCAACCACTCTCAGTGTCCTCCACCCACCCCGTCCAAAATGGCTTATCTCTCCGGCAACTCCGCCAAGGAGGAATCGCCGTTTAGACGGTTTGATTTCTAGGAACCAGAGCAAAGTGAGTGTTCCGATCCTTGAAAATGCTGTCTTTTTGGTGATCTCGACTTTCAAAAACGAAATCAGAACTAATGTGTCCTCAGGACCGTCAGGACTTTAAACTTAATATTCGTTCGTTCGTGATCTCGACGTGTTTCTTGCAAAAACTCATCCGCCAGGGTCCACCTTTAAGACATGAAAGAAAAAGAAAAGGACAAAAAAACAAGCCACAGTAGGCCTATTACCAACACCTGTTACTCGGAAGGATAACAAGACATTCAAACTCGTGTTCCAAATGCACGTTCATTTGAATCGTAAAATACTTATATATTCGGGGGATAAGCCCCACCACACCACCACACCCACATCCCGCTTTCTTCTCCCTGCCTAACCCCCACCCCCCACCAACCAACCAACCCCCAGTCGATTTCACCCTCCACATCCCCTCCCCCACTTCCCTCATTTAGTAGGTAGCGCTGTACCCCCGTCTGAGAGAAAAATCAATGTTTGACGTCCTCTCGGCCAAAGGCCATATGGGACATTGCTGTTACCTTAGTTATTGGGGAAGGGGGGGGGGGAGAGGGAAACCCCCGTCTCTACGTGTCACCGATGTTGTCTCTATGTGTCCCCATCTCTATGTGTTCCCGTCTCTATGTGTCCAAGCCCCGTATCTCTATTATGTGTCCCCGTCTCTATGTGTTCCCTTTTCTCTATGTCCCCGTACTTATCCCCGATTGTGTCCCCGTCTCGATGTGTCCCCGTTTCTCTATGTCCCCTACTCTACGTATCCCCGTCTCTATGTGTTCCCGTCTCTATGTATCCCCGTCTCTTGTCCCCGTCTCTATGGTGTGTCCCTAGTCTCTATATGTCCCCGTCTCTATGTGTCCCCGTCTCTATGTGTCCCCGTCTCTATGTATCCCCGTCTCCATGTGTCCCCGTCCTTATGATTGTGTCCTAGTCTCTATGTATCCCCGTCTCCATGTGTCCCCGTCCTTATGATTGTGTCCTAGTCTCTATGTGTTCCCGTCTTATATTGTGTCCCCGTCTCTATGTTTTGTCCCCGTCTCTATGTATCCGTCTCCCGTCTCCTTATGATGTGTCCTAGTCCTCTATGTGTGTCCTAGTCTCTATGTATCCCCGTCTCCATGTGTCCCCGTCCTTATGATTGTGTCCTAGTCTCTATGTATCCCCGTCTCCATGTGTCCCCGTCCTTATGATTGTGTCCTAGTCTCTATGTATCCCCGTCTGTATGTGTCCCCGTCCTTATGATTGTGTCCTAGTCTCTATGTATCCCCGTCTCCATGTGTCCCCGTCCTTATGATTGTGTCCTAGTCTCTATGTGTTCCCGTCTCTATGTATCCCCGTCTCCATGTGTCCCCGTCCTTATGATTGTGTCCTAGTCTCTATGTATCCCCGTCTCCATGTGTCCCCGTCCTTATGATTGTGTCCTAGTCTCTATGTATCCCCGTCTCCATGTGTCCCCGTCCTTATGATTGTGTCCTAGTCTCTATGTATCCCCGTCTCCATGTGTCCCCGTCCTTATGATTGTGTCCCCGTCTCTATGTGTGTCCCCGTCTCCAGTCTCTATGTATCCCCGTCTCCATGTGTCCCCGTCCTTATGATTGTGTCCTAGTCTCTATGTATCCCCGTCTCCATGTGTCCCCGTCCTTATGATTGTGTCCTAGTCTCTATGTATCCCCGTCTCCATGTGTCCCCGTCCTTATGATTGTGTCCTAGTCTCTATGTATCCCCGTCTCTACGTGTCATCGTGTCTAGCATAAAAAACCCACCTCCATTTCTATGTTTATAAATCCTAACCCTAGCCCTATCCCTAAACCTTAAGGGCCAGCTACACGTCCACTAAAATCGTGCGACTGTACGACGCGATTCGATCATGTGGTCTCGAAGGACAAATGTGATTCGCGCTTCGAGACCACGTGATCCAATCGTATCGTACAGTCGTGCGATTTTAGTACACGTGTGGCTGGCCCTTTACCCTAATCCGAGGGGGCACATTAAAGACCCACTGACCCACCACGATTAAGTCCCTTGGTTTTTTTTCTGGGTAGCTGTGACCCACATACAAATACCCAACTTCAAATTGAGGCTGCTCTTTAAAATGATGTTTCGTTTTCAATGTGGGGGCATTTGTATGGGAGTCAAACCTGATCAAAACAAGCTTTCTTACCATAAGAGGGAAAACACTCTGAAACCCGTGATTTTGACACGTGATCTGGTGGGTCTCTAAGGCAGCATATCGCTGCGTAAAGGCCTCGCCACACTGCATATACGATTTGACCCCCACACGACACGATTGTGACGATGTCTGTGACTTACGATTCACATGAAATACCTCCGTCTAAAAGAAATAACTCTACTATTTTCGTTCACTCTACTCGCGTAGACCGCAATACACGAATAAAAAAAATGTCCGGTACAACAACAACAAAGAAGATATTTTATCAGATTCGTGCAAGGGGAGACTACAAATGTAGTGAAAATAGCTCATACGATTTCGTTGGATTTAGTTAGACAGTAGAATTTCACGTTAATCGTGTCTCACAAAATGTCAAAATGGGATCGTAGAAAATCGAATCGTATGCAGTTTAGACCAACGAACATAACCAACTCCGATACAACAACCAAAAAAGAAGATATTTTATCAGATTCGTGTACGGGGAGACTGAAAATTTACTGAACATAACTAATACGATTTCATCAGATTTATTTAGACAGTAGAATAATAACTATGCAACTCGCTGTAGATATATGTGGTACAATAGCCGATGAGGTTAACCGAGGCATGGTTACCGCTACACCTATCTATATTGTTAAAAACTCGGGACTTTAATGGTGTTGTACTGCCTCCGGGCATTGCAGCCAGTATTGTTCCCACCATCTTTGTATTTACAAATGTCCCATATGTGTCTATGACCGAGAGGACGTAAAACATCATTTTCACCAGACAGTAGAATAATATTCACGTAACTCGTGTCTCACAAATATCAAAATGGGATCGTGGTGAATCGAATCGTTTGCAGTGTAGCTCCAGCGAACATAACCAATACGATTTCATCAGATTTATGTACTGAGACTAGAATTTCACGTTAATTTCGTGTCTCACTAAATGTCAAGGTCGGATCGTACTGAATCGAATCGTATGCGGTGTAGCCCCAACGAACATAACTAATACGATTTCGTCAACATTATTTAGACAGTAGAATTTCACGTCAATCGTGTCTCACTAAATGTCAAGGTCGGATCGTAGTGAATCGAATCGTATGCAGTGGAGCCCCAACGAACATAACCAATACGATTTCGTCAACATTATTTAGACAGTAGAATTTCACGTCAATCGTGTCTCACTAAATGTCAAGGTCGGATCGTAGTGAATCGAATCGTATGCAGTGTAGCCTCAACACGCACAAGGTTGAATAATAATGTGTTGTGTTTGCTAACTGTAGCACCAAGCTGTTGCCCCGGAAGATCAGCCTGTGCCGTACTGTTCGCAAAGCACGTAGGCAATGTATATACGTGAAAACAACAGTTATTTGATGCTGACAAGATTATAACCCCTCCACCCTCTTTACCTCACTCCCTACTACAACACTCACCACCCACCCATCCCCACCACCCCACACACATACATGAACACACTAATAAACACACACAACGCACGCACACGCACACACACACACATACACACACACACACACACACACACACACACACACACACACACACATACGCGCACGCGCACGCACATACGCGCACGCGCACGCACGCACGCGCACACGCACACGAACACACACACACACACACACACACACACACACACACACACACACACACACACACACACACACACAATACACAATCATACACGCAATCACACACATACAATCACACACAGAACAAGAAGGGAGATAAACCTGAGCGGGTTCGGAGTTCTCTCACCTGAGTTAGTTACCCACTGCAGTAGGACGGACAGATGCACGGACGAAACAAAAACAATAGTTCCCCACTTCGCACAACAAAGCTCGAGAACTATACCAACAATATAGAGTATTTATATAAGGGGCTTTATCTTGAACAAATCAACTTGAAGCGCGCACACACACACATTACAATCATACCAGTGATGGCGCTAGGAATTTTCAACACCAGTCCCATCGCCAAACACTTCCCGCCAACAATCGGTATCAAAACCAGTACCATCGCCAACA
>CM065706.1:22139113-22141613 GCA_017654935.2 Phymorhynchus buccinoides | reverse complement strand
AAATAAAAGAAAGAAGGACAAAATAAGTCAATAAATAAAAGAAAGAAGGAAGAAATAAGTCAATAAATAAAAGAAAGGAAACTATAACTCAATAAGTAAAAGAAAGAAGAAAGAAATAAGTCAATAAATAAAAGAAAGAAGAAAGAAATAAGTCAATAAATAAAAGAAAGAAGGAAGAAATAAGTCAATAAATAAAAGAAAGAAGGAAGAAATAAGTCAATAAATAAAAGAAAGAAGAAAGAAATAAGTCAATAAATAAAAGAAAGAAGGAAAAAATCAACCGACGCGTTTCCGCAAGGAAAGCCATGCGCTTATTTATTTATTTTCTCTCTTTTACTTATTGACGGGGTTTCCGCGCGGAACGTCCGCGCGCGTGTGTGTGTACGTGCGCTTATACGTAACAGTCAACAACAACAACAAAAACCGACAAGAAAGTACATGCACATATTTACGTGCATTTTGTTTGAAAAAGACAAAGCAGAGGCATGTTTTCTCTACATGAGGTAGATTTCAATAAGAGTGTCAATTGTATCAGTACAATACAATAGAAAGGAATGAATGAATCTTTTATTTAACGTGTGTTCACTTCGCTGTGATATTACACGAACAGAATTAAAATCAACAACAACAACAACAACAACAACAATAATAACAAAAACGAAATTTAAAAAAAAAAGAATCTAGCATGCAATCGAAATCCTGTTATAAGAAATATCCTACAGAACTATGTCAGATATTTTGTCCTGGGTTGATACAAAATGAATTATCTTTTTTGCATAGCACAGTTTTTATTTCAATACTTGTAAAATCTGTAGGTAGAATACTTAATTTAGAGCAGTTTAATATATGTTCAATAGGAATTCTGCTTTGACAAATACAGCTAACATCCTTGGAATACTTTGTTTTGTAGGCATTAAGTCTCAGCCTATGTGTTAAGCTAGTTGCATGTCTGTTACCCGATGGGATGTATGTTGTAATATGGTAGGGTTGCGTGTTATTTTTATATAATATAATCGAAAGGATATTTATATAGGAAGGGTAGAAAGGATATTTATATAGGATTTACACACCCAAAAAATAAACCTGACCATCTAAATGTTATCAGAACTTCTGTACAAAAGAATGGCAAAACTTAATATCTCCTGGAGAAGCACGAGTTGTTTTCATAATACAATAGAAAGGATATTTATATAGGAAGGATATAAAGGATATTTACATAGGAAGGATATAAAGGATATGTATGCAGTATTTACACACCAAAAAAGGAAACCTGACCATCCAAATGTTATCATAACTTCTGTACTAAAGTATGGCAAAACTTAATATCTCCTGGAGAAGCACGAGTTACATGCAGGGTGTAAATACAATTATTATGGGGAAAATATCTATATTTGACTCAGAAACACAGGATCCTTGCAGAGTGGGAACACAATTATTACCATAGGGAACATGTCTATATTTGATTCAACAAGTGTGATCAGACCGGAAGGTTATGTGCTATGCTGAAAATAGACACTCTTTTGTGATAAAAATCGTATTTCAGTATAGCCGGAAATGTTCTGCGATCTAGCTTCTCTTTGCAATACTGTTTATACCGTCTGTCAGCTTCAGAAATGGATTTGTCTTGTTTTGCGGAAATCTGGGACCAAGTTCTAAATTAACTTTTATGATAACAAAAACTTATTAATGCCTGTATACTCGTATTTATAAAGAAATCTACCGATAGACAACGAGTAATGACTTTATTTACTTTGACATCGTGTGTGTGTGTGCGTGTGCGTGTGCGTGTGCGTGCGTGCGTGCGTGCGTGTGTGTTTGTGCATTTCTGTGTGCGTCTAAATGGTAAAGGACGAAATGGGAAGAGGCGATTAGTGATAAAGCGAATCAAAATTATTAGTATTAGTCTGGGTACTACAACAACAACAACATACACAGAAAGGACAAAGTTAACGTTCTCAGCTGTTGTTGTTTTTGTTTTGTTTTTTTTGGCTTCTTTTTTTTTTGGGGGGGGGTATTTTGGGGGGTTTTAGGGGGGGGGGGGGGGGCGGGTTGTTTTGTTTCTTTGCTTTGCTGCTGCCGTTGTTGTTGTCCTTGATAATGATGCTATTGTTCCACGTACTACTAATAGGCAAAACACTAATTGTTAATCAAACACTAATTAAGCAGCAATTGATCCAACAACAGCTTGAACGTCCGTGTCCTTGTCCGTGAAGGTAGAGTCTGAGGTGGCGTTAAAGACCCACCAGATCACGTGTCAAAATCACAAGTTTCGCGTGCTTTCCCTCTTATAGCTGGTAAGAAATCTTGTTTTGACCAGGTTTGACTCCCATACAAATGCCCCCCAAATTCGAAACAAAACATCATTGTAAAGAGCCGCCTCAATTTGAAGTTGTGGGAATTTGTATGTGGGTCACAGCTACCCAGGAAAAAAACAAGGGACTTAATCGTGGTGGGTCAGTGTGTCTTTAAGTAATGACTCAGATTGTTGGTCCTAAGGTCT
>CM065706.1:22131613-22134113 GCA_017654935.2 Phymorhynchus buccinoides | reverse complement strand
AAAACGACACAAAATGGACATTTTGCAATAACACCAAAAAAAATGAAATTTTCTTTCCGAAAATAGAGCTAATAGTCGACTAGTCATCTCGAATCGGAGTTCTAAGATAAATTGCTTTGATAAAACATTTCTGTGTCCAATGTCTGTATTTGTGAACCTCAGAAATATAACCAGTTAACGTTAACTTTATGAAATGTTCCGTGTTCTGAAAATAAAATGAGCTGATTTACTTTTTGCAAAGACAGCTGTTTCGATCTGTGAAGATCTCATCAGTTTGCATGATCGAACTGCAATCTGACTGTCCAGTGGATGTCAGGATAAAGATAAAGGAATGAAAACGAGAGAAACAAAACACCCTGAAGATGCTGGTGGGACCCAGAGATTGCACCCCTACCAGTCATTGCCAGCTCTATCAACACGAGAGCAGCCCACCTAGTACCTGCGTAACCTAGTACACAAAGGTACAATTGTACGTACATACACACACGTTCGCCTTGTGTCAAGTAAACCCGAGTTCAAACCTGTGTACAGGGGATTTTTTCCTCTCACTTTGCACTAGGCCCTACGGTCTGAACGTGGAGTCTTTCAAGTGAGACGATAAATTACCGAGGTCCCGTGTGCCCATGCACTTAGCACGCGTTAAACCCAGCGGCAACGAAAAAGTTTTCATTTGGTCAAACTTTACTCACACACCCTCTCCTTCCTTCCTCATCAGTCACTCAAAAATTGCGATGCAAAAAAAAAAAAAAAAAAAACATTGGGTGGCGCGCCTCTAGCTGCGACGCGCTCTCCAGGTGGGAGCAACCCGAATTTCACAGATATGCCTCTAGCTCTGTGACTATAAAGTACCTAATACCTGAATAATTGAATAATATTCAGTTAAGATGTAGCCCTACCAAGGTGCAAATATCCGCCAACAGCATCATTCTTCAAAAGGTTTCATATTAATATTTGAAACTGTACAACTCTTCATTTCTGTTTCGAATCGGTTTTAAACGTATTTCTAAACTGTTTTCAATTATCATGTCAAATCAAACATTCCAATCATTTTTGTGTGAAAGCGCAGGTGCACCTCTATATTGGTCTAATTGATTGAATAACTTGTTCTAGATATGTAAACATGGTTGTAATTACTTTTGTGGGATGTTTTAATGAGTGTCATATTGAGCCATCAAAATGTTGATTAATTTGTCTCTCAATCCCCCTTTTGTTTTCCTCCTTCCTTTCTTTTTTTTTCTTTTTTTGGTTTTTTTTTCTTTCTTCCAAAATGTCTCTTTTATTTCTTTTCTGGTTTTTCTATTTTGTTCACTTTGTTTGTTAGTTTGTGAATAATGTTTCTAAATATTGAAATAATATTTTCTAATTGGTGAGAACACACCTTCCGTCATTTGAATGATATGTAATGTATTGTGTACGGGTACGTTATAAGCTATGCGCTTGTTGTTACCCAGTTACCTCGTTATTGTTTATAATTTGAAATTGTTGAATAAAAAAACACACGTTTAAACCAAATGGTTTCAATCATTTGCAATATTGGGAATTCCTCTGTGACGTGTATAGCATTAGGCCTATCCTTACCTCCCAAAAATCAGAAGAATAATTCTTTTTTTTTTCTTTTTTTTCTTCTTTTTTTTGGCTGTCCCATGTTCTGGGCTGTACAGTGGCGTTGCTCCCACGCCGCTCGTTCCGAATCCCAATTCGCAGCTACACCCGGGTTTGTTCAAGTCGCAGAAACCGAGACCAGCAGTCCAAGGGGAGATAATCTATGTTAGGCCGTCAGGAGGCAACCAACCGAGGAGACACTGCACTTCTGCTGAGTCACTTCGGTGGAGTTCAGTGGAGCCTGTTCAGGACACCACCTACTAAGCCCCCTACTGACGACACTATTCTCTTAGTCGCGGAGCCAGCGTGAGTGAGGTCCTCCTCCGAGGGCGCCACCACGACCGTCCACCGACAGCTCCCCAGAACACACTGATCCCCATGACTTTGACCCGAACGCACCAAAGCATAGACTGGATTGGAAACCGAAACTGAGGTCACCATGAGAGCAGGGCATGCAAAGCCACAGAATTTGAGACATTTTTAAAAAATTTATGATTGATGGAAAATGAGGCCGATGATAACGATGATGATGATACTATGGAGTTCCGTATCGGTCTGAGACTGCATGGCAGGGCTGTATTCTACGCTTCCTTTCATAATGATATCCCGGCGTTAACCAGGCCCGAGAACTACAGACACCTGCAGTGTTGGTCTTGCAATTAGAGCAACACTCTCAGAATCGCATCCGTTAAGCGGATGAAACTCGACTGTGTGGTTTCAGTCTTCCCAGTGAGCCCACAGCCACTCACTCTGGGTAGGAGTCGGTCCAGGACCGGAAAAAACCTCGCCTCTGAATAAGAATAAGAATAATTCTTGTCTTCGGATAACAGGCCCTGATTTGATGCCTTTTAGTGGCACGGGTTGTTAAACCATTGTGATGCATACATGCGACATTGCC
>CM065706.1:22121613-22126613 GCA_017654935.2 Phymorhynchus buccinoides | reverse complement strand
CAAAACGTGAGGCTAAGGGCACACACACACACACCAAGTAGTCAAAACGTGAGGCTAAGGGCACACACCACGTAGTCAAAACGTGAGGCTAAGGGTGCACACCACGTAGTCAAAACGTGAGGCTAAGGGCACACACCACGTAGTCAAAACGTGAGGCTAAGGGCACACACCACGTAGTCAAAACGTGAGGCTAAGGGCGCACACCACGTAGTCAAAACGTGAGGCTAAGGGCGCACACCACGTAGTCAAAACGTGAGGCTAAGGGCGCACACCACGTAGTCAAAACGTGAGGCTAAGGGCGCACACCACGTAGTCAAAACGTGAGGCTAAGGGCGCACACCACGTAGTCAAAACGTGAGGCTAAGGGCGCACACCACGTAGTCAAAACGTGAGGCTAAGAGCGCACACCACGTAGTCAAAACGTGAGGCTAAGGGCGCACACCACGTAGTCATAACGTGAGGCTAAGGGCGCACACCACGTAGTCAAAACGTCAGGCTAAGAGCGCACACCACGTAGTCAAAACGTGAGGCTAAGGGCGCACACCACGTAGTCAAAACGTGAGGCTAAGGGCGCACACCACGTAGTCAAAACGTCAGGCTAAGAGCGCACACCACGTAGTCAAAACGTGAGGCTAAGGGCGCACACCACGTAGTCAAAACGTGAGGCTAAGGGCGCACACCACGTAGTCAAAACGTCAGGCTAAGAGCGCACACCACGTAGTCAAAACGTGAGGCTAAGGGCGCACACCACGTAGTCAAAACGTGAGGCTAAGGGCGCACACCACGTAGTCAAAACGTCAGGCTAAGAGCGCACACCACGTAGTCAAAACGTGAGGCTAAGGGCGCACACCACGTAGTCAAAACGTGAGGCTAAGGGCGCACACCACGTAGTCAAAACGTCAGGCTAAGAGCGCACACCACGTAGTCAAAACGTCAGGCTAAGGGCGCACACCACGTAGTCAAAACGTCAGGCAGCGCACACCACGTAGAGGCTAAGGGCGCACACCACGTAGTCATAACGTGAGGCTAAGGGCACACACCAAGTAGTCAAAACGTGAGGCTAAGGGCGCACACCACGTAGTCAAAGCGTCAGGCTAAGAGCACACACCAAGTAGTCAAAACTACAGACATATTATGCGCGGAAGTTCCGTGCGGAAACATGCACAATCCAAAATAAATCATCTGGAAATACGAAATATGAAAGATTGTGCACATTACACGCGGAAACCCATGCACAATCTCATCCGCTTATTTCTTATGTAAGTGTATGGTGATTCCGCACGGAACTTGACGGATTGCGGATCTAATGTGTGTGTGCGTTAATGCAAATTGTCAAAGTCCCATTCTCTTCACTCTGTATACCCAGCCACTTTCTGATGACATACAAAGAAATCACTCTATCACAAATTCGCTGATGACACTGAAATCTATAAGCCTGCTTCTGTTTCAGATTTTCCTTTGCTTTCCCGTCAAACAGAACATGATGTGTCTGAGATCAAATCGTTGATGGATAAAAACAGACTCAGGTTAAATGAGAACAAGACTGAGCTTTTAGCTGTTGGGAATCGCAATCGCCTGGCAGCGATAAAGCGTGATCCTTTGACCTTGTCAAATGATTCTGTACCTATTCAGAAATCAGTAAAGTATCTGGGTGTCTCCCTGGATGAAACACTTTCTTTTGATCAGCATATTTCTTCTGTCTGTCGGTCAACTTTCTACCAACTTAAAAGATTAAGGTCTATTCGTTCATATCTCTCAGTTGAAGCTGCTACTCAACTTGCTGTTTCTTTCATACTGCCCATACTGCAGTTCTTGCAGGGCTCTCTCTTTCTTCTGTGAAGCGTCTTCAGAGAGTCCAGAACAGTGCTGCCAGGGTTGTGCTCAGAAAGCGTAAGACTGACTCAGTGACACCACTGCTGAGACAGCTGCACTGGCTCCCTGTTGACGCGTGGCCACACGTAGCCACTCTTGCCTATCGTTATTTCGAAAACTCTTCCTGACTACTTATCTTCTCTCCTCTCTGCCTACATACCAGAACTCAACCTCAGATCAAGCACCCTAAAACTTCTCTGCAAACCTGTCACCAAGTACAAAACTGTTGGAAACAGCTCTTTTAGTTTCCCAGCACCACACATCTGGAACAATCTCCCTTTCTCTCTCCGCAGCTCTCCATCTCTGTCTTCTTTCAAAACTGGCCAGAAGACGCATCTTTTCAGAAACTATCTCAGTTATTTTCTGTCTGTCCATCCACTGTCAGTCAACCCTGTAAAGATTTTTTAAAATAAATAAGTCGTGTTTTATTATAGGCATTTTAAATGCGAGTTGTGTGAGTGCGATAAAGTGATACTTTTTTTTACATAATTTTAAGTACATGTATTTTAAATATATTTTGTGAGCGTGCCGTAAATTTACTTCTTTTTTTCCATGTAAAGCGCGGTGAGTACTGCTGTGTCAGGAGAATAGCGCTTTTGAAGATTTTTTTTTAAATTATTATGATTAAAGATGAAAAGCCGTTCGAGTACATGGCCAAAACTTCGTGCCAGAAAATATGGAAATGAAACCTTTTGATGTTTCGTTCTATATAGTTGAAGTATTTGAAAGGTGCGTGCGTGCGTGCGTGCGTGCGTGCGTGTGTGTGTGTGTGTGTGTGTGTGGGTGCGCGCGCGTGTGTGTGTGTGCATGCGTGTGCGTACGTGTGTGTGTGTGCGCGTGCGTGTGCGTGCGTGCGTGCGTGCGTGCGTGCGTGTGCGTGCGTACATGTGTGCGTGCGTGTGTGTGTGTGTGTGTGCTTCCGCGTCTGTGTGTGAATCTATGTATGTGTATGTGTCTGTGTGTGCTTGTGTGCATTGCATAGAATGAACACACCTTACTTTCAGAAAAGTAACCCTTAGTTGCACCGGGATTACAGCAAGCAAATACGTAGCAGACAAACAAAAGCAAAAAGGAACAGACAACGTTCGCATGTCTCTATATATGGTAATTTACAATTACATTGTATCTCTGTGAGAGAGAGAGAGAGAGAAGAGAGAGAGAGAGAGAGAGAGAGAGAGAGAGAGAGAGAGAGAGAGAGAGAGAGAGAGAGAGAGAGAGAGAGAGAGAGAGAGAGAGAGAGAGAGAGAGAGAGAGAGAGAGAGAGAGAGAGAGAGAGAGAGAGGAGAGAGAGAGAAGAGAGAGAATACGAATACGAATACGAATATACGAATATACGAATACGAATACGAATGTTTTTATTGAGGGTAAAACAGATAAGCTGGGTAGCTTTTTTACACTATTGCCCTCAAGCAAATAAACAATTAATGAAGAAAATGATTAACAGAAACGTAAAAAAACAACAACAAAACTGGCAACAATAGTGACAAAAATATACATGTAATATAATACAAGGCAAAAATGGCCACACAACAGCAATTCAAAATTAAAGACCCCCACCCCACCCCACAAAAAACACACCAAGAAACAACAACAAAAAACACCTCCCGGTCTCTACCCCCTCCCCCCCGCACTCACTCCCACAAGCACCCCCCACATACCCCACCCCCACAAACCTATGCACACATACATACATGCATACAAATTCTTACATTATGTACATGTACATGTATATCAGTTCACATAAAATCTTAAATGTTCTCTACACCTTGTAATATCATTTGAATGTATATATAAACATAATTAAACGTGTATTGTGAACATATGTATTGTAATTCGTAAGGTAAAATAAAACTAAACAGATTTATAATTGGTCCATCAAGTATTTATGATATGCCTTTCTGAAAGATGACAAGCTCGGTTTCTGTTTTATGTGGTTAGGCATATCGTTCCACAATTTTGCTCCTGAGTGGACTAATGAGGACATGAATAGATTTGTTCTAGGTCGAGGGGTACGAATAATCGACTTCCCACGAATGTTATATACTGGGAAATGTTTTTGCAGATAATATGGTGTTAATTTATTCATAATTTTAAACATAAACACAGCTTTGTTATGCTTACATTTGAGATGAAAAGGCAGAATATCTAATTTCTTATAGTCACATGAATCAAGGGAGGAGGATTTTAATAGAATAAGTTTAAGGGAACGTCTATAAATACTGTGAAGTGGTTTTAAACAATTTTCACTTGCTAAGTCCCAACATGTTGACACATAGTCCATGTCTGATTGAATATATGCATGAAAAAAGAGAGTCCGGGAATGCTGGTCTAGAAAGTGTTTAATTCGATTCAATTGAAATGTTTTTTTGTGATAGTTTCTTGGACAGAAGTGAAACATGCTTTGACCACGAGAGATTATTATCAATAGTAAGACCTAACAGCTTATAGAAATTTACTTCTTCCAATTCCTTATTTAATATATTTAACTTACATAAATTAGTCTTTATATTTTGGCGCTTTTGCCTAGTTGTAACCAACATAAATTTGGATTTCTGCGGATGAATAGCCATATGATTCAACTCCGTCCAAGAAACCAATTTATCAATATCTTGTTGTAAGGAAGCACATAAAACGTCATTATTTTTATTGTTGTTGTGTATACTTGTGTCGTCTGCGAAAAGTTCGCAGGAAGACTTAACATGCAGCGGTAGGTCGTTAATATATATTGAAAACAATATTGGGCCTAAAACAGAGCCTTGAGGAATACCATATTTGATTGGAGACAGAGAAGACCACGATGAATCTTGAGTAACTGCCTGTCTTCTGTCGCTAAGGAAAGACGTTATTAGCTTTACACCCTTATTACTTAAGCCATACATAACAAGTTTTCTGGTGAGAAGTTTATGGTCTATTGTATCAAATGCTTTAGCAAAATCGATAAAAATTACGCCAGTAAACAAATCATTATTTATGTTAGAATGCCATTTCTCAGTGAGATTACTTAACATAGTATGACAAGAATGTTTTTGTCTAAAACCGTTTTGATTTGGGTGAAATAAATCATACTGACTAAAGTGGGATTGAATATTATTTTTAATGTATTTTTCTAGCGGCTTTGATAATATAGA
>CM065706.1:22091613-22101613 GCA_017654935.2 Phymorhynchus buccinoides | reverse complement strand
GTACTGAGACACAGATACTGCGAGGGAGAGAAACCGAGAGACAGAAACAAAGAAAAAGAGCGATGGGCAGGCAGACAGACAGACATACATGCAGGAAGACAAGGAAACACCAACACGGAGAAATAATCTTCATATAATCAGTTATTTCCTTCACTGAATATGCAACCCTAGCCATTAATGCAAGGTTAACACAACGCGGGAATTGAATAAACAGTACAATATCACAGGTCTACCCAATTTTCCTTAACGCAACACAAACACACACACACGCGCGCGCGCGCACACACGCACGCACGCACACGCACACGCGCACACACACACACATACACGCGCTCTTACGCGCGCATAAACATACTTACACTTACACTTACACAGGCACGCACGAACACAGAGGCACACGCACAATAATGCACTTGTATCCATGAACACACACAACATTAATAAGCAAGCCAGCGCAAACAAGCGCGCGCACGCGCATGCGACGCAACTCACGATCGCAAACGCACCCAACACTCACCACACACACACACACAAACACCCACACACACAGGCCGCACAGATGATGATGATCAGGATAGTAACCGACGACAACGACGACGACGGACGACTATATGATGATGATGATGACGACGGACGCAACAACGGTGATGTTCGATGATGATGATTATGATTGCATAATTATGGTGGTGATGGGGATGATGATTATAGATCATGACGATACATGCACTTACGCATGTTATACCGTATTATGTTAATGTTCTGTGTTAAGCACACGAAAGAATGATTAAAACACGAGTGAGCGAGCAAGCAACAGGTGGGATGATCATGGCTATAAGCTTACAAGTATATAATATATAACTATGTTGTCGCAATATTGTGCAAAGAAGACGGAGAGAGACACATAAGCGAGAGGGGGGAGGGGGGGGGAGGGGGGAGGAGGGCGCGCGTGAAGAGGCCCACAAAGATTCAATAGTTCACGACTAGGTTAATCGCTTTAAAACCGTTATTGAGGGCGATGAAGGAATAGGAAAACCAAAACAATAGATACATTGGGTCACATTAGCAAACAAGGAAAAGAAACAAGACTAAATTTCCCTTGAGAAAAACGTTTCACGTGTTCGATTCAAAGCAACAGATTATTTTGTTTTTGGACATTTTCTTTGAACGCCTTTAAGCAATCTGTGCCGGCTTTGATGAAATTTACTCAATTTAAGTTGCGTTTTCTTGCTAGCACGAAATAGATTGCAAAGATTAAAACATCGATTAAACAAGATCGATATTTGTCAGTGCATTGTGTTCTATTGTACCTTTTAAAACGTGGCAGCAAGTAAAGCTTCCTTGCTCATTTTGATGGGGATAATAAAAATATTGATTGATTGATTTGATGATGATGATGATTGATTATTTGATTTGTTTGATTCGATTGATCGATCGATGAGATTGATGATTGACCTGATATATTGATGTTATATTAAATATTGATTGATTAAAAAAATTGATTGATTGTTTGATTGATCGATCGATTGATTGATTGATGATTGATTGATTGAGAGAGAGAGAATGGGGAGGAGTGGAGGAGAGAAAAGAGAGGGAGATAGCAGAGAAGCGAGAGAGAGAGAGAGGAGGGAGAGAGAGAGGAGAGAGAGAGATAGAGAGAGAGAGAGAGTAGAGAGAGAGAAGAGAGAGAGAGACCAACAGACAAACAACGACTAAACAGACCGACTGACGGATAGCGATACAGTCGGACAGATGGAGAAACAGAGAGAGAGGGACAGTGGAGCGGAATGGGGATGATAGACCTTCTACCATACTATTTAACGCAGATACACAATTCAACAGCTTGCACACAAGAGAGAGAGAGAGAGAGAGAGAGAGAGAGAGGGAGAGAGAGAGAGAGTGAGAGATAGAGAGCGTAGAGAGAGAGAGGGAGAGAGAGGGAGGATAGGGGAGAGAGAGAGAGAGAGAGAGAGAGAGATATATAGTGAGAGAGAGAGAGAGAGAGAGAGAGACGAGAGAGATAGAGAAAGAGAGAGAGAGGGACAGACACAGAGAGAGAAAGAGAGAGAGGGGGAAGAGAGAGAGACAGAGAGAGATGGAGAGAGAGGGAACAGAGAGAGAAAGAGAGAGACAGATATATATATATATATTCAGACAGAAAGAGGACAAAGGGAGAGCGACAGAGAAGAGATAGACAGACACACAGACAGAGATGGAGACAAAGAGAGGAGTAACCTTCTCCCAATACTGTTTGTTTAACACAGATGCACCAATTCAACAGCTTGACCTGAACAATCGACAGGTCCCCAGAGCGACAATCGTTTAGATGTCCACAACAACTCGAGACGCTATTGATCTGATGAGAGAGAGAGGGGGGAGAGAGAGATAGGGCGAGAGAGTGGTGAGAGAGAGAGGGGGGAGAGTAGAGAGAGGGAGGGAGAGAGGAGGGAGAGAGAGAGAGAGAGTGGAAGGGAGAGAGGGGGGGGGCTCGAAATAGGGAGGGAGAGAGGCAGACAGGCAGAGACAAACAGACAGGCCGATCAAGAGAAAGAGAACGAACCAGACAGACAGACAGACAGACAGACAGAGACAGAGACAAACAGAGAGATAGACAGACAACTTCTCCCAATACAGTTTAATTACCACAGATACACCAATTCAACAGCTTGTCCTGATGTCCCACGACCAGGGAACAATCAACAGGTCCCCAGAGCGACAATCGTTTAGATGTCCACAACAACTCGAGACGCTATTTGATCTGATATGAGAGTGGGAGAGAGAGAGAGAGAGGAGAGAGAGAGAGAGAGAGAGAGAGAGCGAGAGAGGAGAGAGAGAGAGAGAGAGAGAAGAGAGGAGAGAGAGAGAGAGAGAGTAGAGAGAGAGAGAGAGAGGCGAGTGTGGGGGACACTGGACAGACTTTATTTGACGGGGGAGTGGAGAGAGAGGGGGGGGGAGAGAAAGGGAGGGAGAGGGAGTAGCGAGTGATTGTAGAGTGAGAGAGGGATCGGGCTGTTGAGGAGGGGTGGTGGTGATGATGATATGAGAGAGCTAGAGGGGGGGTGATTGAGAGGTAGGGAGCTAGATGGAGTCAAAATCGAAGATAGGATTGGGAAGAGGGAGGGAGAGAGAGACAGGACACACAGACCGACAGACAGACTACTAGAAAACAACCAGACATACAGGACAGACAAAGAGAAAGAGAAAAACAGACAGACCAAGACAGACAGACAGGGACAGAGAGAAACAGAGAGACGAACAGACAATCGTGTCCCATACTATTTATTTACCCCCGATGCACCAATTCAACTGCTTGTTCCTGTTTGTGGCACAACCTGGGCCTGTATTCACGTTGAGATAGCATGAGACTTAGCATGATGCTAACATAAGAAGCTCTTCCAATGTCCTATAGGATTTAATAGGACTTTTGGAAGAGCTTCTAAGTTAGCATGATGCTAAGTCTCATGCTATCTCAACGTGAATACAGGCCCAGGAACAAATCCCAGGTCCCCCCAGAGTGGACAATCGTTTAGATGTCCACAAACAAACTCCAGACGCTAGGCCTATTGGTCTGATGAGAATGAGAGAGAGAGAGAGAGAGAGGGAGAGAGAGAGAGAGAGAGAGAGAGAGAGAGAGAGAGAGAGAGAGGTGAGAGAGAGAGGGGGAGAGAGAAAGGGGGGGAGGGAGAGAGAGGGAGAGAGGGAGAGAGAGAGAGAGGACGGGGAGGGAGGGAGGTGGAGAGAGAGAGTGGGTGAGAGAGAGAGAGGGAGTGAGAGGAGAGGAGGGAGATAGAGAGAGAGACAAATAGACAAGACAGACAGACAGGGACAGAGAGAAACAGAGAGACGAACAGACAATCGTGTCCCATACTATTTTGTTACCCCCAATGCACCAATTCAACTGCTTGTCCTGTTGTGGCACGACCAGGGAACAATCCCCAGGTCCCCAGAGTAACAATCGTTTAGATACATTCCACAACTCCAGACGCTATTGATCTGATGAGAATGAGAGAAGGGAGAGAGGTGGAGAGAGAGAGGGAGGGAGAGGGGGAGAGAGAGAGGGAGGGAGAGGGAGAGAGAGAGAGAGGGGAGGGAGGGAGAGAGATGAGAGAGGAGGAGGGAGAGAGAGGGAGTGAGGGAGAGAGGGGAGCGAGAGAGAGGAGGGAGGAAATAAGAGAGAGAGAGAGAGACAAATAGACAGACAGACAGACCGAGAAGGAAGGAAGGAAGAAATAAGGGAGAAAGAAAGAAAGAAAGTGAGATGATTTGATTGATTGATTTAATTTAAAGTCTGTTCACAACAATGGTGATATTAGACTTAAATAATTACATTAATTAAACAAAACCAAAACAGACATAAACAAATATTGAATTAAAATGAGGGGAAAAGAGAGGTGTGGGGAGTGTGTGTGTGTGTGTGTGTGTGTGTGTGTGTGTGTGTGTGTGTGTGTGTGTGTGTGTTGTGTGTGTGTGTGTGTGTGTGTGTGTGTGTGTGTGTGTGTGTGTGCGTGTGCGTGCGTGCGCGCGCGCGCGCGTGCGTGTGTGCGTGTTTGCGTGTGCGTGTGTGTGTGTGTGTGAGTGTGAGTGAGGAGAGGAGAGAGAGTTTGAGAGAGAGAGAGAGAGAGAGGAGAGAGAGAGAGAGAGAGAGAGAGAGAGAGAGAGAGAGTATGACCGTGATGGGTAGAAGGGGAAAAAAAAAGAGAACAGAAAATGGATTTGGGGCAAAGAAAAGAAAATTAATATTAACTAACGTATCAATTATAGTAATCTTGCAATTCCAGAGCTGGATATGACAGAAGCTATTTTGATCATTTCATGGCTGTAAACTACATCTTGTAAAGTTCCTATGTTTGCTACTTGAATCCCAGACAAGGTGTATAGCGATGTTAAAAATGGACATTCGAAAAGAATGTGTTGAACTGATAGTGGGTGACCACAAGCGCATTCTACATCTTTAGAAAATTTGGTCTTCCGTGAATTTAATCGAAGTTTGTAAATCAGGCTAGACAAACGTCTTGAACATGACAATATTTCAGATTTTGAAGGACGTTTCTCTTTATACATACAATTTTCTAAAATTGAAGAGAGAGAGAGAGAGAGAGAGAGAGAGAGAGAGAGAGAGAGAGAGAGAGAGAGAGAGAGAGAGAGAGAGAGAGAGAGAGAGAGAGAGAGTGAGTAGAAGAGTGGAACGCGCATAAGAGGTAAACGAGAGAGAGAATGATGGAGAAAGGGCGGGGGGGGGGGGGGAGAGGGAAAAAAAACAGGAGAGTGAGGAGAAAAGGGGAGGAAGACGAAAGAGAGGGGAAAGAAATAATGAAGAGGCGGAGAGGACGGAATGGGGATGGTAGATGGGGGAAAAAAAAGGGGGGGGGAAGACGAAAGCAGGGGAAAGAACAGTAGAGGCAGGAGGGACAAAGGTAAGAAAGACGAGGTTGATTGATTGATTGATAAGTGTGCCAAATCAAACCGACGAGGGCCTATAGCCTAACACATTGTTAAACCAGCAGACGTGAGTAAGAATTAGACAGTCAGAACGGGGGAATGTTGAAGTAGTCTAACTTAGACTAAACTCCCCCAAAACGATTGATTGTTTAGCCTAACTTTTACCTACTAATCCCCGTTTTGAAATTTCCAGATTTCCTGAAATGTTTTAGGAAACGTGCAAAATCCCTGAGTGAATCAGTAAGTTTGCAAATTAACGGAACATTTCAGGACATTTGCAAATTTACTGGTTTTGTAAATTTACGGTAGCATATAGGGTAAGAAGACGGGGCAAAAAGCCCATGGGCGGGTAAGAAGCCCATGCCAATTATCTCATGAAATAAAGCAAATTTCAGTCACATTTTGCCCATGAGACGAGTGTTAATGTTTAGCATTCGTCTCATGGGCAAATGTGACTGAAATTTGCTTCATTTCATGAGATAATTGGCATGGGCTTCTTACCCGCCCATGGGCTTTTTACCCCGTCTTACCCTAGTCTTCACGCAGATTTTCGCCGTGACGTTTGGCTGTAGGCGCCTCGCCAGAGGAAACACTGCACTGTCGTCGGATAATTGATGTTAACATGCTCAGACACCTGTTTCCCACCGTAACACGACTATCATCTCGTTAGCTGGCACTCCTAGTAAGAAATCATAATAATGGAGTTGGGATTGTCGATGGGTTTTGTGTGTGTGTGTGCGTGTGTGCGTGTGTGTGTGCGTGCGTGCGTGCGTGCGCGCGCGCGCGCGCGCGCGCGTGTGTGTGTGTGTGTGTGTGTGTGTGTGTGTGTTAAGTGCGTTGTAGTGGTGGGCGTTAAGAAAGCGATACGGAGACAGAGAAAATTAGAGAAACTCGGAACAAAAAATTGAGAAAATAATAACGTGAATGTGCGTGTACCTACATGCTCGGTTTTTGTATGCTTGCTTGCTTGCTTTGATGCGTATCTGTCTGTCTGTCTGTCCGTCTGCGAACACACACGGTGCCACCCATGCGTGCGTGGCACGCTCGCACGTACACGCTAAATAAGCCCTTGCGTGCGTGCCAAACCACCTGCTTCAGTAAGTTAAGTAGCGACGTTCTGCAAATTCCCTGGAAGCTATCGACCAACGGAACAACCCGACCACAGAACAGCTAAAGGGCCGGCGCCACACTGAGTACGATTCGATTCACTACGATCCGACTTTGACATCTGTGAAGCGTGGTTGACGTGCAGTTCTACGGTCCAAATAAATCTGATGAAATCTTACTTCACTAATTTGTAGTCTCCTGTACATGAATCTGATGATGTTGCTGTTGTTGTTGTTGTTGTTGTCGTACCCTGGCTTAAAAGACTCCAGGGATCATCCCAACAGCCGAAGCACTTGAACACTATGGCACAAATGGCGCCAGCTAGGCATGAGAACATTACGCATATGATAAAAATGTCTTATTTTCGTATCGGACATTTTAATTGATACGTGAACGCAAACAGGAGAGTTATTTTTTTCGACGGAAGTATTTCACGTGAATCATGACTCACAGACATCGTCACAATCGTATCGTATTGGGGTCAAATCGTATGCGGTGTGGGACCTTTAAACCAGCACCGGTCACAGTATTGACAACTTCTGGCTTCACTTTACTTTACTAGCAAGCTGTGCGGTTCATCATCATCATCATCATCATCATCATCATCATCATTTCCGAAACTTTCTAGCACAAAAGATAAGCCCAAACGATCTTCGTTACAAAAATAACATTCAATTTTTGTTTGCGTGGTCCGGGGGAAAAAACACGCCGGTAACTGTAAAACCGTTGACTGTTGAGTCATACAACCACGTGTATATTTGATATTAGTTTGCATGGAATGCAACTAGGCACATTGGGAACATCCGGTGCAAACTTTCGTCGAGACAAAATTGTCCAAAAAACATTGACCGAAGTCAATTAGCATTAGGCCGGGTTCACATTAGACGCGTAAGTTTCGTACGGAAAACCCTAAATAAGTGGAAGAAAGAAGGATAAAAGTTTACGCATATAGGGGAAATTCGAACACGTGCGCAAATCGTTTCCTTCTTTGTTTCACTTATTTATGGATTGCGCACGGGCTTACGTATCGAATATCCGCTTATGTGTACACGGCCTTAGACCCCTATTTATATCCATATAATATATTCTTGATTACATTTATTATTATTATCATTATTAGTATCATCATCATCATCATCATCATCATCATCATATTATTATTATTATTATTATTATTATTATTATTATTATCATTACGCGGCTTTCGTTTCATTTCACCCCTCGTCTCCCTCCTCCTGTTTCTTTAGCAACCACCGGTGACGGCATTAACCAGACAATGTCATCATTCCATTCGATGCATGCCCTGTGTCAGTCTTTTCCGAACTCACAATGCATTTTGGGCGGGGCAAGTTATGCATTTTTTCACAAGCAAATTTCAGCCCCAATTTCTTCAAACACCTTTGCCCCCTGTCATTTCCTGTTTTGTTAGCTGTGTTTCTGTTTGTTTGGTGTTTTTTTGTGTGTTTTTTATCGAACGCAACACATATTCAGAGACCTTTCAAACCAGGAGGCCTTTGCACAGGCCCCTAGTGCCACAACCGTGGGGATTGGTTGGCCTTTTAGAGTGACTTTTGTACCCAACGCTAAACATCCTAAAGGTAGGTTTTGTTTTGTATGGCCAACAGGTATGGATGTACCCCGAGCAGCGAACTTTCCAGTCTAAAAACATATATATCGAGGGGTGCCTGCCAGAACGGTTTATCTGAAAAGGAATAAAGAACACAGATAGGCAGTTCTGGCATTCACCCCTCGATATAAACGTTTAAACATTTCTATCTTAGTATTCTAAAGACAAAAACAAAGGTTGTAACAAATCATTTCACATTTCTTCTGGCCAGACCACGTCTCTGCGGCCCAGAAGCTCTTCGGAAGACTGGAGGACCTGCAACATACGGCCGCCTTCATATTGGATGCTGGGGTGTCCCTCTGACGTATGAGAAGAAGAAGAAGAAGAAGAAGAAGAAGAAGAGAAGAAGAAGAAGAAGAAGAAGAGTTCACATTTTAAGCATATTGAATTCAGGAGACGAAATGGTAAACATCTGCCCGGGTGTGGTCAAGGTGGTCATTGCAGGAAAAGAGTTGAGCGAGCTATGAGCTCATGGAGCTTTCGTCAGTTTTAATTCCGTTATTTGTCCACTTAAGCCTACATTTTCGTTGCGTTCGTATCGTTAGCTCGGAAGCAACAGCTCCAAGAATAAAGCAGCTCCCAACTTAATTTAACCCTTTCAACGCCAGCCATTTTTCAGCCAAAACTTTCCATAAAACTTACCTAGGTAGAGAAAGGATTCTGTCTGCAATATCGGGGATTCCTCTGTGACATGAATTAAATTGGGTCTAACCTTACCTCCCAAAATTAAGAACATATAAGGTCACTGGATACCAGACCCTCATTTGATGCCCTTCAGTGGCGTGGGTGTCAAATCACTGTGGTGCCAAGAGTCGACAGTGGCGATGAAAGGATTTTAACCCTTTCACCGCCAGCCATGTTTCAGCCAAAAATTAACATTACATTTACCCGGGTAGAGAACAAAATCCATCTGCAGTATCGGGGATTCTTCTGTGACAGATATAAAATAAGGTCTATCCTTACTTCCCAAACCTAAGACAATAGGGTCTTTGGATAACAGACCCCAATTTGATGCCTTTTAGTGACATAGGCGTTATAATCACTGTGGTGCTAAAATGCGACTTTGGCGGTGAAAGGGTTAAAGATCACAAAGCGGCGGTTACTCAAATCGTGTCAACATTGGGTGCGTCCACTCAAGCAGCAGTAATTCTAACTATGTAAGCGGCAGTTCCTCTGGGCTTCCTTGACAAATTGATGAGACATCGCGTCAGATGTTTGCCTTGCCAGGTTTTGAGGTTTTCACATTTGGATGTGGCCTTGTTTGTTGGGCTCTGGTATCAAAGGTATTGCACGAATGCCATGGCACTTCAGATTTTAGCACACAAGAAGTTGAATTAGCTCATTCGCATCGCAATGATTTTGAATTATTAAAAAAAACCTCACAAATCACTCCAGCCATACACACAAACAAAACAGTCATAAACAAAAAGAGAAATGAAAGAAGATTACAGGTTTTTACTTCAGGTTTAGACATAGGGAAGTGGTAGATCAGACGTTTTTATATATAGATTTTATATAGAGAAACTCTCTACAGCAATTAGTTTCCCCACTTCAAACCACTACAAACGCATAGTAAGAGGCAAAAGTGTGGCCTAAGGGAGCGAAGCGAGTTTAGAAGTGACCAAAATATGGTGTGCACACAGATTGACTTCCCTTGAAGCAAACTCATCAAATTGACAGCATTTATATTAATTCCGGCCATATATGGGTCCCTTGAATGAGTTAAATATCTACAAACGGTAAAGACGCATATCCAAATACGAAACTTTACATGATTTGGATGATCTTTGTTTCATGTAAAAAAAAACTAAAAAAAACTGACCGGCTCGT
>CM065706.1:22061613-22076613 GCA_017654935.2 Phymorhynchus buccinoides | reverse complement strand
TTTCTAGGGTTAGGGATAGGGTTGGGGTTAGTGTTAGGCAAATGGTTCAAGTAACGAAAAAGTCAAATTTGTGGTTGTCGCAAATAGTCACTCTCATAGTAGCGAGCTATGAATTTTAACCCTACACTAGTAGCAGTAACCGTAGTTGCAATGGAAGCAACAGCAGCAGCAGCAGAGGCAGTATTTGAAGAAGTAGCAACATCAATAACAGCCGCAGAGACAAAAAATCATTGCATATAGTTGTTAGTCCCCGAGCCGAAGGTTCGGGGAGCTATTGTTTTTGTCTGGTCCGTTCGTCCGTCCGTCCGGTGTCCGTCCGTCCGTCCGTCCGGTGTCCGTCCGTCCGGTGTCCGTCCGTCCGGTGTCCGTCCGTCCGGCGTGTCCGTTCCGTCCGGCTATTCGTCCGTTTTTCTCAAAAACTAGTCAGTCTATCATCATCAAATTTGTCATACTAGTTTGCCAAGATAGTTTTACATTAAGGTCAAGGTCGCGCCAGTTACGGGGTTCAAACCCCGAAACACATAATCGCTAATATCTCGCGAAGTTTTGCATGTATTTTAATGCAGTTTTTTTCACATTTCTTGATGAATGGTCTATAACACAGTTGTCATGAATTTTTCTGTGCGCGCGTGTGCGCATGATCACGCGCGCTCAAATCCCGAACCCCAAGGCTATATATATTTTAAAAAACTATTCAGTTACGGGCTGTTTTGATGCCTTTTCGTGTAGCTACGTGCTGTTTTTATGCGTTTTTATGTATGTGTACAGCCGACACATTCCGATTTCGGAGTACCTCGGCGATGCTGCGAGGGGACTTTGCAGCCGCCCGGCGTTGCACTTGATGTTTGTTATTGTTGTTGTTGTTTTTTCGTGCTGCTTAAGCAATGTCACAGGCAAACGTTTTAGCACATGAAAGACAAACTAAACCAGGGCCTGTATTCATGTGGAGATAGTATGAGAATTATCATCATATCTTAGAAGTCCTTCTAAGTCTAAAGTCCTATTAAATTCTACTACGTTACAAGGACTTCTAAGATGTCACCCGACAATCAATTAGACACCACCCTTATTAGTCCCCCAAAACTCATACTATTGCTAACCCTATCCCTTACCATAACTCAGACAAAAATGCTCATTTTCAGTGTAAAAACTTCGGCAAAATTATACTTTAGTCACCCCCCTCATGTTTACGACCCTCAATCTCAAAGTCTGCTTCTTTCAGTTTCACGAGAATAATCCTAGACTAATCCTAACCCTATCCCGAGAATGGCACAATGTTTTTTTCTTCTCAGTAAAAAATCTCAATTCGAAAATTGGGAGACTGAGGTGGGGGGGTATACTTCAAATTTGGTGGGGGTATCTGAAATGCACCTTTGCATAATAGTGTTGTCAATCGTGGACCGTGACAAGTAATCAAATTCACATTCACATCAGGCTCTGAAGACAAAACAAAGAATAAGAGTAAAACAAAAAGACTTACCGCACTGCTACACATACACTTGCACTGCACTGAGTCAACAGCAAAAGCAGACGATTTTTATTTTCGGTAACTCAATCCATCCGGCCAGGTCACTTTGAATTTGAAAGCGGCACAAGAGCAAAAAAAAATCAAAACAAAACTTCTATACTATAACACATCTTGCAGCTGTTGACAGTTCCGGCACGTTTAACTCATCTTGTAAAAAAACCAACAACACTCTACATCGTAAAATCGTAGGCCTCTTCTCCCACCCGAGTTGTAAAATTGCCCACATGCACACATATTGAGAAAACACCGGGCGTGCGAGGCAGGCAGACGATCGAGAAGTCAAGCCGCGAGACGAGACTTTGTATCGCACGTGCGCGCGCGCGTGTTATGACGGAGCCATCTAATCTAACCAATGGCTTAGCAGAAAGAAGAATCTCTCGTGCGCGTGTGTGTGTGTTGTGTGTGTGTGTGTGTGTGTGTTGTGTGTGTGTGCGTGCGTGTGCGTGTGTGTGTGTGTGTGTGTGTGTGTGTGTGTGTGTGTGTGTGTGTGTGTGTGTGCGTGTGTGTGTGTGTGTGTGTGTGTGTGTATGTGTTGTGTGTGTTTGTGTGCTGCAGCCAAAGGGATTAGGTTGCACTGTCTTTTCTAGTGCTGCAGCCAAAGGGATTAGGTTGTCTTTTCTAGTGCTGCAGCCAAAGGGATTAGGTTGCACTGTAGAAAAGACAACAATTAATCCCTTTGGCTCTAGTGCTGCAGCCAAAAGGATTAGGCACTAGAAAAGACAGTGCAACCTGTCTTTTCTAGTGCTGCAGCCTAAAAGGGATTAGGTTGCACTGTCTTTTCTAGTGCTGCAGCCAAAGGGATTAGGTTGCACTGTCTTTTCTAGTGCTGCAGCCAAAGGGATTAGGTTGCACTGTCTTTTCTAGTGCTGCAGCCAAAGGGATTAGGTTGCACTGTCTTTTCTAGTGCTAGCCACTGTCTTTTCTAGTGCTGCAGCCAAAGGGATTAGGTTGTCTTTTCTAGTGCTGCATGGATTAGGTTGTCTTTTCTAGTGCTGCAGCCAAAGGGATTAGGTTGCACTGTCTTTTCTTGCTGCAGCCTAGGTTGTGCTGCAGCCAAAGGGATTAGGTTGGTCTGTCTATTCTAGTGCTGCAGCCAAAGGGATTAGGTTGCACTCTCTTTTCTCGATCTGCAGCCAAGGGATTAGGGCACTCTCTGTTTTTAGGTTGCAGCCAAAGGGACTTAGGTTCTTTTCTAGTGCTGCAGCCAAAGGGATTAGGTTGTCTTTTCTAGTGCTGCAGCCAAAGGGATTAGGTTGTCTTTTCTAGTGCTGCAGCCAAAGGGATTAGGTTGTCTTTTCTAGTGCTGCAGTCAAAGGGATTAGAATTCAATGATTACTGCTCTTAAGCTATCAACTCCACCCTCGTTTGGTCTTTCTTCGCTTACAACTGAAACAATATGTTGATTCCAATGTGTACTGGATTCCATTTTCTTCTGTCTGTCAGTACAAATCGGAATTCCGATTTGTACTAGTAGAAATCAGAATTCCAATTTATACTAGAAAAAGTCCAGTAGAAATTAGAGTTCTGATTTATACTAGTACAAATCGGAATTCTGATTTGTACTAGTAGGATTCCGAATCCTACTGGATTCCCATTTCTACTGTGACATATACATAGCTCCAGACAATAATATCTGAAGCTATGCCACATATATGACATACAGTACTCCCCGTTTATAATACACTCGGTTATAAGCAATTTCGGTTACAGTAAAGGAAAGCACTGGTTCCTGGCCAAAGGTCTACTGTTTTATTACTAAATAGTCCTCGGATAGTAGCAACTCGGTTATAATAAAAAAAACCTGCTAAAGTCATTTTTGGTTCCCCACAGGACTGGCTCCTCAGTTACAATAACAAATGTGTCCTCTTCGTGACCTTTGTAAATACGTCACCAATGTATGCTCACAGTCTCACAACTCCATCCACCCACCCATAGTAGCAACTGGGTTATAATCAACAACAAAAATCCTATAGTAAAGTCATTTGTGGTTCCTCCTCGGTTACAATAAAAATGTGTCCTCTTCGTGACCTTTGTAAATACAATGCATACGTCACAGTCTCACTACTCCCTCTTCCCACCTTCCTCAACGAAATTGAAAGGCACTCAAAAACATGTTTCTTTCCCCTCATTCTTGTTAGCAAGAATGCATAATTTATGCCGTTGCCAGCCTTGAATGTTTGGTAATGTGCCTATGGACTTTCTTTAAAAGAAAAGACGAAACTTATTACCAATAATTACAAGAGAAAATGGATGGCCATGGAGGAAGAAAAAGACAGACGTTGTCTTTAAAAAGAAAAATTCAACTATGGACAGATATATCAGACTTACGAACCAGGAACATTGCTTTAAAACTCTCTCTCTCTCTCTCTCTCTCTCTCTCTCTCTCTCTCTCTCTCTCTCTCTCTCTCTCTCTCTCTCTCTCTGGTCAAATAAAGTTTTCCAGTGTCCAGTGTCCAGTGTCTCTCTCTCTCTCTTATCCTTGTCAAAAATAAAGTTTTCCAGTGTCCAGTGTCCAGTGTCTCTCTCTCCCTCTCCCTCTCTCTCTCTCTCTCTCTCTCTCTCTCTCTCTCTCTCTCTCTCTCTGGTCAAATAAAGTTTTCCAGTGTCCAGTGTCCAGTGTCTCTCTCTCTCTCTTTATCCTTGTCAAATAAAGTTTTCCAGTGTCCAGTCTCCAGTGTCTCTCTCTCCCTCTCCTCTCTCTCTCTCTCTCTCTCTCTCTCCCTCTCTCTCTCTATCTCTGTCTTTGTCTCTCTTTCTCTCTCTCTCTCTGTCTCTCTTTCTCTCTCTCTCTGTCTTTACAAATTCTTGTTTAAAGTGAACTTTATTATTTAAACTATAGATAAAAGAGAGATCGTGCATAAATTTTGTTAAGCAAAATTTTGTTGATTACACTGCGCGATGGCGATACAGTTGATAGCTTGGGCACGAAACACGTGACTATTCGCCACGAATTTCTTTCATGAAACTCATTATGACAAACTAACATTACATTGGCTGCTACTAGGTTTGTACCCGCTCTACCTCAGCATCCTCGCATGGCAGAAACGGCGAACTAAGTCGACCATTTCCGCCCACAATCTTCATTTGCAATTCATTATATACAATTGAGAACTGTCCGGTCATTGGCTGCAATTAAATTTGTATCTGTTTTACCTCAGCGCCCTCACACAGACGAAAAGGCGAGCTAAGTCGACAATTGAGCCCACACTCTCATTACTTAGTGGGGAAAAATGAATCGGAAAAAAACTATGTATAGCATCATGAAAATGTGATAATTTATTGCAGGCATGATAATCTATTATTAGGCATATGTCTGTAGGCATAATGTCCAGTAGGCAAAATGCCCGGTGAGCATGGTGACCATAGGCATAATGTCCGTAGGCGAAATGTCCGCAACAAACTGTCCGGTCACGGTGTGTGCGTGTGTGTGTGTCGAGGGGGGGGGAGGGTGCGGGTACGCACATGCGTGTGCATGTATGAATAGATTCAAAGGCCTTTCTGGAAGTTAGAGGTTGTAGACTATATGCTTTTCCAGCTAGCTGTGTTTTGTGCACAGGAAAACATACCATGTATAAACCCAATCACCTTTTTGGACCTCAAACCATACGAGGAAGGGGTGGGATGGGTTTATTTTCAGTATTTTACGTATTTATAAGAAAAACCTGTTATAGTAAAGGAAAATCCTTGCTCCCCTGGTCTTTACTATAAGCGGGGTGTACTGTATTCAATTATCAAGAATAATTAGAACACGAAGTACACACAAGTCACCAGAAAAGAGAGAGAGAGAGAGAGAGAGAGAGAGAGAGAGAGAGAGAGAGAGAGAGAGAGAATCGGCCTGGGAACACACACACACGAACACAAGCGCTCGTGCACGCGCGCACAAACACACTTACACACACTTAAGAAAACTAATAACGAAATGAGTGCGCAACCACGAAGTGGCACGAAGTCACACACATCGGATCTTGTCCAGTCAACCCTCATGCAAGCATGGGGTTACTAATCAAGGGGGTTGCGTTGCTGCTTGTATCCGTTTCACCAAATGACAAGCCATAGAAACATGCTGCGAGTGAGTCTGATTATTTATATGAGCGAAAAGCACTTCTACTGCAATCACTATTAGGTAGGTACTAGGTACTTTATGGTCACAGAGATGTCTCTGCGAAATTCGGGTTGCTCCCACCTGGAGAGCGCGTCGCAGCCAGAGGCGCGCCACCCTCTTTTTTTATGCGATTTTTGTGTGACTGATGAGGAAGGAAGGGGGGGGGGGGGTGTTAAATTTTGACCAAATGACAACTTTTTCGTTGCCACTGGGTTTAACGTGTGCTAAGTGCATGGGCACACGGTTTATTGTCTCATCCGAAAGACTGTGTAATTGTAGCCAAGCTCTTTTTATTTTGTGTCAATGTTTTAATTACCCGGCCAGAGGCCGAGGTATTGCGATCGGTTTGTGTGTCTGTGTGTCTGTGTGTGTGTCTGTGTGTCTGTCTGTGTATCGATTATCTTAAAAACTACTGTTTGGATTTTGATTAAAATTGGCAGAGTGGTAGACAGCTTGCAAAGGAAGCTTCCTTTCGTTAATCAACACCGTGCTGACCTTGACCTTGAAGTTTGACCTTGAAAACCGAAATTTCCTTCTTTGGGCTATGTAATTTCCCCCAGCTTTATTTCGTGAACTAGTGAACAGAATCGCTTCAAATTTTTGTGTGGTGGTGTACCATGGTGCAAGGAAGTTTTTATAAAAGTTCAGCTGTATCTCGTGAACTGCTGAACAGAATCGCTTCAAATTTTGGGCTATGTATTGTATGCGTTCTGTAAGGGTGGAAAGTGGTGTGTTTATTGGGGGGGGGGGGGGGGAGAGGACATAACTCGGTGCAAGGAAGTTTGTATAAAAGTTCAGCTGTATCTCGTGAACTACTCAACAGAATCGCTTCAAGTTTTGGGCTATGTATTTTATGCGTTCTGTAAAGGGGTGGAAAGTGGTGTGTTCATTGGTGGGGGGGGGGGGGGGGGGGGGCAGGACATAGCTCTGGCCGGGTTTGCATTGTCACAATGCGTTGCTGCCGCTCGGCGATGCCCTTGTTTTAATTGTTAGCTTTGTCCAATCACAGAAACTGATTTTTCTGTCACTGAGTTTCGCCGTTTCCGGATAATGCACCGTTTAGGTGGAGTTATCATGCTTAGTCCTTGTCACCAGTTGTCGTTTCATTCGAAGGCCTAATCTCAGCAACGCCAAACTCTCTCTCTCTCTCTCTCTCTCTCTCTCTCTCTCTCTCTCTCTCTCTCTCTCTCTCTCTCTCTCTCTCTCTCTCTCTCTCGAAGTCGAATGGTTTATTCATTCAAAGGCCAAGGCCCCATATGAATAAACCATTCGACTTCGACTTTCGACTCTCTCTCTCTCTCTCTCTCTCTCTCTCTCTCTCTCTCTCTCTCTCTCTCTCTCTCTCTCTCTCTCTCTCTCTCTCTCTCCGCGCGTGGGCAAAAGGAACAGAATTTGCCTTATGTTTGAAGCCGGTAGTGTGGATGCCAGAAGCGCTCATTGACATTTCACAGTTTCTCCAAATGTCGGTCTTTGCATTCTTGCTTGCGTTTTGTTCATTGCTGGGGCGGATCGGGGGGGGGGGGGGTCCTGGGGTTTCCGGCATACCCCCACCCCCCACCCCTCTCTACCCCAAGACGTACCTTATACAAGGGCAAAAAGCTAGAAAACGAATCGATTTGTGCCTTAATAATCATTACATTGTATTTTTTTCACCGGGGGCCTTCGCCCTCTGGGCCAGCAAAACGTCATTGCCCCTTAACCCGGTGTGGCATTTGCGCATGTGCGAAATCGATCCTAACGTACCATCAAATTTTATTTTTTGTGTATTCGAGACTAAATTAACCATAAAACCTACCCCTACCCCTAACCCTATTCCTAACCCTAACCCTAACCCTAAACCTATTCCTAACTCTTCGCACATGCGCAGATATGTTGAGAACAGAGTGGTGTGAGGTGGAAACTCTCTCTCTCTCTCTCTCTCTCTCTGTTCTCTCTCTGTCTCTCTCTCTCCCTCTCTCAGTGATTAGGACTCTCTCTCTCTCTCCTCTCTCTCTCTCTCTCTCTCTCTCTCTCTCTCTCTCTCTCTCTCTCTCTCTCTCTCTTCAAGTACAGATTGGAAGACTAGGTGTAGCCTAAAATCTTTATCCTTGAAAAATAAAGTTAAAGTTTTCAAGTTTTCAAGTTTTCAAGTTTTCTCTCTCTCTCTCTCTTATCATTTTTTTTGTCGATTCTACTTCTTTTGTCTATTGCTATGTCCATTGTTCGTTTGGTTTGTTGTGACTTTCTTTTCAAAAATGTATTGCTTGTATTTCCTGGTAATATTCCGCCAATGTTTATACTGTGTAATTCGTTTTGAACTGAGCACGCCATAAGCTCTGCTTGTTGTAGCTTCAGTTATGTCATAGTTGTTGTTCATGTTGATTTGGAAAATAAAACATTTAAACCAGAACAAATCCATTTTGAGAACGCCACTCCGGCCCTGCATTGCGTTGAAGTGGAAGTACAGTTTATATGGCCGTGACATCTTGTTTTCTTTCGTTATCTCCCCTTTGGATTTGTTCTCAACATGTCTGCGCATGTGCGAAATCGATCATGACGTACCATCAAATTTCATCTTTTGTGTATTCGACACAAAATTGACCGTAAAACCTACCCCTAACACTATCCCTAACTCAATCCCTAACCCTATCCCTAACCCTATCCTTAACCCTAAACCTATTCCTAACTCTTCGCACATGCGCAGACATGTTGAGAAAAAATCCATTTTGAGAACGCCACTCCGGTGTCGTATATAATACTGTCGCCGTGGGATCGTGTCGCAGCGATAGCATTTCACGTGAAATACTGTTGCAGCGATATTATTTTCTGAAAAAAACTGTCACGCGACAAATTTTCACGAAAATTGTCCTATAAAATATTGTCTCATGCCTTAAAATACTGTCGCTCCAAATTTTGCGACAGTTTTTGGCGACGGGACACTGTGAAATATTGTAGTCAGTAAATACTGTCGCTTGCGACACATTTCCACGTACAATGTTGCTGCTAGAGTTAATATTTTCTGTGAAATATGGTCGTAGCGTTTTGGCAGCAGTATTTCACAGTATGACGTGAAATGCTGTTTATTAAGACAACTTTTATAGCGCCTAATCTTTAAGCTCTAAGCGCTTTAGTCGCTGCGACACGATTTTATTTTTAAGTAGCGACGCCATTTTATGGACATTTCTTGTGAAATCCAGTCGCGCTTCAATTTTTTTATAACATAATGTCGCTCAGCGACACTTTTTCACGAATAAGCTGCAGTATTTCCCAGGAAATACTGTCGCTGCGACACAATTTTATGAACGACAGTATTATATACGACACCGGCCCTGCATTGCGTCGAAGTGGAAGTACAGTTTATATGGCCGTGCCATCTTGTTTTCTTTCGTTATCTCCCCCTTGTCTTTCGTTATCTCATCCCCCCCCCCCCCCCCTTTCTCCCCCCTGTGTCATGTAAGGCAGGCGGAGCCTCGTCTTCCTTTCCTTTGTAGTGATGGCGGCAGACCGATCGCATAACAGACCGACGCGCGTGAGATTTTCATGTATTGATTTAGTGCTGATGGAAGAGAGAGAGAGAGAGAGAGAGAGAGAGAGAGAGAGAGAGAGTGAGAGTGTGTGTGTGTGTGTGTAGGGTCTGTGTGTGTCTGTCTGTCTGTGTGACTGTGTGTTTGTGCTTGTGTGTGTGTGTGTGTGTGTGTGTGGGGGTGTGTGTGTGTGTGTGTGTGTGGGTGCGTGTTTGTGTGCGCGCGCGCGTGTGTGTGTGTGTGTGTGTGTGTGTGTGACTGTGTGTGTGTGTGTTGTGTGTGTGCGCGCGATGATAAGCCTGTGTGTGTGTGTGCTCTGTGTGTGTGTGTGTGTGTGTGTGTTTGTGTGTGTGTGTTTGTTTGTGTGTGTGTGTGTGTGTGTTTTGTGTGTGTGTGTGTGTGTGTGTGTGTGCGTGTGTGTGTGTGTTTGTGACTGTGAATGTGTGTGTGCGCGCGCATAAGATGCCTGTGTGTGTGTGTGCGCGTGCGTGTGTGTGTGTGTTGTGTGTGTGCGTTGCGCGCGTGCGTGCGTGTGGCTGTCTATGTGTGTGTGTGTGCGCGCGCATAAGCCTGTGTGTGTGTGTGTACGTGCGCGCGCGCGTGTGTGTGCCCCCGCGCGGGTTGTCTGGGTAGAGGGGGGGGGGGGGCAGGGGTTGAAGAGAAAGAGAAACATCGCCCCCGTACCTCCTTCTCCATCATTATCTCTACACCCCCTCCCTCTTACCCTATCGCTTCCTTGTGTCTTTCTTCTCACTCCCCCTCACCACTCTCCCCCTCCCCCCCCCCGCTTGTCCCCCCCCCCCCCACCCCCCCTCCCCCCCCCCCCCCCCCCCCCCCCCCCACACTCCTGTCGTATTGTCTGCCGCACGCCCGAAGCGGTCTATTTTTATCCCCGTGTTTCTATTTTTGTTCAACAGGTCGGACCCGCGGACTCTCTTAAAACATCGAACTGGCTTGTTGTACTTTTTAAGTGCTTGCGTTGTGTTGACAGCTTGCGAGATAGGAGAGAGAGAGAGAGAGAGAGAGAGAGAGAGAGAGAGAGAGAGAGAGAGAGAGAGAGATATTTTCGAAATTACATAGAAAAAGAGAGGTTTAAAACATGTCTTGCTCGCTGAGAGAGAGCCTTTCTTACCATACATGAAACTGTATTTTAGGACATTTTTTAGAATAATAACCTTTTTTAGCCCTAACCCTAGCCCTAGCCCTAAACCTAACCCTACCCCCCACTATGTACTGCAGTACTCCGCGATTTGTCACAGTTGTGGTTCGTTGCGTTTTTCCGTCTTAGGGTTAGGGTTAGGGCTAGGGTTAGGGTTAGGGTTAGTATTCCAAAAAGATAATTTGGTGAAAATGTTCCTAAAATACAGCTTTATGTATGGTAAGAAAGGCAATAACGGAAAAATACAATTAATCGAGAAATGTAGGGGGGGGGGGGGGGGGGGGGGGGGTGCACATCTTGACCTTTACCGAGAGAGAGCGAAGAAGAGAGATAGAGATAGAGATAAAGCGAATGGAGAGAGAGATAGAGCAAAGAGAGATAAGAGAGAGAGAGAGAGAGGAGAGAGAGAGAGAGAGAGAGAGAGAAAGAGAGAGAGAGAGAGAGAGAGAGAGTTTTCAAGTTAGTAACAAGGAGATAACAGTTCTTTTCTATCCGTTTTTCTTTCTGTCTTTCTTTCTTTAATTTCATTTTCGTGAACATAATAACCAAAAGCCGGGGAAATTCAAACGTGATCGCACTTGTCAATTAATTACGTGTTGTTCACTGTTTTATGAACCCTTTCCTCAAATGGCATTGTACAATCGGTCGAGGAGGACAATTGCGCTACATAATAATATTTATATATTATGTGTATTTTTTCCATATATTTCATTGTAAATCGATTTTTTGTTTCCAGTTTTTGCTTTTCATCTTGTTTGCTTCAGTTGTATTTCTTATTTATTTATGACGACAGGATGAAAAAAAGTTTTGTTTAGCTTATTCCTTTATCGTCATTAAAGATCATTTTGACTTGACTTGACTTGACTTGACTTGACTTGACTTGACTTGACTACAGCCTGTAGTAGAGTCCAATAGCAACATGAGAGCTGTACAGTACAATACATGATTTTCTACAGCAAGTGATTTGAACGCGGGCGATCATGCGCACACGCGCGCACAGAAAAAATCATGACAACGGTGTTATAGACCATTCATCAAGAAATGTGGGAAAAACTACATTGAAATACATGCAAAACTTCGCGAGATATCAGCGATTGTGTGTTTCGGTGTTTGAACCCCGAGGAGGATACAAATTGTACAAATAGTTCCCCCGCCTTCTGAACGCTCAGTGCCTGTAACTTCCTCTAAGCTGTCACACTCTTTGACTCTTGCCTTTTCCCTTTGCTTACTGTCATCATCTTACTATATTTCTGCCTTACCGGTCCGTTCTCCTGCTTTGTTTCTACAAACTCTTTCAAAGATTTTTCTCTACCAGCCGAAGACGGATAGGCCGGGACTGATTATTTATTAGTCAGAGGCCCCGTGTGCCCATGCACTTAGCACACGTTACTCCCAGTGTCAACGAAAAAGTTGTCATTTGGTCAAAATATACCCCCCCCCCCCCCCCCCCACGCCACCCCTTTCCTTCCTCATCAGTCACACAAAAATCGCATGCAAAAAACCACAACAATTTGGGTGGCGCGCCTCTGGCTGCGACGCGCTCTCCAGGAGGGAGCAACCCGAATTTCACAGAGACGCCTCTGTGACTATAAAGTACCTAATACCTAATACACACACAAACAGACAGGCAGACAAACAACAGGGCAAAACGTTGTCAAACTGCGCAATCCTGTCTTTTTGTTTCTGTGAAAATGATTTCACGTGAGAATGACTCATATTTTACAATACAAAATCACACACGCGCCTTTGCTGTTTTATCTCAGGTATCCCATCATCTTTTGTTTTCTTTAGGGCGATTTCCTACAGAATCTAAAATTCTCCATTAATGGTTTGATAAAAAATAAAACAAGTGCAACGCCGGGCGGCTGCAAAGTCCCCTCGCAGCATCGCCGAGCTACTCCGAAATCGGAATGTGTCGGCTGTACACATACATACAAACGCATCAAAACAGCACGTAACTACATAAGAACGCATCAAAACAGCACGTAACTGAATAGTTTTTGATATATAGCCTTGGGGTTCGGACCCGTGATTTGAGCGCGCGCGATCATGCGCACACGCGCGCACAGAAAAAGTCATGACAACTGTGTTATAGACCATTGATCAAGAAATGTGGAGGAAAAAAACTGCATTGAAATACATGCAAAACTTCGCGAGATATTAGCGATTATGTGTTTCGGGGTTTGAACCCCGTAACTGGCGCGACCTTGACCTTAATGTAAAACTAAATACATCCGTGGATAGCTTGCCCCTTGGCAAACTAGTATACCAAATTTGATGATGATAGACTTAATAGTTTTTGAGAAAAACGGACGAATAGCCGGACGGACGGAGGCACGCCGGACACCGGACGGACGGAGGCACGGACCGGACGGACGGACGGACGGACGGACGGACCAGACAAAAACAATAGCTCCCCGAACCTTCGGCTCGGGGACTAATAAAAAATAAAAAAGAAGAAGAAGAAGGGGGGAATGTTTCCTATAACCCGGAGGGAGCCTCATCAATATTTTTAGCCTCCCCCCAAAAAATGTGTCTGACCCGAAGGGCAAAAGAACGAAATATCTTGACGACTGCCTTCAGTGGATTTATCACTGAAAGAAAGAAAGAAGGAACGAAAGAACAAAATCAAAAGGAGAAAGATAGCAAAAATAGACAGACAGACAGACAAATAGACAAAAAGGAGAGAATGAGAGAGTGAGGACGTAGAGGAGTAGGGGTTGTGGAGGGGGGGGGGGGGGGCACACCTTGAGATAGAGAACGGGGGAGTGGGGGAGGGGGGTGGGGTGGGGCGATTGAGTGAGTTATGCACGAAAGAACACACAAGCCTTGAGGATTGAGATATGAGAGAGAGAGAGAGAGAGAGAGAGAGAGAGAGAGAGAGAGAGAGAGAGAGAGAGAGAGAGAGGGAGAGAGAGGGGGAGAGAGAGGGGGGGGGGGGGGGGGGGAGAGGAGAGAAGAGAGAGAGAGAGAGAGAGAGAGAGAGAGAGAGAGAGAGAGAGAGAGAGAGAGAGAGAGAGAGAACGAACAAACGAAATGTTATTTATTCAGGGTAATGAGATAAGCTAATTAGTTACAGCTTTTTTTTCACTCAGCCCTGAGGCAAGCAACAAGAAAGCAACAAACAAACAAAATTAAGAAGAAGAAGAAGGAAAAAAAACCTAGAAAAAGCAACAAATCATTAAAAAAAAACAAAAAAACATATTAAGCAGCAAGAATAAGGGGAGATGGGGAATTGGGATTTTGAAAAAGGATACTGTAAAATTGTGTCTACTCGAGCAAACAGGTGATTATAGTCACAGGTGATTATAGTGGAGAGAGAGAGAGAGAGAGAGAGAGAGAGAGAGAGAGAGAGAGAGAGAGAGAGAGAGAGAGAGAGAGAGAGAGAGAGAGAGAGAGAGAGAGAGAGAGAGAGCATGGTCATCATGCATCACCAAACAAGAGTCAGCAGCATAGACTTTGGTGACAACCAACCTATCAATTAACCAGTCAACAGTCAGTTCAATCAATAGGCCTACCCACAATATTTTCAAAATCCATACATCGATTGTAAAATTCACTGTGTGTCTGTATGTCTGTCCACGCTGCAAGCAAACCGGGTAGCGAGTGGCCTTGCACTCAAGCCCCTGAAAGGAGGAATGGTGTAGTAGTAGTAGTGGTAGTAGATGAGGTGGAGGGAGGCGACCCTAAACATTTTTTTGATGAATGGGGAAAAAAAGAAAAGAAAACGAACGTAAGCGAGCAAACAGAAACATAAAACATTATAAGGGCAAAAGTATACTGTTTCGTTTTATTAAAATATATAAATATATTCACACACATGGACCGAACACAAGATGGCAATATTAACATTTCTTCCCCTCAACCCAAAACGGTACAAGTGCAGTTGTAGCGCACGTGCACTATAACTTCACTTGCGGCAAGTGCAGTTGTAGTGCACGCGCACTATAACTTCACTTGCGCTCCAAGTGTCAAGTGTACTATCTGGGACAGAAAATATTGGTTAATTTTTTGACGGAAAAAGTGATATTTTCATTCTTCAAATCCCCTATAGAGACAGCACTTTTTCCGTCTAAGATGGTTCAGATAGTGTTTTGAGGGGAAGAAATGTTAATATTGCCCACAAGATTATAAAAAAAAAGCCTAGTACCTACCTACCTACCTACCTACCTACCCTAATTTCCAAACTGATGAAACTCCAAACAAACATTTTTTTTTTTTGTGTGGAGGGGGGGGGGGTTGGGGGGGGGGGGAGGGGGGGGGGGGGGGGGGGGGGGGGGGGGGGGGGGGGGGGGGGGGGCCTCAGCACGCGAAGCGCAACGAGCCGGACCAGCGCTAGTGTTACGAATAACTTTGCTAACAATTAATGGTGTTCTGATTGTTAAAATTCTGTTGCAATAGCATGCATTGCTCAAAACCCATGTTAAAACATTACCTATTGAAACATTCTGAGATTATATGCCTGTCATTGTGCATTACTCATGACTTTCGTGCCAGTTGGTCATTAGAGGTTTGAACCGAAAAACCGGAGCTAAACTTTCGCGGTTCGAAAAACCGGTTCGAGTTGCTGTGAACCGGTTTTTTTTAAACTGCGAATTGAAAGTAAGTTTTTCTCAGAATAACGCATTCTTTTCGAAAAGCAACACTGATTCTCAGCGCAGATTGGGTGTTTGTAAACCAAGAGTAGCTGTTTCTAGTTTGGGGTGGT
>CM065706.1:22034113-22051613 GCA_017654935.2 Phymorhynchus buccinoides | reverse complement strand
GTTGTTCTTCGCAGACATTGTCATAGTATTTAGAGTGAAAGAAAATACTATTGTACTGAAGCAATATTACATTTCGTAATCGCAGCTGCTAACATTTATATCTACAAATTAATGCAAATTGAAAAAAAGCATAAACTGTTTAATTAATTATGTTGTAATAATACAGATGCAAGGAAGAATACTGTTGCAGTATTTTAAAGGTTAAGGAAGACTTTTTTTTACTAAGAAGTGTCTCCTTACAAGAACATTGCTTACACAAATTACAAAGAAGTTGCATTAGTGGAGTTACTACTACTACTACTACTACTACTACTACTACTACTACTACTACTACTACTACTACTACTACTACTACTGGCATAGATGTGTGTATTCTCTTAACTGGTTTCATTTTCATGTTTATACATTCTTAATATTCCGCATCTAATTCAAGTGGACACTGTTCATCTGATGGAAAATAATATGTTTATATTATTGTTTTATATGTGTGTTTTGCTTGCTGTTATTATTGCTGATGCTATTGTCCTTCTTGTTTATTGTTGTAATTGATATTCTATTTGTATACTTGTGCACATCGTTTTGGAGTGTATGTGTATGAAACTTCATAAGTCATAAGTCATAAGTTTCTTTATTGTCCATTGGCATTGTACAACGCACATGGAAAGTTGTCTTCCATCGTGCAAAATAATATGAGATATATCAAAATAAAAATATTAATTAAAAACATGAAACATAAATTTACATTTAAACAAATATGTAACTATCATACCCAATCATTCATCTGCTCTCCGCTATATTGCTCATTCATCATGCAACCCACCTGCTTTTTTCAGGACACGGGAATGACATTCAGATCGATCTTTGAAAAGGCGTGCTCTATATATATATATAAAATATTTTTATTTATTTTTTTGGTGCTGTCCCATCTTCTGGGTCGTACAGTGGCGTTGCTCCCACGCCGCTCACTGCGAATTCCAATTCGCAGCTACACCCCGGCTTGTTCAAGTCGCAGAATCCGAGAGCAGTAGTCCAAGGGGAGCGAATCTATGTTAGGCCGTCAGGAGGCAACCAACCGAGGAGACACTGCACTACTGCTGAGTCACTTCGGTGGCGTTCTGCGGAGCCTGTTCAGGACACCACTTACTAAGCCCCCCTACTGACAACACTATTCTTTTAGTCGCGGAGCCAGCGTGAGTGAGGTCCTCCTCCGAGGGCGCCACCATGACCGTCCACCGACAGCTCCCCAGAACACACTGATCCCCATGACTTTGACCCGAACGCACCAAGGCATAGACTGGATTGGAAACCGAACCTGAGGTCACCACGAGAGCCGGGCATCTATATTTTATTATTTAGTCATTTACTACTATTATTACTACTACTACTACTACTACTACTACTACTACTACTACTACTACTACTACTACTACTACTGCTGCTGCTGCTGCTGCTGTTGCTGCTGCTGCTGCTACAACAACAACTACTACTACTACTATTTAACCAATAGGAATGTCCGATAGGAAGGTGTTTTTTCTCTTTTGTATGGTTTTCCTTCTCTCTTTCACACTAACACAACTCAATCATTGTGTTCTCAAGTGAACAGCCTTTTTGTGTAATTGTATGCTCCTATTTATTTGATTAAAATTAAGTTTGAAATTCATTTATCGAAGACTTATGAAAGACTTATGAAAACCTTATGAAGCCAGAGAAAAATAACAATTTCCCTGTGCCATTTTCTTGAATTCATATCTCTACCCATTTTCTTAGACTTCTTGCATGTGCCTTAATTGAAGCTTCAGTGTTATTTTCAAGAACTCTTATCTGCATTCAGTCTCTTTGAGCGTGCCTAGTGTTGTTATGCTCTTTCCAAGATTCCTTTTCTGTGATTTACAGAATATGCTATTAAACTCTGTTAATATTTTCAGGAGCTCTTAGCAAGATTCCTTTTCTGTGGTTTACAGAATATGCCATAAAACTCTAGTGCCGTTCTCAGGAACTCTGTTCTGAACTTGCTACCTGTTAAACAGTACAGGTAGAAGTTGATGCTGTTGTTAATACCTACCAGTATATCACAAGTTGTGTAAATCACCACAAGCCACCCATTGTGAATAGGGTCTCTCCTATCAAGTGAGCCCTCGAACAAGAGATAACAAGCCAGTGGTGTTCTCATCACTAAATAAGACACACTAGCAATAATTAGCACGACAGTCAGTGAAGACACCTTCTGTTGTCTGGAATCCTGGGCAACTTCTTGTGCAGAAAGATTTCTATTCCTTCTTGCAGACTGAATCAGTGTCCACATAATAATGCTGTTGCTGACGCCAAGCATAATGACAGGTAGAAAACAAACATTAAGTGCACGAATCCATGACTCTATTGTGAATATAAACCATATATACAGTTCGGGTCCAGGTATATAGCATAGTCCTCTATGAATGTTAAATCCATACACGTAATGACAATTCAACAGAACGAAAACGAGGACCAGTATCCCAGCAGTAGCTCTCGACTTTCTCTTTGTCCACACAGCATTGACACGAAGTGGGTACAGCACGGAAGCAGCTCTGAGCACTGTGAGCGAAACTAGCGACCATGATGACAGACATTCTGATGTACGAATACAAAACATGACAATTTTGCAATGCCCAGTCCCCAGGCTATTCATGGCCGTAAACTTAGAGAAAATGCCAAGGAAGTTCTCCAAAGGATACAGGAGTGAGATCTGCTCAGACACGGCCATAATTATGAAGAAAACACTTGATGTAGATGACGGAAGACGGAGCATGATCACAATTATCATAGCATTCCCAAAAGGTCCAAACACAACCATAACAGAATCGCCATACTGTCTCATAAAATGTCGTGCTAACCTGTAGGGTTGATATAGTTCATACCAAGCATCATCACGTCCAAACTGGACTGTTGTCTCCACTGATGTGTTCCCGTCCATGACTCTAAACCTATTGGTGACTGGATTCACGCCAGAAGTTATTCACGTCAAAGGTTTTCAACGGTACTTTTTATCATTTAGCCTACAAATTTGCTGACAGCAGAACGTATGTAGAATATTTTCAATGAATGATACCAAAGCTGATCAGCAGCTCTACTGGTAGCATCCACTGCTTCTGTTGTTTGGATCAGTGTTGAACTTCGACTAACATGAAACTAGGTAGAGTATAATGGTGTCCACCCTACTGTGTGAAACCCATCTGTGCGAAGACCCTGCTGCATGAAATCGCTACTACGCAAATCGCTTTCACAAAATCCTACTGCAATAACTTTTTTGAAATTGTATGGATCACATAATTATTCAAGCTCAAAACTCCAGGTGCATGTCAACAAGCCGTGCCTTCCTTGACTGGACACATCGGCTTCATCCAAAATACTACAACACAAAATTTGGAGTGATTCTGTGGAATAGACTGTAAGACAATTGTGCAGACAGATTAAAGGACATGAATGATCATAACTTATGCGGGGTGGCAGGTGATTTATTATTACTAACATAGGATAACATTCGGTTAGTTTTAATCATTTTAGCAATTATGTAATTGTTCTTAGCCAAGAAAAGCGTTAGATACAGAATAGTTAAAAGAAGTGTGTGGGTTCCTCTGTTTTTACAATTCTCTAGAATCCCATGGTGGCCATTTTGAATATTACGCAGTAGCTAAAAATGCACAACATTCACAACTTGGCCTCCAACGGTTTTGGGATCAGAACCCTCCAAGCATGTTAGAAAAACTTACTATGTATCGCAAAACAAGGTATAGCTAAGGTTCACACATACTAAAACAATACAAACTAAAACAACAAAACTGTTGTTGAGCCCAGAGAGGGGTAAGGGGGTGTTTGGACACATTTGTCGTAAAAACATCCCAATTTTGGGGCCAAAATTGCGTCATTGCTTTCCAATTTTGGGCCAAAATTGCGTCATTGTTTTCCAAACTTACTTACAATGGACACTTTTCTCAAGTCTCACATTGTGCCCGGGTGGATCTTTTGTTGTTGTTGCTGTTTCAAATCAGTGAACTCCCTAAGCCGGAGCAAATAGCGCCCAAACCGGAAACCATATTTTTGGGCACCACAAAACCCAGAAGCCACATTTTGGGGCACTCCAAAAACCAGAAAAAGCAGTCCTCTGCTTGTAACTATTTATCTCGGTATATTGCTAGCTGTGGTAGTGAGAGGGTAGCCTACATGAACAAATGGGAAACTTCATTGTAATAAGTAGGTCTCTACATTTCGAGGGGTGAATGCCAGAACTGTCTATCTGTGTTCTTTATTCCTTTTGAGATAGACCGTTCTGGCAGGCACCCCTGTTTTGTTCCTCCTTGCTGGAACGTTTCCAAGCGTTACATCTTTAATCATGAATTTTTGGGGAGCGATGTTAACCCAAGCTATCTTACACAATCTTTTGTGTGAGGTAAGATGTGAATAATTAAATAAGAAACTTGCTTCATTTTTATCATTTGGGAAAGGAAGTTGGATAAAAATGATATTGTTTGTATTTTACTATAATTTGAGTTTGTTGAGACGTTCTAATATTATTTACTTAATCTAATCATATTGTTGCTATGAAAAAGTGATGACTAAAATATACGGATATACGTCACGGGGTTACGTCATGGATAAGGCTTTGACGTAACCTTATAACAGTTGAAGTTTTGGTTGCGTGCCTAGAGGAGCTATTTTTCATCTTCTTCTCTATCTGTTACATTTTTTATTCAAGTTGTATTATTGTTTCGACCTAAAGTTTTACAAAGAAAAAATGTTATTATTATTCAACAAAACCGGTTGCCTACATAGCATTCATAGTGAAGCTTCTAGCTGGTGAGTAGATCGACTCCTGACTGTAATGTGCATCAACGTGGAGTGGAGTCCTGTCTTTGTAAAAGTTGTTCCTGTTCGAAATATGTCTTGTCTCCATCAACATCATTCATTTTTATATCATCATCTTTAAAATATAAATATTTAGAATAACTTATGATTATCGATGATGAGGAATCTGGAGAGGTGTTAATCATATATGAAGAAGTTATCGAAGAGACTATGACTGACCTTGAACAATTATCAATAATAGTAGATCAGTTATTAAGTGGGACAGGTTATTTTATATGTGTGCAGGGAGGAGCTTCTCTTCGTTTCTGTTCTTTGCTTTTAACCTGACGAACCGTGACATCTCTTCATTTATACTTCGTCAGCAGTCTCCAGTTTATCTTCACAACCTCCACCCGCAAATTATCGTCTCGTCATCGATTCCTCATTTGCTCATGCTCTTCTAACCCCCTAACACCCAACTCTATCCCATTCCCCTGTCCTGTTAATCTACGGTTCCATCAGCTGGGACGGAATCTGTTTCTACACGACTGCTGCGTGGTTTCTACATCCAACAGGTTGGATCATCAGTGTCAGCCAGCATCGTGGAGCAAATCTTCCCATGGACATCTGTGTTCAACGCCGTCGACGTGGTGTAATCACAACCTATGCCTTGAGTTGTGCATCATAATTGTGCGTCGAGGATAGTATCGCGGGTTCTTTGTGGTTTTCCTATATCAACAATATCAACGTGGGACCTCCACTGTGTGTGCTATGATTTAGTATCAAAAGAAGATTAATTATCTACCTTTACATAGTCTTGCTTATAACTTATTCTTATTTCGCCTATTTCGTCCATCATCACAAACATCATCTCTCATCCATCAGTTAAAGTAAAGACCCATCTCATTGACATCATCACAATCCATTCCAATATCATCCTTTATTTTCTTCACGTTCATTAAAAACAGAGTACACACTGGTAAGCAATCTAGTTTGTCGGGTTTTTTATTTTCGTATGGAGAAAAAAGATCGGTTGCGTGAAGCTTTGATTTAGACCTTTTCCACCTCGTCTATCTTAGCTTTCCACCCAACCACTTTAAAACGCCACACTTGCATCTTGCTTTCATTGAGCTAAGGGATTTGGTGCAGTGGTGTCGTTGGAGCTTCATTCGTTAATAACAACTGATGGTTGTTTTTATTCCTTTATTGTATAATGCATGCAACTCTCTTTCTCTCTCTCCTTCCCCCTCTCTCTCTCTCTCTCTGTTTCTCTCTTAATAGATTCATGATTTATCAGTCAGATGTATATGTTATTGGTACAACTACAAACAAATGAACACTGGTCGTTTACCAAGGAAATCATATGACATGCTATGTCACATAGACTCGCGCAGAAAAAAAACACTGGGTGCCAACGTGCAACCCTTTCTTCATGAACTAGGTTTTGATAATATTTAGGAATCCCAAGGAGTTGGTCAAGAAGGCCCATTCATTAAATCTCTCTGCCAAAGATTAATCGATTGCTGATGGCAAGACTGGAATAGTCATATTCAATCTAGTGACAGATTTAACACATACAGAAATTGTTCTTCTAGTCATTTAGTAAAAGCATATCTTACCCTAAATTCACGATTTATAATGGCTCAGCTTAGACTTGGTGTCTCTGAGATCAATGAACATTTGTATCGCTATATAGAACAGTGAATGACAATCAGCTCTTGTATCCTTTATGTAAGAGATATAATGAAGATGAGGTTCATTTTGTCTTAGTTTTTACAGCTTTGAGTGACTTTTGCATAATTTATTCCCAACAAATATGGCATCTTCTGATGAAAGAACTGTGCACAATCTGTCTATGTATCTGTCTAAAGCATTCCAGTTGAGACAATGCATGTTATCGTAGATTATTAATTATTGCTATCTTTTGTGTCTGTTTTGCATGTTCTTTGAATTACATGGTATTATGAAACATGTACCATCTCCATTCATATGGGGCTTTCGCCTTAATTAATTAAAATGTCTGAAATCCGAAGTCTTGAGTCTCTCTCTCTCTCTCTCTCTCTCTCTCTCTCTCTCTCTCTCTCTCTCTCTCTCTCTCTCTCTCTGTCAATCAATCATTCAGTCAATCAGAAGCTTTTTTTTTATGAAAGTTACAAACAACGTTGTCATGAACTGATGTTCTTCGTTTCCTGACACAAACTACGAAGCTCTTGCAGCATCTTCATCAGGTCAGCCCTGAATTTAGCATAAGTGAAGCAGTACAGGTAGAAGTTAACAGCACTGTTCATGTAGAACAGGAAATCACTGATATCATAGAACACTCTGTACAGTCCGCTGTGAATGGGGTTGTCCCAGTCCATATAATCATACATTATGATGCGTACAGCTAAAGGCGTTACCAGCAGGAAAAAACGAACACTCGCAGCAATCAATGTGACGGTTAATGAGGACATTTTCTGTGGACCGGAATTACGGGTGGATTGTTGTGCGGGAAGACCGTTTCTTGTCCCCCTGACAGATGTCCACAAAAGAATGCTGTTGCTTATGACCAACATAACCATCGGCAAGAAATAGACGTGGACTATGCGCACTTGAGGCAAGAACTCTGCCAGTAACCCAAACGGCTGACAAAACCCTTCTTTGATAGCATATTCTAAGAGAAGATGGTGATTCATGAGAGGCACAATGATACCCATGAAAGCAGCCGTAGCTTGAGACTTTCTCTTGGTCCATGTAGCGCTAACACGAAGTGGCCACAGCACAGACGCAGCTCTGAGCACGGTGAGTGTCACAAGCATGCATGACGACAGAGCTTGCACCGTGCGATAGGTCCACCGGTTGAACTTGCACTGCCAGGAGCTACGAGCACTGAAGTACATGATGCCTAACTGTCTGTAAAGCAAACGCTCCAAAGGTCCTATTATTAGCACTAGCTGGTCACTCAGGGACAACACTTTGAAGAACACGCTAAACTTGGACGCAGGAAGACGACACATGATCAGAATTATGAGACAATTACCGAAATATCCTAAAGCAAACACAACAGGGTCGCCTGTGTCTTTGATTTCATCAGCTACGCCCATGTAGGGCTGGCGTTGGGCACACCAAGCCGTAACGTTGCGTTCGGAACATTTCACCATTTTAATTTTCCTATGAACGTTTACAATTCACACAGTAAGTTTTGTTGTTGTTATTGTTTCATTTTATTTTATTTGAGTAGTAAACACAGAAAACTGACATTCATATTGGGCAATAGATGACAACAAAAACTGTATTGAGAAAAGAGAAACATATATCTACTCTTAGCATTGTGCAAATTAATGCCAATGTGAGGTTTCAATATTGTTACTTGAATGTTTCAACTACCTATAACACGTTAAGAGAGAGAGAGAGAGAGAGAGAGAGAGAGAGAGAGAGAGAGAGAGAGAGAGAGAGAGAGAGAGAGAGAGAGAGAGAGAGAGAGAGAGAGATCAGTATTCACTGTTTCTTACAAATACCTGTTATTATCTGTTTGTTTCTTTGTTTTGTCTTGTTTCTGTTGTTTTAAGGGAGAAAACACAGATGTTGAGCGGTGTGAATTCACAATCAATATTCTTTCACCCAAACATATAATAGAAAAGGATAACGCTATTGCAAAGACAGTTATTGGCCTGCAGCAGAACACTCAGAGTAGCCTACTGTTGATCAAATTTTATTCAAGGGAGGTAATGCATTTCCAGGCTAACACATCCCAGGGTTAATCCTGTTTATCCCACCTTTCTCTTTTCGCCGTCTTTTTAAAAACAATAATGTTCTCGGAACATACACTAGCGAACAAAAGTTAAGGCCCAGAAAGACAATCATCTCCGAAAACTCACGAACTCAATAAAACGCACCCAGCTCATAACAAAACTGAATTTATTCTTTTAACATTAAGTTCATTCCAAAAAAATCATTAATCAGAACGAGTTCAGTCAACAAAATGCCCCTTTCAACAACTTCCCCCTCCTCTTGAAAAGTCACACTCAGAATCAATGCACTTTCGAACAGTCAGTAATGTGTACTGGCTGTTCCAAAGTGCATTGATTCTGAGTGTGACTTTACAACTATACCATCTCAAAAGCTAAATTTATTGTAGCAGCATGTGCAATTTCAAATTTTCCTGAACAGATAGCTTTGATCGTTTTCAATCACACATGTACGTACATTTGTGGACAGTGGCTCCGAATGTCAAGAGGTATGACATCTGCTCAACGCTTGCACTTTTTAAAATTTTTTTAAAAATTCTGATTTTTTGCTGCCACGTTTTTACCTTTATCCGTCTGTCTATCTTTCTGCTTCTAGAAGTAAAATCTTATCATGTCTCAAATTCTGTGGCTTTGCATGCCCTGCTCTCATGGTGACCTCAGTTTCGGTTTCCAATCCAGTCTATGCCTTGGTGCGTTCGGGTCAAAGTCATGGGGATCAGTGTGTTCTGGGGAGCTGTCGGTGGACGGTCGTGGTGGCGCCCTCGGAGGAGGACCTCACTCACGCTGGCTCCGCGACTAAGAGAATAGTGTCGTCAGTAGGGGGCTTAGTAGATGGTGTCCTGAACAGGCTCCACTGAACTCCACCGAAGTGACTCAGCAGAAGTGCAGTGTCTCCTCGGTTGGTTGCCTCCTGACGGCCTAACATAGATTCACTCCCCTTGGACTGCTGGTCTCGGATTCTGCAACTTGAACAAACCGGGGCGTAGCTGCGAATTGGGATTCGGAACGAGCGGCGTGGGAGCAACGCCACTGTACGGCCCAGAAGGTGGGACAGCAAAAAAAAAATAAAAAAAAAAAATCTTATCATCCTTATATGTATTCTCAACAGGGTACACGAATCTGTATATCCATCTAAAACCTTTGGGAAAGCAAGGCGTCCTTCTGGCACTGTCTTGTAACTTCAATTTCATAATCTCTTTAAGCCAAACCTTAAAAGAAATGCCACAAGGCCAGGGGGAGTAGATCTACAGGTGCAGCTCTGGTGCAGGGGTTTTTCCTCGGATGACACCCACATTGGTGATCTCCCTTTGTTCCCCGTCCTTTCCCAATCACGAGAAGGATTGGAATGACTGGAATGTTACACATGCCAGTGATGTACCCAGCTCGTGATGGTTCTGTACTACTATGCATTCTGTACTACTATGTGACTTGTCGACTGCTATAAACCAATCACAGGGTCTCGTTGTTTGAAATTGGGAGGGGAAAATTTGAGTAGTGAGGAAAGTTAGCCTACACATACTCTCTCATAATACCTCCAAAACCTGGCGAAGCAACATTGCAGACTCAACCTCTCTCCCAGCCAGTCCTAATAGCCCAACTAGTGAGTATTATTGACGGCTGGTGATTGAGATTTGTTTTTTGTTTGATCCTATTTTTGATCTAGATCCTATGTTCAATGATGAATAAGGAGTAGAGATATGTTATTGAAAAGAAGTGGTAAACATTCTGTTCTATTTATGTGCACTGATTATTTGTGTGTTTTTTGTCTTGACTTCGACTCTTTTGGTACCAGAACCGGATTTTATGCCTACTAACCCTTTTGTATATTTTTAGTAGGAAGCCTGTGGGTTGCAATCTTGCACTTTATGATAACATTCCTTTCCAGGTGTTGGATGGAGAGTGATGTTGGCTTGATCATAGACTTTGATCTAGCTGGGTACTGACTAATACCAGTTGTTTCCTGTACACCCTTTTATGTTTTACTGATCTCAGTTTGTTAACTGGAATTCAGATTATGTGTTCATTAGTGCTATTGTACAAGGGCAGCCTTCTAGCCGGTTGGGATCCACTAATTCCCTGCCGACTGAAGCCCCTTGTCTCTAAGCCATAGAGACCTACATCCACCTTCTCCTGTGATTATCAGCAGGGCATCGTGGTCAGGACGCTCAATCCCTGACTCACAAGGAAACCAGACGGAAACGCCGCCAAGACGCCCCGCACCCAGAATCCGCGAGGAGACCACGCCTGAACCGTGCTATCCCGTGACGCCATAACCGGAATGACTGGGAGCTACTCTCACCTGACGAGCAAGCCCAGCCAACCCAGCACTCGCCGATCCCTACGGAGGAACTTGACAATAGCTAAGTCCACAGGACCGCGCCAATCATTTGAACTTTCCTCCGGAAACTGAAGATAATTAGTGACCCTTCCCGCTTGGGGCTAACCTTCTAGAAAGACAAAAGTCTTGTAAATCCTTTCGGATTTCATTGGGGTTTTTTCATTCATATTTTGTTTTGGCGCCATTGAGCTGCTTTATTATTATGGTTGCATAATCTTATGCAGATTTTGTGAGTAAATAAAATACAAGTGTCAAATAATTCTGAACCCTTTGGTCAGACTGATGAGAGTGGGAGTCTTGTAATTTCATGTAAAACCCTACTTCTCTCTGTCTGCCATTTAGAGCAAATCAACCACTTGTATTTCTTACAATCATACGAGCCAGAACCCGGGCACAAATATAAATTTATTAGATGAAAAGCGGCCGGGAAAGTTGCTCACCTCCCATACCCTAGAGAAGTGGGCTAAAGGCAAATTGTCTACTTGAAAATTTAACACACTAAAAGTCTTCCCTAGAGACTTAGCCTTTTAACCCATTACCTCGTCACATGCACCGACCTGGAGAAGACAGTGGACTTAGTCAAGGCCACCAACTTGAAAGTCTGATGCTGCCAGTTACATCGACTGCTGAAGAACAAGACGAAATGCCACAAGTAGTTTTCTTTCTCTGAGTGTCCTACGTTTCTGTGTCAGTCGCTGTGGTCCACGTGAAAGCCAAAGGGTTGAGGTTGAAACCAAAACGATTCATCACACCCGATGAAGATTCTGTGAATCGAAACGTTGTGTTTTCCCTCCCCATGTTCCTTTTCTTACCCTTGTTTAAGTAAAGGGATGAGGGATGAGTTTAGCGGTAACACGACCACTGCCAGAGTACCAAGAACGATGTCCAGCTCATGAATACCTCCAGCAATCATCATGGTCACCACCCTGAATAATAATTAATAATTAATAATGCTTACATAGCGCATAATCTTGCAAAGCAACTCAATGCGCTTTTCACTCACCATTCGTACAAACATTTCTAACAGACTGGTTCACGTATCCTCACCATACATCTCTATGAAAATTAATGCATTAGAGAATGCACTGCGCATTGAACCCTGAAAGACAACCAGCATCTCACCACCATAGGGGCCACCATAGTACACCAACCCGTGTGCTGGGTCAAAGGTCAAAGGTGAATCTGTAGGGTGGTGTCAGTTTGAAGATGACAGCCTGACCTCCTGCAATGATCAAAATACATGATAACATTGATGGCTACGGTCACGTGGAACTACCAGAATTTCTCATGAGATTGGTGGTTCTCCTGAAGTAATGCCAGACAACAGAGTCCTGTCTCTATCTGGGGAATTTTCGGTTCGGTGTTATAACGGACGAGTCGCAAATCTACTGTTTGGTAACTTTTTAAAATATGAATGCATTCTGCACAGCCATTGCTGTGTTGTTCAACTTTATAATTTTGCCAATTTTGCGTGTGTGTTTTTTGGGGGGTTTGTGTGTGTGTGTTTTATTTTTGCCGGGGTGGGGGGTTGGGGGGTCATATTTCGGCAAAAAAGTATTTATTGCTATAAATCTAATAGTGCCCCACAACGTGTCTGTAAATTTCAGCGAAATGGAAGAAAGAATGTCCGAGAAAAAGAAAGGAGAAAGAAAGAATTAATAAAATTGTTCAATAACAATACTTATTCTTCTTCGTCGATCACTAGATGGAGTCACCAATGTCCTTCACAAAGGAAGCAGTCATCCAAAGGTCTGCCAAGCTGCCGTAGAGTTTGTCCCTCAGTGATGTTGGGTTTGACCATGCTGCTTGTCTGGGGGCATCGTGGAGCTGACAATGTTGCAATGTGTGCTCTACGTTCATTACATTTGATCTGCATGGGCACATCTCAGACTCGCCGATCTTGAATTTTGGGAACATATGGCGCGCAATCTGTTATGTCCAGTCCTCAACCTGATCAAAAGGACCTGGTCAGATCTGGCCAGTTTATGGTATCAGTCAGACTGGTTGAAGCTTGGGTGATGCTGCTTCCAGTTCAATAAGAATAGTATTAGGGGGAATCCTAATAATGTACTACTGTCAAACCCAATGACCTCTGGGTCACAAGTCAAGAAGGACGGCTGACCCCCCATATGCTGATGATATTGCAGTATGGATGAATACGAATATTAGAAAACAAACAAATAAGAGAATCATAACACATGTTCAAAAACTTTTATCAAGTCGAATTAGATAAGTTCAGCAAATATATGAAGGAAAATGGGCTAGAACTTTCAGGGGAAAAACCACAATTAATGTTTTTTAGAAATGGTGAAAATCCAAAATATCTGCCTCAACTTGTTTTAGAAGGCAAACCTCTTCAATATTCTAACAATGTACACATTTTAGGAGTCTATTTCACTCGTAAATTAAACTGGTGATACTATATTGAACATCTTATAAGTAAAGCTCGACAAAGATTAAACTTTTTGAAAATAGTTAGTGCTCAGATGTGGGGTCAAAATACTCAAACACTCTTACATCTTGCTACTAGTCTGGTTCAATCAAAATTAACGTACGGACAAAAAGTTTATTTTTCGGCTCCCCAGACACTACTAAAAAACGTTACAAAGCATAGACAGTGACGCCTTTAAGTTAGCACTTGGTGTACCAGTTCACACAGATACATTCAACACGTACAGAGAAGCTACTTTGTTATCACTTGATGATCAACGTAAGCTGGCTACAGCCAAGTATGTGACTAGAAGTCTCTCAGTGTCTAATTCAGTGACTAGTGAAATTTTTCTTGATTCAAAACAAGATAATGTACTGCTAAACTTTAACTTTATGCAATTCTAATGGCACTATCCTGGATAGCTGATATGGATATTGCAATTTATACTACTTTACTCTGTGGTGACTCGAAATCTGTTCTTCATAGTTTACAAGACTGGAATGCAAACACCAGAAGAGATTTAATCCCTTTCGCCGCCAGCCATTTTTCATCCAAAACTTTCTCTGAAACTTACCTAGGTAACGAAAAGATGGCATCTGCAGTACTGTGAATCCCCCCAATGACATGTATCAAATAAACCCTTTTCTTATCTCCTAAAATTAACAACATAAGGATATTGAATAACTGATCCAACTTTCATACCTTTTAGTAGCATGGGTGTTAAAGCAGTGTGGTGCTAAAATGTAACATTGGCGGTGAAAGGGTTAATTTTTATGTAAAATATCTAATACATTCTATTATGTCTAAAGGAATTAACGTAGAATTTTGCTGGATTCCATCGCACTGTGGTACCGTTGGGAATGAACTAGCTGATAAATTAGCGAAAGAAGGTGCTTGTAGAAAATCTTCAGATTGTTCACAAAAACTAGAAAAACACGAAATAAATTCAATGTTAGAAAATAGTATATATAATGAAAAGCTTCCTTCAAAATCAAAGATCTTTATCTAGCCTTATCTACAAAATTCGATTAAACTCGTGGATGACCAAATGTTCTAAAGATGTAGAATGCGCTTGTGGTCACCCAATATCAGTTCAACATATTCTTTTAGAATGTCCATTATTATCATTGTTATACAAACTATCTGGGATACAAGTTGCACAAATTAGAACTTTAAAAGATGCAGTTTACAGTCATGAAATGATCAAAATTGCTTATCTTATCCAGCTCTGGAATTGCAAGATTACTATAGTTCATGAGTTACTTAACTTTAATGTTGTTTACTTTGTCACTTTTTTGTGTGATATTTGTTTGTTGGTTTTTGTGTGTGTGTTGCTTTTTCCTCCCCATTCGCAGACATAAAATCATATGCATAGTTACACTTACTCATGCACACGCACATAAGCTATACTCACATACACACACACGCACACGCACACACACACATACACACGCGCGCGCACACGCACACACACTAAAACGTGTTTTTTTAGTTTTGTTTTTTTATAGTCTAATATCACCATTATGTGAACAGACTTTAAATTAAATCAATCAATCAATTAAAGCGTTAGATGATAACATTTCATACAAATTTGTTCTTGTTCCACAAAAGTGTGTTTGAAATGAACGTTAGGCTGATGTGTTGTTGTTTTTATTATGTTTTAGTTTTCTTGATCATACGACTGGCGTTTGATTAAGTAGATCAAACGTACACTTTTATAAATACGATAATAGAAAGTAAGAACGCATACTGTCTCCTTCATTGCGTATGTTGCTCATCTCATTTTATTTCTTAGCAAAAGACAGTGAGAAGCGGGATAGAGGGGGTTTATATAACAAGAGAAAGAATGAAGAAATGTGTTTGTGTATGCGTATGCGTGCGTATGTGCTCTTGCGCTCAGGCAAAAGCTTTAGCAAGTAAACCATCAGCTGTTGATTTATGCCTGACGATGTATTGCACTTCAGTAGTTTTAGTCATCCCTTTTAATTTGTGCATTCCTTCCTGCAGAGAACTACTGGTTTATGACTTTTTGTCAGATACGTTGAACTCACCCCACCCCGCATGAAAGATTGACTTACATTTGCTTGCTGCAAAGTATCAATGCTTGAATCCTTTGTACTTTGTGTTTCGATTATTTCCTTCCTATATCAGATGCGAAAACTCGTAAAGAGAAGCAAGTTATTTGAATCATTAGTTGTAGAGAAACAAAAATGTACTTACTGCCATTGTCCTGTAAACCCACATTAAAGCAACTATAATTACAGCTTAGAAAATAATAATAATAATAATAATAATAAATAAAGCTTCTATAGCGCTCTTCGATGATAAAAAATCATCCTCAGAGCGCTTTACAATATTACGAGAGGGGGAAAAAACCAAAAAAACAACAAAAAAACAACAACAACCCAACAACAAACAACAAACAACTCACGCCGTTCATCCCACGGATGTAGTATTTCACATACACATTATTGACACACACAAAAAAAAAAAAAAAAAAAAAAAAAAAAAAAAAGGCATGGACAAACAGACCCCCACACACCTCACCCTTTCAATACGCACGCCATTTATGCACTCACAAATTCTCGGGGAGGGAGGTGGGGGGGGGGGGTGTCATACGAGCTCACAAATTCCCAAAACAATATGTGAATGTAAAACAATATTACGAGAAAGGCAGAGAGAGCGAAGGAGAGAGGGGGGGGGGGAGACAGAGGGGGGGGGGGGTTTTTTTTTTAGATTTTTTTTATTATGAAGGGGGGGGGGGGGGGGGTGGGGGTTGGGGGGATGAAAGGGGTGGGGGGGGGGGGGGGGGGGGGGGGAGAGTGGAAGAAAGAAAGAGATGGAGAAAGAGAGAGGGAGAGACAGAGAGAAAGAACACACACACACACACACACACACACACACACACAGTCTTGGTCCAGTTGTTTGTGTCGTTTTAGGTTGGACGACATGACTGCACAAAATCATGGATATACTTTTAAAAATCATAGAAAATCAGTTAATTGCTTGATCACCTTAGCATTTGGGGAGGTGCTTTTCATGATCTTTAGTCTGTGGCTCTTGTAAGGATTAGGTGCTTGGTAGTTATGATGACGTCATGACGTCAGCGTGCACGCCCTGTAAAATCAGACGTGGTCCTAAACTTTTGACCATTTAAACAAAGCCTGCTTACTGTTTTCTTTTCAACAGAAGCCGGCCGTTTATGGACAGATTTAGATTTGGGCTCTCACACTGCAAGAGCAAGATCGTAGACGATGTAACGACCTTGATGACTTCAACCTTGGTGTCTAACATGTTCGACTACAGTATTTATCTCTCACACAGCAATATGCCGTGAGTTTCATACGACTGGATCTTTACATATCCAATGTACATCAAACGTTCAGTCGAATGAAGCTCACAACCAAAATCTCTCGGCTATTTTGGACAGTTTAACTTAAACATTAATGACAACATTTGTTGGTAATACATAACGTACAAATGCCGGAACTTACACTCGCTATAGTCCTGAGAACGCATCTCAACCATCCACTCACCCGGTATTCAGGTTTTACAAAACAAATAGTGAACCCCGTACAAACATTTTGGTACTTGGTATTTGGTATATTCTAGTCACACAGACTTATCTCTGTGAAATTCGGGCTGCTCTCCACCGCAAGTGCAGCGCCTACCCTTTTTTTGGGGGGGAGGGGGGGGGGCAGGGTGAGGAGGAGGGGGGGGGGGGGGGGGCACTTGGAAAACCTAGCTATCAATTTGGCCATTCCAGGCAGCGGGATTTCTCCCTGCTCTTGCCGACTTTCAACTGCCGTGGGATTTTTACGTGCGTAAAGCGCACGGGTCAGACTAGCTTTAAGTCCCCATCCGAAGGACTGGACGTTCAGTTCGATTTTCCTGTCGAACTAGAAAGAAAGGGCGAGGCCGGGATTCGAACCCGTGTCACTCACGTTGCAGTCACGCATTACATTTGGCAAGCGAACGTCTTAACCCACTCTGCTACCTTGCTCTCTGAGAGAATGAGACCTTGGTCAACAATCTCCGGAGAAAATTGACCCAGATCACTTTTCTACTGGCACTGCCGACTCCTGTCACGCCTTCACAGGATCGACCTGTCTCATACCAGTGAGTGCCCCCTGCATCCATAAGTCATAAGTTTTCTTTATTGTCCATTGGCATTGTACAACGCAC
>CM065706.1:22024113-22031613 GCA_017654935.2 Phymorhynchus buccinoides | reverse complement strand
GCATTCGATACATATGGATACAGGATTCACTCAAGCATATTCAAATAACGTACCTTGAATGCCTTATCTAAATACACAGCTGAACGTAAAACCACAGATTTGTTTTCACATGCTAATAATAAAGTCAGTCTAAAGAGAGATGGAGTATTATAATATTTAGCAGGGATATATTGTTGCCTTAGGTTATCATACATGGGACATTGTAACACAAAATGGACCTCTGTTTCTCTTTGGGACTTACAAAATGGGCATGCTAAGTCTTCCTCTCTTACATTGATTCTGAAACGTAATTTGTGAATATTAATTTGTGACACACCAAGTCGAAACCGTATAAGACTGATTCTCGCTTGAATGTGTTTCAGATCCAACAAGTAATGTGAAATTATTAGGTCACTTTTGAAAGTGCGGTAAAAGGAGAAACGTTCACTATCATGAAGTTGAGAACACCATTTTTCTTTAAATTCGTTAACTAGTCTTAAACGTAAGAGTGCAAGAAAATGCTTTACATTTCCAACTCCCTGATTCTCCCAGACTTCTTGAAAACCATATTTATGAAGCATAAAACAGACAGATGTGGCCCACGTGTTTCTATTCTGATGATGCAGGAAAAGTAACATTTTATAAGCTTTTAGGGGTAGTCTGTATTCTGGCATCTCAATAACTTTCAACCAATATTTAACTGATCTTACATGTAAATTAATGTATAAAGGAAAACGTCCAAGCTCACCGTATACCATTGCATTGGGCGTTCTGATACTCACATTTAAAAATCTTTTCAATGCAAATAAATGCACTTTCTCTAAGATGTCTACGTTTGCAATAATACCCCAGATTTCAGCACCATAACTTAACATCGGTTGTATTTGTGCATCAAAAATTTTGAAAAATATACTTGGAGATCTTTCGCCAATCGAATTTAACAATCTGAAAATATTAATTACCCCCCTTCTTGCACGACTAGCCATGTCATGTAAAGTATGAGAAAATGATAATCTGGTTGACAAAATAATACCTAAATATTTATACATATTTACAACATTTACTTTAGTTTGTCCGTAAAACCAATTTTCTGTTGCTGATAAATGCCCACCATTCCTAAACACTACAATATTAGATTTATCAAGATTCACAGACAGTCCAAGTCTTGTCGACGTCTCATGCAAAACATTCAACTGATTTTGTAACCCTATGACAGAGTCTGATATCAAGATTATATCATCTGCGAACATCAGGATAAGTAATTCCAATAGATCAGGTATCAACTGAAGACCATGTTTTCCCTTATTGATAATATCACAAGCTAACTCATTAATGAATAGTGAAAATAGCACAGGGCTGCATATTTCACCTTGTTTAAGTCCTAATGGGCACATGAAAGCACCACTAAGCTCACCACCTGCTCTCACCCTTGCTTTAACAACTTTATAAATACTAGTAATAGCATTATGCATTCTTCCCCTTATACCCCTTTTCTTCAAGACATTCCATAAATTTGTACGAACAATCGAATCAAAGGCTTTACGAAAATCTATAAAACCAACATATAACTTTTTATGATAGGACAATTGCTTCTGTACTAATGCAAAAAGCGTAAACACATGGTCGATTGTACTGTATTTCTTTCTAAAACCAGCCTGACTTTCGTTTATAACATTATTTTCCTCAATCCACTTACTAAGTCTTTGATTCAAAATGTGACTATAAAGTTTACTGCAAATATTGAGAAGAGAGATCCCCCTGTAGTTATCAGGAGAACTTTTGTCGCCCTTCTTATGAAGGGGTTGAATAATAGATTCAGACCACTGAGCTGGGTACGCACCGGAAGAGAACAATTTGTTAAATAGAAGGAGCAAAAAAGGCACAATAACAAGAGCTGCATGCTTAAAAACTTCACCTATGATGCGATCAGGACCTGCCGCTTTACTATTTTTAAGAGCACGAATTGCGGCATAAAACTCGCCCTCTGTGATATCCGCGTCCAGAGCATCAGTGTTACAATGTTCCTGTTCATCACCGAGATCGATTTCTGACTCATTAAAGTTATTATTTTCAGAATTGTGAACTGAATTAGATTCAAACACTTCTGAAAAATGACGAAACCACTCGTCCTTCGTGATAGAATTATTTGCTGGGGAATTAGTGTTAAACGATTTAACTTTACTCCAGAATTCTTTCCCGTTATTAATATTGTCATGCAAAGAGTTTATAACATGTTCACGATGAGCCTTTTGTTTTATCCTCAACAGCTCTTTATAGTCTCTGCGTTTTGCATTATATTGTTCCCTAAATGCATGCTCCTCTTCAGATAGAACACTGCTCACTGTACCTTCATTAGTGCTAGTTTGTGGCCCAGAGCCTGTATTTCGTGATTTTGATTTACGACATTTTGTGCTCGTATTATGAAGTTGTCTTAAATCGTGCCTAAGCTCACGCTTGGCATCTTTGCAATCTAGGTCAAACCAAACTTCTGCCTTATCCTTTCCGACCGTGATTGTTTTCATCATGCAAGCGCTCGCATTATATAATGCCTCAGTAAAACAATTAACAGCTTCATTTACGTCAGTATCAATTAACGATGTTGCGTTTTGTAAAGTATTCTTAAATTCTGGCTCGGATAAGTTACATAAAAAATCATTTTCTTTTTCTGGGTCCCATTTCATTTTTTCAATTTTAATAGGCTTTGGTGTAACACCCTGCTCCCCTCCTTCACCCACACATCCAATGGTGAGTTCAACAGGCATGTGCTTACTTTCAATTCGAGGCCTAACATTCAGTTGTGTACATAAGTTAACTAGTGTATGAGAAACAATAAAGTAATCCACAATGCTACACCCGCTTGGAGATATATAAGTATAATGACCAAAATTAACATCATTTTCTATGGCACCATTTAAGATACACAAATCAAAACATTTACACAAATTCAACAACCGTTTTCCAAAATCATTATATACAGTGTCTTTTGACGCGCGGGAGACAACATCATCATCCTCACAATCAACCAACAGATCCACACCAAGGTCATCACTGCACTCGCACACATTTTCACCCCCTGTCCGAGCATTCAAGTCCCCCATTAACAGGAACGGACAGTCAGCATTAGCTTCAAGCAGATCCATCATACATTGTTCCAGTATAGCAACACCACTTGTAATTTCAGTGTCTCTATAGTAATCAGATGAAGCGGGTGGTAAATAAACACCAATTAAAACAACAGGGGTAGTACATTCAAAAAGCTCACCTGACAATTTCATAACAATAATATTATCATATTCGACATTTATTTGTTCTACATGCTTAGACAATTCTTTCCTGACAAGCAATGACAAACCACCAGACAAACGCGCTGTTACCCCTTCCGACAAACGAACCCCCGGTATAACAAAAACATCATGGTCAGGAAAAAGATGAGAAGGAAACCTTGTAGCAAAAGTTTCGACCAACAAACAAAAATCAAAATCACGTAAATAAGACCTTAAATCCGAGTCATATACATGCGATAATCCCTCTATATTGTACGTTACAAACGTTAATTTCTTATTAGCATGGGCCGGGCCGAGTCCTCATTTTTCACCCGGTTTGTTGGCGTGCATGTTTGTGGTTTCGTGCAGTGTGGTTTGCCGACTGCTTGGGTTACTAGTGCATGATTGGCTTCTTTGTTTTGAGTTGCGGGTTACGCGTGCAGTTGTACGTGATGCCCCCGACTTAGGCCTGTTAGCACCCGTGTCTTCGTTAGTGACGTCACTAGTTGTGTGTGTTGTGGTTTTTCGCACGGTCTGCACGCATGTCTTTTCTGGGTCATGTTTACGTTTGTCAGCTGTCCCTACATCGTCACCTGTTCGTTCGGTATCCGCTTTGTCGTGTTCTCTATCAGCTTTTCCATCCGAGTCACAATCAATCAGTCCATGTGAGTCGTTTGTTGTCTGGTTTGTACACCCGAGTTAAGACCACTAATGTCCTCCACATCCTTATGTTGCACATCTATATCAGCCATTGAATCAAAGCTACATCTATCCATCTCTTTTTCCAGCATTTCAGACTCATGTACCATTTGTACTTCATCACCTTTTTTGTCAACAACAGCCTGACCTTCAGTCTTCTGCTCTGTCTGTGTAATCTGTGTGTCAACATAATCATCATGACTGTCCTCAGTTTCATCGGCATCAATGTTTATCATTGTGTTTGTACACGCCTTTACACTTTGTTCATCGCGTGTAATAATGTGTGCCGTCCGCCTGCTGTCAGTATTGTCAGACTGTAAGTCAGTAAGTGTAGTGTCAGTAGCCTGTCTGTTCCCTGTACTATCGCACTGTACCTTTGTTTGATTCCCAACACTTGCCTGCCCACTGTCCACTTCACTCGCCTGTCCGCCAACAGCACTGTTGACAGACTGCTCAGCTGTCAGACTGGTCACGGTGCGGGGCCTGGATAACACGGATGGAAAGTTCTCCGAAGACCACAGCCAAGGGTAGGCCCGCCACTGCTGCTGCTGGCCCGAGTTCCAGTCAGGCCTGTCCCACTCACTGGATCGGTAGTCGTAGTTGTAGTACCCAGTAGAGTGTCCGGCAGAGTACCCGTCGTCGTAGTCGTGGTCGTTTCGCTGATGGTACTCCTGCTCTCGCCTGTAGCTGCCCCCGTGCTGTCTGCCGTCGTAGGTAGAGTTGCGGTGGTTGGATCGCTGGTCCTCTGCCTGCCCACGTCGCTGCTGCTGCCAGGGCCGGTCACCACCGTGTCTGCTAGACCCATCCTCCACCACCAGACGGTTCCCCCGGTAGTAGGCGTGTCGTCCTTGCCGTTTGTGTTCTTGTATCGTCTCTCGTTGTTTGTCTGTCAGGTCGCCAGCCACCGTGATGTTCTTCTTCTTCAGAGCACCCCTCCCCGTCGTCAGGATCGCCATCTTGTCCGCCCACCTGATAAATTTGACAATCATAGGAGGGGGTCTTCCTCGGGAGGAGTCGTACTGGCCGAGGCGATGTGCTCGCACAATATCGTCAGCCGTCCACACCTTGCCAGGCACAACACCTTCCAACACCGACAACACTGCTGCTGCACACTCGTCGTAACCTTCTCTGCTGCTGCTACGAGGAATGTTGAAAAACTTGAGGTTGTCTCTCCGAGAAAACATTTCTAACTTGTCTATTTTGCTTTCAAGGCGAGATGTAATTTCTTCAACGTTGCTTTCCAGTGTTGACAGTCGATGTTTAGTGTTGTAAATCTCGGCCAGTGAAGTGTTCACACTCTGCTCTATCGCGCACGTCTTTTCTGTCAGCACGTGAACATTGTTCTTTATTTCTGTAATCGCACTGTCGATGTTCGTGGTAATTTCAATGGAGAAAGCTTGAAGTTTTTCTTGCAACACTTTCCCCATCGAATTTTCAATGTCCGTTTTCTGTTTCACAAATAATTTTGATATCTCCATGTCCGTCGAGTCACCAGCAACTTCATTATCCATGTCTTGACAATCAACAACGTCACTAATTAGCGCAATTAGCACAAATCGGGAGAGCCCTAATTTTATGTCTTGCCCAGTCAATGAACTCGAACAGAGAGAGGGAGAGAGAGAGAGAGAGAGAGAGGGGGGGAGAGAGAGAGAGAGAGAGAGAGAGAGAGAGAGAGAGACACAGACAGACAGAAACAAGGCACGAGACAAAGAGAGACATAAACAAAGAGAAACAACAGACAGAGAATGAAAGAAGAGAGACAGACAAACAAATGAACAGAGAGAGTGAAAACGAGAGCAATAACAAGAGACACAGAGATGAACATGAGTAGAGTGAGAGCGACACAGAGAGACAGAGAGAGGGACAGACAGAGAGAGAGAGAGAGAGGAAGGGATCTTCTGGAACTTGAATGATGCAATAGCTGGTATCAGTGTAAATGGTGTAAATCATGAGGATATCATGAATCATCGCATAAATGAGGGACTGTGTTATATCAGCTCATCACTGAAATGAACCCAACCAGTGGAAGAAAAAGGCGGCTGGATAAACAAACAACAGGAGAGATAGACGGACACGAAATTCAGAGAGCGTAGAGGGGTGGGGGGTGGGAGTGGGGATGGACAGGGGGGGGGGGGGGTGAAGAACGAATGTGGAATCTAGCAGGGAAGGATTAAGATTAAGATTACAATTATAGCCCCGTCGACAACTAAGGAGCAAGAAAGAGAAATACAGAGTAGTTAGAACATGGACGTGATTCTGCAAAGCAGGGACATGGGAAAAGGGAATAATATAAACGCACATATACATATACACACATAGCGCGCGCGCGCACGTACGTACTCATCTACGCAATAAGAGACCGGCAGATATAGGCAGAGAGCGAGAGAGAGAGAGAGGGTGTGGTGGTAGAGAGGGGGTGGTAGAGAGAGAGGTGGTAGAGAGAGAGAGAGGGAGAGAGAGAGAGAGAGAGAGAGAGAGAGAGAGAGAGAGTCTGTTCATATCTCTGACTAAGAAAGAGAGACAGACACACAGACGGACAGTGAGACACAGAGAGAGAGAGACAGAGACAGAGAGAGAGACAGAGAGAGAGAGAGAGAGAGAGAGAGAGAGAGAGAGAGAGAGAGGGGGGGGGGGAGAGAGAGAGAGAGAGAGAGAGAGAGAGAGAGAGAGAGAGAGAGAGAGAGAGAGAGAGAGAGAGAGAGAGAGAGAGAGAGAGAGAGAGAGAGAGAGAGAGAGACAGAGGATGTGGAGTGATTACATAAGTGAAGACACGAATAGCAAATTAGGAACGAATGTGGCAGGAAATACAAATAAATTGTAACAGCCCCATCTGAACCAACAGCTGCACGGGAATCAAAGAAATTGAACAAACAGTTGTTTGCAAGACTGGAAAAGATTCTACTGACTGGCAAAGTATAATATGTGTGTGTGTGGGGGGGGGGGGGGGGGGGGGGGGGGGGGGTGGGGGGGGGGGGGGGGGGGGGTGGGCTATATAAAAAGAAAGAGCACAAATAAGCAAAAATGTCATTGGAAGTAGAAGAACAATTGGTGTTTTACGTCCTCTCGGTCTGGAACAGACAAATAATTATGGGACATGTGTAAATACAAAGATGGTGGGAACGATACTGGAGGCAATGCCCGGAGGCAGTGCAACACCAGTAAAGTCCCGAATGTTTTAACAATACAGATAAGTGTAGCAGTAACCACGCCTCGGTTATACCTCATCGGCTATGGTACCGCCACGGTATTAAATTGGAAGTAGTGTTAGCAGCCCAACTCAAGAAGAAAAAGAACAAGTGCAACGCTGAGCGGCTGTAAAGTCCCCTCGCAGCATCGCCGAGCTACTCCGAAATCGGAATGTGTCGGCTGTACACACAGCGGGGAGACCATTGAGAACTGAAAACAGGACGCACGCACGGACGGATGGACGGCCGGAAAGAAGTGGGACATATCGGGCCTGTGACACAAACGGCCTAGGGCACAGCGGGCATATTCACAGAACAATAATCAGAATTTATTCATGACAACTGTGTTATAGACCATTCATCAAGAAATGTTG
>CM065706.1:22011613-22014113 GCA_017654935.2 Phymorhynchus buccinoides | reverse complement strand
TGAGCACTAGCAGTGATTAGAAAGAGGTCACTGGAGTGAGTGAGCGAGCGAGTGATTGTGAGTGACTGAGTGATTGAGATATAGGGAGAATAGAGACAGAAAGTCAGATAGACGAGCGAAGAGAGAGAGAGAGAGAAAGAGAGAGAAGAGAAGAGGAGAGGAGAGAGGGAGAGAGAGAGAGAGGAGAGAGAGAGGCAAAAAAGAGAATAGAGTAAAGAGAGAGAGACAGAGAGAAACGGAGGAGAGAGAACAAGATAGAGAGAGAGACTGAGATGGCCTTCAGATGACAAAGCGAGACAGAGACCAGGGTCACAGAGAGAGAGCAGAGTTCACTGAGAGGGTACGTCCGCTTGCAATAATAGGCCACCGTTCCCCATCAAAACAGAGAGGACAGAAACAATGAAACGGGGAGAGAAAGAAATAGTAGATCAAAGCATCAATTATGCACACGGGGAAACCAAGAACAATAACCCCTACCAGAACTCAATCATCGTCACGTTTTGCTTAACTGATTTTTCTCCCGTTCACAATTTACCGTAATCCTCATCTATATGGCGCGCCAAATATACAAAACTTTATCTATCTGTTCGATATAGTTTCGAAACTGTATCTATCAGTTTCAATAGAGTTTGAAAACCCTATCTAGCTGTTCGATAGAGTTTTAAAACTCTGTCGAACAGCTAGATAGGGTTTCCCCAAAATATCCCTATCGAGATATAGTTTTTTCTATCTTGATTTCTGATTCGTACATGGCTTCAGGCGACATGATTGTGGCCTTGGCAGGGCAGTGACCCGTGAATTTGAATAAATCAATAGGCCTAGGTCCCTACATGTAGTCAAACAAACATGGTAGCTGAACTATTTCAACGAGCGAATCTTACCGGCGTTTCATCTGTAATTGAAGCCACTAAACAAGTTCGTAGAATGCCACCTATCCTAATAGGCAAGGTGTAGGTCACAGTCAAAGATACTAATCCTATCTACCAATGAAATGCTTCGTTTAAAAAACAGTATCACAATGGCGCGTTCGAGGAGGGAGGATAGAGTTTTACGACGAGAAACTCTATTTAGCTGCTCGACAGAGTTTTGAAACTCTATCTAACTGCTGGCTATAGTTTAGAAATTGTATCTAACAGTTCGATAGGGTTTTTAAACTCTGTCAAACTGCTAGATAAGAGTTTTGGTCATCTATCTTGGGCGCGCATTCATCATCAGCAATTACAAGATCAACAACAAAATGACGAAAGAGGGAGTAGAGAGAGAGGGAGAGAGAGTGATGGGTTGTGTTCAAGGTGGGAGGGGAGTGGAGCGGCTAGAGAGAGAGAGAGAGAAGAGAGAGAGAGAGCGAGAGAGGAGCGAGAGAGGAGAGAGAGAGAGAGGATAGATAGAGAGAGAGAGAGAGAACAGATAGACAGACAGACAGACAGACAGACGGACAAACAAACATAATTTCCTTGTTGTCAGGTAATCAAGTGGGTCAACTTTAATTTCTAACAAAACTGCCACCTTTTGCAACTTTCATTTACAAGTTTATTAGGATAAATTCTAATTAGCATGATTGTTCCCCTTTTCAACATTAGACTGTGGTTTGGAGGTGTGTGTGTGTGTGTGTGTGGTGTGCATCGCTTGCATGAGTATGTGTGTGTGTGCGCATCCGTGTTGTGTATGTGCGGTGGCGTGCGTGCGGTGTTGTGTGTGTGTGTTTGTGTGTGTGTGTGTGTGTGTGGGTGTGTGTGTGTGTGTGTGTGTGTGTGTGTAAATGTTTTTTTAAGTTTTTTGTGTGTGAGTATGTGTGTGTGTTGTGTTTGTGTACGTGTGTGTGTGTCCTGTTGTCTGTGTGTGTCGGTCGTGTGCGTCTGTGTGAGTATGTTTTGTCTGAGTGAGAGAGATAGTAGAGAGAAGAGGAGAGGATAGAGAGAGAGAGAGGAGAGAAGAGTGAGAGACAGAGAGAGCTAGAGGCAGATAGTGAGAGAGAGAGAAATACACGACCGACCACACCGAGCAGACATAACAAAAAAAAAGAAAGACAAACAGTGCCGGAGAAACGACAGAGATCGAGTATAAGAGAAAGAGAGAGTTAGGCATAAAATGCCCATATAAACAAGTAATCAAGCACACGACACCACCCACAACGCACATTTCATCACGCACCACGACGCACCTCACCTCACTCACATCACGCGCGTGCTACGTGCACACCCATTGCTCCAGTATGATGATGTCACATGACAACGACAACGATGCTGATGATGACGCACGACGATCCATGACGAACTGATGATGATGACAATGATTACGTACAACGACGAAGATGACGACGACGGATGATGATGATGATGATGCACGCAACCCGTTAGACACGCAAGCACCTTACATTGTTCCCACCTCACCTGACACACATATACACACACTAGTACGCACGGATCAACAACAAACACTGACATACATACACACACCCAGAGTACAAAACACAATACACAAGCCCCACGACAAAGACACG
>CM065706.1:22007317-22011113 GCA_017654935.2 Phymorhynchus buccinoides | reverse complement strand
CCCCCCCCCCCCCCCCCCCCCCCCCCCCCCACCCCCCCCCCCCCCCCCCCCCCCCCCCCCCCCCCCCCCCCCCCCCCCCCCCACGCCACCCCTTTTCCTTCCTCATCAGTCACACCAAAAATCGCATGCAAAAAACACACAACAAAATGGGGTGGCACGCCTCTGGCTGCCCGCGACGCGCTCTCCATGTGGGAGCAACCCGATTTTCACAGAGATGCCTCTTGTGACTATAAAGTAACTAATACATAATACACACAACAAACAGACAGGAAGGACAAACAACAGGGCAAAACGTTGTCAAACTGCGCAATCCTGTCTTTTTGTTTCTGTGAAAATGATTTCACGTGAGAATGACTCATATTTTACAATACAAAATCACACACGCGCCTTTGCTGTTTTATCTCAGGTATCCCATCATCTTTTCTTTTCTTTAGGGCGATTTCCTACAGAATCTAAAATTCTCCATTAATGGTTTGATAAAAATTAAAACAAGTGCAACGCCGGGCGGCTGCAAAGTCCCCTCGCAGCATCGCCGAGCTACTCCGAAATCGGAATGTGTCGGCTGTACACATACATACAAACGCATCAAAACAGCACGTAACTACATAAGAACGCATGAAAACAGCACGTAACTGAATAGTTTTTTTTTATATATAGCCTTGGGGTTCGGACCCGTGATTTGAGCGCGCGCGATCATGCGCACACGCGCGCACAGAAAAAATCATGACAACTGTGTTATAGACCATTGATCAAGAAATGTTGAGAAAAAAAACTGCATTGAAATACATGCAAAACTTCGCGAGATATTAGCGATTATGTGTTTCGGGTTTTGAACCCCGTAACTGGCTCGACCTTGACCTTAATGTAAAACTAAATACATCAGTGGATAGCTTGCATCTTGGCAAACTAGTATACCAAATTTGATGATGATAGACTGAATAGTTTTTGAGAAAAACGGACGAATAGCCGGACGGACGGAGGCACGCCGGACACCGGACGGACGGACGGACGGACGGACGGGACAAGACAAAAACAATAGCTCCCCGAACCTTCGGCTCGGGGACTAATAAAAAATAAAAAAAAGAAGAAGAAGAAGGGGGGAATGTTTCCTATAACCCGGAGGGAGCCTCATCAATATTTTTAGCCTCCCCCCAAAAAATGTGTCTGACCCGAAGGGCAAAAGAACGAAATATCTTGACGACTGCCTTCAGTGGATTTATCACTGAAAGAAAGAAAGAAGGAACGAAAGAACAAAATCAAAAGGAGAAAGATAGCAAAAATAGACAGACAGACAGACAAATAGACAGAAAGGAGAGAATGAGAGAGTGAGAGGACGTCTTAGAGGAGTAGGGGTTGTGGAGGGGGGGGGGGGGGGCACACCTTGAGATAGAGAACGGGGGAGTGGGGGAGGGGGTGGGGTGGGGCGATTGACGTGAGTTATGCACGAAAGAAACACACAAGCCTTGAGGATGAGATATATGAGATAGAGAGAGAGAGAGCGAGACGAGAGAGAGAGAGAGAGAGTAGATACGAGAGAGAGAGAGATGAGAGGGGGCGGGGGGGGGGTGGGAGAGAGATGAGAGGAGGGAGGGTGAGAGAGAGAGAGAGGAGGAGAGGGGGGGGGGGGGGGGGAGAGAGGAGAGAGAGCGGAGAGATGATGACCGAGAGGAGAGATGAGAGAGATTTTGGCGGGGGGGGGGGGAGGGGGGGGGGTTGGGGGGGGGGGGGGGAGAGAGAGAGAGAGATAGAGAGAGAGAGAGAGGAGAGGAGAGAGAGAAATGGAGAGAGATAGAGAGAACGAACAAACGAAATGTTAATTATTCAGGGTAATGAGATAAGCTAATTAGTTACAGCTTTTTTTTCACTCAGCCCTGAGGCAAGCAACAAGAAAGCAACAAGCAAACAAAATTAAGAAGAAGAAGAAGAAGGAAAAAAACCTAGGAAAAGCAACAAATCATTAAAAAAAAAAAAAAAAACATATTAAGCAGCAAGAATAAGGGGAGATGGGGAATTGGGATTTTGAAAAAGGATACTGTAAAATTGCGTCTACTCGAGCAAACAGGTGATTATAGTCACAGGTGATTATAGTGGAGAGAGAGAGAGAGAGAGAGAAATGATTGAGAGAGAGAGAGATGAGAGAGAGAGCGGGGCGAGATGAGAGAGAGAGAGAGAGAGATGAGAGAGAGAGAGAGAGAGCTGAGGAGAGAGAGAAGAGAGAGAGATTGAGAGAGAGAGAGCAATGGTCATCATGCATCACCAAACAAGAGTCAGCAGCATAGACTTTGGTGAAAACCAACCTATCAATTAACCAGTCAACAGTCAGTTCAATCAATAGGCCTACCCACAATATTTTCAAAATCCATACATCGATTGTAAAATTCACTGTGTGTCTGTATGTCTGTCCACGCTGCAAGCAAACCGGGTAGCGAGTGGCCTTGCACTCAAGCCCCTGAAAGGAGGAATGGTGTAGTAGTAGTAGTGGTAGTAGATGAGGTGGAGGGAGGCGACCCTAAACATTTTTTTGATGAATGGGGAAAAAAAGAAAAAGAAAACGAAAGTAAGCGAGCAAACAGAAACATAAAACATTATAAGCGCAAAAGTATACTGTTTTTCGTTTTATTAAAATATATAAATATATTCACACACATGGACCGAACACAAGATGGCAATATTAACATTTCTTCCCCTCAAAACCAAAACGGTACAAGTGCAGTTGTAGTGCACGTGCACTATAACTTCACTTGCGACAAGTGCAGTTGTAGTGCACGCGCACTATAACTTCACTTGCGCTCCAAGTGTCAAGTGTACTATCTGGGACAGAAAATATTTGTTAATGTTTTGACGGAAAAAGTGATATTTTCATTCTTCAAATCCCCTATAGAGACAGCACTTTTTCCGTCTAAGATGGTTCAGATAGTGTTTTGAGGGGAAGAAATGTTAATATTGCCCACAAGATTATAAAAAAAAAGCCTAGTACCTACCTACCTACCTACCTACCCTAATTTCCAAACTGATGAAACTCCAAACAAACATTTTTTTTTTTGGTGTGGGGTAGGGGGGGGGGGGGCGTGGGGGGGGGGGGGGGGGGGGGGCCTCAGCACGCGAAGCGCAACGAGCCGGACCAGCGCTAGTGTTACGAATAACTTTGCTAACAATTAATGGTGTTCTGATTGTTAAAATTCTGTTGCAATAGCATGCATTGCTCAAAACCCATGTTAAAACATTACCTATTGAAACATTCTGAGATTATATGCCTGTCATTGTGCATTACTCATGACTTTCGTGCCAGTTGGTCATTAGAGGTTTGAACCGAAAAACCGGAGCTAAACTTTCGCGGTTCGAAAAACCGGTTCGAGTTGCTGTGAACCGGTTTTCTTTAACTGCAAACTGAAAGTAAGTTTTTTCTTAGAATAACGCATTCTTTTCGAAAAACAACACTGATTCTCAGCGGAGATTGGGTGTTTGTAAACCAAGAGTAGCTGTTTCTAGTTTTGTGGTGGTGTATGGCTTTGACTTTGAGTTTTGATGTTGAATGTGTGTGTGTCATAAAACATAAGTTTCTTTATTGTGCGCGTGTGTGTGTGTGTGTGTGCGTGCGTGTGCGTGTGCGTGTGCGTCGGTTGCGTGTGCGTGTGCGTGCGCGTGCGCTGTGCGTGCGCGTGCGCGCGTGGCCGTGCGCGCGTGTGCGCGCGTGCGTGTGTGTGAATATCCTGACAAATAAAACATGTGTTTGCATAGGTGAAACTAGTGATGCGAGTACTGGTTCAAACCGGTTCGAATATAGTAAAACCGGTTT
>CM065706.1:21969817-21992317 GCA_017654935.2 Phymorhynchus buccinoides | reverse complement strand
ATACAGGAGTGAGATCTGCTCAGACACGGCCATAATTATGAAGAAAACACTTGATGTAGATGACGGAAGACGGAGCATGATCACAATTATCATAGCATTCCCAAAAGGTCCAAACACAACCATAACAGAATCGCCATACTGTCTCATAAAATGTCGTGCTAACCTGTAGGGTTGATATAGTTCATACCAAGCATCATCACGTCCAAACTGGACTGTTGTCTCCACTGATGTGTTCCCGTCCATGACTCTAAACCTATTGGTGACTGGATTCACGCCAGAAGTTATTCACGTCAAAGGTTTTCAACGGTACTTTTTATCATTTAGCCTACAAATTTGCTGACAGCAGAACGTATGTAGAATATTTTCAATGAATGATACCAAAGCTGATCAGCAGCTCTACTGGTAGCATCCACTGCTTCTGTTGTTTGGATCAGTGTTGAACTTCGACTAACATGAAACTAGGTAGAGTATAATGGTGTCCACCCTACTGTGTGAAACCCATCTGTGCGAAGACCCTGCTGCATGAAATCGCTACTACGCAAATCGCTTTCACAAAATCCTACTGCAATAACTTTTTTGAAATTGTATGGATCACATAATTATTCAAGCTCAAAACTCCAGGTGCATGTCAACAAGCCGTGCCTTCCTTGACTGGACACATCGGCTTCATCCAAAATACTACAACACAAAATTTGGAGTGATTCTGTGGAATAGACTGTAAGACAATTGTGCAGACAGATTAAAGGACATGAATGATCATAACTTATGCGGGGTGGCAGGTGATTTATTATTACTAACATAGGATAACATTCGGTTAGTTTTAATCATTTTAGCAATTATGTAATTGTTCTTAGCCAAGAAAAGCGTTAGATACAGAATAGTTAAAAGAAGTGTGTGGGTTCCTCTGTTTTTACAATTCTCTAGAATCCCATGGTGGCCATTTTGAATATTACGCAGTAGCTAAAAATGCACAACATTCACAACTTGGCCTCCAACGGTTTTGGGATCAGAACCCTCCAAGCATGTTAGAAAAACTTACTATGTATCGCAAAACAAGGTATAGCTAAGGTTCACACATACTAAAACAATACAAACTAAAACAACAAAACTGTTGTTGAGCCCAGAGAGGGGTAAGGGGGTGTTTGGACACATTTGTCGTAAAAACATCCCAATTTTGGGGCCAAAATTGCGTCATTGCTTTCCAATCTTTTGGCCAAAATTGCGTCATTGTTTTACAAACTTACTTACAATGGACACTTTTCTCAAGTCTCACATTGTGCCCGGGTGGATCTTTTGTTGTTGTTGCTGTTTCAAATCAGTGAACTCCCTAAGCCGGAGCAAATAGCGCCCAAACCGGAAACCATATTTTTGGGCACCACAAAACCCAGAAGCCACATTTTGGGGCACTCCAAAAACCAGAAAAAGCAGTCCTCTGCTTGTAACTATTTATCTCGGTATATTGCTAGCTGTGGTAAGTGAGAGGGTAGCCTACATGAACAAATGGGAAACTTCATTGTAATAAGTAGGTCTCTACATTTCGAGGGGTGAATGCCAGAACTGTCTATCTGTGTTCTTTATTCCTTTTGAGATAGACCGTTCTGGCAGGCACCCCTGTTTTGTTCCTCCTTGCTGGAACGTTTCCAAGCGTTACATCTTTAATCATGAATTTTTGGGGAGTGATGTTAACCCAAGCTATCTTACACAATCTTTTGTGTGAGGTAAGATGTGAATAATTAAATAAGAAACTTGCTTCATTTTTATCATTTGGGAAAGGAAGTTGGATAAAAATGATATTGTTTGTATTTTACTATAATTTGAGTTTGTTGAGACGTTCTAATATTATTTACTTAATCTAATCATATTGTTGCTATGAAAAAGTGATGACTAAAATATACGGATATACGTCACGGGGTTACGTCATGGATAAGGCTTTGACATAACCTTATAACAGTTGAAGTTTTGGTTGCGTGCCTAGAGGAGCTATTTTTCATCTTCTTCTCTGTCTGTTACATTTTTTATTCAAGTTGTATTATTGTTTCGACCTAAAGTTTTACAAAGAAAAAATGTTATTATTATTCAACAAAACCGGTTGCCTACATAGCATTCATAGTGAAGCTTCTAGCTGGTGAGTAGATCGACTCCTGACTGTAATGTGTATCAACGTGGAGTGGAGTCCTGTCTTTGTAAAAGTTGTTCCTGTTCGAAATATGTCTTGTCTCCATCAACATCATTCATTTTTATATCATCATCTTTAAAATATAAATATTTAGAATAACTTATGATTATCGATGATGAGGAATCTGGAGAGGTGTTAATCATATATAAAGAAGTTATCGAAGAGACTATGACTGACCTTGAACAATTATCAATAATAGTAGATCAGTTATTAAGTGGGACAGGTTATTTTATATGTGTGCAGGGAGGAGCTTCTCTTCGTTTCTGTTCTTTGCTTTTAACCTGACGAACCGTGACATCTCTTCATTTATACTTCGTCAGCAGTCTCCAGTTTATCTTCACAACCTCCACCCGCAAATTATCGTCTCGTCATCGATCCCTCATTTGCTCATGCTCTTCTAACCCCCTAACACCCAACTCTATCCCATTCCCCTGTCCTGTTAATCTACGGTTCCATCAGCTGGGACGGGATCTGTTTCTACACGACTGCTGCGTGGTTTCTACATCCAACAGATTGGATCATCAGTGTCAGCCAGCATCGTGGAGCAAATCTTCCCGTGGACATCTGTGTTCAACGCCGTCGACGTGGTGTAATCACAACCTATGCCTTGAGTTGTGCATCATAATTGTGCGTCGAGGATAGTATCGCGGGTTCTTTGTGGTTTTCCTATATCAACAATATCAACGTGGGACCTCCACTGTGTGTGCTATGATTTAGTATCAAAAGAAGATTAATTATTTACCTTTACATAGTCTTGCTTATAACTTATTCTTATTTCGCCTATTTCGTCCATCATCACAAACATCATCTCTCATCCATCAGTTAAAGTAAAGACCCATCTCATTGACATCATCACAATCCATTCCAATATCATCCTTTATTTTCTTCACGTTCATTAAAAACAGAGTACACACTGGTAAGCAATCTAGTTTGTCGGGTTTTTATTTTCGTATGGAGAAAAAAGATTGGTTGCGTGAAGCTTTGATTTAGACCTTTTCCACCTCGTCTATCTTAGCTTTCCACCCAACCACTTTAAAACGCCACACTTGCATCTTGCTTTCATTGAGCTAAGGGATTTGGTGCAGTGGTGTCGTTGGAGCTTCATTCGTTAATAACAACTGATGGTTGTTTTTATTCCTTTATTGTATAATGCATGCAACTCTCTTTCTCTCTCTCCTTCCCCCTCTCTCTCTCTCTCTCTCTGTTTCTCTCTTAATAGATTCATGATTTATCAGTCAGATGTATATGTTATTGGTACAACTACAAACAATTAACACTGGTCGTTTACCAAGGAAATCATATGACATGCTATGTCACATAGACTCGCGCAGAAAAAAATAACTGGGTGCCAACGTGCAACCCTTTCTTCATGAACTAGGTTTTGATAATATTTAGGAATCCCAAGGAGTTGGTCAAGAAGGCCCATTCATTAAATCTCTCTGCCAAAGATTAATCGATTGCTGATGGCAAGACTGGAATAGTCATATTCAATCTAGTGACAGATTTAACACATACAAAAATTGTTCTTCTAGTCATTTAGTAAAAGCATATCTTACCCTAAATTCACGATTTATAATGGCTCAGCTTAGACTTGGTGTCTCTGAGATCAATGAACATTTGTATCGCTATATAGAACAGTGAATGACAATCAGCTCTTGTATCCTTTATGTAAGAGATATAATGAAGATGAGGTTCATTTTGTCTTAGTTTTTACAGCTTTGAATGACTTTTGCATAATTTATTCCCAACAAATATGGCATCTTCTGATGAAAGAACTGTGCACAATCTGTCTATGTATCTGTCTAAAGCATTCCAGTTGAGACAATGCATGTTATCGTAGATTATTAATTATTGCTATCTTTTGTGTCTGTTTTGCATGTTCTTTGAATTACATGGTATTATGAAACATGTACCATCTCCATTCATATGGGGCTTTCGCCTTAATTAATTAAAATGTCTGAAATCCGAAGTCTTGAGTCTCTCTCTCTCTCTCTCTCTCTCTCTCTCTCTCTCTCTCTCTCTCTCTCTCTCTCTCTCTCTCTCTCTCTCTCTCTCTCTCTCTGTCAATCAATCATTCAGTCAATCAGAAGCTTTTTTTTATGAAAGTTACAAACAACGTTGTCATGAACTGATGTTCTTCGTTTCCTGACACAAACTACGAAGCTCTTGCAGCATCTTCATCAGGTCAGCCCTGAATTTAGCATAAGTGAAGCAGTACAGGTAGAAGTTAACAGCACTGTTCATGTAGAACAGGAAATCACTGATATCATAGAACACTCTGTACAGTCCGCTGTGAATGGGGTTGTCCCAGTCCATATAATCATACATTATGATGCGTACAGCTAAAGGCGTTACCAGCAGGAAAAAACGAACACTCGCAGCAATCAAGGTGACGGTTAATGAGGACATTTTCTGTGGACCGGAATTACGGGTGGATTGTTGTGCGGGAAGACCGTTTCTTGTCCCCCTGACAGATGTCCACAAAAGAATGCTGTTGCTTATGACCAACATAACCATCGGCAAGAAATAGACGTGGACTATGCGCACATGAGGCAAGAACTCTGCCAGTAACCCAAACGGCTGACAAAACCCTTCTTTGATAGCATATTCTAAGAGAAGATGGTGATTCATGAGAGGCACAATGATACCCATGAAAGCAGCCGTAGCTTGAGACTTTCTCTTGGTCCATGTAGCGCTAACACGAAGTGGCCACAGCACAGACGCAGCTCTGAGCACGGTGAGTGTCACAAGCATGCATGACGACAGAGATTGCGCCGTGCGATAGGTCCACCGGTTGAACTTGCACTGCCAGGAGCTACGCGCACTGAAGTACATGATGCCTAACTGTCTGTAAAGCAAACGCTCCAAAGGCCCTATTATCAGCACCAGCTGGTCACTCAGGGACAACACTTTGAAGAACACGCTAAACCTGGACGCAGGAAGGCGACACATGATCAGCATTATGAGACAATTACCGAAAAATCCTAAAGCAAACACAACAGGGTCGCCTGTGTCTTTGATTTGATCAGCTACACCCATATAGGGCTGGCGTTGGGCACACCAAGCCGTAACGTTGCGTTCGGAACATTTCACCATTTTAATTTTCCTATGAACGTTTACAGTTCACACAGTGAGTTTTGTTGTTGTTATTGTTTCATTTTATTTTATCTGAGTAGTAAACACAGAAAACTGACATTCATATTGGGCAACAGATGACAACAAAAACTGTATTGAGAAAAGATAAACATATATCTACTCTTAGCATTGTGCGAATTAATGCAAATGTGAGGTTTCAATATTGTTACTTGAATGTTTCAACTACCTATAAAACGTTAAGAGAGAGAGAGAGAGAGAGAGAGAGAGAGAGAGAGAGAGAGAGAGAGAGAGAGAGAGAGAGGGAGAGAGAGAGAGAGAGAGAGAGAGAGAGAGAGAGAGAGAGAGGAGAGAGAGAGAGAGAGAGATCAGTACCCACTGTTTCTTGCAAATATGTTTTATTGTCTGTGTGCTTCTTTGTTTTGTTCTGTTTCAGTTGTTTTAACGGAGGGAGCACAAACGTTGATCGGTGTGAAGTCACAATCCATATTCTCTCACCCTGGTTTTCTGGCTTATGTATACCTGGGATAACCCCTTTTATCCCACCCCTCCCTTTTCGTCGTCTTTTTCTTCTTCATTAAATTTCATTTTCTCAGAACATAGAATAAATATACTATCTCAAAAGTGAAATTTATTATAGCAGCATGCATAATTTCAAACTTTCCTGAACAGATGACAAATTTGATCGTTTTCAAGCACACATGTGTGTACATGTGTGCACCAATGTTCACACATTTTAAGCTTTTTTATTTACTTCTGAATTTTTGCTGCCATGCTTTTACCTTATCCGTCTGTCTATCTTTCTGCTTCTACTAGTAAAATCTTATTATGCAAGTGTATTCTCAACAGGGTACATGGATCTGTATATTCATCCAAAACCTTTGGGAAAGCGAGGCGTCCTTTTGGCACTGCCTTGTAACTTCAATTTCATAATCCTTTTAAGCCAAACCTTAATCTAAATAATAATAATAAAGACATGCATATAGCGCACATTCTAGGCGAACTACTCATGGCGCTTTACGAAACCCTAATCTCTCGACATGCAAGATCATACCAGACATATCGAACATACTCAGACGCGCTCGCATTCCAATCCTCGCCCCTCACGCAAACACATATTTATAGACATACACACAACACATGTGCACAAATGCATTTGAAGGATTTGAGAACCAGTTGTGCAGCATTGTTTTGGATTCTCTGAAGTCTGTTAAGCACGTATTTGAGAAGGCCAGCGAGAAGAGAGTTACAGTAATCTATTTTAGAAAGGACAAAGGCACAGACTAAGATTTTGGTGGCACTGGTGGAGAGATAGTGATGAACAGAACTGATTTTATGAAGCTCAGGATAGGCTGCTCTGCAGATATTGAACACATGCTGCTGAAGGGAGAGGCTTTTATCTAAGGTGACACCAAGACTGCGGACAGAAGAGGCAATAGTGGTGTTGTTGACTGTGACAAAGACTGAAAGTGAGGAATCATTGAGCAGTTTTTAGGACATGCTAACATAAGTTCAGTTTTATCATCATTAAGCTGCATAAGTTAGTTGTGTGTCGTCCAAGTTGATACACCTCTGCATCGTCAGCAAGACTCTCATGTGACAAGCAATCTTGACTGACAACATCGGACGCAGGAGCAGCATAGAGCACGAAAAGAATAGGTCCCAGTACAGAACCCTGTGGCACACCATGCAAGAGGGCAGAAGGTTCTGAGCACAAGCCACTAACACAGACAGTCTGGCTGCAGTCAGATAAATAGCTCTCAAACCAGGCCTGGGCAAGGTCATGAATACCAAAATAATCTTTGAGTCAGCAAAGGAGAATAGAATGATCAATAGTGTTGAAAGCGGTGCTAAGATCAAGCAAAGCCAAGAGAGAAACTTTGTTTTCATGAAAACCTAGAAGGATATCGTTTACAATTTTGAGAAGGGCTGTTTCGGTACTGTTAAATTTTCTATAGGCAGATTGATGGGGGTTCAGAAGGTGCTTTTGTTCTAAATAATTATGCAAGTAGCTGACAAAGCACAACCTTTTCTGTGAGCTTTGAAAGATACGATAGATTGGACACAGGTCCATAGCGTTTCAGATTGTCATGATCCAGGAAGGGTTTCTTTAACAAAGGGCGGACAATAGCAAAACTATTGACAGAAGAGTAGGAGCCGGACAAGAGAGAATCATTCACAATATGAATAACACATGGTAGCAGGACACAAGGCCAGGGGCAGTAGATCTACAGGTGCAGCTCTGGGGCAGACGCACCGACCTGGAGAAGACAGAGGCCTCCGTCAAGGCGACAAACTTGAAAGTCTGACGTTGCCAGTTACATCGACCGCTGAAGAAGAAAATAAAGAAATGCCACAGGTAGTTTTCTTTCTCTGCGTTTCCTACATTTCTTTGTCAGTCGCTTTGGTCCACGTGAAAACCAAAGGGTTGATGTTGAACCCATAACGGTTCATCACACCCGATGAAGATTCTGTGAATCGAAACGTTGTGTTTCCTCTCCCCATGTTCCTTTTCTTACCCTTGTTTAAGTAAAGGGTTGAGGGCTGAGTTGAGCAGTAACACGACCACTGCCAGAGTACCAAGAACGATGTCCAGCTCATGAATACCTCCAGCAATCATCATGGTCACCACCCTGAATAATTATAAAGTTAAACGAGGCTTACCTGAAGTCGATGTTTAACTGGAATTATATTGAGTGTGCTGATGGGAAGAGGTATACACACTCTGACCAAGTGAAAACGTGAGATGCGCGCCCGCCGGATTAGCCAGACTTTAGCCACATGTGGTCCCTGATAAAGATCTAAGGGTGGGGATTTAAATATTTGAAGGGTGGGTATGTGTATACCTCTTCCCATCAGCACACTCAATATAATTCCAGTTAAACATCGACTTCAGGTAAGCCTCGTTTAACTTTATAATTATATCTCGTATGCTGATTGGTCAGAGGTATGCACACTTTGACCAAGTGAAAACGTGAGACTTCAGAGTCGGGGACCACATGTATTTAATATACAAACATATACGTGCTCACACTTTTTATCATAGCTCACCTTGCTAACTTATTTCGAAGTGGTTTTGCCAACAAAGCTGTCCAAGACTAATTGATTCAAGGACCTCCTTTGTTCTTTTGCACTCTCCTCTCTGCTGCTTTGCACAGTTTTGTGGTAGAATCTACTGAAAGTGCTTGCATTTGACCAGCCAGCGGCCTTGAGGACACAGTCCATTGATACGCCTCTGCTTATCATTGCTGTGGTGCTTGCGCTTCTAGTTGAATGAGGAGTGAATTTTGCTGTGTCCACACCAGCAACGCATAATACGGTTTTAATCCATCTAGAAATGGTGTCCCTGGACACAGCCCTGTATGGTCTCACACAAGTGATAAAAAGTTGTTTTCCAACCCTCAACTCTGCAGTCCTGTCTATGTACAGTTTCAGATGATGAACAATGCATAGTTTTTTGTTCTCAAAAGCTTCTATTTCCAGTGGCCTGACATGGACACCTGGTCTGGATTGTTTACGTAGTGAACTATATACACCCACACATTTAGTATTGTACATTTTTACATCGTCTATGGTCAGTTGGTGGATTGTCTGCCCTCTCTGACCTGACAACAATGCAAGGAGCATGACTGTTCTGTAAGTGAGTCTTTGCAAAGTCAATTGTTCTGCATATGGCCACTGCTCAAGCGTGTTTAGAACAATATCTACATCCCATGTTTCACTGTATTTTGGTAGTGCTGGTCTATTTTGAAACACACCTTTTACCACTCTACAAACAACAGGGTGGTTTCCAATAGAGTCAGAGTCTTTGGGGTTCAGAAACGCAGCGATAGCACTTCTAGCAAGATTAACCGTACTATAGCTAGCACCGTCTGAGTACAGTTTTGTGAGGAAATTAGAGACATGCACATAGTTAGGGTTTGTGATTTCATTTTCTCTTACAAATTCTAGCCATGTATTAATGTAAGTGTTGTACGACATTTGAGTATTAGGCCTCCATGAGTTTACGACTAGATTGGTGCATTCTGTGGTCAATCCTGCTTTCATGAGCACTGGCCTGAGACTTTGCAGACCAGCAGATCCAGTCGGCGTTTCTGAAGAAGTGGGTGGATCATTGTGGGGTGGCTTGGAAGATGAAGAAGCCTGTGACGACCCACAAGTTTCACAGGACGGTTGCACATGAGGCGTTGTATCACGGGGTACCAGGGTTGTGTTGGCCAATCTGGAACTACCAGGATCCCCGTGGCTTTTTCCCATTGAATTTTCTGTGCCACCCGACTGATGATGCTGAAAGGTGGGAAAGCATAGAAATTTAAGTCTTTCCAAGAGAGTGAAAATGCATCAATTGCTTCTGCTTTGGGATCTGGTCTGTAAGAAACAAATCTCTTCATCTGATGGTTAGTCCTGGATGCAAATAGATCAATTTCTGGTGAGACCTGCAAGCGTTGGCAAGCATCCTGTAAGGCTGCCTCATCCAATTTCCATTCTGCGTCCAGGTTGGTGCGTCTGGATTCTTTGTCAGCTTCAGTGTTCAAAACATCTGGAATATGAGCAGCACTCAACCACACATTATGCCTCACACACCATGCCCAAATGGCTCCTGTAATGTCATTGCAAGCATCAGAGTGGCTTGTACCCATTTTGTTTATACAGCTCACTGCGGTGGTGTTGTCAATCATGAGTCTGACATGCTTATTGCTCACAGTGCTCTGAAAACATTTCAAGGCAAACAACACTGCTTTCAGTTCTAAGTAATTTATGTGAAAGTCGGTTTCACCAACCAACCACTCTCCGCCCGAAGATACGCCTTCGCAGTGACAGCCCCATCCTGTAAGACTAGCATCTGTTGTGACCACAATGTCGGGTTCACCTTTGCAAATGTCATTTTCTGCCGTTCCAATGTTCCCGGTCCACCATTGTAGCTCTGAAAGGCTATCTGGTGATAAGAGCATGAACTGATCAAAATCTCCTCTACTCTTTTTCAAAGCTGCAGGTTTTTTTTCTAGCTGGCGGTAGTGAAGTGGTCCAAATTTGACTGCCGGAAAGCTGGCCACCATTTTCCCAATGACTCGGGCCATTTCTCTGATCTTGCATTTATTTCTCCTTAGAAGCTTCTCGCAATCATTCTGCAAGCCTGTCTTCCTTTCCTCAGTGAGTCTCACCTTCATATCCACTGAGTCAATTATTACACCTAGATACTGGATTTTTGTACTTGGTTCAAATACTGATTTTGTTGGATGCACAATGAACCCCAGCTTTTGAAAAAGAGTAGCGGTGTCAATGACATTCTGCATGCAGGCTTGTCTTGTAGCCCCTACCAGCAATGAATCATCTAAAAAAGATGTTGATATGTGGCCCTCCTTTCTGAGCCAAGCGAACACTGGTTTTAACAGTTTGGTGAACCACCGAGGTCCCGGAGCTAGTCCGTTTGGTAGTATATTGTATTCAAAACGTTGGTCTTTCCACACAAACCTCAGGAATTTTTTGTGTTCCTCATGAATGGGCACCGAATAGTACGCATCTTTAAGATCTATTGATGCCATGAAACAATTCTTATGGATAAGCGTCAGAGCTGTATTGAGTGTTTCTATTTTAAAATGGTGGTAACAAACTTCTGAGCTGAGTCTACTTAGATTCATAATCATACGATGTGTTCCATCTTTCTTACTTTTAGTAAACACAGGGGAGAGTACTTCGCCTTCAGTGTGACTACATTGGGAGATGACACGCTTTGAAATGAGTTTTTTTTTACTTCTGAGTCAATGATCTGGCATTCACTAGGACTGACAGCTGGCGTTTTGTTAGAAGACAAGTTACTAAGAGTTCCTACAGGACAATTTATCTCTATCTTGGCTCCTTGAATCATTTGCAAAATCTCAGAATCAGACGAAATCTGTGCCCATTCATGATGAAAAAAACATCAGCCTTCCTGCCACAAAACTATCCACATCAGCCTCAAAAGATCGTATCAAGCTTCTCACCTTTTCAGCTAGTGATAGGGAGACCAGCGGGAGTTGTGGCCCTTGTAGTGGCCTCGCCAACGTTTGTGATGGCCCCACTGCTGCCGTTTGTAGTGGGGAAACCCCCAACTTTTCCCTAAAAAAACGCCACGCCGGCTGGAACCACTTTCGCTTTGTGCAGAGCCATGGGCTTGATTTCCGCCTTGGGGTCAGTATGGCTTCTCTGGCTGGGCACAGCTCGCTGCTATCTGTTCAGATTCTTTGATCTCTTTGAGCGAAATGCCTAGATCATCCCCAAAGAGCTGTGACGTGATGGGGACTGATTCGTCACAAAGTTTTGGTTTGCTGAGATACGGTCGAAGAGCATGGCGACGGCGGAAGGATATCTCATGAGATGCATGTGCGCAGAGAGCAATAGAATCTGTGCAGTTCTGTACCACACCCGCCATTTTTTCACTCAGTTTCGAGTCTGTAGAGAGAATGACGTCACACGCTCGCGCAGTGGCAGTGGCAGCTTTGATGATCGCACGCTGAATGTGCTGATACTTCAAATCTGTTCTCACAGCCGTGTCTGGAAGTTTGTTCCAAATTCCCGGGTTGACAATTGGCACAACGAGGTGTGCGCAGTTTTCCGGTCTGTTGTAGATTTCAAATTTCTTCTTTTGGTCTGCAGCTTTGAGTTTCTCCTTGAAGCGACCGTCAATTATTTTCGCCAGTCCTGGTAGCACTTTTTCACCAAGTTTCTCTTCTTCCGAATCGATCTCTGCCGCGATCCTTTCTAGTAATTCAATGTCGTGATCGACTTCTTGATGGTCCGGTTCTTGAGTGCTGTATGTTTTCACCAGATTCTCTTCTAAATCGTCAAGATTCGATTCTTCATCATTGACAACAATGGTGTTGTCCGGTTCGGATGAGCGAAACGACCGCGCTTTCTTTGGGTCCGAGATGGCACGATGAACAAGGTTGCCGAGAGCCTCGAATTTCTTTGACCAATTTGCATCCAATTCTTGCACCATTTTCATAATATCCTCGGGTTTAGGGGCTATGGGTTCGGAAATGCCCTCCCGCGAACTCAGAGAATCCATGACTTCTGGTAGAGCCACGAAATTGACCGCTGAATAGGGTTGACCGGTTATTAGTTCAGTAGGCTTCTGAGAAGAGCCGACCGGCCAATTTAGATTCCCAGTGCGAGTCAAACGATGGTAATGAATAAAGCAGTCTCTTGAAATGTGAAATGAAAACACTGACCTGATTTCCGATGAGTAGAACGTCACAAACACACACACATAGAATTTAGACCATTTTTACAAGCTTAAACAACTTAGGATGGGACAATAACTAAAACAGAAAACTTATATTCTACGGAGCACTTCTGGCTGTGTCTGGCACCTCCGGAATCCTGGCGCGAACTGGCTAATCCGGCGGGCGCGCATCTCACGTTTTCACTTGGTCAGAGTGTGTATACCTCTGACCAATCAGCATACGAGATATAATAATTAATAATTAATAATGCTTACATAGCGCATAATCTTGCAAAGCAACTCAATGCGCTTTTCACTCACCATTCGTACAAACATTTCTATAATTACAGCTTAGAAAATAATATACAGTCTTGGTCCAGTTGTTTGTGTCGTTTTAGGTTGGTCGACATGACTGCGCAAAATCATGAGTATACTTTTAAAAATCACAGAAAATCAGTTAATTGCTTGATCACCTTAGCATTTGGGGAGGTGCTTTTCATTATCTTTAGTCTGTGGATCTTGTAAGGATTAGGTGCTTGGTGGCTATGATGTCGTCATGACGTCAGCGTGCACGCCCTGTAAAATCAGACGTGGTCCTAAACTTTTGACCATTTAAACAAAGCCTGCTTACTGTTTTCTTTTCAACAGAAGCCGGCCGTTTATGGACAGATTTAGATTTGGGCTCTCACACTGCAACAGCAAGATCGTAGACGATGTAACGACCTTGATGACTTCAACCTTGGTGTCTAACATGTTCGACTACAGTATTTATCTCTCACACAGCAATATGCCGTGAGTTTCACACGACTGGATCTTTACATATCCAATGTACATCAAACGTTCAGTCGAATGAAGCTCACAACCAAAATCTTTCGGCTATTTTGGACAGTTTAATTTAAACATCAATGACAACATTTGTTGGTAATACATAACGTACAAATGCCGGAACTTACACTCGCTATAGTCCTGAGAACGCATCTCAACCATCCACCCACCCGGTATTCAGGTGTTACAAAACAAATAGTGAACCCCGTACAAACATTTTGGTACTTGGTATTTGGTATTTCTAGTCACACAGACTTATCTCTGTGAAATTCGGCTGCTCTCCACCGCAAGTGCAGCGCCTACCCTTTTTGTTGGGAGGGGGGGGGGGGGGGGTGAGGGTGAGGAGGGGGTGTGGGCACACTTGGAAAACCTAGCTATCAATTTGGCCATACCAGGCAGCGGGATTTCTCCCTGCTCTTACTGACTTTCAAGAGCCGTGGGATTTTTACGTGCGTAAAGCGCACGGGCCAGACTAGCTTTAAGTCCCCATCCGAAGGACTGGACGTTCAGTTCGATTTTCCTGGTCGAACGAGAAAGAAAGGGCGAGGCCGGGATTCGAACCCGTGTCACTCACGTTGCAGTCACGCATTACATTTTGGCAAGCGAACGTCTTAACCCACTCTGCTACCTTGCTCTCTGAGAGAATGAGACCTTGGTCAACAATCTCCGGAGAAAATTGACCCAGATCACTTTTCTACTGACACTGCCGACTCCTGTCACGCCTTCACAGGATCGACCTGTCTCATACCAGAGAGTGCCCCCTGCATCCATAAGTCATAAGTCATAAGTTTCTTTATTTCCCATTGGCATTGTACAACGCACATGGAAACTTGTCTTCCACCATGTAAAATAAAAGATGAGACAGATCAAAATGCAAATATTAAATAAAAAATGTGAAGCATAAATTTACATTAAAACAAATATGTAACTCTCACACCACACCCAATTATTCATCAGCTCTCCGTTATCTTGCTCACTCATCATGCAACCCACCACCAATTCCGCCTTCATTTTTAGCCCTTTTTTTCTTTTTTTTCATCCTTTCCTCTCTTTGTTTTTACTTTGTTCCTTTTCTGTTTTATGTCCTTTTTCTTTTTTCGTTTTTTTCTTCTCCCCCCCCCCCCCCCCCCTTTGTTTTAAGTAGGCTTTCCCCCCCCGCTCTCTTTCATCCTATTGTCTGTGTGGCTGACTAAGATGGACATCCACTGGCATCTACTCCCCTGAACACATCCTCCAAGGGTGCCCCACATACTATGACACCAGATGTCAAACCTGGCCGGAAAGAACGGAGCTCCAACAGAAGCTGTGGGGGACCCACAGAGGTGCTGAAAAGGACGACAGACTTCGCCCTCAAGACCGGGTTGGCGATTTAGGCGTGACCTGGGAACACAGACGAAGAAATTTTCTACATTTGTGTAGAGCACCTTTCTGTGGGGGACATTGGAGAGAGAGAGAGAGAGAGAGAGAGAGAGAGAGAGAGAGAGAGAGAGAGAGAGAGAGAGAGAGAGAGAGAGAGAGAGAGAGAGAGAGAGAGAGAGAGAGAGAGAGAGAGAGAGAGAGAGACGCATACGCATACGCACGCACACGCTCACGCGAGCGCGCTCACATAGTGAGTGGGGGGGGGGGGGGTGAAAAGTGAAAGTGAGCGAGAGACAGAGAGAGAGAGACACATGAAGAGAATGAGGAAGACAGAGAGACAGGCAGACAGATAGACAGACAGACAGAGCAGAGCAAAGCCAAGGCAGAAATTGGAGAGAAGAAGAATGGTTTATTCATAAGGATTTGTGTTCTCGTGAATGGAAGAGTGAAGGCATGCCACATTCATTGACACAACTACAATCAATATTGCTACAGTAAATCATACAGGGGAGAGAGAGAGAGAGAGAGAGAGAGAGAGAGAGAGAGAGAGAGAGAGAGAGAGAGAGAGAGAGAGAGAGAGAGAGAGAGAGAGAGAGAGAGAGAGAATACGAATACGAATGTTGTATTGAGGGTAAAAACGATAAGCTAAAATAGCTGCTTCGCACCTTGCTCTCTCACTCACACATTCATGCCATGCACCAAGCAAGACAATTTGACATAAAACAATCAAGTCAAAAAATGGAACCAAAATTGGCACATGAAATAATTGAAATAGAATTTAAAAAATGGGAATTAAAAGCAAACATGGATAATAATTAACAATTATGAACAAGAATTGGTGGTTTAAATGAGAAACTTAGGACGCGCATTTGACTGCCAGGGGGCAATCACACCAGATACAGAGACAGACAGAGAGAGAGAGAGAGAGAGAGAGAGAGAGAGAGAGAGAGAGAGAGAGAGAGAGAGAGAGAGAGAGAGAGAGAGAGAGAGAGAGAGACAGACTGACAGAGACAGATAGACAGACATACATACAGACGGCCAACAAACAAGCAAGCTCACAACAAGAGTGAAGTGACGTTATTTAATTCATAAGAGACAAAACAAAACAACCGGATATTTTGGCGAATGCACCTTTATCAACATAAACACACAAGAAAACAACAAAAACAGCAAACAGCAAAGATAGCAAACGAGAAAAGAAAAAAACAAGTGCAACGCCGAGCGGCTGCAAAGTCCCCTCGCAGCATCGCCGAGGTACTCCGAAATCGGAATGTGTCGGCTGTACACATACATAAAAACGCATCAAAACAGCACGTAACTACATAAGAAGGCATCAAAACAGCACGTAACTGAATAGTTTTGTATATATAGCGTTCGGGTTCGGACCCGTGATTTGAGCGCGCGCGATCACGCGCACACGCGCGCACAGAAACATTCGTGACAACTGTGTTATAGACCAGTCATCAAGAAATGTTGTGAAAAAAACTGCATGAAAATACACGCAAAACTTCGCGAGATATTAACGATTATGTGTTTTGGGGTTTGAACCCCGTAACTGGCGCGACCTTGACCTTAATGTAAAACTAAATAAATCAGTGGATAGCTTGCATCTTGGCAAACACGTATACCAAATTTGATGATGATAGACTGAATAGTTTTTGAGAAAAACGGACGGACGGACGGACGGAGGCACGGAGGCACGCCGGACGGATCAGACAAAAACAATAGCTCCCCGAACCTTCGGCTCGGGGACTAAAAATACTTCCCCTCTACAATCCAATCTGTAAATGACAGCCAGACAGACAGACAGACAGACAGACAGACAGACAGACTGAGACAGACTGAGACAGAGAGACACAGACACGCAAGCAGACAGATTGACAGAGAACTAGAGAGAGAGATGAAATAATAAAGAAGACTAAGAAAATAGCAGTCTGTAATTCTGAAAATAACCGATGATTGACATCAATGGAATTGTTTATTTTCAGGAAGGACAGAAAGGAAGGCAGACAGACAGACAGACAGACAGAGAAAGAGGGCGAGAGAGAGAGAGCGAGAGAGAGAGAGAGAGAGAGAGAGAGAGCGAGAGAGAGAGAGAGAGAGAGGGGGGGACAGACAGAGAGAGAGAGAGAGGGGGACAGAGAGAGAGAGAGAGAGAGAGAGAGGGACAGAGAGAGAGAGAGAGAGAGAGAGAGAGAGAGAGAGAGAGAGAGAGAGAGAGAGAGAGAGAGAGAGAGAGAGAGAGAGAGAGAGAGGACAGATAGAGAGAGAGGGAGAGAGAGAGAGAGAGAGAGAGAGAGGGACAGAGAGAGAGAGAGAGGGGGACAGAGAGAGGGAGGGACAGAGAGAGAGAGAGAGAGAGAGAGAGAGAGAGAGAGAGAGAGAGAGAGAGAGAGAGAGAGAGAGAGAGAGAGAGAGAGAGAGAGAGAGAGAGAGAGAGCGCGAGAGACGCTTCAGAAACATTTTTATTTGACAATGGCCTAATTAAGCCTTCATGTTAAGAAGGTACACAGTACTTTGAAACAGCGCCGATTAAGCAAACATATTAAATAATAATGAATGCATAGAAACGAAAGCTATTGCATCAAGCAAAGAAAATCATTCAAACCTAAGATAACGTACATACACACATGCACGCGCGCGCACGCACGTACACCTCACACCCCCAAACACACGCATATTCCACACAATCAAATTACGACGACTTGGTTGGCAACAATGAGGAATTTTGAACATTTTAGACTTGTGCACATGTGCTCAAATACATTAGTATTACCATTCTAATTATTACATTACCGTCTTAAAAACGGTTTTTTAAAAATTGTAACACAAGGACGTTAAATGCAATTTAAACATGTGCTATGCATTTACGTACACTATTCCTGTTGTCACCTTCACAGCCAACGTGTGTTTCACTGTACATACAAGAATGAAAATAACGAAAATAACAACAAAGTTTGAGAGAGAGAGGCAGAAAGAGAGAGAGAGAGAGAGAGAGAGAGAGAGAGAGAGAGAGAGAGAGAGAGAGAGAGAGAGAGAGAGAGAGAGAGAGAGAGAGAGGCACACAGACAGAAACAAGGCGAGACAGAGCATGAAAGAAGAAGAGACATAGAGACAAAGAAAGGCATAAACAAAACGAGAAACAGACACACAGAAGAATGAAAGAAGAAGAGACAAAGAGAGACATAAACAAAGAGAAAAACAGACATACAGACAAACAAATGAACAGAGAGAGTGAAAACGAGAGCGACACAGAGGGAGACAGAGAGAGAGACAGAGAGACAGAGAGAGGGAGACAGAGAGAGAGAGAGAGGAAGGGATTTTCTGGAACTTGAATGATGTGATAGCTGGTATCAGTGTAAATGGTGTAAATCATGAGGATATCATCAATCATCGCATAAATGAGGGACTGTGTTATAGCTCATCACTGATTAAGGGTTTTTTTTTATCTGTGGCGGTACCATAGCCGATGAGGTTTAACCGAGGCGTGGTTACCGCTACACTTATCTATTATTGTTAAAAACTCGGGACTTTACTGGTGTTGCACTGCCTCCTGGCATTGCAGCCAGTATTGTTCCCGCCATCTTTGTATGTACAAATGTCCCATATGTGTCTATGACCGAGAGGACGTAAAACATCATTTTCATCAGCTCATCACTGAAATGAACCCAACCAGTGGAAGAAAAAGGCGGCTGGATAAACAAACAACAGGAGAGATAGACGGACACGAAATTCAAAGAGCGTAGAGGGGTGGGGGTGGGGATGGGGATGGGAGTGGGGGGGATGGACAGGGGGGGAGGGGGTGAAGAACGAATGTGGAATGCAGGGAAGGATTAAGATTAAGATTAAGATTATAATTATAGCCCCGTCGACAACTAAGGAGCAAGAAAGAGAAATACAGAGTAGTTAGAACATGGACGTGATTCTGCAAAGCAGGGACATGGGAAAAGGGAATAATATAAACGCACATATACATATACACACATACACACGCGCGCGCGCGCGCACGTACGTACTCATCTACGCAATAAGAGACCGGCAGATATAGGCCAGAGAGCGAGAGAGAGAGAGAGAGAGGGTGTGGTGGTAGAGAGGGGGTGGTAGAGAGAGAGGTGGTAGAGAGAGAGAGGGAGAGAGAGAGAGAGAGAGAGAGAGAGAGAGAGAGAGAGAGAGAGAGAGAGTCTGTTCATATCTCTGACTAAGAAAGAGAGACAGACACACAGACGGACAGTGAGACACAGAGAGAGAGAGACAGAGACAGAGAGAGAGAGAGAGAGAGAGAGAGAGAGAGAGAGAGAGAGAGAGAGAGAGAGAGAGAGAGAGGATGTGGAGTGATTACATAAGTGAAGACACGAATAGCAAATTAGGAACGAATGTGGCAGGAAATACAAATAAATTGTAACAGCCCCATCTGAACCAACAGCTGCACGGGAATCAAAGAAATTGAACAAACAGTTGTTTGCAAGACTGGAAAAGATTCTACTGACTGGCAAAGTATAATATGTGTGTGTGTGGGTGGGGGGGGGGGGGGGGGGGGGCTATATAAAAAGAAAGAGCACAAATAAGCAAAAATGTCATTGGAAGTAGAAGAACAATTGGTGTTTTACGTCCTCTCGGTCTGGAACAGACAAATATTATGGGACATGTGTAAATACAAAGATGGTGGGAACGATACTGGAGGCAATGCCCGGAGGCAGTGCAACACCAGTAAAGTCCCGAATGTTTAACAATACAGATAAGTGTAGCAGTAACCACGCCTCGGTTATACCTCATCGGCTATGGTACCGCCACGGTATTAAATTGGAAGTAGTGTTAGCAGCCCAACTCAAGAAGAAAAAGAACAAGTGCAACGCTGAGCGGCTGTAAAGTCCCCTCGCAGCATCGCCGAGCTACTCCGAAATCGGAATGTGTCGGCTGTACACACAGCGGGGAGACCATTGAGAACTGAAAACAGGACGCACGCACGGACGGATGGACGGCCGGAAAGAAGTGGGACATATCGGGCCTGTGACACAAACGGCCTAGGGCACAGCGGGCATATTCACAGAACAATAATCAGAATTTATTCATGACAACTGTGTTATAGACCATTCATCAAGAAATGTTGTGAAAAAGCTGCATTGAAATACATGCAAAACTTCGCGAGATATTAGCGATTATGTGTTTTGGGGTTTGAACCCCGTACCTGGCGCGACCTTGACCTTAATGTAAAACTAAATACATCAGTGGATAGCTTGCATCTTAGCAAACTAGTATGCCAAATTTGATGATGATAGACTGAATAGTTTTTGAGAAAAACGGACGAATAGCCGGACGGACGGACGGACGGACGGACGGCCGGACGGAGGCACGGACGGACCAGACAGAAACAATAGTTCCCCGAACCCTCGGCTCGGGGACTAACAAACTATACCTGTACCGTGTTTCACGAGATACTGGTTTAGCCAGACGGAGACTCCCTGTGCCTTATGATATTACTAATACTATAATAAGGAACTATAATGACAAAATCAGACGTTTAGGCAAAATGTAGAGGGTGCGCCTTATTATGTTGCTAATAGTATAAGGAACTATAATGACAAACTCAGACGTTTAGGCAAAATGTAGAGGGTGCGCCTTATTATGTTGCTAATAGTATAAGGAACTATAATGACAAACTCAGACGTTTAGGCAAAATGTAGAGGGTGCGCCTTATTATGTTGCTAATAGTATAAGGAACTATAATGACAAAATCAGACGTTTAGGCAAAATGTAGAGGGTGCGCCTTATTATGTTGCTAATAGTATAAGGAACTATAATGACAAAATCAGACGTTTAGGCAAAATGTAGAGGGTGCGCCTTATTATGTTGCTAATAGTATAAGGAACTATAATGACAAAATCAGACGTTTAGGCAAAATGTAGAGGGTGCGCCTTATTATGTTGCTAATAGTATAAGGAACTATAATGACAAAATCAGACGTTTAGGCAACAATTTAGGGGGGGTGCCTTATAGTAGATGCGCCTTATAGTTCGTAAAATACTATGTCTGATCGATGCGGATCAACTATACTGGTCTCCAAAAGTTAAGGGCCGGCTTCTGTTTTCAGTAGCTTGATATCTATTTATTGTACACTAAGACAACAATGAAGAAAATGGCAAAACTTAGGCTACTCAATAACTTTCCTTCCTGTTGCACGTGCCTGAACCAGTTTTGCAGACATTGCAGTACAGCAACAGCGTTTTCAGGTACGCTTAAAATGTGGCAAATTCACGAGAATTTCCGAAAGTTTGGTCTCTTTTCGCTGAAGAATCAGGGCTGATGCAGGTTTCTTGCCTATTGCACGTGCAAGGCATGACTGTAGTGAACACTGCTGAGCAACAGTTAGACACGAATGTGTATTTAAGGGCGGCAACCAGAGCTCTCAATAAGCATGCCTCCAAGACAGAAGAGAGAAGATCGTTCTTCCGGCCCTTAAATTTTGGAGACCAGTATATTAAGAACAACAATAACCTGGTTGTGATATGTCGGTATGATCAAAATCAGACGTTTAGGCAACAATTTAGGGGATGCGCCTTATAGTTGTAAAATACTACGTCTGATCGATTCGGATCAACTATTAAGAACAACGATAACCTGGTTGTGATATAATAATAGTAATAATAATAATAATTGGAATTTATATAGCGCTCTTTCTCACATGAGCTCAGTGCGCTTTACATTGATAACAAGAACAGTAAAGGCAAACAAATAATTAATCATTAGAAAGTAAAATAAGCACGCGCGATGCTTGCACGCAACGTTCTCTTACTTCCTTACACACACACACACACATACACACGCACACGCACGCACACGCACGCACGCACACGCACGCACGCACGCACACGCACACGCACACACACACACACACACACACACACACACACACACACACACACACACACATACACACGCATATACACACACATACATGCGCGCACACACAACAACAACAACATACAGTATTTATACAGCGCTGAATCTTGATAGAAATCAAATCAAAGCGCACACACACGTTAGCATTCAAAGCGCATTCAAACACAAACGCAATACAACGCGAACACACACAGATAACATAAATGGAATATAGCAGAAACAGACCTAATGGCAAGAGAGAGAAGATAAAGAGAGAGGAGCTTTAATGACGGGGGAACAGGTGGGTTTTGAGGTTAGCTTTGAAAGCAGAGAGGGTCGGTCGCTGACGGAGGGAGAGCGGAGTTTGTTCCAGGAGGTCGGTCCTGAGACAGCAAAAGAGCGCCGACCAACAGTTGAAAGCTTATACCTAGGGATCTGGAGAGAAAGAGGGTCAGAAACTGAACGTAAAGTGCGAGCTGGCGTATAGATGGAAATATTGTCACAGAGGTAAGATGGAGCAGCTTACACACACACTCACACACAATTAATTATACAAGAGTAAAATAGTTACAGTATGAACATTTTAAGAAGAAACATAGAGACCACATTCACATTCTCAATCAAGTTTGAATACAATACTGCAACTTGAAATAAAATCATACTGCCATCGACATACCAATTACATGACTAATTATAATAGACAAATTTTGCAAAAACAAAAATACCCTTCTACCTCATTTACAAGCATTTAAAGTTTACAAAACGTAGACATTCTACATACAAAATACGAATTATAAAATAATTGTAAATACATTTTTTTACAAGATTTCTGCGATAAAACGGACCCCCCCCCCCCCCCCCCCCCCACACACACACACACACACACACACACACACACACACACACACACACACACACACACACTAATCAATCATAATATGTCCGAAACAAGTGAGTTTTAAGGGCAGAG
>CM065706.1:21928635-21931135 GCA_017654935.2 Phymorhynchus buccinoides | reverse complement strand
GCTGGTGTTGGTGAGCAATATTCCGCTCCCCCATTAACCCTTTCATCGCTGGTGTTGGTGAGCAATATTCCGCTCCCCCATTAACCCTTTCATCGCTGGTGTTGGTGAGCAATATTCCGCTCCCCCATTAACCCTTTCATCGCTGGTGTTGGTGAGCAATATTCCGCTCCCCCATTAACCCTTTCATCGCTGGTGTTGGTGAGCAATATTCCGCTCCCCCATTAACCCTTTCATTGCTGGTGTTGGTGAGCAATATTCCGCTCCCCCATTAACCCTTTCATCGCTGGTGTTGGTGAGCAATATTCCGCTCCCCCATTAACCCTTTCATCGCTGGTGTTGGTGAGCAATATTCCGCTCACCCATTAACCCTTTCATCGCTGGTGTTGGTGAGCAATATTCCGCTCCCCCATTAACCCTTTCATCGCTGGTGTTGGTGAGCAATATTCCGCTCCCCCATTAACCCTTTGATCGCTGGTGTTGGTGAGCAATATTCCGCTCCCCCATTAACCCTTTCATCGCTGGTGTTGGTGAGCAATATTCCGCTCCCCCATTAACCCTTTCATCGCTGGTGTTGGTGAGCAATATTCCGCTCCCCCATTAACCCTTTGATCGCTGGTGTTGGTGAGCAATATTCCGCTCCCCCATTAACCCTTTCATCGCTGGTGTTGGTGAGCAATATTCCGCTCCCCCATTAACCCTTTCATCGCTGGTGTTGGTGAGCAATATTCCGCTCCCCATTAACCCTTTCATCGCTGGTGTTGGTGAGCAATATTCCGCTCCCCCATTAACCCTTTCATCGCGGGTGTTGGTGAGCAATATTCCGCTCCCCCATTAACCCTTTCATCGCTAGTGTTGGTGAGCAATATTCCGCTCCCCCATTAACCCTTTCATCGCTGGTGTTGGTGAGCAATATTCCGCTCCCCCATTAACCCTTTCATCGCCATGTCACTGAAAGGCATCAAATGAGGGTCTGGTATCCAGTGACCTTATGTTCTTAATTTTGGGGAGTAAGGATATGTCCTATTTTATGCATGTCACAGAGGAATCCCCAATATTGCTGACAGACTCTTTTCTATACCCAGGTAAGTGTAATGGAAAGTTTTAGCTGAAAAATGGCTAGCGTTGAAAGGGTTTTAACCCTTTCACCGCCAGCCATATTTCAGCCAAATATGTTCATTAACTTTACCTGGGTAGATACAAAATCCATCTGCAGTATTAGGGATTCTTCTGTGACATACATGTCTAAAATAAGGTCTATCCTTACTTCCCAAAACTAAGACAATAGGATCTTTGGATAATATACCCCCAAAGGTTGACTTATGGCGATAATTTGACCGCCAGGGGGCAGTCAATCCACTAGGGGCTTATCACGCTATATTCTTAGTTGGGCGTAGTGAGAGAGAGAGAGAGAGAGAGAGAGAGAGAGAGAGAGAGAGAGAGAGAGAGAGAGAGAGAGAGAGAGAGAGAGGAGAGGAGTCCCACACTCCCTCTGTCTCTCTCTTCTCTCTCTCTCTCTCTCTCTCTCTCTCTCTCTCTCTCTCTCTCTCTCTCTCTCTCTCTCTCTCTCTCTTTATCCCCAACTAAGAATATAGAGAGGATTAGCCCCACTCGAGCGCTATGCCACCTGGCGGACAAAAGAGCCAGCTAAGTCGCTCATTTGATGCCTTTTAGTGACATAGGTGTTAAATCACTGTGGTGCTAAAATGCGACTCTGGCGGTGAAAGGGTTAGATCCTCCGTTTAAACCAAATATAGCGCGAATAGTCTGCTATACCTTTAAGAATGATTCACAACCCACCAGGGAGGCTTGATCTGAGTCATGTAATGTTGCAACATCTGGAAATTTCCACCTGTCTATAGAACAACCCACACACACACACACACACACACACACACACACACACACACACACACACACACACACACAACCACTCTAAATTTAGCCACGTGAGAGCGAGCGCCCTCTAGCGAGCCAGCCCTGTCCTATTTGACGCGTTGACGGTCCCGCGAGGGCTCAGTGCGCAGTTTTGAGGTTGAAGGGCTTGCATCTATCTACACGAGCTCGGGTGCTGTCGTCAGTTCGATTGCAATTTTCCGCCTTTAGTTCGTCCACGGGCGTTGTCGTCGTTTGTTCTCCTTGATTGAATCTGAAGGTCATTTTCGGAAGTGATTCCTAAGCCTATACTACTTCTTTCTCCTTCATCATGAATTCGTGGCTGATGTTCGTTCTGGGTAAGTACAATAACTCAAAGGCAGCGATTTAATGCTCCAAAAAAATAGATGATTTTGACCCAAAAAACAGATGCTTGTGGCAAAAGAAAAGACCATCTAACCCTAACCCTATCCCTAACCCTATCCCTAGCCACAGAAAGAACCAAGAAATAGAGCAGGAGGGTATAAATCTACATATTTGCCTAGAAATCGATGTACAAAGCCGACAAACAAAGCCATGCACTTATACTATTTTTTTGCTGGAACCATTCGTTTGTTTGGTTGATAAA
>CM065706.1:21901135-21921135 GCA_017654935.2 Phymorhynchus buccinoides | reverse complement strand
CACACACACACACACACACACACACACACACACACACACACACGCACAAACATACATCCCAAAAGGGTAAAGGAAAGACAAACTAAAGGAGAAAATTAATTAAAAAAATAAACGTGTTTCCCCTCATTCACGCAAAGTAGATTTAGTAGTAGTATTTATATGTTAAGAATAGGTTAGAATTCAGGTTAGGGTTAGGAATAGGGTTTGGGATAGGGTTAGGGATAGGTTTAGGGTCAGTTTAGTGTCAAATACACTAAAAATAAAAGTTGATGACTAATCTGACCCTAAGCCTATCCCTAACCCTATTCCTAACCCTAACCTGAAACCGTCTGAAATTAATAGAAAGGGCAAGGTCGGGGGCAATTCTTAACATTTGCCGTTTTGTTTTGTTTTAATGATTTCTTTTAATGATGGCATCTCTATCGTCTATCGGTCTGTTTGTCTCAGCTGTCATATCCTAACTGTATCTCGTGAACTACTGGACAGAATCGCTTCCAAATTTGTGTGGTGGTGTATCACGGTGCCGAGCTGGTGCAGCAGAGAATGTATAACCGTAGCGGCCTCGACCTTGGAGTTTGTCCTTGAAACCCGAATGTTCTTATTATGGCCATATTTTTGGCATCGTTCGACTTACAATGTTCAAACCTGGTATGTAACTGTACTAGTTTATATATGGTGAGTCCGAATAATGGGTACCAGTAAAGGTCAAGGTCAAGGACGTCGGCCTTGTATGTTTCAAATTGGCGTTTTAGCCATACCTTTCACGTTTTGTTCCAGTTACAGACTTCATACTTCGCTTGTTGGTGGACTGACTCAATCAAGGTCGTGTGTGCTGCAAAGTATTGATTACCTTGACTTTTGACCTCGGTTTTTGTGTGCGTGTGTGTGTGTGCATGTATGTGTGTGCATTTTTTTGTGTTTTTTTAGTTGGGGGGTTTTGTGATCGACCTCCATTGAACCTCAACTTTAATGCCACGTCGGTCGTGTGTGCTGCAAAGTATTGATTACCTTGACTTTTGACCTCGAGTTTTGTGTGCGTGTGTATGTATGTGTGTGCATTTTTGGGTTGTTTTTTTGTTGGGTTTGTTTGTGATCGACCTCCATTGAACCTCAACTTTAATGCCACGAAATCAGCCTGTTGATTGTGGGCACTATATCATATTATTAAACGCCAACTGTCCGTGTGTGTGTGTGTGTGTGTCCGTGTGGAACACAGAACGGGCCTTATAACTCCGCCGTTTTTCGACCGAATCGCTTAAAATTTGCTATCAGCCCTAACGTGGCGATGTCAACGGCAACCAAGGCAGCCGTGTCATTTGCGCGGTTTGGCAAATGCGCGAAACGCGTATCCACCGGGTTCTCAGCACCCGTATCTCCGGTATTTCTAGACGGATTGCCTTCACATATGGAAGGTAGATGACCGGAGACAGTGAGTATCTGTGTGCCAGATTGGAAGCGAATCGATGTATAAACGTGCGCGATATGCGCCGCAAGCCCTTTTCACAAACCGCGGCGAAATGACATGAGACATTGACTCGGAATTTGGAACGTGCATGACCAGTGATAGTGACTATCTTGGTGCAAAATTGTAACAGCATCCATTTATAAACGCACGCGGTATGAGCCAATTTACATTTCCGTGGACCCAAAATGGACGCTAATTTCAACATTATACACAGAAACAGAACAACTCGCTACTGGGCGTGCGGAGATTACATTTAGCGAAGTACACTATCGCAATATTCACCGCTATTGGCTTCCAGCTCATTGCCGTTCAGTATGAGGTTAACACGTGCGCGCGTATGGGGTGGGGGTGGGGAGTAGGGGGTAGAACGGGATGAGAGAAGAAGATGGAAGGAGGGAGAGACACAAAAGTAATAATATAATATTTCGCTGACCCAGCGAAACCGGTAATCAGCATTACCGGTACTTGGTGTTACCGGTACTAGGCGTTACCGGTACTAGGCGTTACCGGTACTCGATGTTGCGCTAGTATATATAAAAAGAAGAAGAAGTAGAACTCTTGACATGGTCTGCATAGTCCAGGGCTCCCAGAGACCCCCATTTGGGGGTCTATGAAAGTACTAACATTCTAAGGGACCCTCTGAAAGAATGTGCAGGGGGATCCCAGGGATGCACTAGAAAAATTATTTTTAGCATTCGTAATGCCACTGGGACCCTCTATCCCGCCTCTAGGACGCTCTATGCTGTAAATGGAGTCCCTGGGACCCCTGGTTTTGCGGGACGATTGGGAGCCCTGATAATCTGACGCTATAACTACTGACCATTATCCATCAGTAGTAGAACTCAGTGCTGCCTATCCTGTCCTACTACTATGGTGCTGCAGACTAAACACTGGTTTGGGGGAAAAGACGTTTGGTTCTTTAAACTCTGACATTTAGAATTATTGTCCTTTGCCGATCTAACGATCGCAAAGGAGTATGTTTTCGTGCGTGTATGTTTCTTTGTTGTCCTTTGCCGATCTACGATCGCAAAGGAGTATGTTTTCGTTCGTGAATGTTTCTTTGTTGTCCTTTGCCGATCTAAGATCGCAAAGGAGTATGTTTTCGTTCGTGAATGTTTCTTTGTTGTCCTTTGCTGATCTACGATCGCAAAGGAGTATGTTTTCGCTCGTGTATGTTTCTTTGTTGTCCTTTGCCGATCTACGATCGCAAAGGGGTATGGTTTCGTTCGTGTATGTTTCTTCTTTTTTTCCCCTTTTTTTTGGCTGTCTGTCCCAATGATATCTCCCGAACCGCTTGACAGAATCGCTTCAAATTTTGTGTGGTGGTGTGTCACCATAAGAGGCAGGCATCCGCGCATAAATTATCGCCGTCGTGATCTTGACCTTGGCGCACGACCTTGAAAAACGAAAATCTTTAAGGGGCCATAGCTTCCACACCGTTGGTCTTAGAGTCTTCAAACTTGGTACTTTGGCTTATGGCCGTTCTGATGATGGCATGCCGATCAAGGTCAAGGCCAGGGAGATCGGTAGGCCTTGATAGTGGTAGGGGTCTAAAAAGTGTGTTTTAGGCCATATTTTCCACATTTGAACTTGACAGAAGCGCTTCAGATTGTGTGTGGTACTGTATAACCTAGAGTAGAAAACATCCGCGCATAAATTGTCGCCATGCTGACCTTGACCTTCAAGTGTGACCTTCAAAACCGAAATTTCCTTCTTTGTGCTATATATTTCTTATCCAAGCTGTATCTCGTGAACTAGAAGATAGAATCCCTTCAAATATTGTGTGAGGATGTGACACTAAGAGTATAACATATTCGTACATAAATTATCCCTCGGAAATACAAAGTCGCCGAGCGGCAGACATGTTTCCGTTTTTCTTCACCCTCCTATATCTCGTGAAATACTGCATAGAATCACTCCAAACTTTGCCTGGGGGTGTAAAGAGAAGAGAAGAAGACATTGCAGTACAAATTATGGCACGTGGAATTTTAATGTCGTCGAGCGGTAGACATGTCTCCGACTTAAGGGTGTACACCCCACTAATTAAGGGTGTACATCCCGGTAAAGGAGGGGGTATAATACTAAACGTAAAAGACATCCTAGCACAAAATGTGCCACGTGGGGCTTTAGCGTCACCGAGTGGCAGACATGTCTCAGTGTTAAGGGTGTGCACCCCACCAATTAAGGGTGTGCATCCTGGAAAACGATTTGCACCCAGTCAAGGCTGTGTAGGTGCATCACCCAAAGGTCACAAGGAGGACGGGGACCTAAGATGTGAAGGGGGAAGGGAGGTACAGGGCGTGGCATGTACAAGGCGTAACCGGCAAAGGACATATCTGCCGCTCAGCGATGCCCTTGTTATTATTATGATTATTATTATTATTATTATTATTATTATTATTATTATGTTAATGGCTGAGAGAGAGAGAGAGAGAGAGAGAGAGAGAGAGAGAGAGAGAGAGAGAGAGAGAGAACACTGAACACTGAACTGTTTTAATGTCATTGGCTTACATAGCTTAGATGACATGGGGGTGCGAATAGAACAAAATAATGGAAAATGAAATAAAATAAAATAAAAATAAAAACAAATGTCTGTCTCGACCATCCAATCATATTCAAATTAAGTATATCATATTCCCACACTTATATCCTAATAAATTATTCAAAACGTTCCATTAAGAAGTAATGTTCTATGTTCTTCTTGTATTTGCTTTTCCTTAGTTCTAATATTCAGAGCTTCTGCAATATATTTAGCTAGGGATTTTATAGATTCATCATCATAGTCTATTCTCAAAACTCCAACTAAATCCAAATATACAGCCACACGTTTTTCAAAAACTTTACACTTCTTTCTAATCACATCATATTTTTTACAACTAAATAAAAAGTGTATATCATCTTCTTTATGAAAACCACACATTGGGCAGGGAGCAATTAAAGATATATCATCATCATGAAACCATTGTTTGTGTGCATTCAAGCCTATAGTTCTAGACCTAAGCCTGGCCAGACATATTCTATGCCACCTATTATTTACAACCGTTATATATTTCTCAGTTTCAAATACATCTTTAAAAGTATAATACCAGTTATATCTGTCTGAACTTGCAATCTTAGAGTGCCAATTTTGCTGATAGGAAGCAATAATTCTGTTTTTAAATTCCATGATAAATCCGTCCTCACTTCCCACACCCTGACATAGCCATACAATTCCAAACCCATTAGTAGTTAAATATTTTTCACACAATATACCCAATTTTCTTTTCCTTTCTCATGTTCGTTCACTAGCATTTGATACGCCTGTCTACTAAGTCTGGATATAGGTAGTTTTAACAACTTGAGCCAGTATTTTATACATTTAACATTATGTTCTAAAACATACAGAGGGTACCTTCCTGTTTCTCCATATACTACTGTGTTTGAACTGTGCAATGGGACATTTAAGAAGCGTTTATAGCAAATGTATGTACCTTTTGCAAATCAATATTATCATAGATTCCCCAAATTTCTGCTCCATATGTTAGAACTGGTTCAATCTGAGCATTAAAGAGCTTCCAAAATATACTTGAAACGATAGCATTAAGTTTACGCAATGTTTTTAAAATTTCTATAACCCCCTTTCTCCCCTTTCTACAATATTCTGCTACAGCGTTTTTCAAACTTAACTTTGTTGTAAACAACATGCCTAAATATTTGTATGAATTAGTTATTTTTATTTCTATTTCACCATAAAACCATTTTTCATAACGTGAAAGGTGCCCACCCATCCTAAAAACCATTACATTTGTTTTGTCAAGGTTTACAGTAAGACATAATCTATCAGCTTCTTGTTTCAAACTATTTAGCTGGTTCTGGAGACCCATAACTGTATCTGATAAAAGTAATACATCATCAGCAAATAACATGAGAAAAATCTCAACCGCACCAGGAATTAGCTGAATGCCGTGTTTGCCTTTTTTCATTATTTCGACTGCCAGTTCATTAATGAAAAAGGAAAACATAAGTGGACTGAGTAAGCATCCCTGCTTAACACCTCTTGGGCATTCAAACACATCAGAATATTCATATTTATCTCTCACACATGCTAACACTGAACTGTACACACCACGAAGAGCCATATATAGTTTTCCATTCACTCCGCTGTTTCGCAAATTGATCCATAACTTATTTCGATTGACGGAGTCAAACGCCTTCCGAAAGTCGACAAAGGCAACATATAATTTTCTGTTTTTTAGTAAATAAGATTGGACTAAGGCAAAAAGAGTAAAAATATGATCTATCGTACTATAACCTGAACGGAACCCGGCTTGTTCTTCAATAATCTTTTCTTCTCGCTCAGACCATTTTGTCAATCTTCTATTTAAAATGTGGGTATAGATCTTACTAACAATACTAGTCAATGCAACCCCACGATAATTATCTGGGTTATTAGGATCTCATTTTTTGTAAATACGAATGATGGTAGATTTAGCCCAGGCTTCAGGGAAGATTCCATCATTAAACAGTCTGTTGAACAAAATCACAAGAGTTAGTGTTTTTCAACATTTCACTCAGAATTCCATCTGGGCCTGCACTTTTTCCTAATTTTAAACGTTTAATGCTATTAATTACCTCATTTCTGTTAATCGGAGCATTAAATAATGGTTCTTCAAAATCTTCTGTATCTTGCATGACTAGATCATCTTCATTTAAATTATCATTGTCACTGAAAACTGCTCAAAAGTGTTCAAACCATTGCTCAGGACTAATGTCATTATAAAGTATTCTCTTCCTGTTCACTGATCTAATGGTTGCCCAGAATAATCTAGAATCTTTTATTGAATCTTTTAGTTTTTGCAATTTTTGTTCATCAAATTCCTGTTTCTTCCTTCTTTTTAACTGATCATATTCCTTTCTTTCCTGTGTATATTTCTCCTTATATTTCTTTTTATTAACAATGCTCTTACATCTCTGGAAACTTTTCAGAAGGCCTTTGACTATTTTTTTCTTTTTGACACACTCTTCATCAAACCATTCCTCACATTCTTTCTTTCTTCTCCCAACCATTCTCAACATACACTACTCACAAAAAGTTAAGGATCACTATGAGAAAACAGGTGCGCAATAAACTCCGTTCGCTCCTGTTATTTATTTCTCAGTCAAGCCAAATTGTTATGAATTCTTGTTCATCTGTAAGTGGGCGATGTTGTGTTAGTGGAAACATTGCACGTGATTCTCTATTACTGAGCTTGGCAGCAAAAGAAAAAGCGGAAACTTGCGAAAAAGGACCTTGTTTTGGATCGTTCTGCATGAACACATTGCACAAGCCAGATGGAAAAACCATTATGCACGTGCAAGCACTGCTGTTTATGTGTGAGATGCTGTCTCTTGCTTGGCTTTATAAGAAGACATACCACCAGTATTAGGCCTGATTTGACAATGCCTCTACGACGAAAATTGAGCGAGTTGGATAGGGGACGAGCTGTTGCATGGTTCCAAGATGGTGTTCCCAAGCGAGAAGTGGCCAGGCGACTTCAGGTGTCCATCTCGGTCATTGTCAGACTGATTCAACGCTTCACAGCCACTGGGAGGGTCCATGAAAGACGCAGATCTGGTCGACCGAAGAAGACAACTCCACGTGAAGATCGTCTCATTGAACGACAAGCCCTGCAGACAAGAACAGCCTCTTCCAGCATCATTCGAAGGCAGCTGAGGGTGGCTACTAACATCAACATCAGCCAGCAGACCATACGGAACCGCCTTCATGGGTTTAACCTCCGTTCTCGTCGCCCAGCTGTACGGCCACGCTTAACTCCAGCCCATAGGGCAGCACGCCGCGCCTTCTGCAGACGTCACGTGAGGTGGACACGTCAGCAATGGTCCCAGGTCCTGTTCAGTGATGAATCACGCTTCACCCTGAACCACAACGACGGCCGACTGAGGGTCTGGAGGCGCCCAGGGGAACGCTTTATTGACGCCACTGTCCAAGAAAAGGTGGCCTTTGGTGGAGGTTCTGTAATGGTCTGGGGGGCCTTCAGCCTTCACCACAGAACACCCTTGTATCATGTACAGGGTAACCTGACTGGCCTCCGATACCGGGATGAGATCCTTCGACCGCTGGCTGTGCCTACACTGCAGCAGATGGGACCGCCGGCTGTCTACCAGGATGACAACGCTCGCCCCCACAGGGCAAGGGTGGTCAACGACTTCCTGCAGCAGTCTGGAGTCAACAGAATGGAGTGGCCAGCATGCAGTCCCGATCTCAACCCGATTGAGAACCTCTGGGATGAGCTGGATCGCAAAGTGAGGAGCAACCACCCCCCTCCCAGGGATGCCCAGCACCTCTACCAGATGCTGCAGGCTGAGTGGCAGGCGCTTCCACAGAGGATCTTCACCACCCTGGTCAACTTCATGAGGACTTGCTGCGTCGAGTGCCAGAACAGCCATGGCGGATACACGCATTACTGAACTTTTGGGAGCATCAGAATGCCCTGTCTTGTGATTTCAATGACTTTGGGAAATCAAATTTCGATATGTACCCACTTTGATCAAATGTACAGACCAAACGATTGCTCGAAATTGAAGGCAATTGTGCATTGTTATCACTAAAGCATTGAATTAAATGTTGGCCAAAATTCAACGCATTGGCTTTCTTATTTGGAAAGTTATGAATTAGTTTGCAAGTGATCCTTAACTTTTTGTGGATAGCTTACATGAGGCTGCTCCACACAACGCGCGTGTAAAAATATCAACAGAAGCATTAACATTAAAAGATAACATGTCATAGGCATTTTCTAAACATTCTTTGAAGTCATTGCTATCAAGTTCATGTTTATATAACTGCACATTCTCTTCAGGCCATACAATTCTTTTCTCTCTTTTTTGACACTGATCAGCTTCTCTTCTACTCTCATTATGAGAGAGAGAGAGAGAGAGAGAGAGAGAGAGAGAGAGAGAGAGAGAGAGAGAGAGAGAGAGAGAGAGAGAGAGAGAGAGAGAGAGGACATTACGTTTTCGATGGTAACGAAAGCAATATGAAATAATTGTATTGCATGGTTGTCAATGATTGATTGATTGTTTGTTTGATTGTTTGATTGATTGATTGATTGATATGAAATAATTGTATTGCATGGTTTGTGTTTCAGCTCTCGGTGTGGTTGCCTTCTCAATGGCGCGTGCGGAGGACTGCTCAACAGTCATTGTCAATTGTGCCTCGACATTCTCACAGGAGGCTACGAAGGATGTCGGCAATATTAATCTGTTTTGCCAGTATGTCTCTCTCTCTCTCTCTCTCTCTCTCTCTCTCTCTCTCTCTCTCTCTCTCTCTCTCTCTCTCTCTCTCTCTCTCTCTCTCTCTCTCTCTCTCTCTCTCTCTCTCTCTCTCTTCTCATCTCTCTCTCTCTCATTTATGGCTTGTCGAATATGGCATTGTCGAATACGTGCATTGTGCCCCCCCCCCCCCCCCCCCCCCACCCTCAGTGCACTAGGCAAAGCAGCATACAAAACATTTTGTCCCGCTTTTTGTTCTTTAGGGTTTTCATTTCCCTAAATTGCACCTTGTCCCAAGGGTAGCTTGTGAACCGCTGAACAGAACCGCATTAGCCGTTTCTTCCACTCTTTCCGCTGCTGTTACAGTCCCCCAAACTGGTAGGTTGGTAGATCGGCTCGATCGATTGCACCGTGAACTTTGACCTAGTTGTCTCTTTGAGTGGTGGCTTAGGCTGAAAACCGTTATGACTACATTCTTAAAGGGGCACCCTGACGGACGAGTTTTTGTAAGAAACACGTCGAGATCACCATCAAAACACCCTTTACAGAGACTGCAACACTCACTTTGCTCTGGTTTCTTAGAAATCAAACCGACAAATCGGCTATTCCTCCTTGGCGGAGGTGCTGGAAGTCAAATTCTTTTACCCAAAGAGAAGGCGTGTGCCGTCTCTTTTCTAACGACCTGCGTTTAGACCAAATTGTTTGCCAGAAATGTTCGCAATACCAGCCTTTTAATTTATTTTCTTTATATTTTATACAGTTTATCTAAAGGAGTTTCGCTCACAACAAAGGAAATAGGTCCAATTGCTTTTTTACTGCACTACAACAACAACAAAAACCCGCTTCAACCACAATGAGTGGCCTCCACCCACCCCATCCAAAATGGCTACTCTGCATCATTTCCGCCAAGGAGGAATCGCCGTTTTGACGGTTTAATTTCTAGGAAACTAGAGCAAAGTGAGTGTCTTGAAAAGGCTGTCTTTCTTGTGATCTCGACGTGTTTCTTGCAAAAACTCATCCGTCAGGGTCCACCTTTAATAACCATGACCCAAGGAATGGAGTGGGGGATATTTTTGACCATGACCTCTGACCTTGGACATTTGGGCTGGTTGCACACCCCTGTGACCATTATTATATCATCAGCATAGAGACCCAGGAAGGCAGTGGGAGACATTTGGAGGAAGATTCTTGACCTTGACCTTGACCATGACCGTTGACCTTGGACATTCAGTTGATTGAAAATCCCTATAACCTATATTTAAATTTTAAAAAAATTTAAACCCAGAAAGATATTCGCGCCTGATTTAAAGATGCACTAACCCGCCACGATTAAGTCCCTTGGGTTTTTCTGGGTAGCTGTGACCCACATACAAGTGCACCCAACTTGAAATTGAGGCTGCACTTTAAAATGATGCTTCGTTTTCAATTTGGGGGCATTTGTATCGGAGCATTCGAAAAGCGCGACTTTTCGAAAATCGCGATACGAAATGCGCGAACTACAAGATGCCGAAAAGAGCGAACAGTAATGACAAAAAGAGCGAATTTCAGAGAGTCGCACTTTCGCATAAAACTCAGAAAGTTAGGGATAGGTTAAGGATAGGGTTAGGATAGGGTTGGGGATAGGTTAGGGGTAGGGGTAGGGGTAGTAAGGTACTTCTTGCCCCATCCCAATCCTCAACGACCCTCTCGCTTTCTGTCAGTGACATTCGCTCTTTCTGTCAGTGACATTCGCTCTTTTCGTACGGTCGCGCAAATGGGAATATTCAGAGAGTCGCGCTTTTTGCATGCTGCCATTTGTATGGCAGTAAAAAAAAAGGGAAAACCCGTGAAACCCGTGATTTTGACACGTGATCTGGTGGGTCTTTAAAAGTGCACAGAAACTCTACGGAGATCCGGACAACAGAAGGTCTTCAGAGAACGACGTGTAACTGTTGATTTCAGGGCGTTCAACACCTACAAGGACTGCATCAAGAGCTGCAACGACCAGTCCGTCCAGGATCTGATTAACCAACAGCTTCAATCTATCGAAGACCTAATGAAACAAAACAACGTTCACTGTGGTCAGTGTTCGCGTTAATTAATTAACGTCATCTCTTTTTTTTTTCAACATCCTCCTCATTATCTTTATCTTAATGTCTTCCTTTTCTCATCATCGTCGTCGTCGTCGTCATCGTTGTCATCATTTTCTTTCTTTCATCATCATTATCATCGTCGTCGTCATCGTTGTCATCATTTTCTTTCTTTCATCATCATTGTCATCGTCGTCGTTGTCGTCGTCGTGGTTGTTGCCGTCGTCCTTCCCGTCTCCTTGCCCCCCCCCCCTTCCTCCTCCTCCTCCACCCCTGCCCTCTTCCTAGTCGTCAATATCATCGTTATCGACATCATAATGTAGAAAGGGGTACTCCCTAAGTTTTGCAACGTGAATATTCTACTGGCTTGCGTGTGTGTGTGTGTGTGTGTGTGTGTGTGTACATGCGTGCGTGTGTGTGTGTGTGTGTGTGTATGTATGTGTGTGTGCGCGTGTGTGTGCGCGTGCGTGTCTGTGTGTGTGTGTGTGTGTGTGTGTGTGTGTGTGTGTGTGTGTGTGTATGCTCTGGAATACAAACACAAGCCTAGTTTGTTTGGGTGGGGGTTTTTTCATCTCTTGTTTCTGTATTGCAGACGAGACGACCGGCAGCAACGGCGCCCCGGTACTGGTTGCCCAGTTTGCTCCCTTGATCATCGCCGCAGTCGTCGCCCTTGTGCTCCGTCAGCTGTGAACAACAGAGGGCGCTGCTGCTGTGACGACACGCACGACGTCCATCTTGCTGGCTTCCTATTCTCGCCGCCGCTCTCTTCTCTTCCTGTTCGCCCGTCCCTCTCTCCCCTGTGTTTTTTATTTTTTATTATTTTAGATATCAATCGTCTGTAGGGGAAGACGGGGTAAAAAGCGCATGGGCGGGTAAGAAGCCCACCCCAATTATCTCATGAAATAAAGAAAATTTCAGTCAAATTTGCCCATGAGACGAATGCTAGACATTAACGCTCGTCTCATGGGCAAAATGAGACTGAAATTTGCTTCATTTCATGAGATAATTGGGGTGGGCTTCTTACCCGCCCATGCGCTTCTTACCCCGTCTTCCCCTATTATTCCCCAAAAAATATCGAGACTTTCCTGGTCTTGCATTGCCTCCAGGATCGTTCCTACCATCTTTATATCTACTAATCAGTGTCCATATGTGTCTGTTTCAGACCGGAGGACGTTTAAGCAGAATGTCTTCACCTGTCTTCTTGGCTATGTTGGCCTCCTCTATTTTGCTTCACAACCCCCAACACCCCCCATTTGGCAACTTGCCAAATGAGGATTAGAGCCTGTGCACATTTATATATATATATATATATAAATAGATACACTAGATATATAAATATATAAATATCCGCAATCCGCAAGTTCCGTACATAAATCCCAATCGCTTGTTATAAAGAAATATGCTGATGGGATTAGCGCGGATAAGTTTCCGCCATTCGATCCGCTTAATGCCATTCGATCCGCTTAATTCTTATGGAAAGTGAATGGCAAAGGACAACAACAACAACAACAACTCTGGATAATGAAGCAAATGTAAACTTATTCTCTCAACCCAAACAGTTTCTACTCACTCGAATCTTTCGCCAAGCGTCCGCCTGGCTTCCTCAGCGCTAGCACACTAGAGGTGGAGACTTGGGAGTTCAGTCAACACCAGTGAGTAGAAACTGTATGGGTTGACAGAATAAGGTTACATTTTCTTCATTATTCACGGATTTTTGGGGGACGCCGTATGGTGGCTGCCATTAGTGTGACTGAAATTAGGAATATGCTTCCCACTTCCGTTCCAATTAACCCTTTCACCGCCAATGTCGCATTTATGCACCACAATGGTTTAACCATGTCACTGACAGGCATGAAATTAGGGCGAAAGGGTTAAAATAATCACTCCCAAAAAAAAAAAAAAAAAAAAGGTCGACAGCTCGAGGACACACGTGGTTAGCATGACTCAATACACAAAAGGTGACCGGTCAAATCGTCCCTTCGCCAACTCGTCCCCGACAGACAGTCCAACAAACAGACAAGAGAGATGGGGGAGAGGGACGAGTTGGTAGAAGAACGAGTTGACCTGCAACCAGGTCACAGATGCCTTCGTAAAACCAGAAGTTTCAAGCTTACAGGTGAAAGTCAGGAAAGTTGTCAATAGTCAACACCTCAATCGTTAAAACTACCCCAACTCTGGATAATTAAAATAATTAAAAGGAAGGCCTATTATGAAGCGCAAGCTGAGCTGGCCGAATTTTGTTCTGTAGGAGTACTTAGCAACCCAAGGGAAGTAACTGTTTTCCCGCCAACAAAGGAGAACATTAAAAGTGTGGTTGGTTCACTGCGTCACAACATGCTCCTTCGAGGGGGTTCTTTTCTTTTTTTTCTGTACTTTGTTGTTGTTGTTGTTGTTCGCCCCGACAATGAAATGCCCTTGTCAACTAAGCGACTCTCTCTCTCTCTCTCTCTCTCTCTCTCTCTCTCTCTCTCTCTCTCTCTCTCTCTCTCTCTCTCTCTCTCTCTCTCTCTCTCTCTCTCTCTCTCTCTCAGTCTCTCTCTCTCTCTCGCTCTCTCTCTCTCTCTCTCTCTCTCTCTCTCTCTCTCTCTCTCTCTCTCTCTCTCTCTCTCTCTCTCTCTCTCTCTCTCTCTCTCTCTCTCTCTCTCTCTCTCTCTCTCTCTCTCTCCTCTCTCTCTCTCTCTCTCTCTCTCTCTCTCTCTCTCTCTCTCTCTCTCTCTCTCTCTCTCTCTCTCTCTCTCTCTCTCTCTCTCTCTCTCTCTCTCTCTCTCTCTCTCTCTCTCTCTCTCTCTCTCTCTCTCTCTCTCTCTCTCTCTCTCTCTCTCTCTCTCTCTCTCTCTCTCTCACAGGGCTGGGTGTAAAAAAGTATGTATACTTATCTCATTACCCTGTATAAATAAAATTTCGTTCGTTCGCTCTCTCTCTCTCTCTCTCTCTCTATCTATCTCTCTCTCTCTCTCTCTCTCTCTCTCTCTCTCTCTCTCTCTCTCTCTCTCTCTCTCTCTCTCTCTCTCTCTCTCTCTCTCTCTCTCTCTCTCTCTCTCTCTCTCTCTCTCTCTCTCTCTCTCTCTCTCTCTCTCTCTCCTCTCTCTCTCTCTCTCTCTCTCGCTCTCTCTCTCTCTCTCTCTCTCTCTCTCTCTCTCTCTCTCTCTCTCTCTCTCTCTCTCCCTCCCTCTCTCTCTCCCTCTCTCTCTCTCTCTCTCTCTCTCTCTCTCTCTCTCTCTCTCTCTCTCTCTCTCTCTCTCTCTCTCTCTCTCTCTCTCTCTCTCTCTCTCTCTCTCTCTCTCTCTCTCTCTCTCTCTCTCTCTCTCTCTCTCTCTCTCTCTCTCTCTCTCTCTCTCTCTGTCTGTTTTACGGCAGTCACGCTTCTATGCAGATTATAAATAAACCATCAAACTGTTTTCATGGGCTATTTCCCCCCATATTTCACAAACTGCTTCAGATATGCAATTTTGTGTTTTTTTTGCTATAATATGTTAAGCTGCCTTGCCTGTTTTATTATGCTTATAACTGCATGTAGTATTTATCATATATATTTTTTTAATTCTTACGATATATAAATATGCAAATAAATTATAAGATATTTCTAATGGTACTGTTTCATTTAATAACGCGAGCCATAACTGCTTGTTGTAGCCTTTATCATGTTTCAAACATGTTGAGATATTCCAAAACGCGCCAGTGTGATAACAGGTCAATCATTGTTTTGTTTGTGAAGATCATGTAATCCAGAAATGTTCTTGTTAACATGTTTTTTTTTAATACAAATGGGACCATCAGGATAAAATATAACTTGCCTTGAAACTTGATTGACTCCATTTTGTTTTAAGAATTTGTGGCAGCTGGTGCTATTGTGCAAATGGAATTTTTGATTGGTGTTTTTTGTTTAGGCCCTAATTATTTTTGTTCTTATCACTTAATAAAATCACATTCTTCCTTCAACACAAATAAAAGGCACATATAGAACTTGAATTTTTTTTTTTTTAGTAATTTGAATTGATTAATGTTTCAGGGCTCCCAGGGACCCCCATTTGGGGGTCTATGAAGCACTAAAATTCTAAAGGACCCTCTAAAAGAATGTGCAGGGGGTCCCAGGGATGCACTAGAAAAAATATTTTTAGCATTCCAAATGCCACTGGGACCCTCTATCCCGCCTCTAGGACCCTCCATGCTGTAAGTGAAGGAGTCCCTGGGATCCCTTGTTTTGCGGGACGATTGGGAGCCCTGTGTTTAGTGCGTTTCACTCGAGTCAATAAAGAAGGAGATTTTTCCTAGTGACAATTATAAGTAATATAAATATCATTTAGCTGCAGTTTACAAACTTATTAAGTGTATAATAATATCTTGTACGATCTGTATCTTTGCAACATGCAGGCCTAGGACTTTTAATGTTATCACACACACACACACAGACAGACACAAGCACAAAGCGCAAATGCGCGCGCGCACACTTACACACTTACACACACACACACACACACACACACACACACACACACACACACACACACACACACACACACACACACACACACACACACACACACACACACACACACACACACACACACACACACACACAGTACATTACACAAAAAAACAATGTGTAAAACAGTATAAAGATGCACCTTTTTTCTTCTACATTCTTTGCCCTCCTTATTTTTCTTGTTCCTTGAGTTCTTCTTCTTCTTCTTCTTCTTCTTCTTCTTCTTCTTCTTCTTCTTCTTCTTCTTCTTCTTCTTCTTCTTCTTTTTCTTCTTCTTCTTCTTCTTCTTCTTCTTCTTCTTCTTCTTCCTATTCTTCTTCTTCTTCTTCATCTTCTTCTTTCTTCTTCTTTTTTTTCTTCTTCTTTTTCTTCTTCTTCTTCCTATTCTTCTTCTTCTTCTTCTTCTTCATCTTCTTCTTTTTCTTCTTCTTTTTCTTCTTCTTCTTCTTCCTATTCTTCTTCTTCTTCTTCTTCTTCTTCTTCTTCTTCTTCTTCTTTTTTTCTTCTTCTTTCTTCTTCTTCTTCTTCTTCTTCTTCTTCTTCTTCTTCTTCATCTTCTTCTTTTTTCTTCTTCTTCTTCTTCTTCATCTTCTTCTTCTTCTTCTTCTTCTTCTTCTTTTTCTTCTTCTTCTTCTTCTTCTTCTTCTTCTTCTTCTTCTTCTTCTTCTTTTTTCTTCTTCTTCTTTTTCTTCTTCTTCTTCTTCTTCTTCCTATTCTTCTTCTTCTTCTTCTTCTTCTTCTTCTTCTTCTTCTTCTTCTTCTTCTTCTTCTTCTTCTTCTTCTTCTTTTTCTTCTTCTTTTTCTTCTTCTTTTTCTTCTTCTTCTTCTTCTTCCTCCTATTCTTCTTCCTCTTCTTCTTCTTCTTCTTCTTCTTCTTCTTCTTCTTCTTCTTCTTTTTTCCTATTCTTCTTCTTCTTCTTCTCCTTTTTGTTGCGTTTTGTATGCCTCTTTAAAGGTTCAAATACCACGATGCAATATATTGTTATGCACTGTTTACTTTATTTAATATTCTGGAGCATATTTACAATTTTTATAAATAAAAAAAGCGACAAAAAGTATTGGTTGGTTTGTAAATCTGTGTGTGTCCATACATGTATGTGTGCGTGTATCTTTGTGAGTGTGTGTATATAATTATATGTGTGTGTGTGTGTGTGTGTCAGTGTGTGTGTTGGTGCGCGTGTGTGTCTGTCTGTCTGTTCCTGTCTCAGTGACACCCACCCACCCTATCTCTCTCTCTCTCTCTCTCTCTCTCTCTCTCTCTCTCTCTCTTTCTCTTCTCTCTCTCACTCTCTCTCTCTATCTCTCACTCTCTCTCTCTCTCTCACTCTCTCTCTCTCTCTCTCTCTCTCTCACTCTCTCTCTCTCTCTCTCTCTCTCTCTCTCTCTCTCTCTCTCTCTCTCTCTCTCTCTCTCTCTCTCTCTCTCTCTCTCTCTCTCTCTCGCTCTTTCTCTCTCGCTCTCTCTCTCTCTCAATCCTGGTTTATACATTTCATTACTAAAAAAAAAGAAGAAGAAAAAGAAAGAAAACAGTATAACGATGCACGGTGACTCAAAGGGCCAGCTACACTGCAAACGATTCGATCCAAATGCGATCCGATTATGACGATGTCTGTGAGTCATGATGCACGTGAAATACTTCCGTCTAACAAAAAATACTTCTACAGTTTTCCTTGGAGGTTTTTTTCAGGGGGGTTTTCTTCTTTTTTTGTACTTTTTTGTTGTAGTTGTTCGCCCCGACAATGAAATTTACCTGTCAACTAAGCGACTCTCTCTCTCTCTCTCTCTCTCTCTCTCTCTCTCTCTCTCTCTCTCTCTCTCTCTCTCTCTCTCTCTCTCTCTCTCTCTCTCTCTCTCTCTCTCTCTCTCTCTCTCTCTCTCTCTCTCTCTCTCTCTCTCTCTCTCTCTCTCTCTCTCTCTCTCTCTCTCTCTCTCTCTCTCTCTTTGTTTTACGGCAGTCACGCTTCTATGCAGATTATAAATAAACCATCAAACTGTTTTCATGGGCTATTTTCCCCTTTATGTCACAAACTGCTTAAAATATGCACACACAAAAGTTTTTGGGCTATAATATGTTAAACTGCCTCTCATTTACTCATGTAATCCTCAATATACAAATCAAAATAATAAAATGTCTGATTAAAAAAAAAAAATTAATACAGATATTTCATCAGATTCGTGTACGGGGGGGGGTGGGGGTGGGGGGGGGGGGGGTAGGACTACAAAAACAGTGAACTAAACTAGTAGGATTTCAACACCAGATTCATGTAGACAGTAGAATTTCACGAGAATCATGCCTCACAAATGTCACAGTCGGATCGCATTAGAATCGAATAGAGTTGAGAACCGGTTCAAAAATATGAACCGGTTTAAACCGGTTTTCACTCTCCGAACCGGTTTGATGGAACCGGGGTTTTTTTTTAACAAGTACTCGCATCACTAGTTTTACCTATGCAAACACATATTTATTTGTCAGAATATTAACACACACACACGCACGCGTACACATACACACACACACACACAATTAAAAAAACCTTATGACTTATGACACACACACACACACACACACTCAACTCAACACTCAAAGTCAAAGTCAAAGCCATACACCACCACAAACTAGAAACAAGCTAGTCTTGGTTTACAAAACACCCAATCTGCGCTGAGAATCAGTGTTGTTTTTCGAAAAGAATGCGTTATTCTAAGAAAAAACTTACTTTCAGTTTGCAGTTTTAAAAAAAACCAAAACGGTTCACAGCAAATCGAACCGGTTTTTCTAACCGTGAAAGTTCTTCGGTTCAAACCGAATAGGCCCAGTTGAAAAGAGCTTGACAGCAGATAATAACTTTTTATGGCGGAATTTACAATTATCATGACAAGAAAAAACAGGTAAGAAGTAAATATAATTATGTGCTGAATATTCTTATGAAAACGATGAGGGGCAGAAATAAACAACAATAAACAACAACTCCTCAGCGTTTCTCTCTCTCTCTCTCTCTCTCTCTCTCTCTCTCTCTCTCTCTCTCTCTCTCTCTCTCTCTCTCTCTCTCTCTCTCTCTCTCTCTCTCTCCTCTCTCTCTCTCTCTCTCTCTCTCTCTCTCTCTCTCTCTCTCTCTCTCTCTCTCTCTCTCTCTCTCTCTCTCTCTCTCCTCTCTCTCTCCCAGAACAGATCTGTATAAAGCATCCCTTACATACTCAGGTGGTAAAGTGTGGAACGACATCCCTGATAATTTAAAAAATAAAACTAGCGTATCTTCCTTTCGCAAATCTTATCACAAGTACATAATGGACAATCTTGTCCATCAGTTATGTTAATGAGTTTTACTGCAAATATCAACTTATGGGCCAAGATTCTTGTAAAAACATTTATGTCTATCTGTATATCTGTTTAATTTCCCAATTTGATTCTCTGTCAATTATTTAATGTGCCAATATTTGTTTCATTTTCCTGACTTGATTGTTTTTATGTCAATGTTTCCATTGCCTAATGCATGGTGTGAGTGTGTGAGTGAGAGGGCCAGGTGTAAAGAAGCTATTGTAGCTTATCCTTTTTAGCCTCAATAAAACATTCGTCTCTCTCTCTCTCTCTCTCTCTCTCAATCTCTCGACTCTCTCTCTCTCTCTCTCTCATCTCTCTCTCTCTCTACATTCTCTATCTCTCTCTCTCTCTCTCTCTCTCTCTCTCTCTCTCTCTCTCTCTCTCTCTCTCTCTCTCTCTCTCTCTCTCTCTCTCTCTCTCTCTCTCTCTCTCTCTCTCTCTCTCTCTAACACTGACGCTCGATTCCATAGGCCTATGATCCATGTAAACCAAGGGGAACAACTTTATAATCTTTCGATTCTTTAGTGAATAAACAGTTACTTCCCCTGCACTGTACTGCTACATGTAAAACAGCTAATGTTCACCCTTTTGGAAAGTAAATCTCTCTCTCTCTCTCTCTCTCTCTCTCTCTCTCTCTCTCTCTCTCTCTCTCTCTCTCTCTCTCTCTCTCTCTCTCTCTCTCTCTCTCTCTCTTCCCTCTCTCTCTCTCTCTCGGGCTCTCTCTCTCTCACTGACTCTCTCTCTCTCTCTCTCTCTTACTCCCCTCTCTCTCTCTCTCTCTCTCTCTCTCTCTCTCTCTCTTTTTTTTTTTATAGGGGGGATAGGATTGCCCTTGCTTGTAAGCTTTCAGTCTTTATTCATTTAAATTAAAGCGCACCATTTTTTGGCTATAAATTTCGTAACACGCACACATGATACACGGACACACGCACGCACGCACAGACTACACGGACACACATATATGTACGCATGCGCAATGCACGTGCGCGAACACTTATGATGTGCAAAGTGTAGTCGATTTGTGTAACATTAATTTTACTCTATTTACACACAAGCGCGCGTACGCGCATACACACACACACACACACACACACACACACACACACACACACACACACACACACACACACACACACACACACACACACATTACAAAGGGTTGGAGAAAAGGGGAGGGTGGGGGGAAACTCTACTTTAAACTTAAAAGCACGTCGAAACATGTGTTTACATTGTCAACCGAAGCCACGCCTCTAAAGCCCTTTGACCTCCAAGCGAGCATTACTTCCCTTGAGTATTTTTTTGGCTTTGTCATGTGACCCAAACTATGTTTGCATACGACCGAGTGCCCTACTGCAAGCGTTTGTGAGTGTGTATGTGTGTGCGTGTGTGTGCGCGACTCAAGAACTTGAACATAGAAAC
>CM065706.1:21888635-21893635 GCA_017654935.2 Phymorhynchus buccinoides | reverse complement strand
GCCCCTTTTCATCTAATAAATTTATATTTGTGCCCGGGTTCTGGCTCGTATGGTTGTAAGAAATACAAGTGGTTGAATTGCTCTAAATGGCAGACAGAGAGAAGTAGGGTTTTACATGAAATTACAAGACTCCCACTCTCATCAGTCTGACCAAAGGGTTCAGGATTATTTGACACTTGTATTTTATTTACTCCCAAAATCTGCATAAGATTATGCAACAATAATAATAAAGCAGCTCAATGGCGCCAAAACAAAATATGGATAAAAAAACAATGCAATCCGAAAGGATTCACAAGACTTTTGTCTTTCTATAAGGTTCGCCCCATGCCGGAAGGGTTACTAATTATCTTCATTGTCCGTAGGAAAGTTCAAATGATTGGCGCAGTCCGGGGGACTTAGCTGTGGTTGAGTTCCTCCGTAGTGATCGGCGAATGCTGGTGTGGCTGGGCTTGCTCGTCAGATGAGAGTAGCTCCCAGTCGTTCCGGTTACGGCTTCGCGGGATGGCACGGTTCAAGCGTGGTCTCCTCGCGGATTCTGGGTGCGGGTCGTCTTGGCGACAGTCCCGTCTTGGTGCGTGGTGGAGTCCGGGATGATCGTCCGGCCCACGATGCCCTGCTGATAATCACAGGAGAAGGTGGATGTAGATCTCTATGGCTTAGAGACAAGGGGCTTCAGTCGGCAGGGAATTAGTGAATCCCAACCGGCTAGAAGGCTTCCCTTGTACAATAGCACTAATGTAGTTAATAAATAAACTGAATTTCAGTTAACAAACTGAGATCAGTAAAACATAAAAGGTGATCAATCCATCATCACTCTCCATCCAACACCTGGAAAGGAATGGTATCATAAAGTGCAAGATTGCGGCCCATAGGTTTCCTACTAAAAATAGACAAATGGGTTAGTAGGCATAAACTCCGGTTCTGGTACCAAAAGTGTTCAAGTCAAAAACACACACACACACAAATAATCAGTGCACATAAATAGAATAGAATGTTTACCACTTCTTTTCTATAACATATCTATCTACTCCTTATTCATCATTGAACATAGGATCTAGATCAAAACTAGGGTCAAACAAACAACCAGTCTCAATCACCAGTCATCAATAAGACTTACTAGGTGGGCTATTCTGGCTGGGAGAGGTGTTGCTCTAGTCAGTTTCAGCGTCTTGTGTGAAAAACTTTTTCTCACTACGCCAATTATAGCCTTCACTTTCAAACAATGAAAGCCTGTCATTGGTTTATAGCAGTCGACACGTCACAAGATGATGTTCAAAATGTACCGAACAATCACGCGCCTATTACATCCTTATCACGTGCCGACATTCAAATCCTTCTCGTGCTCGGAAAGGCAAAACCTTCTTCAAAGGGAGATAACCGTGGTTGTCACTTTCTTGTGATGGGTAAGGGCGAGGTGTCTTACAAAGGGAGCCGACTGTTGATATCACTATCTCGTGATGAGACGGTAGATAAGAGGGGGGGGGGGGGGGGGTGAAGGGAGATAACCTCGGTAGGGGTTGCATGCCGACCGGGGAGACAAATCGAACTTGAAAGGGACCAATCCCTTAATCGGCATTCTTTAGATGGTGGGTGGCAATTAACGTGGCGGCCGGACAGAGAAATGAAAAGGAGAGGGGGGGGGGGGGGGGGTGTAGATAAAGAAAGAGGGGTCGCGCGGGACACTTACGTCACAGGGGCCCCCCGAAGAAAAGATTCTGGTACCGGAATCTTCCTGTGGAACGCCGACTCCACTTTCGACTTGGGCGACAGGGACAAATTAGTGGGGAGACTGGGTCGGCTGGAATGGTGGAACATCTGGTCGCAACACAGAGTTCAAAGGAGCAGGTGGGTTGGAAATCAGTGGAATGGATTCCGACTGAGGTTGGTGCGGCAATCCTGTGTTGAGTTGTCCCAAGGTTGATTGCAGAATAGCAAACACCTCTTGCCTGAGTTTCCCCTTTAGCCTGGATTCATCATTGCTGATGATGTGGTTTGGTAGGCCGATTCGGGCGAAAATGGCTTTGAGTGCCGCGGCTACCTGACTAGCATCAAGTGAGGAGATTGGGGCGGCATCGCACTGCATGGTACATATGTCGACCACGGTGACTATGTACCGGAATTTCTTCTTCCGTTTAGGTAGAGGCCCGACCAAGTCGACTGCCACTCGCTGAAAGGGAGGGGTAGGTGACGGCTGTACGTGCGGCGGCCTGTCCCGATAGTACCTTCGGTGGGTGTTTGCGGGTACAGTGCTGCCTTTCACCTGAGGTACCTGTGGCGAGTGGTCTTGGGTCGTTAGGCGGACATTCCTTGGGAAGGATTTTCCAAGTTGTGGCGGACTTGGGGACTTGGGACAATCTGGATTTGCTCGCGCGGCAATTTGGTTTGCCGCGTTGAGAGGTTTCTTCCCTGCTGAGGGAGATTTGCTCTTTGGGAAGGAGGGAGGGAGTTGGTTTGTGGATTGGGGAGAAGGGAATCCTGCTGAAACAATAGCAGGTTGAGAGGGGTGCCCTAAAAACACATACTGTGATCCCAGTATGAGGTCATAGACAGGACTGTCCATGAGCACTGCCTTGATGGGTCCCTTAACATATCTGGTGTCGACATTGATTATGGCGACTGGCAAAGTGGAAGGGGGGATTGCAGCATCAGGGCCTTGCAGAGAGATGAAGTCTCCCGTGTATGCTGACGCGGGGACTAAGGATCCGCAGACGATTGCGTCGCATGACAGTCCAGTGTCATAGAGACACTGAACAGGGATGTTGTTGACAGTCGCCTGTCCAACGACTGACGGTGTGCCTGGACACTGTACTGGGGAGGGGTTTGTGCAATTCTGCGAAGTCGAGACGACTTGCATAGTTGCAACATTTTGCCGCTTGTAAGCAAGTTTCCTGCAGTCATCCCGATTGTGGGTGTTCGACTTGCAGTATGAGCAGAATAAGGGTTGTCCCAGTGGTTGTCGTTCATGGGTAGAACTGTTTGACCCACTGTTGGAGTTGGGGTTACCCCTGCTCTGCTGTGAACCAGTGGACCCAACTACTTGCTGTAGTTTTGGCCTTTTAGGGGCGCTAGGTTCATCATGGGCTAGAGTGTATCGGTCACTTAGCTGGATGAGGTCAGCCAGAGTTGTGGCACCTTGTTCGGCAGTAAAGGTGCGTAACTCTGGGGACATGGTTTCGCGCAGTTGCTCGCAAACCATCAGTTCTCGGAGATCCTCATAGGACTCAGTTTTGGCAGAAAGGGACACCCATTTTGTCAGATAGTTCCCCAGTCTATCTGAAAATTGGGCATATGACTCTCCCCTACCTTTTCTGGTTGACCGGAACTTTTTCCGGTAGGCGTCCGCTGTCAACTGGTATCTGTTGAGCAGGGCTTCTTTCAAAGCTGGGTAGTCGGTAATTTGGCTTGACGGAAGTTTACTGTATACCTCATAAGCCACACCCCTGAGACTTTGGGCAAGCTTGAGGTTGTACTTTTCCGGAGCAAGCTCAAATTCCTGGGCCAGTCTTTCAAATCTATCGAGGAATGCATCGATAGACTCGGTTGCCTCATTGAATGCCTCCAATGTGAAGGTCATGGCTGAGGTATGAATGGGAGGGGGAAAATTTTGAGGCGCAGCAGTCTCAGAGTCTGCTGAGTTTTCAAGCTGCTTCATAGCTAGCTCATGGTCTCGCGCCTTTTCTCGCTCAGTGGCCTCAAGTTCGAGTTCTTTATTTTTGGCATCCTGCACTAGTTGCCTCTGCCTTAACTCATGAGTACGGATTTGCTCTTGCTCGGCAGCATCATGAGCTCTCTGCTTATCTTTCTCAGCTTCCTCGCGAGCTTTATCAGCCTCTTGAGCCTCATGAGCTCTCTGTTTGTCTTTCTCGGCCTCCTGAGCCTCCCGAGTTTTGTCAGCCTCTTGAGCCTCGCGAGTTTTCTCTTTGTCATATTCAGATATGACAAAATTTGCTAACTCTTGGCCTGACATTCCTAGAGACTCTCCCCATTCTTTAAGCTCCCGCCTAAGTTTAACAATCTCAGCCATGGTTGTAAATACAACTATTCAAAATAAAAACAAAGCTGCTGAGTTGAATGTATCAAACAACACTTAACTATTTCAGCATAAACAGAAATAGCATGCACATCAAAATAAAGTCATAAATAGCATTCAAACAAATCAAATCAAAACACAGTGAACCAAATCACAATAACTTTCCCAGTGGACACAAGATAAGTTTTGAAAAGGAACTACCGTTTGAATTGAAATTTGTTAGACTTTATGAAAAAAAATATCCCGGACGCGAGCCCCCAATTAGATGTGACGAGGTAATGGGTTAAAAGGCTAAGTCCCTAGGGAAGACTTTAGATAATTTGCCTTTAGCCCACTTCTCTAGGGTATGGGAGATGAGCAACTTTCCCGGCCCCTTTTCATCTAATAAATTTATATTTGTGCCCGGGTTCTGGCTCGTATGGTTGTAAGAAATACAAGTGGTTGAATTGCTCTAAATGGCAGACAGAGAGAAGTAGGGTTTTACATGAAATTACAAGACTCCCACTCTCATCAGTCTGACCAAAGGGTTCAGGATTATTTGACACTTGTATTTTATTTACTCCCAAAATCTGCATAAGATTATGCAACAATAATAATAAAGCAGCTCAATGGCGCCAAAACAAAATATGGATAAAAAAACAATGCAATCCGAAAGGATTCACAAGACTTTTGTCTTTCTATAAGGTTCGCCCCATGCCGGAAGGGTTACTAATTATCTTCAGTGTCCGTAGGAAAGTTCAAATGATTGGCGCAGTCCGGGGGACTTAGCTGTGGTTGAGTTCCTCCGTAGTGATCGGCGAATGCTGGTGTGGCTGGGCTTGCTCGTCAGATGAGAGTAGCTCCCAGTCGTTCCGGTTACGGCTTCGCGGGATGGCACGGTTCAAGCGTGGTCTCCTCGCGGATTCTGAGTGCGGGTCGTCTTGGCGACAGTCCCGTCTTGGTGCGTGGTGGAGTCCGGGATGATCGTCCG
>CM065706.1:21871135-21876135 GCA_017654935.2 Phymorhynchus buccinoides | reverse complement strand
AAACATTACAAAGCTCCATAAAACATTTTAATAAACCGCCCTTTCTTCTTCATTGCCAGCTATTATTTCCTGTCTGGAACCCAATGGTCAACTTAGGATGCTGATTTCATCGCCAGGGGGCAGTCAAACCAGTAGGGGCTTAGCGCGTGATATTCTGAGTTGGGGGTGCAACAAACAACAATGAACAAATTGTTTAATGATTAGGCCTTTGGCCCATATCACTGGAGATGAGATAGTTGGGGGTAGTGAGAGAGAGGGAGAGGGGGGAACTCATCTCCCTCTCTCTCTATCGATTCGCTCTCTCTCTCTCTCTCTCTCTCTCTCTCTCTCTCTCTCTCTCTCTCTCTCTCTCTCTCTCTCTCTCTCTCTCTCCCCCCCCCCCCCCCAACTAAGAATATCACGCGCTAAGCCCCTACTGGTTTGACTGCCCCCTGGTGGTGAAATTTGCGTCCTATGCTGCTCATTGAGCTTAAGAATGTTTTCACACTAACAATAGCACTTTAGTGAAAATCGCTTTTTTTTGGGGGGAGCGATTGTAGTGAAACTTAAAACGTTATTGGCGATTATGGTTTATTTAAAGCCCATGCAAGGATATTGAATTTTGAGGCAAGTCTAAATTGTTATTTTAAAGAAGGCTCTTGTTTAATTTACTTTGTCCTCAATTCCGATTTTTCTTTCTTTCTTTCTTCTTTTTTTTTGGGGGGAGCAAACTTATGAACAACTAATAAAATAGAATCAATAAATAATGTTTTTTTAATTGTCAGCTTTGAACGTTACTTTGTTGATGAGATTTTGAGGAGCGTTCCATTTCCATTCAAAAAGCCAGTTACCACCATTTTCTAGTCATGAGTATAGCTGTATTTTCATCGTGCCTTTTTTTTATCTTTTATTTTTACCTGTCGAATCAATAAATAAGATAAATCATACGTTACATTACCTATACAGAGCTTCAGATTGTTGGCGGGCCCGGGCCATTGGCCCATATTGACAGTGATTTGACCCCTCATTTGAGGCAGCAAGGGATCATCTGACCATTGAAGTTTGTAACAATCTTTAAATGTAATACTACAGTGACGCATTGCTGGCCCTTTATTTTGGAAATGGACCCCCGTCATTTTCTGTAAGCAGGGGTCACACGACCCATGAAGATTGAAAACAATCTGAAGCTTTGCCTGCAGCGCGTTAGGGTCGAAACTTTGACAAGTCGGCTAGACAAAAAAAAGCAAGACATAAAATAGAATGACTCTGTGCCTTACACAAGTGTTGGACACTGTCGCCTCTTGGCACCACAATGACCGAACACCCATGTCACTAAAAGGCATCAAATGAAGGTATGTTATCTGATGACCGTATGTTCTTATGTTTGGGGGGAGGTAAGAATAGGCCCTATTTTATGGATGTCACAGAGGAATCCCAAATATTGCAGATGAAATCTTTTCTTTACCCAGGTAAGTGTGACGAGGTAATGGGGTAAAAGGCTAAGTCCCTAGGGAAGACTTTAGAAAATTTGCCTTTAGCCCACTTCTCTAGGGTATGGGAGATGAGCAACTTTCCCGGCCCCTTTTCATCTAATAAATTTATATTTGTGCCCGGGTTCTGGCTCGTCAGATGGTTGTAAGAAATACAAGTGGTTGAATTGCTCTAAATGGCAGACAGAGAGAAGTAGGGTTTTACATGAAATTACAAGACTCCCACTCTCATCAGTCTGACCAAAGGGTTCAGGATTATTTGACACTTGTATTTTATTTACTCCCAAAGTCTGCATAAGATTATGCAACAATAATAATAAAGCAGCTCAATGGCGCCAAAACAAAATATGGATAAAACACAATGAAATCCGAAAGGATTCACAAGACTTTTGTCTTTCTATAAGGTTCGCCCCATGCCGGAAGGGTTACTAATTATATTTAGTGTCCGTAGGAAAGTTCAAATGATTGGCGCAGTCAGGTTGACTTAGCTGTTTCAAGTTCTGGGCTTGCTCGTCAGGTGAGAGTAGCTCCCAGTCGTTCCGATTACGGCTTCGCGGGATGGCACGGTTCAGGCGTGGTCTCCTCGCGGATTCTGGGTGCGGGTCGTCTTGGCGACGGTCCCGTCTTGGTGCGTGGTGGAGTCCGGGATGATCTTCCGGCCCACGATGCCCTGCTGATAATCACAGGAGAAGGTGGATGTAGGTCTCTATGGCTTAGAGACAAGGGGCTTCAGTCGGCAGGGAATTAGTGAATCCCAACCGGCTAGAAGGCTTCCCTTGTACAATAGCACTACATGTAGTTAATAAATAAACTGAATTTCAGTTAACAAACTGAGATCAGTAAAACATAAAAGGTGATCAATCCATCATCACTCTCCATCCAACACCTGGAAAGGAAGGGTATCATAAAGTGCAAGATTGCGGCCCATAGGTTTCCTACTAAAAATAGTGCAAGATTGCGGCCCATAGGTTTCCTACTAAAAATAGACAAAAGGGTTAGTAGGCATAAACTCCGGTTCTGGTACCAAAAGTGTTCAAGTCAAAAACACACACACACAAATAATCAGTGCATAAATAGAATAGAATGTTTACCACTTCTTTTCTATAGCATATCTATCTACTCCTTATTCATCATTGAACATAGGATCTAGATCAAAACTAGAGTCAAACAAACAACCAGTCTCAATCACCAGTCATCAATAAGACTTACTAGGTGGGCTATTCTGGCTGGGAGAGGTGTTGCTCTAGTCAGTTTCAGCGTCTTGTGTGAAAAACTTTTTCTCACTACGCCAATTATAGCCTTCACTTTCAAACAATGAAAGCCTGCTATTGGTTTATAGCAGTCGACACGTCACAAGATTGCTGTTCTAAATGTACCGAACAATCACGCGCCTATTACATCCTTATCACGTGCCGGACATTCAAAATCCTTCTCGTGCTCGGAAAAGCAAAACCATCTTCAAAGGGAGATAACCTCGGTTGTCACTTTCTTGTGATGGGGAAGGACACGGTGTCTTACAAAGGGAGATAAATCGCACTTGAAACAGACAACGCCCTTACTCGGCGTTCTCTTTGGTGGTGGAGGGCAATTAACGTGGCGGCCAAGTAAAGAAAAGAAAAGGAGAGAGGGTAAGGAGGGGGGGGGGGGGGGGGGAGAGAAGAAATGGAGAAAGTGGGTCGCGCGGGACACTTACGTCACAGTAAGTTTAATGGAAAGTTTGGGCTGTAAAATGGCTGGAATTGAAAGGGTTAAGATCCAATAGGCGTAAAGACAGACATGAATTCAAACTGAGGGGGATAGGTTCAGGGGGAGGTAGTAAGGCGTTGTTCTGCCAAGCATGAAGTCCTGGTCCTGCCGAACAAAACCCTCTTCTTCCAGTTGGCTACCTGTTCTTATGGTGTGTGTGTGTGTGTGTGTGTGTGTGTGTGTGTGTGTGTGTGTGTGTGTGTGTGTGTGTGTGTGTGTGTGTGTGTGTGTGTGTGTGTGTCTGACCAAGTGTGGACAAGGGGAGAGAGACACAGAGAGAGAGAGAGAGAGAGAGAGAGAGAGAGAGAGAGAGAGAGAGAGAGAGAAAACGAAAAACGAATACGAAATTTTATTTAACCAGGGAAACATGCGATAAGCAATGCAATGCTTGTTTCCACCCAGCCCTCTCTCTCTTTGGAGAGAAAGAGAGAGAGAGAGAGAGAGAGAGAGAGAGAGAGAGAGAGAGAGAGAGAGAGAGAGAGACAGACAGACAGACAGACAGACAGACAGACAGACAGACAGAGAGACACACAGAGAGAGAAAGGAGTATTAAAATCGTGTTGCATTGCCATGTTTGAGCGCTCGGCAACAGTTTGGGCTGCCTTTGGGCAACTATGTTCTTCAGATACAAAACTAAATTAATTTTAAGAAAAGGTAACTCACATGTTTCCAATTTGGTGATAGTCCTTTCCTTTTTTTTCTTCTTTTTTTTTTCTTTGAAGACAGTTTGACACATCGAAGTCCCCCCCTCTCCCATGTTGTCATTTTAATACACGTCCGGATGGGAGAACATTACAACCTGAACGAAACATTTTACACACGCGTGAGAATTACTGTGACCAGTTATAGACTCTGCGCCATTTTGTCCTTCTCCTGGAAGCAAACAACCTCTGATGGTGGCATTAGCTTACTAGGCGCTCAAGACTGCACTTGGTCATCTCCAAACATGGAACACTCAATGTTTAGTAAAGTTTTATTTTTGTGTGTATATTTGACGGTTTAAGGTTTTGGTTAGGGTTAGGGATAAGGTTAGGTCCTAGAGTCAGCTTACTTTCAGATTGAATGGTTAAAAGATACACCTTCTAAAGTTTCGCTGAAAACCGACATTGCGAATGGCGTCAATTTCCATATTTGGAGATGACCAAGTGCAGCATTGAGCGTCTTGCATTCTGCTTACTCTTCGCGTTCTTGGAGAATAAGAAAGATAGAGAGGGAGGGTGGTGTGGTGGTGGGGGTGGTGGTGGTGGGGGTGGGGTGGGCAAGAAGGTCAAATATTTAGCCAAAAAGGCAAAGTGTAGCGTTACAGAGTTCTGTAGAACGCTTTATTTAGGCAAAGCGACTCTTTTAGCCACTCAGCATTCTTCTCGCTCAGAGCCCAGTCATCAGTGGTAGCTGTGATGTGTTTGGTATTGTTGGCTCCTCCTTTAAAGGGGCACCCTGACGGATGAGTTTTTTGGCAAAAAACCCACGTCGAGATCACTTGCAAAACACCCTTTACAGAGATCGCAACACTCACTTTGCTCTGGTTTCCTAGACATCAAAACGTCAAATCGGCGATTCCTCCTTGGCGGAGGTGCTGGGAGTCAAATTATTTCTAATGGCCGCCTGAGTTTAGACCAAATCGTTTGCACGAAATTTTCACAATACAAGCCTTTTTTATGTTTTTATTTTTGTTTTATACAGTTTACCAAAAAGGAGTCTCGCTCACAACAAAGAAAATTGCTCCTTTTTATTTTTTTTACTGCACTACAAAAAAGCTTCAACCACAATGAGTGACCTCCACCC
>CM065706.1:21858635-21861135 GCA_017654935.2 Phymorhynchus buccinoides | reverse complement strand
TGCAGTCCCGCAGTTTCTTTTAATAATCAAGATGGTTAGTGAAATTCTGCTTAACGTCCTCCGGTCTGGAACAGACACATATGGAACATTAGTAAATATAAATATGGTGGGAACGATCCTGGAGGCAATGCCCGGAGGCAGGGCAACACCAGGAAAGTCCCGAACTTTTATCAATACAGATTACTATCAAGATAGTTAATGATGAAAATGTGTTTAACGTCCTCAGGTCTTGCACCTGAGGTTAGTGAAATTCTGCTTAACGTCCTCCGGTCTGGAACAGACACATATGGGACATTAGTAGATGTAAAGATGGTTGGAAGATCTTGGAGGCAATGCCCGGAGGCAGTGCAACACCAGGAAAGTCCCGAACTTTTAACAATACAGATCGCCATCAAGATAGTTAATGCGATGATGATGGTGATGAGGTTAGCGTCCAATCGGTCAGAGACCCTTATGGACGGTGTATTCCTAGATAGCTCATGAAGAAAAATCTGTTTAACGTCCTCCAGTCTAAAACAGGACACATTTTATGGGACAGTAGTAGATGTAAAGATGGTCGGAACGGTCCTGGAGGCAATGCCCGGAGGCAGGATAACACCAGGAAAGTCCCGAAATTTTAACAATACAGATTACTATCAAAATAGTTAATGATGAAAATTTTAAAATATAAAAAAAAGTCTGATAGGGGAAGACGGGGGACTGAAATTTGCTTCATTTCATGAGATAATTGGGGTGGGCTTCTTACCCGCCCATGCGCTTTTTACCCCGTCTTCCCCTACGGAAGCATGGCTATTTCATCAGATTCGTATAACGGGTGTGGCGTTCTCAAAATGGATTTGTTCTCAACATGTCTGCGCATGTGCGAAATTATTGTTTACGTATTTTTTACGGTTTCGGGTTAGGGTTAGGAATAGGGTTAGGGATAGATAGTGTAGGGTCCATTTTAGTGTCGAATACATAAACGATGAAATTTGGTGGTACGTCATGATGATCGATTTCGCACATGCGCAGACATGTTGAGAACAAATCCATTTTGAGAATGCCACAGGGGGGACTACAAATAGGTCTATATAGTGAATGAAACTAATAGTAGGATTTCGTCAGATTCACGCTGACAGTAGTATTTCGCAAGAACAGGGAAGAGCAAAAAGTAAGCTAGGCCTAAAGTGCGTGTTTGTGTGGTCGTACACTTTGGTAGGGTAAGACGGGGTAAAAAAAAAAAAACATGGGCGGGTAAGAAGCCCACGCCGATTATCTCATGAAATAAAGCAAAATTGCCGATTATCTCATGAAATAAAGCAAAACATTTTGCTTTATTTCATGAGATAATCGGCGTGGGCTTCTTACCCGCCCATGGGCTTTTTACCCCGTCTTACCCTATGCATGGAGCTGGCCCCGTAGTCATGAGTACGAATTAGACAGTCAACACGGGGAATAGTATGTAACTTGGACTAAACTCCCAAAGCGATTGCTGTGTTTAGCCTAATTTACATTCTAGTTCCCGTTTTGAATGTGATGAAAGTTCGTTTAAGTTAACGTCCTCCGGCCTGGAACAGGCGCATAACGAGACATTAATAACTATAAAGATAGTAGGGCGATCCTGGAGGCGATTTGAAGATGGTGGGAACGATCCTGGAGGCAATGCCCGGAGGCAGTGCAACACCAGGAAAGTCCCGAACTTTTGACAATACAGATTACTATCAAAATAGTTAATGATGAAAATCTGTTTAACGTCCTCCGGTCTGGAACAGACACATATGGGACATTAGTAGATATGAAGATGGTGGGAACGATCCTGGAGGCAATGCCCGGAGGCAGTGCTACACCAGGAAAGTCCCGAACTTTTAACAATACAGATTACTATCAAAATAGTCAATGAAATTTATGTTTTACGTCCCCCCGATCTATAAAGATCAAAGATAATTAAGTGAAAATGTGAAAATAGGGTTTTACGCCCTCTTCGGCCTTTCGGCCATGTGGGGCATTTGTAAATTTGATACAAAGATGGTGGGAACAATACTGGAGGCAATGCCCGGAGGCAGTGCTAAACCAGTAAAGTCCCGATTTTTTTAATAATACGGATATGTGTAGCAGTAACCACGCCTCGGTTAAACCTCATTGGCTATGGTACCGCCACAAGATTGTAATAACAATATTATGATCTAGATAGTTAATGACGTTTTGAATGTCTTCTAGTAATGCGGACTCATGACTACAGAGCCTAGTCGACTCAAATCAAGGCTTACCGGTCCCATGATGCATATGCATGCTTCGGGGCTATGATAGGCGAGGCTAACACGTGACCCACCAAAAGTCTCGAGACCTTTCTATCCTCCATTCGCACCAGGGGGGAGAGAATTTGAGAAGTTACAATCCTTACAGTGCTAGGCATAGTAGGCAGTGGTAGGGGAAGTGTTGTGTCGACTGTTCGGTTTTATTATATTGTTACAATCCTCGTGATATTAACTTCATTGATTCATGTACTGTTGAGCATTGCAAT
>CM065706.1:21833635-21838635 GCA_017654935.2 Phymorhynchus buccinoides | reverse complement strand
CCTCCTCCTCCTCCTCCTCCTCCTCCTCCTCCTCCTCCTCCTCCTCCTCCTCCCCTCCCCCCTGTTTAGTGAAAATCAACCACCTTTCATACTACCACTATAAAGCCGGCGACAGACTATGTGACTGCCTCATGTGACTCGATCAGATCAGGTCGTGACGTTTCACCTCATTTGCATACCATGCTGCTCGATCAGTCTGACTCAGTCGGGCCCAGTCAGGGGGCGGGTTCTAAATTTCACTGATCGAGTCTGGTCGAGTCAGATGGCTTGTGACCTCTTCTGTGCGGGAAACAAAATTTGGTCAACGTCACAACCTGATCGAGTCATATGAGGCAGTCGCATAGTCTGTCTCCCGCTTAAGGCGCATGTTAAGGTCTGTGTGCATACACATTAACATTATTCACAAACTATATCTATTTCTCCATTATGGCAACACAGTGTCAGGCCACTCAGAATAATAGTCTGTTGTGTACACGTTAACATTATTCACTGGATATTTCTATTTCCCCATGGCAACACAGTGAGCTATAAGTCATATTAAGAGTGCGCTATCACTGTGTTACCATGGGGAAATAGACATATCTCGTGAATAATGTTAACGTGTACACAGACCTTTACTACCACTGACTGACTACCATATTTTCTTTTACTGTTTTACGGCCTATAAGGCGCATGTTAAGGTCCGTGTGCATACACGTTAACATTAGTCACAAACTATATCTATTTCTCCATGGCAACACAGTGTCAGGCCACTCATAATTTTATGGTCTGTGTACACGTTAACATTATTCACGAGATAATCAAAGAATGAAATAGTGAGGCCAAGAGAGGAGATAACGAAATTGAACAAAGGGTGAATGTGGGTGGAGGGTCATAAAGGCGAACTTGGTACATTCTTTTTTTCAGAATGATGCTTTGTTTGTCTCACTTTGGTTCTGACCCACGCACTGCTAGGTGACTGGTGTCATAATCAACTTTGGTGGAGGGGAGTTAATTAGAAAGAGAGTATTCACCCTTTGTTCAATTTCGTTATTCAGGAGATATTTCTATTTCCCCATGGCAACACAGTGATAATATGACCTCACTGTGTTGCCATGGGGAAATAGGAATATCTAGTGAATAGTGTTAACGTGTACACAGACCTAATATGACTTACAACTCATTGTATTGCCAGGAGGAAATAGAGATATCCCGTGAATAATGTTAACGTGTACCGAGACCTTTGTCATAGTAGTAGCTGCAATGAGCGACTTAGCTGGCTCTTTTGCCCGCCAGGTGGCATAACGCTCGAGTGGGGCTAATCTTCTCTATATTCTTTGTTGGGGATAAAGAGAAAGAGAGAGATAGGGAGGAGTCCCACCCTCTCTCTCTCTCTCTCTCTCTCTCTCTCTCTCTCTCTCTCTCTCTCTCTCTCTCTCTCTCTCTCTCTCTCTCTCTCTCACTACGCCCAACTAAGAATATAGCGTGGTAAGCCCCTAGTGCTTTGACTGCCCACTGGCGGTCAAATCATCGCCATAAGTCGACCATTGTGCCCCTTTGAGATGAGGGTCTGGTAGCCTGTTATTATATAAGTCGCACCACCAGTTTCTTCTTCCTCTTCTTCTTCTTCTTCTTCTTCTTCTTTGGTCGCTCAGGCAGTTTCCTGTCATTATATGAGCGCAGATGCGTCATGCTGCCGTCATGCCCGCTTAAAGAAGTCGCACCCCCAGTTTCTTCTTCCTCTTCTTCTTCTTCTTCTTCTTCTTCATCTTCTTCTTCTTCTTCTTGTTCTTCTTCTTTTTCTTCTTCTTCTTCTTCTTCTTCTTCTGTCGCTCAGGCAGTTTCCTGTCATTATATGAGCGCAGATGCGTCATGCTGCCGTCATGCCCGCTTAAAGAAATAGTTCGGCCCAGTATGTCCGTCTTCGGCTGGAGAAGAATCTTTAGTAAAACAAATGTCCAGATTTTCAAAGGCAGTAGAATGGACCAGTAAGTCAGAAAGATAGTAGATGACGGTAAGCAAGCAAAGGGAAAAGGCAGAGTCAACGAGAGCGAAAGACGATTAGAGGAAGTTACAAGCACAGAACTTCCATTTTTGTTTACCCAAAAAAAATTCATTATGATTTTGTTGCAGGAACTTACTACTATGGTTTGCTCATGTTAGTAAGCTTATAAGGTGCAAGGATCTCAGTCAGGGGGGACAAAAATATCGCCTTATAGTCTGTAAAATATTAGTACTCAACATGTTTATGTTACAATGTTATATTAGGAACTAAAGGTGCGAAATCTTGAGGTGAGGGTGTCATCTGATCTGCTATTCACCCCATATTATTACCGAGTATGCGCTGTAGGAACATTATTTCTGCCAACTTCCCTCCTCTTGTGTAGGGCAAACAGGTCTTCATTCGTACCACGTAGTATTCTGCATATTTCTGCCAACTTCCCTCCTCCTCTTGTGTAGGGCAAACACGTCTTCATTCGTACCACGTACTATTCTGCATATTTCTGCCAACTTCCCTCCTCCTCTTCTGTAGGGCAAACACGTCTTCATTCGTACCGGTGCCATGTAGCATTCTACATATTTCTGCCAATTTCCCTCCTCCTTTTGTGTAGGGCAAACAGGTCTTCATTCGTACCACATAGTATTCTACATATTTCTGCCAACTTCCCTCCTCTTTTTGTGTAGGGCAAACAGGTCTTCATTCGTACGACGTAGTATTCTGCATATTTCTGCTAACTTCCCTCCTCTTGTGTAGGGCAAACAGGTCTTCATTCGTACCACGTAGTATTCTGCATATTTCTGCTAACTTCCCTCCTCTTGTGTAGGGCAAACAGGTCTTCATTCGTACCACGTAGTATTCTGCATATTTCTGCTAACTTCCCTCCTCTTGTGTAGGGCAAACAAGTCTTCATTCGTACCACGTAGTATTCTACATATTTCTGCCAACTTCCCTCCTCCTCTTGTGTAGGGCAAACACGTCTTCATTCGTACCACGTAGCATTCTACATATTTCTGCCAACTTCCCTCCTCCTTTTGTGTAGGGCAAACACGTCTTCATTCGTACCACGTAGCATTCTACATATTTCTGCCAACTTCCCTCCTCCTTTTGTGTAGGGCAAACAAGTCTTCATTCGATCGTACCACGTAGTATTCTACATATTTCTGCCAACTTCCCTCCTCCTCTTGTGTAGGGCAAACAAGTCTTCATTCGTACCACGTAGTATTCTACATATTTCTGCCAACTTCCCTCCTCTTGTGTAGGGCAAACAAGTTTCATTCGTACCACGTAGTATTCTACCTATTTCTGCCAACTTCCCTCCTCCTCTTGTGTAGGGCAAACAGGTCTTCATTCGTACCACGTAGTATTCTGCATATTTCTGCTAACTTCCCTCCTCCTCCTTTTGTGTAGGGCAAACAGGTCTTCATTCGTACCACGTAGTATTCTACATATTTCTGCCAACTTCCCTCCTCCTTTTGTGTAGGGCAAACAAGTCTTCATTCGTACCATGTAGCATTCTACATATTTCTGGCAACTTCCCTCCTCCTCTTGTGTAGGGCAAACAAGTCTCCATTCGTACCATGTAGCATTCTACATATTTCTGCCAACTTCCCTCCTCCTCTTGTGTAGGGCAAACAGGTCTTCATTCGTACCACGTAGTATTCTACATATTTCTGCTAACTTCCCTCCTCCTCCTCTTGTGTAGGGCAAACAGGTCTTCATTCGTACCATGTAGTATTCTACATATTTCTGCCAACTTCCCTCCTCCTCTTGTGTAGGGCAAACAGGTCTTCATTCGTACCACGTAGTATTCTGCATATTTCTGCTAACTTCCCTCCTCCTCCTTTTGTGTAGGGCAAACAAGTTTCATTCGTACCACGTAGTATTCTACATATTTCTGCCAACTTCCCTCCTCCTCTTGTGTAGGGCAAACAGGTCTTCATTCGTACCACGTAGTATTCTACATATTTCTGCCAACTTCCCTCCTCCTTTTGTGTAGGGGAAACAGGTCTTCATTCGTACCACGTAGTATACTACATATTTCTGCATCTCCTTCTCCCGCTTTCCCTTGTTCTGTGCAAAATCTCCCTTCGGCTTACCGCTTACTCCTCAACACGTTTACGTTATTTTATTGTCTAAGCACAAGATACAAAATGTTGAAGAGGGGATGTCATCTGCAGGTCACTCGTACGTATAGTTAGTTACTCAGTATGTGTTCTAGGAATTGTGAGGAAATAATTAAGGGGAGTAATTTCATGGTGTGTTGGGAGTGATCTTGCCTAATTCAATCGGTCAAACAGGGGGAGTCACTCTACCATCAGGTAGATCCCCAGCTCTCGCCTCATGTGTTTGAGTAGACATATAGCACTTAGAACACCGTGCTCATTCTAAAATTAATGTTATTTATATTTTTACGTCACATTATTTTTGGAAGTTCTATCAGTTTATGGGTAGTGGCCACCCCTCATTTTTCTAAAAAAAAATGTTTGCAAGTCGATGACTCGCATCCTGCGGCTTCAAGCTTCGACGCCATGCTGCCATGGTTGCTATGGTTTTGACCAAGTAAGTCGAGGTAATCAACTCTAATTTTCACGAAGTGCTCTCCCCTAGTTTTTCCCCGAAAATCGTCTATTGACCCAGTGGGGGGAAATTGCGGAAATTGCGTCACATATCATTTTTCTGTGGTTGTGTTTTATATTTGTTTGTTTTGTTTTGTTTTGTTGTAGATAAGTTGCAAGGTATGTGGTATCTGCTTAGACTGAATACTCTCTCTCTCTCTCTCTCTCTCTCTCTCTCTCTCTCTCTCTCTCTCTCTCTCTCTCTCTCTCTCTCTCTCTCTCTCTCTCTCTCTCTCTCTCTCTGAAACCTAGTGTGCCTGTGTATTGAAAGTAACACGTTACTCGCTCATTGTGTTCGCTTGTTGCGTTGTACCTGGCAGCATTATTTTGTTGGAATATTACCAATGTTATTGGAGCGTTTTATGCAAGTGGCCATCTTCTCTGAGAGAAGAGACAGATTAACC
>CM065706.1:21761135-21831135 GCA_017654935.2 Phymorhynchus buccinoides | reverse complement strand
ATATGATGATAATAATAAATAATCATAATAATAATAATAATGTAATAATAATATAATAAATAATGATAATGATAATAATAATAATGATAATGATAATAATAATAATAATAATAATAATAATAATAATATAATGATAATAATAATAATAATAATAATATAATGATAATAATAATAATAATAATAATAATATAATGATCATAATAATAATAATAATAATAAATGATAATAATGATAATAATAATAATATAATAATAATAATATAATAATAATAATAATAATAATAATAATAATAATATAATAATAATAATAATAATATAATGATAATAATAATAATAATAATATAATGATAATAATAATAATAATAATAATAATAATGCCACCTAATTTTGTATATAATATAAGTGCAGGAAAGCGCTGTGCAATCACATAGTCACACTAGAGCGTGAAAACGCTAAGTCAACCAGCCGCACGGCAGCATTTTCGGGTCCAGTGACCTTGACCTTTGACCAATGACCTTCCTTTTTTTTTAACTTGGCCTAGATAGCCTAGCTACCTATCCACATGCAAAATTTGACAAGAGTGAGAGCGGAACAGTAAGACAATAGGTGCCTCAGAGACAAGTAAAGGGAAGTAACAAGGTGCTGCTGGTGGCCGGTTCCAAAGCAAGATTTGTTTCCCTTGAACCAATGTTGCACAACAACAAAAAAAGGTTCCAGTGACCTGACCAATTACCTTTATCTTGGAACGTGGCCTAGATATCCTAACTACTACCTATCCGCGTGCAAATTTGAGCCTCCTAGGTCCTTCCATTCAAACGTTGTCGTGTTAACATAGATAGTCACATAGATAGATAGATAGATAGATTGATAGATAGGTTAGGTTAGGTACATTATAGTCACAGATGCGTCTCTGTGAAATTCGGGTTGCTCCCACCTGGAGAGCGCGTCGCAGCCAGAGGCGCGCCACTCAATTTTTTGTGTGTGTGACTGATGAGGAAGGAAGGGAGGGGGGTACATTTTGACCAAATGACAACTTTTTCGTTGCCACTGGGTTTAACGTGTGCTAAGTGCATGAGCACACGGGACCTCGGTTTATCGTCTCATCCGAAAGAATCCACGTTCAGACCGCAAGGCCTAGTGCAAAGTGAGAGGAAAAATCCCCTGTACCCATGGTTCGAACTCGGGTTTGCTTGCCTCTCTACACAGATAGATGGATGGATAGATAGATAGCTGCATAGTCGGCCAGGAACAAACAGACTGCCCTGAAGACATTTACCAGTGTTCGCCACGCGGCGGGTCAACCATGCTTCTCTAGCTGGGTAGGATTTGAAAACGCTGGTAGGTCCACAACGATGATTGACATTCTCAGGTATTCGCTATTCATTCGCTGGTCCGTCTACATCGCTCCTTTTGATCTCTCTGTACAATCTCTCTCTCTCTCTCTCTCTCTCTCTCTCTCTCTCTCTCTCTCTCTCTCTCTCTCTCTCTCTCTCTCTCTCTCTCTCTCTCTCTCTCTCTGTATCTGTGTCTCTCTCGATCTCTCTGTCTCTCTGTGTCTCTCTCTCTGATCTCTATTTCTGTCTGTCTGTCTCTTTCTCTCTGTGTCTGTCTGTCTCTCTCTCTCTCTCTCTCTCTCTCTCTGTCTGTGTCTCTTCTCTCTCTCTCTGTCTCTCTCTCTCTCTCTCTCTCTCTCTCTCTCTCTCTCTCTCTCTCTCTCTCTCTCTCTCTCTCTCTCTCTCTCTCTCTCTCTCTCTCTCTCTCTCTCTCTCTCTCTCTCTCTCTCTCTCTCTCTCTCTCTCTCTCTCTCTCTCTCTCTCTCTCTCTCTCTCTCTCTCTCTCTCTCTCTCTCTCTCTCTCTCTCTCTCTCTCTCTCTCTCTCTCTCTCTCTCTCTCTCTCTCTCTCTCTCTCTCTCTCCTCTTGTTGCAGAAAAAAAAATGTTTTTGAAACAGTGAATACAAATCACAGAATACAACAACAACAACAAAACTTACCAAGATGATTCAGTATTAAGAAAAAAAAGCGTGATGTACTTTTTTAGTCAGTACTCCTGTAAAACCCATCTCTTTTGAAAAATTACATGCATATTTAACTTAGATCCAATTTATGGTAAGGTGGGGCATAAAGGCCAAAAATCATTCATTCATTTATTGCCTCTTGCATGCGTGCGAATGATACTTTCAAATTTTAAAAACGGTTATGATAATGTGACAGTGTGGCTGGGTCTCTAACCCTGACGGATGAGTTTTTGCAAGAAACACGTCGAGATCACCAGAAAGACAACCTTTTCAAGGATCGGAACACTCACTTTGCTCTGGTTTCTTATAAATTAAACCGTCAAAACGGCGATTCCTCCTTGGCGGAGAAGCCGGAGAGAGTAGCCATTTTGGATGGGGTGGGTGGAGGTCACTCATTGTGGTTGAAGCGTTTTCTTTTCTTTTTTTGTAGTGCAGTAAAAAAAAAAAAAAAAAAGGAGCTATTTCCTTTGTTGTGAGCGAAACTCCTTTATATAAACTGTATAAAATTTAAAAAAAATAAAAGAAAAAAGGCTTGTATTGCGAAAAGTTCGTGCAAGCGATTTGGTCTAAACGCAGGCGGCCATTAGAAAAGAGACGGCAAACGCCTTCTCTTTGGGTGAAATAATTTGACTTCCAGCACCTCCGCCAAGGATGAATCGCCGATTTGACGGCTTGATTTCTGGGAAACCAGAGCAAAGTGAGTGTTGCAATCTCTGTAAAGGGTGTTTTCCTGGTGATCTGGACGTGTTTCTTACAAAAACACATCCGTCAGGGTGCTCCTTTAAATGCAAAAAATGTCTGTAGGTTCAAAGAGAAGGGACAAAGGATGTTTTGCTTAGGGAGGGGTGGGGTGGCGGGAGGGCGTACTGCCCCATCTTACCATATGTTTTTGTTGTTGTTGTTACTTTGTTTGATAATATGTCGTGCTTCTCACAAGGAAGGTAGCAGTCTTCTTTGATTTTCATCAATAAGGTTGATAAATGATGTCAACTCAGATTTTTTTTTTAAAGTGAATGATCAATTACTGTGAGAGGGTCTGTTGTTTTTTTGCGAATACATGTGTAGGCCTATTTGTATGTGCATGTGGTCAATAAATAAAATATAAAAACCCATTCAAATCAGTCTCTGTGTGTCACTTAGCGTGTGTTCTTATGTGTGCGCGTGTGTCACACTGATGATGTGCGAGCATGCATGTGCCGTGTGTGTGTGTGTGTGTGTGTGTGTGTGTGTGTGTGTGTGTGTGTGTGTGTGTGTGTGTGTCAGTGTGTGTGCGTGTGTGCGCGTGCGTGCGTGCGTGCGTGCGTGCGTGCGTGCGTGCGTGCATGTGTGCATCACGTCGGGGGCTCTGTCAGCGATACCCGGCTGGCTGGGTCACCTTCGTAGAGTAGTGGGGTTTTTTGTGGGGGGGGGGGGGGGGGGGGGGGGGTTATGCCCGACTTGGGACCTCGACCGTGCAGGCCAAATCAAACTGATGATTGTGGATACTCAACGGGAGAAGAAGAAGAAGAAGAAGAAGAAGTGTGTTTGTTTGTTTGTGTCTGTCTGTCTGTCAGTCTGTTATGCGATTGCATAGTCCAAGGACATGTCTGCGGTTCTGCAACACGGCCTTCAAGCGAACCTTCAAGTTTCAGTGTCTTGTTTTTTCTTTGTTTGGTTTGTCATGATGGACTGCTCTAAACAGTATGCAGCCAGATTTCACTGAATTTCTCTACAATGCAAGAAACTTTCTTTTTTTTAAACATTAATTGGCTTTATGTTGTAACTTGGATACATTTCTCCTCCGTTGAATATTTTTAAGGGAGTTAACTGTGGCTAAGTCAATGCTCTGGTAAACACTTACACGATTACTTCCCTTTAACAGTGCTCATCTCTCAACCCTTCGTTTACTTCATTCTATTTGTTTGAATCCACAGTGATAATAGGGTTTTACGCCCTCTTCGGCCTTTGGATCCACCACGGATCCTATATCTAATGTAGTGTCCGTGGATCCACTGACGAAATGTTCTCTCTTTTATTTCCTAGTCAGTCCTGGTCACTTCTAAGGCTCTTGAAATCACAGCTCAACATATTTTTCAGTCTCGTTTACTGTGTTGGCGATTTTTGTGTGTGGTCAGTTTCACTCTATAGCTAAAACTTCAAAGATGATTGAAATTAGCTAATGAATTTTAAGCTTTTCTTTGATAGGGTAAGACAGGGTAAAACGCCCATGGGCTGGTAAGAAGCCCATGCCAATTATCTCATGAAAGAAAGAAAAATTCAGTCAAATTTGCCCATGAGACGAATATGGGCAAAATGTGACTGAAATTTGCTTAATTTCATGAGATAATTGGCATGGGCTTCTTACCCGCCCATGGGCTTTTTGCCCCGTCTTCACCTACACCTATGATATATAAATGTTTGAAATGAATAGAGTCGAAATCGGGGCTGTGGGTGGATGCCTCGTGTCACCATACGGGGAGCTGGACGACCCCCGCGGCCCCTCCATGAGTCCCTCCCTGTGGGGATACCGATGGGGGTTCTTTCGTAAAAATAGTTCCCCCACCTTCTGGAAGTTCTGTGCTTGTAACTTCCTCTAATCTGCTACTCTCTTTGACTCTGCCTTTTCCTTTTGCTTTCTATCGTCTACTACCTTTCTGAAATTTTGGATCTACTACCTTTCTGACATTTTGGCTCATTCTCCTGCCTTTCTTTAAAAAAAAAAAGTCTTCCAAATAATTTTTATCTTTTGAGCTCCTCCGAAATTGGAATGTGTCGGCTGTAGGCAACAACAATCACAACAAAGAAAAAACCCAAGGGTGGGTGGGTGAAATTTTCCAAAGAGTAAGCACAACTGCCGCAACTGCGTTCTTTCCTTTTCTTCCCCCTTTTTTTTTCCAATTATATAAGCCATTTATGTTATAAAAATGATATGTTATTTATAATCCCAGGCTATCTGTAAATGGTACACTTTTTGTGGATTATCCTAAATGAGAACTTCGCACGGTAGATTGAACACCGTCGACAAGAGAGTCGTTTCCCTTGCCAATGAAAAGTTCATTTTGGAAACTTGTGGTTGAAGCAGTACAGGGTTGAAGTGCTTTACCTAGGCCTAGACTGTAGAGCAATCATGCAAACCAAGGATATTTTTGAAAGACTGCGTCGATTAGACGCGTATCCAAGAACGCTTGAAGATTTTCGTGTGAAAACGTTCGGCGGTGCGATAAGTAAGTGATTGTTCTGGTTTTCTTCACTTTTTAACTTAAAATTTAAGTTTTTGTAGCTTAGCCTAACTTTCTTCTTCTTCTTTCTCAATCCAACTTTAGCTCTGTGTGTGTGTGTGTGTGTGCGCGCGCGCGCGCGTGCGCGACTCTGTGTGTGTGTGCGCGCGCGCGCGCGCGCGTGTGTGTGTGTGTGTGTGTGTGTGTGTGTGTGTGATACCCACATAACTTAGTGTGTGTGTGTGTGTGTGCACGCACATGCTTTAAATAACCAGTCTGTTTTCATGAGGACAGAGGGCCCCTAAAAACCATTTGAACTGAAAGCTTGGATGTATATAATAGGGGGGGGGGGGGGGGTATTGAACAAATAGATTTGGGCTATATTCACAATTACGCCCGCCAAGAACGATAATTTGTAACAGAAAAGAACATAGCCCATTGCTTTCTCAGTGAACTCTTCTTGGCGGGCGTAAAATATTGTGAATATATTGCCTTGATTTGTTCTGAATTTTATTGTTGTGTTGCTCTAGATTTCCAAATTAAATTATCATCTTGACAGGCGTAATTGTGAATACAGTGGAACCTCTCTTATAAGACCTCCCATTATAAAGCTCCCTCCCATATAAGACCTACTTCTCTGAGACATTCCCTTCTTTATAAGTATTAAATTTACCTCCCTTATAAGACCCCTCCCTTATACTAGTTATAGGACCTCATTTTGGATGATTTTTGAAGGTCTTATAGCTAGGGAGGTTCCACTGTATTGCCTAGATTTGTTTTGAATTTTATTGTTGTGTTGCGCTAGATTTCTAAATTTAAATTATCGATCAATTGACTGATGCCTGCACTGCACTGTGGCCACAGTCACTCTGGTCAGCGGGGTGCTGATGGTGGTGCTGTTCATGTCGGAATTCAACGACTATCTGACCAACGAGGTGCGACAGGAGCTGTTCGTGGACACCTCGCGCGGGCAGAAACTGCGCATCAACATCGACATCACCTTCCCGCATCTCTCCTGCAGCTGTGAGTCTATGACTGAGTTAGTGAGTATACCGTATTTTACAGACTAGTATAAGGCAATACTTTTTTCCTAGACTGAGACCCCTCACAGAGCCTTATAATGTGACTGATAATAATTATAGTAAGAAACTATGATAACAAAATCTGAGTTTTGTGTAAGATTTGGGGGGTACACCTTATCTAAGCACCTTGTACTTGTAGTCCGTAAAATACAGTAATTAGAATATATATATATGTGTGTGTGTGTGTGTGTGTGTGTGTATAGACCTGTGTGTGAGAGGTGGGGCATCACTGCATCAGGGATGCAGCTGTGTCTTAGATGTTAGATCTATAGAATATGTGTGTGTGTGTATGTAATTACATAGACCTGTGTGTGACTGTGAGGGGTGGGGCATCACTGCATCAGGGATGCAGCTGTGTCTTAGATGTTAGATCTATAGAATGTGTGTGTGTGTGTGTGTGTGAGTGTGTATCGTCGCTGTCCGACGCTAACCGTGTATCTACAAAATTTGACAAAAATAGATTTTTTACTGAAGCTCCTTCCAGTGACCTCACGCAGGTCTTCTATAAATATCTTGTGTCTGCGACCAATGAAAATGCTCAAATTTGTCACATGATACCACGGAAATAATCGTGTATGTGGCGGGTTGTTGCTGGTTTTGACGCGATAAGCGTGTAACTGGTCACGCTAATCGTGTAACTGCCGGCAGCTGTCGTATCTCCCATTGTGAGAACAATGCACTAACTTTGTGACTAACCGTGTAACTGAATTATCACGAAAAGTTTGGGTATTAATGCAACTTTTATTGTGTCACATGTTTACTCATCGATAACGAAGAAGGGTCAAGCGTATATCAAATGGGGATTGACTTTGTAGCAGGCGACAATATGTTTTTTGATGCTCCTGTAAAATCACTGATTGTGTAAATACACGGTTAGCGTCGGACAGCGACGTTATGTGCATGGGTGCAACTTTTCCTGGTTTACAACGATTACCTGTTTTTGAATTATACCAGAAAAGGAAGTTCCTTTTTTTTTTTTGTCAAACGTGGCCTTTGTGTGTCTATTGTATTTTTCAGACACTTTGAAATAAGCAATTGTATAAATTGTGGAAAAAAACTAAAATACCTTCATAAATCAATTTTTGCTTCAGCTGCAGGGGGACATTACCCCTGGACCCCGGCCTTTCAGGGTTTTTTCATTTTGTGTAGTTGCACCATGTGTGTGTGTGTGTGTGTCACTGTGTGTGTGACTGTGACTGTGAGGAGTGGGTGTAAGTGTTTGAGCACACTGGTAAATGAAGACCAACCCTGTGGGTACTTCTCTACAGGCCATGTGCCTCACTTCAGGTCTTTTTTAATATTGTGGCCTCTGTCTGAAGTGTTTGAGCACACTGGTAAATGAAGACCAACCCTGTGGGTACTTCTCTACAGGCCATGTGCCTCACTTCAGGTCTTTTTTAATATTGTGGCCTCTGTCTGAAGTGTTTGAGCACACTGGTAAATGAAGACCAACCCTGTGGGTACTTCTCTACAGGCCATGTGCCTCACTTCAGGTCTTTTTTAATATTGTGGCCTCTGTCTGAAGTGTTTGAGCACACTGGTAAATGAAGACCAACCCTGTGGGTACTTCTCTACAGGCCATGTGCCTCACTTCAGGTCTTTTTTAATATTGTGGCCTCTGTCTGAATTCCAGGTTTAATAAAAATGAGTAGCAAGTTTCCTTTCTGGGCCTCCTATAATATCTCTAAAATATATATGTTCTACTTCTGCTTCCACAAGTTTGTTAAATTGCCCATGTCATGCCTTACTGCCCTTAGCTTAGCCTTGCTTCAATTACCAAAACAAAGAGCTGAAGGAGAGCATAATAACCGTCGGTGAAATTCAAAAACCTCGTATTTCAATTATGGTAGTTTTGAAAAAAATGAAAAAAAATGTTTTAAAAAACTAACCGCGTTGACCACAATTGATTAACTATGATGAACATGTTCTTCAAGACATTGCGAGTTTAGTCCTGCATGTTGTTAAAATGACTTTTTTAAAAATGCATTTAGACTTGAAAAGAACGAAGATACGAGGTTTTTGTCCTTAACTAGATCTGAATTTGGGACTTGCGATTTTCTCGTCTATTTTCACATCATTTACCCCAGATAGAAAATTGTTAGAGATACGAGCTTTTGGTAGAAGGTGGCGGGGGAAAATAATAAAGCTGACTATGTATCTAACTCAACACCCCCTCACCCCACCCCGAAATCGAAATACGAGGTTTTTCGAATTTCACCGACGATATTGTCATGTTCTTTTAAAAAAAGCATTTTCCTTCAGCTTCTTATGCAGATCTATGGGTTTCCACGTACATGTGTACATGCTTTCAAGTTCACGTTTCTTCCAATTTTTTGTTGTTGCGGATTGTGGATGGGATATATATGATGTGCATGCATCCTTAGAGATTCCTTTCAGGTTTTCCAGGGTTTTGTTGAACTTGAAGTTGAAGTATCCATGCGATTTTGGGGTTCTTAATGTTATGCAAATTTTGTTGTCACAAAGAAGAAAAATCCTGGAAAACCTGAAAGGAATCTCTAAGGATGTATTCGCATATATCCCAGACACATATGGTCTATGAAGCTCTAAAATTCTACAGGACCCTCTAAAAGAATGTGCAGTGGGTCCCAGGGATGCACTAGAAATTATTTTTAGCATTCACTATGCCATTGCCACTGGGACCCTCTATCCCGCCTCTAGGACCCTCTATACTGTAAGTGAAAGAGTCCCCGGGACCCCTTGTTTTGCGGGACAATTGGGAGCCCTGATGGGACATTAGTAGATAGAAAGATGGTGGGAACGATCCTGGAGGCAATGCCCGGAGGCAGTGCAACACCAGGAAAGTCCAAATTTGTTAACAATACAGATATTGTTTTGTCACAAAACTGCCTTGTTCTGAGTTAATTAACCCTTTCACTCCAGGAATTATTTGTACTTTCAACAAACAAGCTACCTAACTCGAGAAAAAAAAATCACTACAAATTAAATGATACTGTTCGAAGACTAATTTCGCTTTACAAAATGAAAAAAAAAAATGTATCAAAATCGAACCAAAACTTCAAACTCCACACAAATCATCTCAAGTGTAAGCAAGGGAAGTAAGTTAGTCTTTTACCATCTAGGCTATTGAGTAGGTTATGTCCCCTGAACCGCATTGAAACACGCTGCTTGAAAGGCTTATTTACCCTTTCGCCGCCAGACATTTTTCAGCAAAAAATTTCCATTAAGCTTACCTGGGTAGAGAACAATTCTGTCTAATATTGGGGATTCATCTGTGATATATTTAAAATAAGGCCTATCCTTACCTCCCAAAATTAAGAGAATAGGGTCTTTGGATAACAGACCCTGATTTGATGCCTTTTAGTGACATGGGTGTTAAATCATTGTGGTGCAAAAATGCGACATTGGCGGTGAAAGGGTTAAGGCTTTAGCCTCTAGAGGCAATTAACATGTCTAACTATGACGTTTATGTTGTGACTTCTTATTCCGAGATAATATATTGCCAACTTTGATTGGCCGGTGTGTTTCAGACCTGAGCATCGATGCTATGGACGTGTCGGGGGAACAGCAGATTGACACGGCCACCAGTCTTTTCAAACAGAGGCTGGACACTTTTGGAAACCCTGTGGGAGACGTTACGGAAACCAGTCAGTTTAAGTCATGTGGTTTGGTGTTGTTTCTCTGTGTGTATGTGTGTGCGTGCGTGCGTGCGTGCGTGCGTGCGTGTGTGTGTGTGTGTGCATGCTTGTTGGGCCGGGGGAAGTGGGGTGGAGTTTCTACCCTGTTTTCGTCTTGATCCTTTAAAAGTTGAAACAGGGGGTGAATATACCCCTTAGTTAAAGCTACAAACAGGGGGTGAAAATACCCCTTAGTTAAAGCTACAAACAGAGGGTGAATATACCCCTTAGTTAAAGCTACAAACAGGGGGTGAAAATACCCCTTAGTTAAAGCTATAAACAGGGGGTGAAAATACCACTTAGTTAAAGCTACAAACAGGGGGTGAAAATACCACTTAGTTAAAGCTACAAACAGGGGGTGAAAATACCACTTAGTTAAAGCTACAAACAGGGGGTGAAAATACCACTTAGTTAAAGCTACAAACAGGGGGTGAAAATACCCCTTAGTTAAAGCTACAAACAGGGGGTGAAAATACCCCTTAGTTAAAGCTACAAACAGGGGGTGAAAATACCCCTTAGTTAAAGCTACAAACAGGGGGTGAAAATACCCTTTAACCCTTTCACCGCCAGCCTTTTTTTAGCCAAAAAATACCCTTCAATTAAAATGTGTAGAGAAAAAATAAATATCTTCAATATTAGGAATTCCTCTGTGACATAATTATATAACAGTAGGCCTATCCTTACCTCCCAAAATTAAGAAAATAGGGTCTTTGGATAACAGGCCCTGATTTGATGCTTTTTGGTAATATGGGTGTTAAACCATTGTGGTGCATAAATGTGACATTGGCAGTGACAGGGTTAAGAGAGGAGAAAATCAGAAACCCTGAAATATTGAACCATAAAATGGAAATGAAAGGCACACATACACAAGTTTGATGCTTTGTTTTTTATTTAATGAGGGTTTTTTCTGAGTGTATTTAATCCTATGACTGCCCACCATTCGAACCGAGAATCGATCCTTACTTCCAGTGATGGGAAGTAACTCTGAACGTCACACCAAATCTTTTATCTAAAAAAATCACCCAGAATAAAGTCGAACTCACATTTCATTTCTGAAAGATGCATATTGAATAGCAATGTTGATATTTTCATTCGAAAGCTAACACAATGTTACACAACAAACCATGAATTAGAAGAAAAAATCCGTAATGGCGCGCGCTCCAAGCATCGCGCCGAGTCAATACTGCACACGTCACGTGGAAAGAAGAAAAAAAATTGGGGTCACTTCGAAAAATCCGTTCAAAAAGACTAGTGGGTGCTTTCCCTTGCTGTAAAAGCCCAAAACGGACCAGCGAGACTGAGGTAAAGGAAGCACTAACTTAGTATATATTGCATTGTGGGTAGGGCAAAAGTGAAAGTGAAAGTACTAGACCGGGCGTTCAGCGGGCGCAATCGGCGCATACAGTAGCCAATGGTAAGAAAAAAATCGGTCACATTTGGCGTCTGTGTCCCAGAGAGGGTTAACCCTTTCACCGCCAGCCATGTTTCAGCCAAGCATTTCCCCATGACATTTACCTGGGTAGAGAACAAAATCCATCTGCAGTAATGAGGATTCTTCTGTGGCATAGATTAATAAGGTCTATCCTTACTTCCCAATTTGATGCCTTTTAGTGACATAGAAGCTAAATCATTGTTGTGCTAAAATGCGACTTTGGCGGTGAAAGGGTTAATGAGGACAAAAAGTCACGTGGTATGTTCTGTTATTTTTTTGTGGTGCCATTTTGATGTTGCTGCTCTTGGTGTTTGTTCCATGTAATGTTCTTCTTTTTGACATTTCAGAATTAAGCTCAGAAGAGCCAGAAAAAGAAGAGGAGACTGCCAAGGTATGTATCAATTTTAATTGATCATAATTCGAATCGTCCGCATGAACCTGACAAATCAAATTGATAGCTTATTAACCCTTTCACCGCCAATGTCGCATGTATGCACCACAATGGTTTTACACCCGTGTCACTAAAGGGCATGAAATCAGGGCCTGTTATCCAAAGACCCTATTGTCTTAATTTTGGGAGGTAAGGATAGGCCTGATGTTATATATGTCACAGAGGAATTCGATGTTATATATGTCACAGAGGAATTCGATGATAACTAGTGTTTTACGTCCTCTCGACCCCTAAGGGCACATATGAGACACCCTATTTTCTTAATTTTGGGAGGTAAGGATAGGCCTAATGTTACATATGTCACAGAGGAATTCCCAATATTGCAGATAGATTTCTTTTCTCTACCCAGTTAAGTTTAATGGTATCTTTGGGCTGAAAAATGGCTGGCGGCGAAAGGGTTAAAAAACATGTTATTAACGCTTTTGTGGGTTGCCTTTCTGTGTCACCCTATAATTTACAATGTGATAATAGGAATTGTTCAGAAATAATTAAGGGGAGTAATTTTGTGGGTTGCCTTTCTGTGTCATATAATTTACAATGTGTGTGTGGGAGTGATCTTGTGTGGGAGTGATCTTGCCTCATTCAAACGGGGGAAGCTACTCTACCATCAGGTAGATCCCCAGCTCTCGCCTCGTGTGTATGAGTAGACTTACATCACTTAGAACACTGTGCGTCATTCTAAATTTGATGTCATTTATATTTTTACGTCACATTTTGCAAAGTTCTATCGGTTTGCGGATACTGGCTGCCCCTCATTTTTCTATTAAAAAAAAATGTTTGCAAGTCGCTGACTCGCATCCTGTGGTTTCAAGCTTCGCCACCATTGTTGCTATGGTTTTGACCGAGTAAGTCGAGGTAATGAACTCTAATTTTCACGAAGTGCTCTCCCCCAGTTTTTTCAGAAAATCATCTATTAACATATTGCTGATCATTTACTGGCAGAAGGAGAAAGCGGCTGTCTTGGATCCCAGCCGATGTGAAAGCTGTTACGGAGCCGAGCTTGGTGAGAACCAGTGAGTAGCCATTTTATCTAGGTTCCCAATTTGGGTGGCGATTTTCCATTGATGCCATGTTTTCCTTTCTTAAATTCCATCATTGTTTAAGAGCCGCTGTAGCTCAGTTGCTAGCTCGTAATCCGTCAGGTTTGCGAGTGCGCGGGTTCGAACCCAGCTCGGTTCACAGTGGTGTGTCCTTAACTTGGGAAAGGCACTTTGCTCCTATTTTCCTCACTCCACCAGACCTGTTCACCCCAAATCTTCACTGTCAGTAATCCCAAGCTCTGAAAACTGTAATTTCAGACATCTGTTCGTAATTTTGCTGCCGGAGAAATCCTTTCACCAGAATTTGTTGCTGCCGTTGGGGGGGGGGGGGGGGGGGGGGGGGCGGCATACACGCATGCTGCCACTTCCCATCCAAACCCAACTTCGACAACTGCCGAAATTTTGCACTTCGTACCTAGAAAAATGGCGGCATGGAGAAATAAACCGGAAGTATTCATTCAAGGGACATCACTCGAAGTGATACCTTTGATAGCAGACGACAGAGTAGCGAGTACGGCTCAAACGCCATGCCTTCTTTCAATTTCTTCTTCTTTTTTTTTCACACTTGTTCAGCGGAAATGCAGATTTTTTTGTTGCTGACCGTAATAGGGTATCGGAGGTCTCAAAACGTAATAATTACGGACAAATCCGTAGGGAAAACAGGTCTGCTCCACCCAAGTATAAATGGGTACCTGACGTCAGTTGGGAAAAAAGTCCTTCGGATGAGACTTCAAAAACCGAGGTCCCGTGTGTGAATGCATGCACAAGATCTTGCGCACACGTTAAAGCCCATCCCACTATTCAGTACAAGTAGGCCGTGTGTGCCGGTGGGATGGATGACACGAATTCACATAGCACGCATCCTGTGTGCTTATTAATGGTCTGAATGAAGACCGGTGAGCGCGGGGCAGGATAAACATCCCCAACTGGAAGAAGAAGAAAAAGATCTATTGCTTACTTATTCTTATATAGAATACATTACTAAGTATCGTACAAAGAATGAAATCAATAAGTGTATGCTGGGGAGAAAAAAATTTCACACGTGCGCTTGCATGCACGCGAATGTGCACACACACACACACAGACATACCACTACCACCACCAGTGGAATTGCAGGTAAGGTAAGGTCCCATAGCCTATCGGCCGTAGGGATAATGAAACTGTTAGAGGTTCACCGTGTCAAGGGCACGGCATCATGGAAGGAGGAGCCCATCCCTCTCCTTCCGCCGCCTTTAACCTTCCCTTAACGAATAAGGTACCCATTCACTGCTGGGTGGACAGAGAGGGTTTTCAGACCAGAAAAATCTGACTCCAAGCTGGACTCCAACCCGCGACCTTCCGCACCGCAGCCAAGCGCTCTAACCACTCGACCACGGGCCCCTCTCAGAATTGCAAGTGCTAACGTGTAAATCCAACAAGGCATGTCCACTAGAAATAAATGCCCAGCTATCCAGAATAGCAGCTGCCTCCACTGCTACCTGGGGATCATAGCTGGCCATAACTGACGAGCACACGCATCTTCATAATAACTTGACAGTATTTTTGTATTGTATTTTTTGTATTTGGTATATTCTAGTCACAGAGACTTATCTTTGTGAAATTCGGGCTGCTCTCCCCCGGAGAGCGCGTCACCACAAGTGCAGCGCCTACCCTTTTTTCTTTCTTTTTTTTCGGGGGGGGGGGGGGCACAGGGTGAGGAGGGGGTGTGGGCACACTTGGAAAACCTAGCTCTCAGTTTGGCCATACCAGGCAGCGGGATTCCTCCCTGCTCTTACTGACTTTCAACTGACGTGGGATTTTTACTTGCATAAAGCGCACGGGTCAGACTAGCTTTAAGTCCCCATCCAAGGGACTGGACTGGACATTCAGTTCGATTTTCCTGTCAAACTAGAAAGAAAGGGCGACCGTCTTAACCACTCTGCCACCTTTCTCCACTCATCTTTTGCAGAAACAATGCCTCTTAGTGGTTAGGTTAGGTTAGGTACATTATTGTCACAGGGGCATCTCTGTGAAATTCAGGTTGCTCCCACCTGGAGAGTGCGTCGCAGACAGAGGCGCGCCACCCAAGTTTTTTTTTTTTTTGGGGGGTTTGCATGCGATTTTTGTGTGACTGATCAGGAAGGAAGAGGGGGGGGTAAATTTTGACCAAATTGACAACTTTTTTGTTGCCACTGGGTTTAATGTGTGCTAAGTGCATGAGCACACGGGACCTCGGTTTATCGTCTCATCCAAAAGACTCCACGTTCAGACCGCAAGGCCTAGTGCAAAGTGAGAGGAAAAATCCCCTGTACCCAGGTTCGAACTCGGGTTTACTTGACACGAAGAGAACGTGCTACCACTGTGCCACTCTACACTAGTGCGTCGTGTTCGTGTCGTGCGTCGCGTGCAGGTGCTGCAACACGTGCGACGCGGTGCGGGAGGCCTACAGGAAGAAAGGGTGGGCCTTGGAGAACGCCAACTCCATCGAGCAGTGCCGACGGGAGGGCTGGTCGGACAAGGTCAAGGTCGAAGGCTGTCGGGCGCACGGCTACATGGAAGTCAACAAGGTAGCTCATCGGAAGTTGGAAGTTATTGAATGTAGTCACGCTAAATGTCGTCTGTTCTTTTTCTTCGTCTGTGGTCCCAGTCCACGCACACATACAGTATAATGATTGTTGGCTACAAGTGCTCTTATAAAAGGGAAAGAAAAGTGCTCTTTAGTTTGATTTTTTGTTAAAGGTTTCATGCCAAACAAAGACAGCATCCGGTACTGTATTTTTCTGATTATTGGCCACTGCAAAGAATACCTTTTGCAAGAGTGAATGCCCTTGGTGGGTGGGGAAGATGGTTGAGTACTGACCAAACAAGGGTATAACTCTCGCCAATAACCCTATTTGAGGCCACTTAATGGCTGCTTTTGCAAGAGTGAATGCCCTTTTGGATACTGATCAACAAGGGCTTAACTCTTGCCGTCAAGGGCGTTAATAACCCTACTTGCAGAGGCCAATAAGGCACACCTTAGTTAGTATAAGGTGCACTACCCAAATTTTGTACAAATTTTAAATGTTATTATATTTTCTTACTGTATTGTTAGTCATTTTATAAGGCGCAGGGGTCTCAGTCTGGGAAAAAAAAGTATCACCTTATAACCTGTAAATTGAGGTGTATGTTTTTTTGTGTGTTTTTTAAATTAAGAAGCATTGTGTGTTTGTTCAACAAATTCGCTTCAGGGATTCTCTCGTTGTTCATCAACGCACTGTTAAGAGAGAACCATGTAGGATAATTTATCAAAGTGGTTTAGTGAAATGATCACGCAAAGCAAATGTCAAACATGCTTTTTTTTTTGCTTTAAAAAAAAAAAGTGTGACTTATATAGGAAGTTATTTTCAACACTGTTTGACACTGCCACTTATATGGGAAGTTAATATGTTGCAGGTCGCTGGAAATTTCCATTTTTCCCCTGGGAAGAGTTTTCAGCAGCATCATGTTCATGGTGAGTGTCGTATTACTGTGAAAAAAGTTTGTTTTTCTTTTTCTTTTTACATCTTAGAAATAATATATGGGAAAATGTCACCTGAAACTTCTTCATTGATCGCTCAGTTTCCTGTCGATTATGAGTGCAGATGCGTCATGCTGCCGTTATGCGCCTAACTAAGAAATAGTTAAGCCCAGCATGTCCGTCTTTGACTGCTGAAGCCACGGATGCAGACGACATATTCAAAGTAAAAAGGGGGAGGGTTGAAGCAGGATATGACGTCATAGCCTCGGTTTCGACAGTAAAAGCCATAACAATCATGGCGGAAAAGCATGTCACTGCTCAAGGCGAGCAAAACTCATTGTAGAAATGTACTCCATGTTTTTCAATTCTGACTTTTCTGGGCTCTCTGACGCAGACGATTCATAAAAGTGCTTCATCATATGGATATCCGGATAGCGGCGTGAGTGTAACTTCTGTCGTTCTGAAGATTGTTTTGACAGAACGAGGCAAAATATGACCACCTTTGTTTGAGTCGATCTCATGTTTTCAATCTTTTTTTTGTGCTTTTGTTCAATCATTGTGCATGCGCCTTAAAATACATTGCGCCTTGTGTATGTTTGAATTCACATTTTTAGTTAAGTTCAGGGTGTGCGCCTTATAATTAGAAGCACCTTGTAGTCCGTAAAATACAGTGAATATCAAACGAGACAAGGAAGGACAAATTTGGACTGATGCACATGTACGCAAACATGCCATGGACATGACACCTTTACACATGTTCATACAGAACAATACATTTGTGTGTGACTGTGAACACATATCAGGCATCAGAATTGTCAGAGGATCAGAGGATTAAGAATTTCTGACAGAGGATTGGCTTCTCTTGTCAGAGGTTTTGCCTTTTTATTCATTGTTATCCTTTGTGTGAAATAACATTTTAAAGCGATTTCTCGCTATATTAAGCCTTTTTGGTCATGCTGGGAACTGATTTCAGTGTTGTCCCTCTACAGTCTGGGGCCTTGGTGGCCCTTTTACTGCAATTTTCAGAGGATTGGACTTCAGACTGTTCTGATGCCTGACATATGCATACATGTATGCACATACAGAGCAATGGCTGAGTGTGTTTGTGTGTGTTTGTGTCTGTATCAGACACGTTGAAGGAGCCTAGTATAAAGACTATTTGCTCAACGGGTGTGACATACTTTTTTTAAAAGTATGATTCATGAGTTGGGGGTGGGCTTGTTTTTTTATAGTGAAGTTTTATGTCCCATTTATTAAAAAAATGTGATATAACAGAACTTAACTTCGTACAATTTTTAGTTGTTGAATTGGTGTTTTTTTAATGTGATATTGCTCAACTTCATTTTACGTATGATTTTTGAGACGTGACATGAGTTTCTTCTGTTTCAGTTCACGACCTTCAGGCCTTTGGTGGGCAGACGGTAAGTTTGTCACGTTGATTGTGTTCATGCTTGTGATAAGAGTAAACAAAACGGCAAAGCCATTAAATATACTCCCAGTCTAACACAAAGAACATAACGCAGACAATCAAACTTTTTGCTGAAAACCCAAGTTTTCATTTTAATCAGTTTGTTACTTTTGATTGGGTTATTGCGTGGTTTCAGTCTCCGTTTGTTTCCAAGCACACAGCTATTGAGCTACATGTAGTTAAAACAATGTGTGTGTCGGTATGCATGCATGTTGTGTTTGTGTGAGTGTGTGGTCCTACATTGCTGCCCGTCCATATATTGGACACAATTTTATGCACGTATGTTTATTTATAGTATTACCTTGACTTTCTATTCTTTATTATTCTCTATGTGCGTTATTGTAAGATGTAGGCTAACGTATCCATAGGTGTATACCTATGTATAAGTTGCATGTATATAATGTGTGTCTTTCATTTAACGTCTATCCACTTCTCGTGATATTAGACGGTTGTATATAATGTTCAATCATATATATCATGTATATGTATATAATGTTCAATCGTGTGTGTGCGTATGTGTGTGCGTGCGTGCGCGCATGTGTATGTCAATTATCCTATTCTTGTTCGAATATTGAATGAAAATCCGTTTAAAGGACCATAGTCATCTCCATTCGGACCTAAAAATGTTCTGGAAAACGTTTCAGCATTATTTCCTACTACACATAGACACAGTATACAAACTGTATCTATGTAACCTACCTTTTATGTCACATTCGTCAAGATAAAGTGAGCGCACACACTTTTATTTCGCAAAAATCGGTCTCCTGGGGCAGATTTGCCAGCTGCCATTGAATCTCACCAAAAATGGGATTTGTGCGATAATTCATTTGGCGTGACGTAGATTAGGGGAAATCAATACGGCACCTGTGACTGGTGTTGAACTATTTGAGGACAAATTATTTTGCCTGTTTGTGGCCCGTTTTTAATAATAGAACTTGTTGGGATACTTTCAGACCTAGCTTATGACGTAACGCTGTCAGAGGATACGTATTATTATTATGACACCAAGTTGTACACCTTCACTCCACTCTCTTCTTGTTCTAGTCCAGGCAAAATTATAAAGTTTACCTTGTTTTGTGATATATATTAGGTTTCTATGTTGATCTAACATGATTTGAGGGTGCTGAATCCAGATCCGTTAAAGGCCAAGTTGTAAATGTTGGATATTTTGAGTTATGACATAATATTCAAAATGGCCACCATAGGTATCTAGAGAACTGTAAAAACATGCACTTAACGTAATTGTTTTGTATCTAATGCTTGTTTTGGTAAGAAAAATAGTATAATTTGCTGAAATGATTCAAACTATGGAAATGATATCCTATTTTAGTACTTCTTAGCCCCCAGCCACTGTGGAGAGGGCTATCGCGATCTTTCATTTATCTTAAGAACCATGTCTTGTTTTACGTCCTCCCGGAATTAACCATGTGGGACATGTGCGTTACTATTTTAATGAAGCTCATATGCCCCTCAGTATGCCTTGTTGACTTTGACCTTGAGTATGTGATTTTATTGTATCAACTATACTTTTTGAACCTTTGCACTGCTGTTGTAACATGTTTCTAAGCTAAGGTTTATAGAGGATGTTGAATTACTGATGCCTATTTTATGCCTAAGCCATTCATCTGAAATGCTTTACCTTGAATTTGCATGGAATATTTCAACTTTTTGCTTTAATATATTTTAAATCATTGCAGTAACTGTCTCATAATTGGTACATGAGCCAATGGTTAAACATATCTAGATGCTAACCTAAGTACCAATGACATCTCTAGCCTTCATCTTGACGCTTGGCCTTTGTTGTTAGGCGCCAAGCAGAACAACACGGCGATCAGTGTCGATATTTCTTTTTATTTTATAGGTGGGTAAAATGGCCGACATTCCATTGCACGCCGGCACTTTTACCCACCTATAAATTGGCTAATGCACCAATTATGAGACCATTACTGCCAAGATTTAAAACATATAAAGACAAAAAGTTAAATATTCAATGCAAATTCAAGGTCAAGCATTTAAGATGTTTAATAAAATAGGTATCAGGAATTCAATATTCTCTATACACGTTAGCTTAGGAAAATCCACATAGCTTATTTTACCACAGCAGTGCAAAAGTTGAAAAAGTTGATACATTAAAATCACATACTCAAGGTCAATAAGGCATACTGAGGGGTTCATCTGCTTCATTAAAATAGTAGCACACAAATTTGAAGTGATCCTCTGACATTGTTCTTAAGATAATTGACAGGCAAATGAAAGGACACAAAATCGTGATAGCCCTCTCCGCAGAGTGGCTGGGGGCTAATAAGTACAAAAATAGGATATAGTTCGTTTGAATCATTTCAGCAAACTATACTATTTTTCTTACAAATAAAAGCATTAGATACAACATAATTACTGTAAGTGCATGTTTTAACAGTTCTTTAGAGTCCCATAGTGGTCATTTTGAATATTTCGTCATAGCTCAAAATGCCCAACATTTACAACTTGGCCTCCAACGGATTTAGATTCAGCACCCTCAAATCATGTTAGATCGACACCTAATATATATCACAAAAGAAGGTCAAGCTCAATTTCGCCTGGACTACTACTAAGCTAGGCCTACTGACTACCCTTAGCTGCGTCATTTGAGCTAATTACCCCTAGACGAGATTTCAAGATAGCAGAGTACACAGAAGAAAAAAGGTCAGCACATTTTTGCTAACTTTGAGCTCACAGTATGATTGCGTTCAGTTTTATGCTTGTCTGTGACTTTGAATTATGTCAGAGTTTACAATCCAGATCGATTTTGCATCATTCTGCACGTTCATTACGAGAAGCGTATGGGCCTTTAACGTCCTCTGGTCTGGACACATATGGGACATTAGTACTAGATATAAAGATGGAACGATCCTGGAGGCAATGCCCGGAGGCAGTGCAACTCCCAAATTTTTGATGATAGATGTATACAGTATAGTAAAGTGTATGAATGAAATGTTCGAATATTATTTACAATGCTTTGTTTTAACGTGTCAATTGTTTCTACTGCACTTGTTTATTGGTTAAGTTTTGTAGTAGGAAATGTTCTCAAATACCCAAGGGACATAATTTCGCCGTTTGCGCGAGTGACCTTTCATTAATTGGTGCCAGTCATTGTCCTACTCTTTCATGGTACAATCTTTTATTGTGGTATACTTTTCTCGGGAAAATCGTCTATTGTGACAGCAAGCAAAATTCCTCTCTCGCAGTGCGTTTTTTTAAAAGTATCATAAATTGATTGATGGCTGTGTGGTTTCAGTTTAACGTGAGCCACGCCATCAACCACCTGTCCTTCGGCATCGACTATCCTGGTATCATCAACCCTTTGGACAGCACGGAGGAGACCTCTGAGGAATGTAAGTGAACTTTGTGCACGTACTTTGTGCAAGTCATCGTGCTTATTTGTGCACTTCATCTCTCTGTTACTCTTTTTTTATACTTTGTGCACAGCTGCCAGTCATTCCTCTCTCTGTTACTCTTTTTTTATACTTTGTGCACGGCTGCCAGTCATTCCTCTCTCTGTTACTCTTTTTTTATACTTTGTGCACAGCTGCCAGTCATTCCTCTCTCTGTTACTCTTTTTTTATACTTTGTGCACATGCCAGTCATTCCTCTCTCTGTTACTCTTTTTTTTATACTTTGTGCACGGCTGCCAGTCATTCCTCTCTCTGTTACTCTTTTTTTATACTTTGTGCACGGCTGCCAGTCATTCCTCTCTCTGTTACTCTTTCTTTTATACTTTGTGCACGGCTGCCAGTCATTCCTCTCTCTGTTACTCTTTTTTTATACTTTGTGCACAGCTGCCAGTCATTCCTCTCTCTGTTACTCTTTTTTTATACTTTGTGCACAGCTGCCAGTCATTCCTCTCTCTGTTACTCTTTCTTTTATACTTTGTGCACAGCTGCCAGTCATTCCTCTCTCTGTTACTCTTTCTTTTATACTTTGTGCACGGCTGCCAGTCATTCCTCTCTCTGTTACTCTTTCTTTTATACTTTGTGCACAGCTGCCAGTCATTCCTCTCTCTGTTACTCTTTCTTTGTGCACAGCTGCCAGTCATTCCTCTCTCTGTTACTGTGCACAGCTGCCAGTCATTCCTCTCTCTGTTACTCTTTCTTTTATACTTTGTGCACAGCTGCCAGTCATTCCTCTCTCTGTTACTCTTTCTTTTATACTTTGTGCACAGCTGCCAGTCATTCCTCTCTCTGTTACTAATGCACAGCTGCCATATTCCTCTCTCTGTTATAATGTGCACAGCTGCCAGTCATTTCTTTCTTTTATACTTTGCACAGCTGCCAGTCATTCCTCTCTCTGTTACTCTTTTTTTTATACTTTGTGCACGGCTGCCAGTCATTCCTCTCTCTGTTACTCTTTCTTTTATACTTTGTGCACAGCTGCCAGTCATTCCTCTCTCTCTTTCTTTTCTTCTTTGCTGTGTGTGTGTGAGGAAGTAAGAGAACGTTGCGTGCAAGCATCGTGCTTATTTCACTTTCTAATGATTAATTATTTGTTTGCCATTAATGTTCTTGTCATCAATGTAAAGCGCACTGAGCTTATGTGAGAAAGAGCGCTATATAAATTCCCATTATTATTATTTCTGAGCTGTACACTGCCGTTGCTCTCACACTGCTCTTTCCAAGTCCAACTTGCTCGCAGCCACACCCAGATTTGCAAGGTTGCAGAATCCGAAACCCAGCAGTTCCAAGGGGAGCAAATCTATGTTAGGTCTTCTCTTCTCTTATTCCTCTTTTCTTAGTTATTTCCCTTTTTTTCAGGCCTCGATGCCGCAGTTTCGAATTTAAAAGAAATATATTTCTTATTCTGAAATTCGTAACACACACACACACACTCTGATCCACATCGAAATCATTAATGAACATACCATATTTTACGGACTACAAGGCGCACCTGATTATAAGGCGCACCCCCCAAATTTAACACAATTCAGATTTTGTTTCTCTATTTCCTTACTATATTATCAGTCACCCACCCAGGTTAGTGTATAATAACAAAATCTGCATTTTGTGTACAATTTGGGAGGTGCGCCTTATAATCAGGTGCACCTTGTAGTCCGTAAATAAATATGTTAATGATGTTCCAAGGATGATGCCCGCGGCATTTCATCCAGTGATCCAAATTTTAAAGGCTCAGAATGGAAAAAAAAAAAGATTTGGTTTCGTTTATGGAGCAAAATGTGCCAAGAAACCATACATTTATGTGGTTAACCCTTTCACTGCCAATGTCGCATTTATGCACCACAGAGGTTTAATACCCATGTTAATAAAAAGGCATCAAATCAGAACGTGTTATCCCAAAAATCGCAGTTTCTTAATTTTGGGAGGTAAGGATAGGCCTAATGTTACACATGTCACAGAGGAATTCCCGATATTGCAGATTTTTTGTTCTTTCCAGTTAAGTTTACTGGTATTTTGGGGGGCTTAAAACTGGCTGGCGGCGAAAGGGTTAAGTTGGTATAACAGGCTAGCTCCTTTTCCTGTTTCTCTAGTTCATCTTTGGCTCACTGTCTAAGCCTTAAAAGTTATATATAATTATGGCAAAAATCCAAGTTGATCTCTCCATCCCCCCTCTCTCACAAACACACACAATAGTATTTTTGATATTTGGTATATTCTATCTCTGTGAAATTCGTGCTGCTCTCCCTCCGGAGAGCGTGTCTACACAAGTGCAGCGCCTACCCATTTTTTTTTGAGGGAGGGAACAGGGTGAGTAGGAGGTGGGGGCAGACTTGGGAAACCTAGCTGTCAATTTACAGTAGCCTTGAGGACTAGTTGGTCTTTGGGGGCTGTCTTCAGGTCTCCTGCCTTTAAAAAAAAAAAGATCTTCCAAATAATTTTCTCCTTTGAGCTCCTCCGAAATCGGAATGCGTCGGCTGTACACAGCGGGGGGAGACCAGTGAAAACTGAAAAACGGACACATACGTACCTTACCCATCATGGCCTTGGAATGCAGAAGAAGAATATGTTTGATATTCAGTGCTCTGGTTCTGGTTCGTAGTACATCGACGGAGCCTGTGAAGGTGCTCTCTCTCTCTCTAATAATCATATGGTATTCTTGTTCTCACTGACAGAGTACAATTGACTGTGTTTAGTTGCGATCAAGTTTATTTGTGCATGCGCAATCTGATTTTGCCAATAATTGTATAAAAATTTAAAAAATTTAAAAAAAATAAAGGGAGGCTCCGAAACAGCAGAAATGGCTGCAAAACTGTTTTTATGGCATCAATGCTTCATTTCTGTTCTTCACTTGGAATAGCAAGACATTTATCATGCACTATCCCTGTCATTAACGCGTACACATGTGAGCTCCTGGGAAAATTTTAAAATCCTGCAAGAGGGCTGCCCCGGCGGAGTGCAGTACACACACACGTTACCAGACCTGTTTACTGTACTCATTTACAGCAGTATTCTACTCAATTTGGACCTACTACTCTTCGAAATTGAAAATAATGATCTAATTACAGTACACCCCGCTTATAGTAAAGTGCAGGGGAGCAAGGCTTTTCCTTTACTATAACAGGTTTTTCTTATAAACTATGTTCGGATATAGTAAAGTTTTGATGGTATTTTTTATCTTATCCGATGACGTTTTTCAAAGTCAAAGCTAACGTAAAATACTAAATATAAACCCATCATCAAATCAAAATACAGCAAAACTCGGTTATAAGAAAATCGAAGGGAGATGATGTTTTGTTTATCCAAGTTTTCTTATATCCGAAACTCAGATATAAGAAAACATTTTGAAGTTTTTTCCCTTGTCTCTCTACCACCAACACAAAAGTACTCATACATTTTCTGGCTTCTGCTTTCAGTGACGTTAGCTGAATTAACTTTGGGAATTGCATTTTGGGAGTAGAGTTGTGTCATCGGCGTCGATTTTTGATATTGCGATGATTTTTTGGCTCAATTTTGTTAGAAAAGCTTTATTAGTACCCTCAGTCATTAATTCTTAGTCAATTTTAGTATAAATGCAAGCTGAAAAAAGCAAAATACCTGGAAATGTTCGCGATTGGACTGAGAAAATGACTCGGCCGCAAGATCGGCGGCCTCAAAGTAACTCGGCACCATCGCGATCAATTTTCACTTAATTTTCCGTTGAAAAGTTCAAAATTCTCAAATATAATCTAAATTGACTCCCTAATTAGTCTCTTCGAATCGACAGTAATGGCCGCCATTTAGTGCCCCCGAAATGTACCAAAATGTCACCCCTTAGAAAATGTCTGTGACAAGCAACCCCTGTTTTGATGACGTAGTGTGTTAGGTACACAAGTATTCTTTGCTATATGAGATGCTTTGTGATGTCATTTTTGGGAATTGGCTCTAGGGGGGGCTATCCCGGATCAGTCCGGGAACAGCGCTGAGAAGGGAGGCACTCCAAGGCTTTAAATCGCTCAGATCATCGATCTCGGTATTCAACACTGGTGGGTGGTTTTTTTGCGAATTCTTTTGAAAAACGGAACTTCCGTTTGGGGCAATATAGAAAAAACGGTTTCGGTCCCAAAACGGAAGCAGATGCACCCATGCTCACATTTGTTTCTTCTGCTCAACATTTATTTTGCACAGAATACTGAAGGAAAGTATGGAATAAAGGAACAAAAACAACTCAATTAGTCTTGTAATCTAGTGCCTGTACTGTTTAGAATGTCTGTGACACAACTGGTTTGATTAAACTTTCCCTTTTTGGAACGACTTCAATTATCTCGCAACATCCTTTCAGTTCAGGTCCAACTCACTTTTAAAGACACACTGACCCAACACGATTAAATCCCTTGTTTTTTTCTGGGTAGCTGTGACCCACATACAAATTCCCCCAACTTGAAATTGAGGCTGCTCTTTAAAATGTTTTCGTTTTCAATTTGGGGGCATTTGTATGGGAGTCAAACCTGGTCAAAACAAGATTTTGTACCAGCTATAAGAAGGAAAACAGGTGGAACCCGTGATTTTGACTCGTGATCTGGGGGGTCTTTAAGAAAATGTTGTTAATGGTAATTCGCTTATAAGTAAATAGAACTCGCTTATAAGAAAATGAACTGCAAACCAACTCTCTTGTATGACATAATTTTCTTATATCCAAGTTTCCATTGCGGATGGGAGAAAAAAATTGCTTGCTTATAACCGAGTTTTCTTATAAGCGAGTTTCTTATATCCCAGTTTTGATCATAGATAAGAAAGAAGAAGTTCGGCAGGGAAATTTTTGTTGCTTCATTGTAAGCGAGTTTTTTTATAAGCGAGTTTCTTATAAGCGTATTCGGCTGTATATATATATTTTTTTTCGGATTCATTTTTTCCCACTAAGTAATGAGGGGAAAGAAACATGTTTTTGAGTGCCTTTCAATTTCGTTGAAGGTGGGTAGAGGGAGTAGTGAGACTGTGACATATACATTGATGACGTATTTACAAAGGTCAGGAAGAGGACAATTTTTTTAAAATTTTAATTATAACCCAGTTGTTATTATGGGTGGGTGGGGGGAGTGGTGAGACTGTGACGCATACATTGGTGACGTATTTACAAAGGTCACGAAGAGGACTTTTTTTTTATTGTAACCGAGGAGCCAGTCCTGTGGGGAACCAAAAGTAACTTTACTATAGCAGCTTTTTTATTATAACCGAGTTGCTACTATCCGAGGTCTATTTAGTAATAAAACAGTAGACCTTTGGCCGGGAACCAGTGCTTTCCATTACTGTAACCGAAATTTCTTATAACCGAGTTTACTATAAACGGGGAGTACTGTACTCATTTTCAGTTAACATTATTTGAAGGTTTAATGAATAAAACTACACATTTTGCACCAAAACTACTCATTTCAGCTATCCAGACTACTCAAGACTTGTGTAGGGGGTAAACAGGTCTGCACAACACACATTTACTGCTCTTTTTTCACCCCTCTAGACTAGTACAAGTGCTACATTCCGTTGAATATAGCAAATGCTTATAATCTTATATAACTTTTTTTGTTTATATAAGCCCTTTTTATGGTACAAGTGTGTGTGTAAGAAAATCGTTGCATCTTAACTTCTCATAATCCGGCGACGCCGGCTCTAGGCAATTTACAAATCCTGCAATTCAGAACATCCTGCAAGAAGGAGCTTTCATGCATACACCAAAATGTAAGAGAGAGGAACAGTTGGTCCGATTATATTCCAACATGCATGCCACATGCGCACACACACTTCAAGAAAATAGGTAAACACATGCATATGAAACCGGTTTGTATATTCTGTGTAATAACCCCCACCCTACCCCCTTCCCCTCCATTCCCACCCCTCCCCTCACCCCACCCCACCCCCAAAAAACACACACACACGCATACATCAAAATCAATGGTAAAAATCATTATCATTCCATCAACTTTCACACACAGTACGCATTCCAGAATTCTTCGCTAAAGCCTTCTTTTTTTTTAAATGAAGGCATTGCCTTGACTATAACTCTTATCATCATCATCATCACATGGGTGCTTCTACAAAATCCTGGGAAACCTGAAAAGTAAAGGTCCAGTGGCCACCAAGTCATCTGCTCCCTGGCAGGGGCAGCATCCCTGTTTGGGGAGAGGGTACAAATAAAGGGAAAATGCCATTATAAATGGATTTGACTGGCTCTCTTTGAAGCAAAGTAACAAAGGTAAGGCATAACATGGGCAGTAACAAGCTGTGGTAGGGACAAAATATGGTATAGGAGGTTGCTCCTCAAATTTTGCAAGGGACACCATGACTGATGAGTTTTTGCAAGAAACGCGTCAAGGTCACCAGAAAGACATCCTTTTCAAGGATCGGAACAGTCACTTTGCTCTGGTTTCCTAGAAATCAAACCGTCAAAACGGCGATTCCTCCTTAGCGGTGTTGAAAGGCACATGACTTCTTTCAGTGACACTGAAAGAATTTGACTCCTAGCACCTCTGCCGAGGAGGAATTGCCAATTTGACAGTTTGATTTATAGGAAACCAGAGCAAAGTGAGTGTTGCGATCTCCGTAAAGAGTGTTTTCCTGGTGACGTGTTTCTTGCAAAAACTCATCAGTCAGGGTGCCCCTTAAACTCAGTCAGGGTGCCCCTTTAACTCTTCTAGTACCACAGGCAAATACATTCGCCCAGTACATCACTCTACACTCCCACCAAATGCCAAAGACATTCACTACCAAGCACCCTGCCATGTGTTTGTTTTTTTTCAGAGTTTATGTCCGTTTCTTCCATTAAAGCAACGTATACATGTACAGCCAAAAGAAAACAAAAGTATTTCCCTCTTGTCGGTTGAGATGCAACAGACAACCAAGAACGTTAAAAAAAAAATACATGGCGCTAGAAGAGTTAAATTCAGGGGAGAGAGAGGCCAGTGCCAGGGCTCCCAATCGTCCCGCAAAACAAGGTCCCAGGGACTCCTTTACTTACAGTACAGAGGGTCCTAGAGGCGGGATAGAGGGTCCCAGTGGCATTGCGAATGCTAAAAAGATTTTTTTCTAGTGCATCCCTGGGACCCCCTGCACATTCTTTTAGAGGGTCCTTTAGAATTTTAGCGCTTCCTAGACCCCCTGGGAGCCCTGCAGTGTAATAAAAACAAACACCAAAAACCGGATTTGAAGCACATAGCGTGATCACCAATGAGAAGCACCCATGGACCTCCGTTGTCATCATCATAGTCGTCATCGTTTTTGTCGTTGTGGTGTGGTGTGGTGTGGTGGTTGGGGTCAACACCTGATGCCGGTGCCGATGCCCATGAAGACCCCGAAGGTCCCCCCGCCCTGCACCATGGTTTTACCCACCGTCTGCAGCAGTTCCCTGCCCCGCAGGCCGTACCTGAAAATGGACAAGGGGAAAAAAGGTCACTTAAAAAAAAAATTCAGGAACATTCAGCGCACCAGACCTGTTTACTCTACTCTCTTCAGTAAAGGTCAAGATGTGCCCCCCCCCCCCTACATTTCTCAGCTCTCCCCGCATTTTCACACTTGCCTTTCTGACCAAACATTAAGCTGTATTTTATTAACCTTTTCAGCTAATTATCTTTGTTGAATAATTAATCACAGTCATGATAAAGGTCATTATCTAATAGGACCCCCCCTATGTAGTGTACAGTACACACAACAGCCGCGGAGCATTTGTCACAGTCCTGGTTCATTGCGTTTTTCCGTCTTGCCTTTATCTTCTACTATTATTGAATGCATGTGTTTAATTATGTAAATGGATGAAAATTAGTGTTAAACATAGCAAACGATCGAGGATGAAGTACTCAATCTGCAGTAAGAAAGGCAAGAACAGAAAAATGGAAACAACCGAGAAATGGAGGAGGGGGGGGTGCATCTTTACCTTGACCCTCTTTTCGAGTAGTATTCTACTCAATTTGGACCTCTACTACTCTTCAAAACTGAAAATATTGCTCATTAATTCTTGATTTACCCACTCAGTTTTCAGTTGACATTATTTGATGGTTTCATGAATAAAACTACACATTTTACACCAAAACTACTCGTTTCAGCTATCCAGACTACTCAAGACTTGTGTAGGGGGTAAGCAGGTCTGGTGCACAAACTTTGGAAAACTTGGTTAGAATCTAGGGGGGGGGGGGGGGGGGGGTACTGGGGGAAATTCTGGGAAACTTGACCTCTTCAGTGCTGACAACCTATCTATACGATGATAATACGTCCTCGATCAATATCATGCTGCAGTATTGCCACTGACGTATATAATACATGTCGCTGCCAAGTCACGGCAGTGCCACAGTCAACATTCGCGCGGCAAACCGGCAGCGCATGCACAGCTAATAGCTGGTACTGAAGGGGGTTAAACTGGAAAATGTGGTAAAATCTCTGGAACATGGAAAAATGTATGTTAAACTTTTGGAAAATACTTTGCGACTTTTTCTCTCTCTCTCTCTCTCTCTCTCCATGTTTTATTTACCCCAGGGCTGGGTGGGAAAAAAAAGCATTGTATTGCTTATCTCATGTTTCCCTGGTTAAATAAAATTTCGTTTTCGTGTGGGTTTTTCTCTCATGTGCATCAAACAGTAATTTCCATCTCCACTGCAATAAACACTTTTTTTCCTTCAACCAATAGCTAAAATAACATGACAATTCATGAGCAATGACACTGTTAATGAACAAAGAGGGATTAGTCTGCCATTTGAGAACAGAAGTCTTCTACTTGCTAATGTAATAAGTGAGTGTTCATTTTTTTTTTTTAAATGTTGCACAGGGACCCTTAAACTTTTCAAAAGGATTCTTACAATGTAGCACAAAACCTTTGATCTTAATTCTTATCAAAATGAGAAACACTGGGGGGAGTTGGAGTAGCCTAGTCCTTGGGAGAAGGGGTAAACTCTTCACCCGAGAGCAGAGAATCCTCCAAAGAGTGCGCCCGAGGCCATGCCCACGCAGAAGCCTTTATCCTTATGGAAAACACTGGGGGGGGATTGCACAGACTAGTCCTTGGGAGAAGGGGTAAGCTCTTCACCTGAGCGCGGAGAATCCTCCAAAGAGTGCTCCCGAGGCCATGCCCACGCAGAAGCCCATCATGAAGCCCATCTTGACCTTGTCGAAGCAGCTGGGCCCATGGGAGGCGCCATAGCTGTAGCCGCTAGGAGGGGGCGCCGGCATCCTGGATAGATCGCTCACTCCTAGAAAAGACAGACAAGAGCACTGTTAAGTTTGATTAATTGTTAACTCACTCAGGACGAACGAGCCCGGTCCGGCTGATGGCCTGCATAACTGTTTAGGACGAATGAGCCAGATTTGTGGCGGCTCATGAGTTTTCAAGAGGTTTTGATTTCTGGCTTGTAACCACCTTTCAAGAACCATGTCGTCATCTATTTTTCGTTTGCTTTGACCGTCTCTTGAAATCAACCAATGGCTTCAATCAATCAAACAAACTTTACTTTCAGTTTTGGTGTGGGGGTGGTCAGAAATCGGAATGTGAAAATTTCTTTCTTTCTCATCTGTAAGCTGTTTTCGTCAATAGGAGACAAACGACGAAGGAACCGATGAATGGTGTTGGTAACCTTCTCTGGAAATATCAGTCTCCAACTTTACATAACCTGTTGAAGTGATGTTTTTCCTAACCTAACCGAATGGCCAGTCCTAAAAACAGTTGTAAGGGGAAGCGACTGGATATTGCCCAGTGAGTTAAAAATGATAGAGACCAGGGCGTCTGATATTTTCCCCTGTTAAGAGGTACACTCACCCCCTGTTTAGAATTATAACGGGTATGTATCAAACTGATACATCTGGGCATCAATTTCTGGATTATGGTTTACAACATTGGTTGATTTACTTCCCTTGAGTTTGACTGTGCCTATCGTCTGTTTTAAACAATTTTTAGCTATCCACCTCATGTTCTTGCTTTCTAATGTCAACATATCGTTCTTTCCATTTCATGAAAATAACCATAACCTAATCCTAACCCTATCCCTTTCCCTAGCAAGGCAGTGTTCAAGAAAGACGAAAGGTACCGTCCTGAAAATTATCGCCAAATCTCCCTGACAAGCGTGCCATGCAAGTTACTAGAGCACATACTAGTCAGCACCATCATGTGGTTTGCAGAAGCAAACAACATCCTGCTTGAGGAGCAGCATGGATTCAGGAAGGGCCGTTCCTGCGAGAGCCAACTACTCGGGCTTGTGGATGAGTTGTCGCACTCCATGGTGAGGGATTTTTCCAAAGCCTTCGACAAAGTCTGCCACTCCCTCCTTCTCCACAAACTCCGACACTACGGCATAACGGGCAACCTAAACAGACGGATCCAGAACTACATCTCGGACAGGAAACAGGCGGCAGTTGTTGACGGCGCCAAGTCGGAGACTGTTTCTGTCGAGTCAGGAGTACCCCAGGGCTCAGTCCTGAGGCCAACCCTGTTCCTTCTATACATTAACGACCTACCAGAAAAACTGTCTTCAACTTCTCGATTGTTTGCGGATGACACCCTCTGTCACAGAACCATCACAACTCAGAAAGACCAAGAGGCACTTCAACATGACCTTGACTGCATGGCAAATGCCAGTCTACAGGCATCAAGAAAGAAAAACACCCAGCCTGCCTCCTACCCACTTCATGGCCAGAAACTAGAAACAGTCCAGGAAACAAAATATCTTGGGGCAGCCCTCTACGATTGCATTTTTGACTCAATCACCAATGGCTAGTAAACCAAAAAATTTAGTCGCCAGCACGTATTTTGGGAACAAACATTTTTTGTTGTTGATCTTGTTTGTTAAAACCAGCAGCAGCTGTTGACGTTTCCTCGTCAGTGTTGGCACCAAGCACACTATCACGACACACGTATCGTCTGCTTTTTGAGTGTGCAGTCAGATATTCCCTCTTGAGAGTTTTCGGAAACAAGGTCTGTGTTACCAGCGCTGCTGTGAGCCTTAGCTTTGCAAATACAATGTTTGCACGTTGTTACATTTATATCTGCATCATACTGCAACCACTCAAAATCTTTTCGAGTTTTAGCCATTTGTTGGAATTTTCTTGTTGGCTGCATTTTGCCTTGCAAAGCTTCTGCACATGATGGGGTGTGAGTTTGTTTGCTAGAGGTAGATGGCTGTTCAGAATCTGATGAAACCCTACCTGGATCATTTTGCTTATCATCGTGTTTGTCTGACTAATTACTGGTAGTTCTGCCTTGTTGGTTTATTGCAACAGCGAAAAAAATGCAAATTTCTGTTCAGGTTGGTTTCTCTTTCGACTCGCCATTTTCCAAGAAAGTCACGGCATGCAGCAGTTAATAAAGAAAGTGTCTGCTACCATTGTCCGCAAAAGCGAAGCATTCTGATTGGCTGTACAGATAAGTGTGGGTCCGAGCCTTGCACGCTGAGTTTAAATTAGCTGGGACAGCGATAGCGATGCCTTCGCGGCCAAATGCCTGCCTCATGCATAGCCGACTGAACTAGGCCTACCTGTCTGCGGGAAATTCCCCGAAGAGCCTGGCGAGCGGCAGTCAGATTTTTTACTGGCCATTGGCGATTGATTTACATTTATTCAGTCGCCAGGACACTTTAAGTCGCCAATGCGAGTGATTTACTCGCATTGTACAGGGCTGTGGGGTCATCATCTTACAAGATTCTTACCTGGGACTCCCACATCAACATCATCACGAACAAGGCCAACAAGACCTTAGACAGAATCTAAAAGTAGGGTCCATCAACGTGAAGGAGACAACAGTACATGGCCACGAACAAAAAAAATCTGATCGAGTACGCCACGCCTGTATGGGAATTGGGACCCACACACTGCCAAAAACATCGGCAAGCTAGAAAAGGTGCACCGACACGCAGCTCGCTGGGTAGTAAACTGCCATCGTCAGTCATCTAGCGTGGACAATATGCTGGCGGAGCTGCACTGGCCTCTACTCAAGGACAGGCGATGAACGGCAAGGCTGGCCACCTTCAAGTACCACCATGGAGAGGTGGCCATCAATACTCAACATAGGCCAATCCCTCACCCACCATCCAGACAGATGAGACAAGCGCACCACGCAGCATACCTGCTTCCTGCTACCAAGACCAATTATAGGAAGTTTTCCTTTTTCCCCACAGCAGTGTGCGAGTGGAACAGCCTTCCACCCGAGGCGATTTCATCAGCCTCGGTGGAGGTCTTCAAATCCCAGATCTAACCCCTCCCCTTCCCCCACCCTCCTGCCCTTCTCCATGCCCCATGACCCTCTACACTCTCCACCCTACCCCACTTCCCCAGTGAGCTGATCATCTGGGCAGCTACCTTTCCCACAGTTAATAATAAGTAAACCGGAAACCCCTTTGTTTATGCATCAGAATCGTCAACATGATGACGGAGGATGCCTCAAGAAAGAAGAAGGAATGTTGCTTCTTAATGAGCTGATTGCGTTCATGTTGACACTCGCAAACCGTCAACATGTTACATGATGAATGATGATGAACTGATGAACGCAATCACCGTGGGCTCGACGCTGGCGCGGCCGTGTTGTTTATTGTTGCTTTTCAGTCGGGCAAGTAGGGTTACTTTTAAGATTTGTCAGGCAAATAGAGTCAAAAGAAATCCACATCGCTTACCTGTCTTCGATTTTCAAGTGTTCCTTTGCGTCTGCTTGGATCCTCTCGACCTCGTTCAGTGCGTAAAAGCCGACGACTTTTTCGTGAGGTCAATGTGAGTGAATAACTATGTACTTCCGGTGTCAAGATCTAGTACTTCCGGTTCAGCTGTAAAAAGCGACAAAAGTGTGGCGAATATTCAAAACCTAACCAAAGACTCTTTTCGAATATGAATTGGCGTCAGGATGTTAGCGATTTTATGTAAAATCCTATATTTTTTAATCTGTTAGAAAACGAAGAATTATACCATAGAATGGTTATAAGTGGTAGAAAATATGTCGTTGCTATTGTCAGGCCAAGTGGTCTAGGGGTATGATTCTCGCTTCGGGTGCGAGAGGTCCCGGGTTCGAATCCCGGCTTGGCCCCTTTTTTTTTTTTAATTGACAAAATCGCGTCTAATGTGTATGCTGTCTAACGGGAAGAAGAAGGGTTTCCTCACGGTGCAAGGACACCCACCACCCCCACCCCTCTCTTGGCTCTTCTTTTGGGCCTGAAGAAAAGGCTGATTCAGCTTATCCATTTTCCCTCAATAAAAAAACTTTGTAGTATTCATATTCTCTCTCTCTCTCTGAGTCAGGCATGATGCACACACACACACACTGACATAGTCCATTTAGCGTTCATCAATGATTACAGTTTTTCTTAGGGCTCATAAACTCTAACAAACTTGCTGGACACACACACACACACACACACACAGTTGATTTTTGTTGGATCCCATCTCATTGTTCGATTTCTGGAAATGAATGGGCTGATCGTACTGCTCGGGCAGGGGCAAACAAATCTGCTAATTCTAGGGATATTCACATTCCCTGGAGTTTGCAAGAAGGCTATTCTCTCTTACAAAGAGCTTCTTTTGAACATTTTGATAAAATCTACAAAGAATCTATGCTTCACAAAATACATAAACCTGAATCTTCCATAGTGTTGTTTAAACTCCCGATCATGGAAGTCTCAGAAAAGAGATTCCTTAGTAAATTATGTATTTCTTAATAGAAATGTAAACAAACATCCAAGACGCCTTAAAAAGTTTGTTTCACTACTTTATAGACTTAAGCTAAATGCTTTTAAAACTAAATTCACAAAAAATCTTCAATGTGTATGCGGTGCTATTGATAATTGTACAACAACACACATTCTGAAGAATTTTGGTGTTTTACGTCCTCTCGACCCGGGAAGGCACATATGGGACATACAACACACATTCTATGTTATTGCCCTTATTTTGAATCGGCCCTTTCAGAATTCAGAAAAGATGAATCCAAATGTATATTCCAAGATGCCGTATCTCTTTTGAATGTTGTACAAACTTTAATGTTAAGTCCATTTGGCTCGTTTCTATGATTGCTGTTGGGTTTTTTGTTTATAGAATGTTTGCATTTTGATTTTATAATAGTTCAATTCTGGAGTTTTTATTTTATTTTTTATTATTATGGTTTGTTTGGTTTTTTTAAACTGTTTTAGCTAAGCATACATCCCCTAATGTTACTTATAAATATGCACTTTAAGCACACACAGACACACATGCACATACCTACGCGCACACACTCACTTTCATGTCTAATATCACTTCTAAGTGAAAAGACGTTAAATTAAAGAACAACACACACACACACACACTCCCCCACCCACCCACCCCCACACTCCCATTTATCAACCCAAGCTACCCTTGGTTGGTATGTTGTAGTTGTCTGTTACAGAAGGACTGGTGGACATTATTGAAAAACTAAGAATTATTTTCTTAATGTTTGCATTTTTTGGTAATGATACGTATGGTACCATTGATTTGATGTTTCTTAGCAGCGAGGGTGGGTGGGTGGGGGGGGACTTGTCATCAAATAGAAAGCACTAAGCCGGTGCAAACCCTCTGCCAAGAGAGAGACTTAATTATCAGGCCTACACACCCTTCTTTCCATTCAAACCTAAGTCTTGCATTGGCGAATGAATTAACAGGCCTACTATAAATGAATAAATTATTGGTAAAGGTCAAGATGTGCCAGCCCCCCTACATTTCTCGGTTAATTGTATTTTTCCGTTTTTGCCTTTCTTACCATACATAAAGCTGTATTTTAGGAACCTTTTTAGCTAATAACCTTTTTGGAATACTAACCCTATCCCTAGCCCTAACCCTAACCCTACCCCCCCCCCCCTATAAGACGGAAAAACGCAACAAACCACAACTGTGACAAATCGCGGTGTACTGCAATACATAGTGGGGGGTAGGGGTAGGGTTAGGGTTAGTATTCCAAAAAGAGAATTAGATGAAAATGTTCCTAAAATACAGCTTTATGTATGGTAAGAAAGGCAAAAACGGAAAAATACAATTAACCAAGAAATGCAGGGGGGGGGGGGGGGGGGCGCACATCTTTACCTTTTTACCTTATTATTATCATTTGTTATTATTGTTAGGTACTTTATAGTCTCAGAGGCATCTGTGAAATTTGGGTTGTCCCACCTGGAGAGCACGTCACAGCTAGAGGCTGCAATCGATTTTTTTGTGTGATTGATGAGGAAGGAAGGGGGGGGGGGTAAATTTTGACGAAATGACAACTTTTTCATTGCTACTGGGTTTAACGTGTGCTAAGGCACACAGGACCTCGGTTTATCGTCTCATCCGAAAGACTCCACATTCAGACCGTAAGGCCTAGTGCAAAGTGAGAGGAAAAATCCCTTGTACCCAGGTTCGAACTCGGGTTTACTTGACACGAAGCAAACGCGCTACCACTGTACATGTGCCTGACTCTACACCTCAAAATAAACAACATTCAAACAGAAGGAATCCAACAAACGGGAAGAACTGTGATGTGATTTATTTCAGCAAATATTTAGGGCCCACTTTCCCTTTTTCGATGCTTATATCCGTATAAATAAATAAATTGATTGATTACGTAATTAATGTTGCTTCTGGTCGAAATAGTGACCCGTCACCGGTGACAAAATGAGTCTCTTTGCACCACTGGTCCATTTTGAGTTATTAACAAATCATTAATCTGCATTGAAAGAGCTGTCATAAAAAACAAACATTTTGTAAATCGGACAATTTGTTGCGAAGTTATGGGTGTTTGAAGTCGTAAAGTCAAAGAATCAGCTAAATGAGAAATCGCAGCCTAAAATGTCTCAAAACATGTCCCTAGTAACCACTAGGTGTCTTAAAAACCTTTTTTAATGTGGAAAATGGTGTTTTTTCATGCTCTAAAAATTTTGATTAAGGTAGAAAAATGCTTAAAGTATAATAATAAATCAAAATCGACCTAATCCACCTAAATCGCCTCTACCGGCAAAGCGACTCATTTTGTGGTGACGGGTCACCAATTTTTTATTTTTTTTATTTTTTATATGCTGTTACTTTTTACTCTTTCCCCATGGCAACGCAGTGTTACACTATTAATAATGATTATGATATTGTTAGGGTATCACTGTGTTGCCATGGGGAAAGAGTACAAAATAACATGTACTTTTACCATTAACTCTTCTCGCGCATTGTATTTTTTCTAACACTCTTGGTTGTCTGTTGCATCTCAACCGACAAGAGGGAAGTAACTATTTTTTTCGAGTGCGCATGCAGAAACTCTGAAAATAAATTCTCTAAAAACAGACAAATACATGGCAGAGTTCTTCTTCTTCTTCCAGTGACGTCCACCTGCCGTTTATCGGCAATTATTGACATATACAGGGGTTCAAAGACGAAGATGCGCAGCACGGAATGAGATAGGATATATTAGGTAACATAAAAGCATTTGTTGTTTACAATGATATCGAGAGGATGTGAAGAGAATAATTTGGTTGGGTATTTATTTTATAAGTTCACATAGTTAATGCAGTGAATGTCTTTGCATTTGGTGGGAGTGTAGAGTGATGTCTTGGGCGAATAAAATGATTCGCCTGTGGTGGAGAGTCAATGGTCTGTAACGTTATTCACTAAGTTGTCTGTGTTTTCATCATAATTTAATATCTGTATTGTTAAAAATTCGGGACTTCACTGGTGTTGCACTGCCTACGGGCATTGCCTCCAGGATCGTTCCTACCATCTTTTTTTTATCTACAAATGTCCCATAATGTTTCTGTTCCAGACCGGAGAGCGTTAAACAGATTTTCATTCATTGCTATGTCTGTGTGTTGCAGGGCAGATGATGTACCAGTACTATGTGAAAATCGTGCCCACCACCTACATCAGTCTCACCAATGAGGTACCCATATATGAAGTTTTGTGCTGGGGCGGGGGGGGATATTTTATGTCTGTGCAATCTTATTCTTGGAGCTGATTAAAGTAAAGAAACCTTACTAGCCTTGATAGAAGCGGTAACCCATTTCTTACCAATAACATTTTTTTCTGAATTTTCTGGAACGTTTTGCTCTTTTCGATTCGAAATACACCCATAGACATGAAAATAAACTTTCTTTGCATAAATATTATGATCTTATATCAGGGCTGGACCTAAGTTTTTATAGGGTGGGGGCTAATTCATAGAAGGTGTGAAGCACCGAGACCCCTAGGGTTTTTTTAATCTGAGAAGCAAAATACATGTAGTGCAGTCTGGTGCAATCTGGGCATGAAATAAAGGACTAATACCATTAATTACTGTTCATACCCCTATTGAAACATGTTTTGAACCATTAAGTACCTATCAACTGGTGGTGCTGATGAGTGCTAGGTATAGCCCGCGAGGATATTTAGCTGCTGCTCGGCGACATGATTTCTTTCTTTTTTTTGGAAAAAGGGTGGGGACTGACGTTTGTGAGGATGTTTTGTAGCCGCTATATACGGTCATTGGAACTTTATTTTGAACTAGCCATACTGATGGTTGTGAGGATGTTTTGTAGCTGCTATATACGGTCATTGGAACTTTATTTTGAACTAGCCATACTGATGGTTGTGAGGATGTTTTGTAGCTGCTATATACGGTCATTGGAACATTATTTTGAACTAGCGAAACTGATGTTTATGAGGATGTTTTGTAGCCGCTATATACGGTCATTGGAACTTTATTTTGAACTAGCCATACTGATGGTTGTGAGGATGTTTTGTAGCTGCTATATACGGTCATTGGAACTTTATTTTGAACTAGCCATACTGATGGTTGTGAGGATGTTTTGTAGCTGCTATATACGGTCATTGGAACTTTATTTTGAACTAGCCATACTGATGGTTGTGAGGATGTTTTGTAGCTGCTATATACGGTCATTGGAACTTTATTTTGAACTAGCCATACTGATGGTTGTGAGGATGTTTTGTAGCTGCTATATACGGTCATTGGAACATTATTTTGAACTAGCGAAACTGATGTTTATGAGGATGTTTTGTAGCCGCTATATACGGTCATTGGAACATTATTTTGAACTAGCGAAACTGATGTTTATGAGGATGTTTTGTAGCCGCTATATACAGTCATTGGAACATTATTTTGAACTAGCCATACTGACGTTTATGAGGATGTTTTGTAGCTGTTATATACGGTCATTGGAACATTATTTTGAACTAGCCATACTGATGTTTGTGAGGCTGTTTTTCAGCCGCTGTACACAGTTATTGAAATATTTAGTTTGAACTAGCCATACTGATGTTTGTGAGGCTGTTTTTCAGCCGCTGTACACAGTTATTGAAATATTTAGTTTGAACTAGCCATACTGACGTTTGTGAGGATATTTTGTAGCCTCTGTACACAGTCACTGAAATATTTTGTTTGAACTAGCCATACTGACGTTTCGTGAGGATGTTTTTCAGCCGCTGTACACAGTCATTGAAATATTTAGTTTGAACTAGCCATACTGACATTTACGAGGCGCTGTACACAGTCAATGAAATATTTAGTTTGAACTAGCCATACTGACGTTTACGAGGCGCTGTACACAGTCAATGAAATATTTAGTTTGAACTAGCCATACTGACATTTACGAGGATGTTTTTCAGCCGCTGTACACCAACCAATTCTCGGTGACCAAGCACTCCAAGCAGAGTGCTACGCCAGAGGGGGGAATCATGGACTCTGAGGACAAACTGCCCGGCGTCTTCTTCATCTATGAATTGTCTCCCATGATGGTGAAATACACCGAGAAACAAAGGTCCGTGTTATGACTTTTGATAATGGTAAAGAATTATGTTTTCGTTGTGGTGATGACGATGACAGTGATGAGCATAATGATAGCGATGGCTGATGATTTGACAGTGATTTGATGACGATGATGATGATAATGAAAGGGGATGTTGTGACAGTAATTATGTTGATAATTAGGTGGAGATTATGGTTATGGTGGTGATGATGGTTATGGGATGATGGTCTTTCTGATGATGATGATGAGGATTTTGATGATGATCACGATGACCATGATTAAGACAAATCCTTTGTTTTTATTTTGTGCATAGACCTGAGAAATGGGATGAAAGTATCAAATTCTTCTTCTTCTTCTTCTTCTGCGTTCCCAGGCCATATGGCCATAATGGGTAAGGTACATATGTGTCCGTTTTTCAGTTTTCACTGGTCTCCCCACTGCGTTTAGCCGACACATTCCGATTTCGGAGGAGCTCAAGAGAAACATTATTTGGAAGATTTGTTTTGAAAAAAAAGCAGGAGAATGGTCCAATAAGTCAGAAAGATAGTAGATGACAGAAAGCAAAGGAAAAAGGCAGAGTCAAAGAGAGTGACAGATTAGAGGAAGTTACAAGCACAGAACTTCCAGTAGGTGGGGGAACTATTTTTTACGAAAGACCCCCGGTATCCCCACGGGGACGTATCAAATTCAAATGTTCGTCACTCACACAAAAATGGACAAATGTTAAGATCAGCTCCCTCCGCTGTTCCATGGTGAAGTTGGCCAATCAGCTTAACGGAAAAGGTAAATCGGATGGAGCTGATTGGCCCTACCCCTAAGACTTCACCCTGGAACAGCGGAGGGAGCTGATCTTAACATTAGCCCCAAAATGTTATACAAAATTTATATTTTTACTTTGTCCCTTTTGCACTTCTTTTCTTAATAGATCACGCTCGTAACAATTTCGTTTTACTCTCCAAATGTTTCAGATCATTCATGCACTTTTTAACTGGGCTCTGTGCAATCATTGGAGGAGTTTTTACAGGTAAGTGTGTGTGTGTGTGTGTGTGTGGTGTATTTACTGTTTATTTTATTTTGCTGTGATTGGAGAAGAAGAGCTTGTTTTTGAAAACATTAAATGTGTTCAGCATTCCCCACTCTCCCACAATAGTTAATAGATCATGTTGATCATGGTCCTGTCTGTGTGTGTGTGCGTGTATGTATGTGTGTGTGTGTGTGTGTGTGTATACTTGTTCCTGTCTGTCTGTCTCTTTGTCTGTCTGTTTTCACTTGGGGTTTTTTTCTAATATCAGTTTCATCCACTCTGTTCATAGTAGGCTGACATAATATGACATTTGTGAAGTGTTGGGTTTTCACCCCAAAGAACGTTTCTCTGTTCAAGCAGTGTTTTGTGAGCTATGCTGCACAGAATTACTTCACATTTAAGTTGCCGTAATTTTCAGACTCTAAGGCAATATTTTTTTCTCCAATTTCGACCTATGCGCCTAATAAACGAGGGTGCCCTATTAGTGAACAAAATTGTGAGAAGAGAGGCAACGATTGCTGTACTCAGTACAGTCTACTGTGAGTCACAACATCGAAAGTGGTAATGAGTCGCCGATACGACAAATACTCACTTTAAAATGCTTCAAAATCCCTATTATCATCCGAGATACCGTCCAACAGATGTGGATGTAAAAAGCATCGTTGTAGAGCTTAAAATGCCATCATTCTACCAGTTTTCGCGAAGAAAAGTCCAAACACAACAACCGGAAGTCGCAAAAACAGAAGTTCAATTATTTGAGAAGGGAGCCAACTCTCGTTTATGACAGCAGTAATGGCGGTCGGTAAGCGTTAACAGGACGTGTACGGGCTTCAAACTTCGACTTTCTTTTTCTTTTTCTTTCTTTTGCCTTATAAACGAGGGTGCCTTTTACTTTATTTTTTTTTAGATTATTCTTGAAAATTGCCCTATTCGCCTTATACACAGCAGTGCCTAATTATCCGAAAAATACAGTACCTTTGCTGCGGATAACAGTTTTGTTTTAGCTGTTGTCCGTATTAGTGTTAATTCTGTCTTCGAAATCAGGGACCCAGAATCAGCACGTCTCTTGGTTTTAACCCTTTCGCCGCCAGCCTTTTTTTTTTTAAGCCCAAACTATGCAATAAACTTACATGGGTAGAGAAAAGATTTTGTCTGAAATATTGGGGATTCCTTTACTACATGGGGCCTATCCTTAACTCCCAAAATCAAGAACACAAGAATCATCGGTTAACCCTTTCACCTCCAAAGTCGCATTTTAGCACCACAGTGATTTAACACATATGTCACTAAAAGGCATCAAATTGGGGTCTATTGTCCAAAGACCCTTATTGTCTCAGTTTTGGGAAGTAAGGATAGACCTTGTTTTATATATGTAACAGAAGAATCCACAATACTGCAGATAGATTTTCTTCTCTGCCCAGGTAAATTTAATGGACATTTTTGGGTGAAATATGGCTGGCGGTGAAAGTGTTAACAGACCCTAAATTCAAGGTGTTAAATCATTTGTGGTGCGAAAATGCGACGTTGGCGGCGAAAGGGTTAAAGGGTCACCTGGATAATTATTTTAGAGTTCTCTCTCATTATATTTCTGGACTTTGTTTTTAAAAACTGTTGGTCAGATCTTCTTCTTCTTTGTTCGCTCAGACAGTTTCCTGTTATATGAGCGTATAGATGCATCATGCTGCCGTTATGCGCCTAACTAAGAAATAGTTAGGCCCCAGCATGTCCGACTTCGGCTGAAGAAGTCTTTGAAAGAATTTATAGGGGAAAAAAGGCAAGAGAATGGACCAGTAAGGCAGAAAGATAGCAGATGACAGTAAGCAAAGGGAAAAGGCAGCAGAGTCAAAGAGAGTGACCGATTCGAGGAAGGTACAAGCACAGAACTTCCAGAAGGTGGGAGGAACTATTTGTACAAAAGATCCCCGGTATCCTCACGGGTGGGGTGGGGGTGGGAGGCTTGTCAGATCAAAGACACTTAGCTTACGCAAAGGCTTATCACACACCTGGCCGCTGACACTGCCCAGTAACAATGAAGTGAAGTGAAGCCAGATGTTAAGCCTGCCACTCCCCCCTGTACCGGCATGCTAAAGAGTGAGTGGTAGGAACAGGGTCGAGTTTCTCTAGAAGACAGCCGCCGTGCGAATAACTGTTAACGCTAAAAGGGGTCCAAGAAACACCAATAACGTTAGCTAAGTAAAGATAGCACTAATAGCTTACTCTTCGCTTTCAGAGAGAGAAAAGAGTTGCTATCAAAAGGGAGATAAATCATACCTCTCTCACATGTTGTACAAATATTTCGATTTCATTGTCTGTATGTCTATTTGTATGCAGAAAATTAAATCTGCCATCTAACATGATGAAAAATTAAGAAAGAGCACTCAAAAACATTTGCGTTTGTTTAATTTGCTAAAATTATCCCTTATTTATTTTCATGATAGACTAACGAATATTTGTCTGTGACAAGCTTGTTTACTTGGTCTTCCATTTTTAAAGTAAAAGTCACGTTCACGTGAGATATAAAAATAAAGTCGGAAGTAATTATATTTCTCATGATTCTTCAAATAGTTTGTCGATTGCTACCTCGAAAGGAGCCACAAAACGCTTGCAAAACCATCGGCAAAAGAAGCTGTTTCTTAGGACCGTTTTTTCCGATTTGAGCTTACGCTACGTAGCGTTAGCCCTTGTGAAACAGCCCCCACATGCCAGTGAAATGCAACTTCAAGCAGGGAGCCAAGCGTCCTGTCTTTGCGTAAGCTGAGTGTCTTTGGTCAGATAAAATTGTGCTATGTTTTAGTGATACACTGGTCTCAAACCTAATGACAGAAAGCATCAGAGGTGCACATCAGTGCGTCAAAGTTAGCACAAACGAACGAACGAAATTTTATTTATACAGGGTAATGAGATAAGTATACATACTTTTTTACACCCAGCCCTGTGGTAAACGAAAATATCGAAATAAACAACAATTAAAAACAACAACATCCAATGAAAGAATATAATAAACGACAACCATGAATATCATGTAAAAAGTGAAAATGTTGAGGGAGAGAGGGAGGGAGAGAGAGAAAGAGAGAGGGAGAGAGAGAGAGGGAGAGAGAGAGAGATGGAGAGAGAAAGAGAGAGGGAGAGAGAGAGAGGGGGGGGAGAGATAAATAGAGGGATAGAGACAGACAGAGAGAGAGATATACAAACAATCAAACATGTGTATGGGCATTTGTTACATTAATGTTCAAACATTTTAAAAATCAAATGTCAAAATATAATTCTTAAGATGTTTATCATGGGTGCTACTGTTCGTTTTGTGTGCGTGCAGTGGCGGGGTTGATCGACGCCCTGATCTACCAGTCGGCCAAAGCCATACAGAAGAAGATCGACCTGGGGAAAACCACATAAAGATACACGCAGGCACGCACACAGTATTTCAATTCCTGTCATTTGTGTATTTGTCTCTCTGATTTGTTCAACTAAGTTATAGAGGGCGACACCTTCATTGTGTAGTGTGTGTGTGTGTCAAGTCAAGTCAAGTCAAAATTATCTTTATTGACGATAAAGGAGTAAGCTACAAGCTTTTTTTCATCCTGTCGTGTGTATGTGTGTGTGTGTATCAGAATCAATTTTTATTGTCTTTTAAAACCGTTACATGTTTTTTATGACACTAACAAGTAAATAATAATGATAATAGTAATAATAACAATTTGTGTGTGTGTGTGTCAGAATCAGAATACATTTTTATTCTTTTAAAACCGTTACATGTTTTTTTATGACACTAACAAGTAAATAATAATGATCATAGTAATAATAACAATTTGTGTGTGTGTGTGTGTGTGTGTCAGAATCAGAATAAATTTTTATTCTTTTAAAACCGTTACATGGTATTTTTATGACACTAACAAGTAAATGATAATAATAATAGTAATATTAACAACAAAAAATGTGTGTGTGTGTGTGTGTGTGTGTGTGTGCACGCATCTGTTCATGCATGCATATGAAAAGGGAGAGGGGGGATGGAGTCGGAGCCTGGTGGGTAGAAGGAATTTGGTAACGTTTTAGTGTGACGTTCAAACAATAAAAATACATGCCACTCTTTTAATTTTTGCTCAAACAAACAAAACAAAAAACACAAAAAAGAGTGTGAATCATTCTGAAAATGTATGCCACTTTGCATATGAATGCTTAACAAAAATATATATATATTCTAGTGGTTAGGGTAATTGTCAAAATTTTCTTTACTTGGCAGGTTTCTGATTTGTACAAATTGTTACATATGTATTATGCAAATTTCATGAGGTTCAACACATAACGGTTTGTCTAGTCAAAGCGGCATTAACTTTTACAAAGATATGATTTATTGTGAAACCATTCCACCAGTTTTCTTTCATAATACTGATGATTCTTGATGGTTAATTTTTATTTTTTTATTTTTTTAAACCAATGAAGACTGTTGTGTGCTATAGTTTATGTGTGTCATTTATTGATTTATTATCTCCATTATGGGTATCAATGGATATACTATTGAAATTTTTTTTTTTTTGCATGGAGGGTTGGTAGTAATAATTTGTTCATATTTATTGTTTAAACATAGACTTAGTTTTTTTGACTACTAATGTGTATGTGGGTGTGCCTGAAGCCTGAATTCTTTTGATTGCTTCAATTTTGCCTGAAGAAAGGGCTCTTTTACATGGGTACATTGGGTTTCGGCAAGAAAGTTCAGGCAAACGTTTTGGTGGGGGATCTGTATAAATGTGTATCACTTTTTTTATGCACACCAAAAGGCATCATTGTGTCATTTATTGATTTAAACATAGACTTAGTTTTTCCTTGACTACTAAGGTGATGGATCTTGTTATCAAATGTTGTTTTAATTTCAGTATTTGACTGACTGCATGGCCATATTTTTTGTCTCGTTCTCTCTTTGTTCATATATTCTTTTAAAATAACCTTGGTGGTTTTTATATTCAGGGTTTATTGTCAAAATGTATGTTTCAAGTTTCTCAAAAACAAAAACAAAAAACCTGTATACCATTAAAGAGGCAACACTAACAGGTAGAATCTCAATGCCGATTTGTTTCTGTACATTGTAGCATTTACTCATACATTAATGTTCATACGTACAGGGTACTTTTTACTTAGGCCTGGTACACAGTACATCCGGATTTTCCATGCGGAAATTATCAATAAGTAAAAGAAAGAAGGGAAAAAAACTATACGGATTAGGGAAAATACGGACACGTCCGCTTATTGTTTTTCTTCTCTCTTTTACTTATTTACTGATTGCCAGGCATGAGATTTTTCAGCCTTTAGGCTGATTGCAGGCTTTCTGATGGCCCCAGACGTCGTTTTTGAGATTTAAAAAAAAGAGACCAAATGAGTATAGAAATACCTCTTATAAGTGATTAAAAATGAACTAAATATATCAATTCCACTTTTAATGCTGTTTTTAACCCTTTCACCGCCAATGTCGCATTTAAACTTAACACTGCACAATGTGACATATTAACATTAGGCCATATACCTCCCAACTAAAAGGCATAACAAAGTGACATGGGTGGTAAACCTTGTGTTATGTTAACGAAGACCCTTCTTTTGAGTGGTAAGGATAGGCCTATTGTAGTTTGTATAGAAAATTCTCACAGAGGATCGGCATTGGCCAATATTGCAGGAGTAATATAAAGCCTCAACTTTTTATGAATAGTTCTCTACCCAGTTTAGTTTAACAATCTGTATCTTTTGGCTTGCTGTCGTCTGGCTATCTTTCTGGCTTTAAATTGGCGGTGAAAGGGTTAAGGTTTAGATTACTAAAAAGGCTTTAGTTTCAGGGGGCTTCAGCCTTTTTCGGATGCTTTTCAGCCTAAATCACAATTTATCAATCTCATGCAATGCATGGGTTTCTGCGCGGAACATCCATGTGTATGTGTACACGGCCTTATACCAATGATATTGTTTTTTAGGGAGAGGAAAAGGAGGTGCTTCCAGTTGTATGACATTGGGATTTTGTTTTTAGAATGTCTCCGTTTATGTATGTTAACCATGTCTAGTCAGTTTTCTGCTGTTTGAGAAAATAATTGCCTTCTTGGTCACAGTCAAAGGTTGACAAATTCAAGATTTTTATTGCTACATTTTCAATCTAATAAAGCATGCTGTATATTGTATTGCGGCTTGCGAATCAAAAAGCAAATTGGTCGTCACAACGTCTCATGGATTGAAATGATTTGTTTCTGTTTTTGTTGTCTTTTTTGTTCCAAGACCGGGAGGACGTAAAACAAAACTTTAGTTGTCTTTCTGTCATTGTTGGTTTTGTAATGATATCATCACTGTTGGTTTTGCTTCAAATTTGTATCAAGTTTCGCCATGTCAGCATTATGGCAACGCAGCGCCAAAGATTAACTCTTCTAGCACTATGAATGGGCGAATATATTCATTCGCCCAAGACGTCACTCTACACTTCCACCAAATTCAAAAACATTCACTGCACAAGCACCCTGCCATGTGTTTGTCTGATTTTTAGAGCTTTTGTCACTGTGTCTGCCGTTATAGCAATGCATGCGCACTCGAAAAGAAAAAAAAGTTACCGTATTATTTTGACTGTAAGGCGACACTTTTTTCCCAGACTGAGACCCCTGTGCCTTATAATATGACTTCTAAAATAGTAAGAAAATAGAATAACAGAATCTGAATTTTGTGTAAAATTTGGGGGGTGCGCCTTGTAGTCCGAAAAATATGGTACTTCCCTCTTGTCGGTTGAGATGCAACGGACAACCAAGAACGTCTAAATATACATGGCGCTACAAAAGCTAAATGTGATGGTGCATGGGGAAAACAGACATAATGAAATTTTGGCAGATTAAATTGAAATTTTAATTTCTACATGATGGAGCAAAGATTCCTTGCTAATAGGAATTGTTTTCGGAAATAATTAAGAGGAGTAATTTCATGGTGTGTGGGAGTGATCTTGCCTAATTCAATCGGTCAAACATGGGAAGTTACTCTACCATCAGGTAGATCCCCACGGCGCACCAACTCTCCCCTTTCCGACCTATCTTAGCTGGCCTGGGACTTAGGCTCAGGAGAGCTGTAAAACTAATTAAAGCAACCCGCGTCAGTGGGTCACTGGCCCACTTACAGCCCATCTTGCTGTGAGGCGGGAAAGGAAAGCACTGTTGCGGTGTACTGGCAGTGGAAAAGACGCTTTCATGTTTGTGCTGGTGTGAGTGTCTCATTTCTACATGGTGGTGTTGTTGTGCCGATTGTGCAGTGTTTTGAATACTACTGTGATCATTGATTGAGCGCCATTGTTTATAAGGGCCGTAGCTTTCAGCAGATACAAGTATCAACTTTCATTTCGAATAATTGACTAGGCCCCAACTCTACTTTCGTAGTTTCCCACGATAGAATTCGTCAATTCTCGTTCAGTTTCCCTTCTTTAAGACTACTATTTTTTTAAAGGCAATTTTGTGCTTTAGGTTAAGTTTTTTATTTCCTTAAAAGTTGCCAGACAGAATCGTATACTAAAAACGAGTCCATCTTACAAGTTTTGTTCCATAGCTATTACGCTTTCAGGCGTGAGGCGAGTTTGAAAATCACTGAATAAGTATGTCAGTGCCAGCGCCGATTCAACACGGACTGTGTAGTCTCCATAAGAAGCAGGCGAAAGCTGACCTCGGCTCAGAATAGTAGGCCAAAATCTTGGTCAGCTAGACCTACTCTGTGTTTCTGTTTTTGTCTGACACTCGCCCTGTCTCTGCCCCCCCCCCCCCCCCTTCACTTTTTCTTCTGTCTTTTTATTTGCATGTCATTGTCTTTGTCATTTGTTTCATTTCCTCAACTTCACTGTTGTGCTTTGTTTTTGTTTTTTCTTTCTCAAAATTGTTTGCTTTATGCATGGTGTGTAAATGAAAGGGCATGGTGCAAAGAAGCTATTGTAGCTTACCCTTTAATAATCCTCAATAAAAAAAAAATTCTCTCTCTCTCTCTCTCTCTCTCTCTCTCTCTCTCTTAGTCTGCGTGTATGCAATTGCCTAAGTCAGGAAGATAAGAGAGAGAGTCTCTCTCTCTCTCTCTCTCTCTTAGTCTGCGTGTATGCAATTGCCTAAGTCAGGAAGATAAGAGAGTCTCTCTCTCTCTCTCTCTCTCTCTCTCTCTCTCTCTCTGTCTCTGTTTGTTGGCAGGATGAAAAGAAGAATAGGCCTATAAAGTGCTTCTTCTTTTTCAACGTGTGTGTGTGTGTGTGTGTGTGTGTGTGTGTGCGTGTGCGTGTGTGTGTGTACATGTGTAAAAGACGGAGAGAGGAAGAAAGAGGGCAGTTAGATAGTGAAAGTTGTACGGCAGACAAAAAACGAAACAAAACAAACTAAAGACTCTGTGTGTGTGTGTGTGTGTGTGTGTGTGTGTGAATGCGTGCGTGCAAGCATATGTATATATATGTGTGTGTGTGCGTGTGCGCGCGCGCTTCAATTTGATTTTTATCAAGATTTAGCGCCGTATAAATACTGTATGTTGTTGTTGCTGTTATTGTTTGTGTGTGCGCGTGCATGTTTGCACATATTAAGTGTGATGTGATGTGTGTGAAGTGTTTTTTGTTATTGGCATTTTGTTGATAAGTGTTTGAGTGTTACACTTTCCTAGTTTCTCTGCCCGCATTTGATGCAAGTTAGGCCGATAGGCTACTACTTGTCAGTCCAAGCTGTGTAGCAGCACAACAGAAGAGGTTAAACACAACACGCTCTCCATCTGGCTAATTGGTTACATACACCGCCGCCTGGCACACTAAGCCAAAGGAGGGGGGAAAGAGGTCAAACTGACCGATAAGAGCAAACCACGGGACGGTCAGAATGATGGAGAGGGGAGGGGGAGATGGGCAGAAAAGGAGGGGGGAGGTTGAAGGGTGGGTAAAAATAGCCTGGCCAGTCAAGAAGTAAGTTATGCTAGATTTGTGTGCCGTGTCCCCAGCTCTAACCTCGTGTGTTTGAGCAGACATACAGCACTTAGAACACTGCGTCATTCTAAAATTGATGTCATTTATATATTTATACGTCACATTTTGTAAGTTTTATCAATTTGTGGCCACTGGCCACCCCTAATTTTTCTATAAAAAAATGTTTGCAAGTTGCTGACTCGCATCCTGCGGTTTCAAGCTTTGACGCCATTGTTGCTATGGTATTTGACAGAGTAATGGAGGTAAGCATCTCTAATATTCACGAAGTGCTCTCCCATAGTTTTTTCCGACAATCGTCTATTGAGGGGTGTATGCCACAACGTGCTGTCGGTGTCACTCTTCTCGGGTGAAAGCCAGAAAGCACTGTCACAAAGGAAACACAGAAGGCTTGTCTTCTTCTTCTTCGATCGCTCAGTTTCCTGTCAATTATGAGTGCAGACGCGTCATGCTGCCGTTATGCGCCTAACTAAGAAATAGTCAGGCCCAGCAAGTCCGACCGGCTGGAGGAAATGTTTTTGAAAGCGTTTCGTGAAAAAAGGCCAGAGAATGGACCGGTAAGGCAGAAAGATAGTAGATGACAGCAAGCTAAGGGAAAAGGCAGAGTCAAAGAGTGACAGATTAGAGGAAGTTACAAGCACAGAACTTCCAGAAGGTGGGGGAACTATTTATGCAAAAGACCCCCCGGTATCCCCATGGGGGGAGAAGGCTGGTACTACCCCTTGGCTTTCACGGGAGTGGAATGATAATAACTTATGGCGTAGAACCATCAATGAGGCTTTATACCGAAAATTATTTGCCCCTGTCTCGTGCCCTGAGATGCGAACGCCTTAAGATTATCGCCCTTGCCTGTCAGGAGCTAGTAGTATATAGCCACAGAAAATGATCTGCTCCTGACTCATCACCAGGGGGCATCGGCAGTTCGAGCCTAAAATTATCGCCCTTTCATGTCAGCTAGGAGTAATATAAAGCCTCATTCCCTTCCCCGGGTGGGAGGTCTTTTGTATGAATAGTTCCCCCACCTTCTGGAAGTTCTGTGCTTGTAACTTCCTCTAATCTGTCACTCTCTTTGATTCTTGCTTTTTCCATTTGCTTACTGTCATCTGCTATCTTTCTGCCTTTACCGAAACACTTTCAAAAATATTTTTGTTCAGCCAAATTCGTACTTGCTGGGCCTAACTAATATTTTAGTTAGGCGCATAGCGGCAGCATGACGCATCTGCACTCATAATTGACAGGAAACTGTCTGAGCGATCGAAGACGAAGAAGAACCCTCGATTAATACGAGTCGTGTTTGAATTTCCGCATCATTTCCCAGGAGCATTTATGGATTAGCTTTAATTCTTTTTTCTTTGAACCCAAAGCCAAACATCAATTTGTCCAGGTGTGCGTTTCTACATTTGATGTTATTTCGTGGATTCTAGTCCAAATGTTTTGAGTATAATGCATTTTTTTCTAAATACACATTTTTAGTGGAATTTTTGCATTGAATGAATGATAATGGTGGTTTATTGTTTTGTTTTGTATTTTTAACTATTTGAGCTGAACCAAACATGACAAGATTTAAAGAGGTGTTTTTTGTGTTCTTATTAATTTCATTTGCATTATTCATAATTAAATTATTTTTGAACAAAATCCTCCATGTCTACCTTGCCTGTTGTTTTAAGTTGGGCGCATTGAATTTGAAAGCTACACTTGAAATCAATTCAGCGAATCAAAAACTTGTATGGAAGGCAGAGAGTTGACTACTTATTAAGCCAATCAAAGAGATAGTAGAAGGCAAGCAACAAGTTTGTTGCAGGCAAACAAGAAACTTCTGTGAAAGGCGAGAATTCGCTTCAAAAGTCAATTTAGAAGAGGTACGCCCATCTGTCTCTCTCTCACACACACACACACACATGTACACACACTCTCTCTCTCTCTCTCTCTCTCTCTCTCTCTCTCTCTCTCTCTCTCTCACAGACACACACACACATTCTCTTTCTCTCTCTCTCACACACACACACACACACACATTCTCTCTCTCTCTCTCTCTCTCTCTCTCTCTCTCTCTCTCTCTCTCTCTCTCTCTCTCACACACACACACACACACACACACACACATTCTCACTCTCTACACACACATTCTCTTTCTTTCACACACACACACACATCTCTCTCTCTCTCTCTCTCTCTCTCTCTCTCTCTCTCTCTCACACACACACACACACACACACACACACACACACACACACACACACCACATACACACACATAAGTCAATAAACCACTCATTCATATTCTGTGGATTGCACACTTCATAACTTCACCCAACATGTCTCTCAAAACTTGCACAATAAGGACACCACTTTTATTGAACCATCGCATACTAAACACGAATCACGACACAGAACTCGAGAAGAGAGTAGAGTGGCACTGTTTTTATTTGATTTCTTATCCACCATACTGTACAGAGCATAGATATCACAAAACACACATTGGTCTGAACAAATTCTTCCACCATCAAAACATTCCACGACTGTGATTGCTGTTTTGTTGAAACCCTGGGAGAGGTATTATAATTAATTTGAGTAAAAATAAAATGTTCAGTAACATACTAAAAGTAAGATTTATTCATGACTAAAATGACGTAATTGTTTTTTACTTTATTGATGCCCATGGAACCTATCTACAAAAAATATTTTTGCTTACTAAATTTATGTACTAGATTTAATTGTTTTTATTCAATGCATATTAGCAGCATATTCATGGCCACAATTTTGTTTCGTTTTTTTTCACTTTTTTCTTTTCGTTTTTTCTCTCTACATCTTCACTACTTGGGGGAGAGGTGCTATCTTGAATGCTATAACGCAAGCAAAATTCTCCGTCCCAGAGTTTTTCCCCTTTGATGTATCATCCGCCAACATTGCTATATCATCAAAGACATTACTTTACCTTGGACAAGTGAAGGGGTTAAAAAAACAAAAAACATGTTGCTAGATTTGCTCCCTTTGGCAGCGACCCCCATTTGGGGGTCTATGAAGCACAAAAATTCTAAAGGACCCTCTAAAAGAATGTGCAGGGGGTCCCAGGGATGCACTAGCAAAAATGTTTTTTACTAATTTTAGCATTCGCAATGCCACTGGGACCCTCTATCCCGCTTCTAGGACCCTCTATACTGTAAGTGAAGGAGTCCCTGGGACCCCTTGTTTTGCGGGACGATTGGAAGCCCTGCTTGTACTGTTGAATTTTGGATTCCATGACCTAACAAACCAAGGTCTGGCTGCGATTTGGGTCTGAGACTCCCAATGAACAGCGTGAGAGCAATGCCATTATATAGTCCACAAGATCACAGCAAAAAAACAAAAACTAGTTGCAGAACACCAATGTATGTATAGCAAAGCCAGCTACGAAACATTGAGAACAAAAAAAAACAACTACAGAGAACAGTGTCACATAAATAACATCACAATTATGTACGGTGTTACACTGAATAAATATCGTAAGAACAAACATACAACTTTGAACTATTGCAATGACATTCTGCTTCGTGTCAAGCACAGGACACTTAATTAACAAAGTCATTCATTCTAAATCAACTGTGTGACCAATCATATTTCATAAATATTTGTACACGACTAGATGTTATGAAATATAACAAACACATCAAAGTCCGAATGGTGACAGTGTTTATGCATCTACTCCTCGCCCCAATCTTTGACAACGAGAAATCGCATTTGGCATAATCAATGCATAAAAAGGATAGAACACGCACACAAAAAAGAAATGGGTCAAAACCTTTAAGCTGACTATGTATGCAATGTGCTGCACTAGGCAACGGTCTGAACGTGGAGTCTTTCGGATGAGACGATAAACCGAGGTCCCCGTGTGCCCATGCACTTAGCATACGTTAAACACCAGTGGCAACGAAAAAGTTGTCATTTGTATAAAATTTAATCCCCCCCCCATCCTATATATATATATAACCCGAATTTTCACAGAGACGCCTCTGTGACTATAAAGTATATATAACAACAGAATAAAACAGTTTAGTCATTTTCTCCCACAGGGTGTTTATTAAATGACTAAACTGTTTTATTCTGTTGTTTTATCCACTACCGTTTTAGTATTGTTTTGTTTGTGGGTAGTGCGGGCAAATGAGAATTTTGTTTGTGATAATATATATATATATATATATATATCTGTCCCAAACCTTTTTCTAAAACCATTTTTAAAATGCAGCTGCTATGCACTCTCTCTCTCTCTCTCTCTCTCTCTCTCTCTCTCTCTCTCACACACACACACACATATGCACGCGGTTTTACATTCATTATTGGTTTCACAGGTAGAAAATATGGTAATATTCTTATGTTGTCCTGTAGAACAATTTTACGGGGGGAAAAAAACACTCAATAAATTAGAAAACTCCATAAAATAATCATGTTCTCACAAAACCACATAGCTATGCAAGTGGCTTGAGCTTAATCTGTGCGATTTGGTTTCGAAGAAGTACATCATACATGTTCAACTTTTCCTATTAAACCTATTAAGCCATTATGTTAAATCATGGACACTAAATATAGGATCCATGGTTAAATCTACCACATCATAGGTGATATTAGCCAAAGCACACGAACAGGCATGGGTTAAGATTGGAAAAGTAAAAAAAGAGCTGAAAAACGGGTGTCTACTGCGGGGGTCTAGGGGCCTCAGAAGGCCCTAGTAGGGGTCCAGGGGGTAATGCTGAAGCTTTTCTTGGTAATTGAAGCCCTGAAACAGCATTAGAATGGCTAAGTTTTGTTCATTTATTTTGTGTCTTTTCGGCGGACAGACTTTTTTTCAGCGGAAAAGCAATGTCATTGTGGCGGAAATTTGCTGTTTGGCTGACAGTTCCCATCCCTGGCTGAATGACAAAGAACTTAAAATGTGTTTGTTGCTGTTTTTTGTTTTGTTGTTTGTTGTTTTTTTGTTGTTTATCATATAGTAAAAAGCCAACTGTCCGTGTGTGTGTTGTTGTGTGTGTTGTTGTCTGTCTGAAACATGAAACGGGCCTTATAACTCCGCCGTTTTTCGACCGAATTCTAGACATAAGACTGTTTATTGTCCATAATATAACAAACGTGGAAAAGTGGTTTCCGCCTCTAAACAAAAACGAAAAGTCAAATTTGCTTAATAAAAGCGTTACCAGTACTTGCCGTTACTACCAGTAATTGCCAGTACTAGGCGTTGCGCTAGTTGTCCATAATATAAACAAAACGTGGAAAAGTGGTTTCTGCCTCGTAAACAAAAACGAAAAGTAAAACTTAATAAAAAAACAACCTAAAGAATTCCACAAATGTATTCACACACTTCTACACTTTCAAGAGGTTGAATCTCATATTTTGGTACAACGTATGTAGTTTTAAGGGGGGGGGGGGGGGGGGGGGGGGGGGGGTTAATGGCCCAAATGGGTATATTTTGTGAGAAACATAGTACAGATAGGAACTTATAGGCATAGCAATAAACAATGCTCTGAGACAATGTTCCCCCTCCACCTTCACACCCTTTCTTAACCCTTTCGCCGCCAGCCATTTTTCAGCAAAAACAATTCCATTAAACTTACCTGGGAAGAGAAAAAAATCTGTCTGTAATATTGGGGATTTCTCTGTGACATATTTAAAGTAAGGCCTATCCTTACCTCCCAGAATTAAGAGAATAGGGTCTTTGAATAACAGACCCTGATTTGATGCCTTTTAGTGACATGGGTGTTAAATCTTTGTGGTGCAAAAATGTGACGTTGGCAGTGAAAGGGTTAAGTTTAACCCTCAACGTTGGGGCCACTGCACTGTCCACTTTGTAATGAAAACGATAAACCGGAAACTCCAAACGCCACCCCAAACATCCTTCTGAAGTGAATGATTGCATGCCCTAAAATGAAACACCGGTAGCAATGCCAGGATGAAGGTCACAGGTCGCAGCAATAATGCCCACTTCTTCCCCCACCATCCCTCTCTCTCTCTCTCTTGCTCTCTCTCTCTCTCTCTCTCTCTTGTCTCTAACTGTGAATCCAGCCATCAACTAAGTTTCAAGTAAAAACAGTTCTGCTTCGACAACAAAACAGCACACGGATATACAATCTGAACAGAACTAATAACAATTCTACAAACACACGCTCTGCTTCGACAACAAAACAGCACACAGATATAATCGGTACACACCTACCGGTAATAGCAATTCAACAGCCACAAGGATCCATGGAGCTAGTTCTTCCAGAATGGAGAAGTCTGTAAACTCCAAACCTTGATCCCATGTGAAATAATGAAAGAAAAAACATTCTTCACTACAAATTTAAACACAAACGTTGTGGGTTACACAGACAGCCTTTGCAAAAGTTATGTGCCAACAGATAATGATTCTGTTTCAATGATGCTATATTATATGAATGCAGCGACACATACAGTATTATGTGCATGGGTGCAACTACACAAAATGAAAAAAAATGAAAGGCCGGGGTCCAGGGGTAATGTCCCCCTGCAGCTGAAGCAAAAAATGATTTATGAAGGTATTTTATTTTGCTTTTTCCACAATGTATACAAATGTTTATTTTAAAGTGTTTGAAAAATACAGTAGACACACTGTTTCTTGTTTGACAAATTGAAAAAAAAGGAACTTCCTTTCCTGGTAAAATTCAAAAACAGGAAATCCTTGTATACCAGGAAAAGTTGCACCCATGTATGTGAAATGACGGAAGAAATCTTCACTCAAAATTAAAGAAAAAACGTCTGTGTTTTAAGTCAGCCTTTTTCAAAAGCCAGGTGCTGATAAGAAAATTGATTCAGTCGCAATTATTGGTATGCCCAAACCATGGATTTAAAACCAATAAAACAACAACACAGGATGAAATATACAGACAAGAAATGACAGAAAAATTCTTCACAAAAAGTATAAAATGAGTTTGAAGAACACAGTTCACATTCTCGCTCTTTTTTGTCCAGCACCATGGTTCTATGTACAAGAGACAAGGCTCCATTACTTAACACAGCTGTTCCGTTGCACACAAAGTTGAGCTGCTTAGTTAAACGACTGGATCTAGAAATCTTAGATTAAAAACTACAACCAAGCATTTCTTCTTAAAAATATTTTGGCTGTATGTTCTTCGTAGTATTTTTAATACACTTCTTACATTAGAATTATGGTGAGAAAAAAAAATGTTGTTGATCAATACAATGGGACCTCCCTTATAAGACATCCCATTATAAGACTCCCTCATAAGACCTCCCATTATAAGACTCCCTCATAAGACCTCCCATTATAAGACTCCCTTATAAGACCTCCCATTATAAGACTCCTTCATAAGACCTACTTCTCCGAGACATTGCCCTTCTTTCATTTTTTGTCATTACATTGCCCTTCTTTGTAAGCATTAAAATTACCTCCCTCAAAGACCCCTCCCTTATAAGACCTCATTTTGGATGATTTTTGAAGGTCTTATAAGGGAGGTTCCACTGTACCATGCAACTTATTTAGTAGAAAATGTTCTTAAATAATACACTTATTATGATCGCAAACATAAATAAAAATGCTCATTAGTGAAAATCTGACACTGGTACCTGAATATAACTCATTTTCGTACATACTATAGACCTAACATTATTCTTGACTGTTGTTTATGAAAAGGATCTCGTGTGAATTTGGCTTGAAAAAAAGTCATGAAACTAAAAACTCCTCCTGGAACAGCTGTGTTAAACTTACTTCGTATCATGGTTCAAACAAAACTTTTTTTTTTTTTTTTTCGACATGTGCAAAGATTATGGCAACGAATACTTCAATGTTGTGAAATCCAGTTCTGGAAAGTATGAAGAATGCTACAATAAGGCCGTGTACACACATAAGCGGATATTCCATGCGGAAACCTGTGTGCAATCCATAAATAAGTGAAACAAAGAAGGGAAAAGATTTGCGCACGTGTCCGAATTTCCCCTATATGCGTAAACTTTTACCCTTCTTTCTTCCACTTATTTAGGGGGTTCCGTACGGAACTTATGCGTCTAATGTGAACCCGGCCTAATACTTTGGTCAAGCATAAAACATACATAACAGTTTCACGCACACACAAAAGCTGCGAGCATACAAACAAAATTAAGCGTGAATGTACACACACACACACACATACAGTTTTTGAAATAGATATTAAAATTAAACATTTGTTACTTTATGGATTCAAAGGTGTTGGTGAGTCCTTGATCAAAACACACACACAGTGACACGCACGCACACTTACATACACACAAACAGTGACACACACACATACACACTAAAACGATCATCAAAAGAGAAATCAGTTTCAACAAATTTCAAAACAAACGATATCAAGTAGGTTTTTTAAATACTCAAGTTCAAGCAGAAATAAAATCTACAGACACTACTTTTGCGTTTAAATATCGTAAGCATAGCATTCTATGACACTTGTCAAAACACTCACATCTATTACCGGTAATACAAATCAACATGTGTGTTTTTTAGATACAATGTAACATCATTCTACACAAACATCAAACACAATGACTCACTATGAAACAAAGATCGCACACAGAGTGATATCACTACCTTTAAAGACACACTGACCCACCAGGATTCAGTACCTTGGGGGTTTTTTCTGGGTAGCTGTGACCCACATACAAATTCCCAACTTCAAATTGAGACTGCTCTTTAAAATGTTTCGTTTTCAATTTGGGGGCATTTGTGTGGGAGTCAAACCTGGTCAAAACAAGATTCCTTAACAGCTATAAGAGGGAAACCACGTGAAACCCGTGATTTTGACACGTGATCTGGTGGGTCTTTAAGTGGGGTTGAAAATAAAATAAAACAAAAGAAAATCCAGCAAGAATCAAACGTGTTTCGGCACGATTATCACCCTATTGCTTTGTACCACAAGATGAGATCACATGCGCATAATTATCACATACTACCTCTCAGCATTCTATTCATTTTGCTTCCTATTTTTGTCCGTTTTGCTCTAAAACACATCTCATTATCACCTACCACACACACACACTTGACTTCACACACATGCACACACACACACACACACACAGACTTCACTTCACACACACACACACACACACACACACACACACACACACACACACACACACACACACACACACACACACACGCTCACACACACACACGCACGCACGCACACCAACAACCTTATTTCCTGACAAATAAATGCAGATAACAAACAATAACGGATCAACATATAAAACAACTTGGAACAAAAATATACAGCTCCTATTAGTTCAATCAACGATCGATTGTTTTTAGTTTTGCAACATATAAAGAGAACAAAACTGCACTCAAATGTCAGAAAATTAGCAGGTCGGTATTCATAGTTTGGCTACTGATGATGCAATTGCTTCACTTTTTTTTAACTAGCATCATGCTAAGCCTCATGCATGGGTGCTCCTCCCTGGAAATTTTGGCACAAATCCTGCAATTTTTTTAACTACACATGGCGGAGTGGGAGGGGCAGCGGAGTGAAGGGGCACACATTTACTGCTCTTTTTTCACCCCTCTAGACTAGTACAAGCGCTACATTCCTTTGAATAGAGAAAATGCTTATATAGACCCTTTTTATTGTACAAGTGTGTGGGGGGTGGGGGGGGGGTAAGAAAATCGCTGCTTCTCAAATTCTCATAATCCGGCAACGCCGGCTCTAGGCAATTTAAAAATCCTGCAATTCAGAACATCCTGCAAGAAGGAGGAGCATCCATGCTTATGTAAAATAACACGAAAGAAAAAAACACCACGTGCAGCTCTTTAACACACAAGAAAACTAGGCAAAGATGTAGATCAACACCCCCTCCTCCACTTCTCGGTTCTTTCCGGGTTTTTTCAGTCAAGATTTTTTTACTGCAGATTGAGCACTTAAACCTCTATCGTTTTCTATACTTAACGCTGATTTTCATCCCAAAAGGATGGGTTGGCCTTTGAGACCTTCCCCAATGCAAGCTGTCCTCAAATCCCTTTGGCCAAAAGAGTGGGGTGGTGTACCCTGGGCAAGGCATCTCCACTATAAACACATTCTAGCCCAGCCCTCCAGAATAGCATCTGCCCCATCTGCTATAATCTGGCAGTCATAGTCGGAAACGACTGACTAGCATACATACACAATTCAAAATACGCATTCAATGATAGTAAAAGAATAAAGGCAAGACGGAAAGAACGCAAATGAACCAAGACTGTGACAGGGAGTGTTGATCTGCATCTTAACGAAAACTATACAGTTCCTACCAGGGGGTCTATGAAGCACTAAAATTCTACAGGACCCTCTAAAAGAATGTGCAGGGGGTCCCATGGATGCACTATAAAAATTACTTTTAGCATTTGCAATGTCATTGGGACCCTCTATCTCGCCTCTAGGACCCTCTATACTGTAAGTGAGGGAGTCCCTGGGACCCCTTGTTTTGCGGGACGATTGGGAGCTCTGTCCTACTAGAGTTTGATCAACGATCGATTGTTTTAATTTTTTTCATTGCTCCGCTGTCTCAACTTCTTTTAAACGACACAAAAGAAAAACACTGCGCAGCTCTTTATCAAGCAAGGAAACTTTACACGACTACATTATTCAGACCTCTTTACCCCTATTTTGCAAATTTGTAATTTCTGAAACAAAAAAATAGTAATTTTTAAAAAAAAACTGTAATCCAACGCGCGGCCGATTCTTTTTCTTCACAAAACCCGATTAACAAGAAAACTATTTGTAATTACACAATTATATGCAAGCAATATTGCACTGGGAGACCTTTAAAAACATTTTTTAAACCATGTATTTGCCTTTTCTTTGGTGTCTTTCCATCAGATTTTGGATCATTTGACCTAGAACTCTCACCACGCGGTCGCTTTGACGCCATCTTGAAACAGAATGAAAAGAAATTGATGCGCGTTGTATGCTGGGAACCGGAATGACTTTTCACCGCATTGTTTCAAAAGCATCGCTTGCCGACGCAACTGTAGTGGTGGTTTGGTGGTTTTTTTTAGGATTTCTTTTTCTTTCTTTTTTTTCGTCGCCGTAATTATTGTAATTTGACTTTTGTTTTGTAAAAAATTACGGCAAAATCGTAAAGATAAACAGGTCTGCATTATTGGCTAGCAAAAATCTACTGACTTAGAGACCAGAAACCTTGACATTTCCAGATAAATAAATGCAGAAAAGAAGAACGAATCCGCATATAAAAACAACCAGAAATAAAAGTATACAGTACCAACAGTTTGATCAGCGATCGACAGTATAGAGTTTTTCCACTGCACCGCCACCTCGATGACATTGGTGTTGGTCGGGACGATGTAAACGACGCAGTCATAACAGATCAACTTGTAAAACGACACGAAAGAAAACTACACACGGCTTCAGAGCTTAATCTAGGATTTCTGAAAAAGGGGGGCAGTCCCCCCCTCATATCAAAAAAAGGGGGGCACTCCCCCCTTTCCAACCCCACATCACATACATAAGAACCAGTACCTCCCCCACCCTCGTACACAGACTTCGTCAGCCACGGCCACTTTTTCATCCAGTCATTTTGGAACCGATGTTCCTTTGCACTGCCACTGTTGTCATTCTTTTCCGACGTTTTAGATATAGAAGCCTTTTCTTCGAGGTCTTCACACTCGCTTGGGACAGGATTTTTTTTTCTCACTAGTTTGCCTCCGCGAAAATCAAAATCAAACAGGGTCCCTGCCCGCTTCATTTTTAAGAACATTCAAGATGGCGGCCGAAACTCTCGCAACTTCCTGTCGGTAGAACGAGAAGAACGCGATTGGTTGATTAACACTAACATTTTGTCAAGAACCAATGAAATGTCGAGAAATCCTTCACTCCTGCTCGATACTTTTAGTTTGTCAAGACGACGGGTTTAGCAGACGACGAAGGTCTTCCCGCATAGATTGGTAAAAACTGCGGGCCGTTCTGCAAATGTGCGGGACTCGGCCCGCTCCCCGCGCCGATTATCACGGGAAGGAACAAAATTTCGGGGGATTTTACCAATCCCGCACTCTAGATTAAGCTCTGCGGCTTTAACACAAAAAAAGACAGGACCTGTATTCACATTGAGATAGTATGAGACTTATCATCATGATTATATTAGAAGTCTTAAGTCCTGTCAAATCCTACTACCGTCAAATGCGGACTATAAGCCGCTACGTTTTTCCTTAACTTTGGCCCATGCGGCTTATAGACTGATGTCTGTGGATTTTTCCAATTTCATATTGGTAAAGGTAAAGTTGTGCCACTCCCCCTACCTATCTCGGTGAATTCTATTTTTCCGTTTTTGCCTTTCTTACCATACATAAAGCTGTATTTTAGGAACATTTTCAGCTAATAACCTTTTTGAAATACTAACCCTATCCCTAACCCTAGCCCTAAACCTAACCCTACCCCCCACCCTATAAGACGAAAAAACGCAAAGAACCACAACTGTGACAAATCGCGGTGTACTGCAATACATAGTGGGAGGTAGGGTTAGGTTTAGGGCTAGGGTTAGGGATAGGGTTAGTATTCCAAAAAGGTTATTAGCTAAAAATTGTTCCTAAAATACAGCTTTATGTATGGTAAGAAAGGCAATAACGGAAAAATAAAATTAACCGAGATAGGTAGGGGGGGTGGCACATCTTGACCTTTACCTTCATATTTATCAGTATTATGGAATCTGTTTCCTTCCACATCCTCCAGCCTGTGTGTTAGCTTCACTGTAGCTCACAACTGGTTTTGACACTTAACAGATTAACAGAAAGTGTTTCAGAGCATTAAATAGTCATGTTGCGGGAGCAGAATTTCTATTTTTGTGTTGTTTTCAGCTCATGTATTGATTTTCTGTAGTAAGGTAGGCAAGATCTACTGTTTTTCTTAAACTTTGTCAACTTTTTTGTTTGAGTAATTTCCCTGCGGCTTATAAACTGCTGCGGCTTATGTGTGGACAAATACTCAATATTCTGTCAGTTTAAGGGATGCGGCTTATATACAGGTGTGCCTTATGTGTGGACAAATACTCAATATTCTGTCAATTTAAGGGATGCGGCTTATATACAGGTGCGCCTTATGTGTGGACAAATACTCAATATTCTGTCAATTTAAGGGATGCGGCTTATATACAGGTGTACCTTATAGTCCAGTTTTTACAGTACTTTAGAACTAAGAAGGACTTCTAAGATATCATGATGATAAGTGTCATACTAACTCAATGTGAACACAGGCCCAGGTCTTATGAACAAATCATTGTTTATTAGGGCTGGGGTTTTTCACTGTTCGGACTGCAATTTAACCACACAAAAAACACTAACGGGTCTATTACTTTGAATATTCTGAACAAATGATTGTTTATTACAGGTGCTGTTTTTTCACTGCTCGAAGACTGCTAAGATTAACCACAAAATACCACTAACGGGTCTATTACTTTGATGAACAAATGATTGTTTATTAGGTGGGGTTTTTCACTGTTCGGACTGCTTTAACCACACAAAAAACACTAACGGGTCTATTACTTTGATGAACAAATGATTGTTTATTAGCTGTTTTTTCACTGCTCGGACTGCTTTAACCACAAAAACCACTAACGGGTCTATTACTTTGATGAACAAATGATTGTTTATTATTTGTTTTTTCACTGCTCGGACTGCTTTAACCACAAAAAACACTAACGGGTCTATTACTTTGATGAACAAATGATTGTTTTTAGTTGTTTTTTTCACTGCTCAGACTGCTTTAACCACACAAAAACCCACTAACGGGTCTATTACTGTGATGAACAAATGATTGTTTATTAAGATTTTTTTCACTGCTCAGACTGATTGAACAAAAAAACCACACTAACAGGTCTATTACTGTGATTAACAAAATAATGATTGTTTATTAGTTGTTTTTTCACTGCTCAGACTGCTTTAACCACACACAAAACCCACTAACAGGGTCTATTAAGGTGATGAACAAATGATTGTTTATTAGTTGTTTTTTTCACTGCTCAGACTGCTTTAACCACACACAAAACCCACTAACAGGGTCTATTAAGGTGATGAACAAATGATTGTTTATTAGGGTTTTTTTCACTGCTCAGACTGCTTTAAAGACCCCCCATGTCACATGTCACATTCCCTCTTATGCTAGGAAGATTTCTTACGATTTCTTACCAGCCATTAGAGGGAAAACACGTGAAAACCGTGATTTTGACACGTGACGTGGCGGGTCTTGAACCCCCCCCAAAAAAACCAACTAAGGGGTCCATTACTGTGATGAACAAACGATTGTTTCTTTTCACTGCTCGGACTGCTTTAACCACAAAAAACACCAACGTGTCTATTACTGTGATGCACAAATGATTGTTTATTAGTTGTTTTTGTCACTGCTCGGACTGCTTTAACCACAAAAACCACTAACGGGTCTATTACTGTGATGAACAAATGATTGTTTCTTTTCACTGCTCGGACTGCTTTAACCCACACAAAAAACACTAACGGGTCTATTACTGTGATGTGTGTGCGTGCGCGTGTGTGTGTGTGTGTATATGTGTGTGTGCGTGTGCTAAGCCATTTTTGACATTCTCATATTTTCTACTGCTTTTTGGGGGGGGTGGGTGGGTGGGGGGTTATTCATTTATTTGTTTATTATTGCAAGCACTTAGGGCTTGTTTAAGAATAAGCGCATATAAATGCTCCTTATTATTATTATGATTATCATTATGAACAAATGATTGTTTATTAGGTGTTTTTTTCGCTGCTCGGACTGATTCAACCCCCCCCAAAAAAACCTAAGGGGTCTATATTACTGAGATGAACAAACGATTGTCTCTTTTCACTGCTCGGCGGTCTCGACGACTATGGTGTTGGCGAGCACGTCGTAGGCGGCGCGGTTGTGCCTGAAGAGGAAGATGGTGAGGCATGCTGGGAAGAAGAAGGCGATGGTGAAGTTCTTGATGGCCGAGCGGACAAAGGCGCTGCAAAAGACGGGAAGAAGAAAAAGCCATCATCAGTGCATGTCATTTTTGTTCTAACACGGGGCAAAGACACTCTACAGAGAGCTGGCCAACAGGGGGGTCTTCAGCGCAAAGTCTGTTGTGCCCTGTTCTCAGCCTGATCAGGATGACCCGGTCGGCTCTGCTGAGCTTGTGGTAGGGATCAGCTGGGTGAAATTTTGGATGGCGCTGTTTCCATTTCTTATGGACCTTCTAGTACAGGGCTTTGATGACAGTCTTATTCTCGGAATAGGAGACCTGTCTGTCCTCTTGTTCCAGCTGCCTCTCCCTCCTTTGCCAGCCTGTCTGCCTGCTCATTGCCATGGATCCCACAGTTATGTCACAACTTCATACCTTACAATGCTCAGCAGTGCTGCGTCTCCTCTAGTGGTTGCCTCTTGACAATCTCACAACACTATACATACGATATTCATGGGTGCTTCTGAGAAATTAAAAAAATATTGCAAGGGGGCAGCCCCAGCGAAGTGCACGGGCAGCACACACTCACTCACACACATTTACTGCTCTTTTTTCACCCCTCTAGACTAGTACAAGTGCTACATTCCTTTGAATATAGCAAATGCTTATATAGGCCCTTTTTTATTGTACAAGTGTGTGTGTGTAAGAAAATCGTTGCTTCTCAAATTCTCATAATCCGGTGACCCCGGCTCTAGGCAATTTAAAAACCCTGCAATTCAGGACATCCTGCAAGAAGGAGGAGCATCCATGTACCATATTCTCCCCCCTTGGACCGCTAGTTTCAGATTATGCGACCTAACACAACCAGGATGTGGCTGTGAGTTGGGACTGGGCATTGTGGGAGCAACAGAGCTGATTCTAGGATTTTGAATGAAAAAAGGGGAGCAGGTCCAATGGATACGAGGGGAAGGCGGCTGATTCAATCTAGGCGGCTGATTCAATCTTCCAGACCTGCTTACCCCTATTTTGCAAAGTTGTAATTTTTTAAGCAAAAAAACGTAATTTTTAGAAGAAAAAAAATGTAATCCAATGCGTGACCAATGAACGTCGATATCGTACTGACCTGAGTGTGCAATACTAATGTCTGTCGAGCAGTAGACACAGAACACATGCTCGTCACCCAGTGCTGAACGACATATTCCTGGAATTTTTAGGTCACTTTCCCGGAATTTCTGTGCCACTTAAGTGACTTGATGTTTTTTCTTTTGATTTTTTCGACCAGAAGATACAGAAGCTTCGGAATGCACTCGCTTGGACGCCATTTTGAACCAGAAAAGGAAATGGCGTGAAATGACTTTTCACCGCATTGTTTCAAAAGCTTCGCTTACCGACGCAACTGTAGTGGGGTTTTTTTATATTTAGGATTTTGTTTTCCCGTTTTTTTCCGTAGCCGTAATTACCGTAATTTGACTTTCCCCCCATAAAAATTTCGGCAAAATTGGGATGGTAAACAGGTCTGATCTTCGCTAGCCATGGCCACTTCTTCAGCCACTCGTCTTGGAACCGGTGTTCCCTCGCACTAGTGCCGTTATCTTTGGGCTGCTTCTCCGAGACTGTTGATGCAGTAGCTGTTTCTGCAACATCTTCTGCACACTCGTTACTTTGCCGCCACAAAAATCAAAGTCGAAGGGCGTCGTTGTCCGCTTCATTTTGAAGAAAATTCAACATGGCGGATAGGACTCTCGCAACTTCTTGTCGGTAAAACGAGATGAACGCGATTGGTTGATTTACACTAACATTGTAAAGGAACCAATGAAATGCTGAGAAATCATTCATTCCTGCTCGATGCTTTTGGTTTGTGCAGACGACGGATGTAGCAGACGACGAAGGAATTCCCGCAGTGATCGGTAAAAAGTGCAGGCAGTTCTGCAAATATGCGGGCTTGGGCCCGCGTTTAGACACGATAATTGCGGGAAGGAACAGATTTTGGGGGTGATTGTACCAATCCCGCGCCCCAGAATCAGCTCTGAAGCAATGTAGTTGTACAGCCCAAAAGATGGGACAGCAAAAAAAAAACAAAAAAAAACTGATGGTCACCTGAACCATCCGATGTTGGAGGCCGGGGTGACCAGGACGCGGTTGTTGCCCAGGTCCTGCAGGTCGTTGCAGGACACCACCCGCAGTCCCATCAGGCGCTTGCCTGGCGTGGCCCCGCCGATCATGCCGATGCCCCGCCGTAAGCACAGCGTCTAAAACAGCGCACAGAGGAGAAATCTGACCCCCAAAACTTAACTTGCCTCAAGAAATAAAAGCTCAGAGAGCCAAAATTGCTATAAAAAATAATAATAATAAAAATAGAAATTTCTTTTCCAGAATTGCACAACTACATGTAGTAATGAACTGTCAATTTTTTTTCTCCCACCCACACTCACCTTGAGGTTAAATTTATACACACATTTATATTATCATGCACCAGTGATCGCGTGAAAACCACAATATCAAAGCCTCTGTTAAACAATGTATCAGTCCTAGCAAAAATGTATCAGTCGCTGGGACTGACGCGTCAAATGTTTTTTCAGTATTTTGGTTTGCAATCAGTATTTTACTGATATTTACCAGTAAACGTGATCACTGATGCACACAAATGATGGATGGCGGACACTGCTGTTGTGGTGATGCTCTCTTCTACCAACAAAAGCAGACAAACGTTCACAGGGAGCAATACTTTATAACTCATTCTGCACTGACAATGAAGTTTAAAACAAAAGCAACGCAATAAAGTCTTCACAAATTATATTAATGCAGACCTGTTTACCCCCTACACAAGTCTTGAGTAGTCTGGATAGCTGAAATGAGTAGTTTGGGTGCAAAATGTATAGTTTATTCATTAAACCATCAAACAATGTTCACTGAAAATGAGTAATTAGAGCATTATTTTCAATTTTGAAGAGTAGTAGAGGTCCAAATTGAGTAGAGTACTACTCGAAAAGGGTAGAGTAAACAGGTCTGTTAATGCGAACAAGACAAGCAGCATGCAAGCATGTGTGTGCGCACATGCACACACGCACACACACAAACAAATCTCTTTCTAAACACCTACAAACAATAGGGCATTTGCCGCATGTCGGCGACCTTGAATTTCACCGAGTTGAGTTAAATTAGAAAGGTCAGCGTAACTCGGGCAGAACGAGTGCGGGCAAATTAGTAGTCTAGTATAAAGAACGAACACTCGTGGCAAATGCCCTATTGTCAGCCATTTCACCTCGAAAAATGTGATGAGCAGGCGATTGACGATCTCAACGGCTATGACCTCAGAGGTGATGGCGAAGGCCCGATCATAATCGATGTCCTCTAAGTTATCCAGCAGGTCATAGTCCAAAATGTCGTCCCTGGACAGACCATAACACCAATCAGAACAGCACGTTTCCATAGTAGATCTTTCTAAAGTTTTGCAGCAACAGAATTTAGTCAATCAATCAATCAGTCAATATTTTTATTGTCCATTTTACAGGAAATTCTTTTTGCAGCGATAAAACAATAAAATACAAAAATAAAGACAGACATTGTGTGTGTGTGAGGGGGGGCGGTTGTGTGTGCGTGTGTATGTGTGTGTGTGTACGTGCGTGTGTGTGTGCCTATGTGTGTGTGTGTGTGTGTGTGTGTGTGTGTGTGTGTGTGTGTGTGTGTGTGTGTGTGTGTGTGTGTGTGTGTGTGAGTGTGTGTGTGTGTTTTTAAACGTTGAGATATGAGTTTGTGAGTGCAATGTTCTCCCTCTATTGTAAGTTAATGACTTCTGTTCAGCTACCTTAGTTCGTGCATATTGTGTTTCTCACTCACTCAATTTTTTTCATTTTTTTCCGATCAAAGTTCACCTGTACCTGTGAAAGCTTTGTGCAATGTCATTTCCTTTCACTCATTCCTGAAGAAAAAAACGCTGGGGTTTTGAAAGCTTGAAAAAATGGTGTTCGTGTTTTTACTTTGAGAAACAATTATATCATCAATATTAGTATCATGATCATGAAATAAAAAATTGCTATAGATCTATAATAGATCTATACTCATGACAAACGTGAAACCAAACTCTGTCATGAAAACAACAGAGATTAACTCACTCGGGACTGGCCGAATTATTTCCCCTTGTTCTGTGAGGACTGGGCATTTGACTAGGTTCGTAAAATAATCACCAAAACCAGGCATCAATATTTTCAGAAAAGATTAGCAACACCATGCACTAAACGATCGTAAAATATCAGATTCCTTACCTTCGTCATTTGTTTCCTATTAACGAAAACAGCTAACACATAGAAAGAAGGAAAATTTCACATTCCGATCTTTGACCCCCCTCTACAACCAAAGCTGAATATAAAGTCTGCAATGATTGGTTGATTTCAAGGGAGGCAAAGTCAAACTCAAAGCAAACTAAAAATAGGTTATGACTTCCCACTGGAAAGCTGGTTACATGCCAGAAATCAAAACCTCTTGAAAACTCTTATGAGCCGGAGCCGGGCCATTCGTCCTAAACGGTTGTGTGAGCCATGAGCCGGATCCGGCTCTTTCGCCCCGAGTGAGTTAACACTATAACATCATCATCATCAAAATTATCATCATCATTATCATCGTTAATACCATATTAGTAAATTAAGTGCATCATGATTGCATTGACTAACATGAAGCCGAGCTCTCTCATGAAGACGACAGTGACGACCAGCTTGATGTAGAAGAGGATGGTGAAGTCGATCAACTCTGCTGACACTCGCCTCCAGAAGGTTGGGATTCTGCACTCTATGCCTGCGCATAAACACACACACACACACACACACACACGCATCTCAACATATTTATTCAGGAAGACATGATGAACATGATAAATACCACACAAATCATCTCCTGAATGTTACAGTGTATGCAAGAACATCAAACAACTGCACTCAAAGTCAATATGAATGGGCTAAACACAAAAGTGGCAAGCTCAAAAATTAATGACAAAACAACAGGAATCTCTCTCTCTCTCTCTCTGAGTCTCTCACACACACATGCACGTGACATGTACATTAACTTAGTAATAGTCAACAAGTGACTGTGATTGCTATACGGAAATAAGGAAGACCAACTTTAAATTATGCAAGTATCGGGAAAGAAGCAGATCAACTCCCTGTCACAGTCTTGGTTCATTCGCGTTCTTTCCGTCTTACCTTTATCTTCTACTATTATTGAATGCATATTGTT
>CM065706.1:21743635-21756135 GCA_017654935.2 Phymorhynchus buccinoides | reverse complement strand
AAATGCTGCCACACGGCTGTTTGATATAGCGCTTTCACGCTCTAGTAGTTCATTTGGTTGAAAGATAATAATGACCCCAGCTTCACAACAAGACTTTATCTTGAAATCCCTTTCGCTCCCCCCCCCCCGCCCCCGGGGCCCCGGCCCCGAGCTACAGATGAAGACTAAACAAGTCCAGGGCCGAGTGGAACGCACTTCCACCGGTGGCAGTTTCATCAGCCACGGTGGAAGCCTTCAAGAACCAAATCTAAATCCCCCCTCCCCCATTCCCCCCCACCCACCCATCCTCCTCCCCTTCAACCCATAGCCCCCCCCCCCCCACTCCAGTGCCCCCCTCCCCCCCCCCCCCCCCCCCCCCCTTCCCTACCAATCTAAAAATGAGACTCATCATACCCTAGAAGTGACACTGAAACCTGATTCAAAAGTGATTGTCTGTATCTTAACATGCGCAGAACCCTTCTCAGTTTTTCTTATTTCTTTATATAATATAATCAGAATCTTCAAATCGATGAAGGCGGATGATTGATAGAAGAAGAAGAAGAAGAAGGGAGTGGGGTGGGGGTTTGGGGTTTGAGGCCCTAATCCTAGAGGTAGTGAAGGATGGTGTGTGTGTGTGTGGGTGTGGTGGGGTGGGGTGGGTGGGGTGGGTGTATGTGAGACCGGAACGGGTGAGACTAATAAAGTCGAGATGAAAACCGTAGCAAGAGGCGGCGTCGTCATGCAATACAAGCGTTGACAGCGACATGTATCGACAAACACCGTGGAATGTTCGTTCGCACGGACGCCAACCAACTACCGTCTCTTACCTGAAAATACCAACGCGTGACGTCATCAATAATCGTTGCGCGCCGTCTACTAGTAGTGCACGTGCGCTCGTCGACTACACTGATCTATATGTAGTGTATGTAGGCCTGTATGTTTTTAGGTCCCGGATGGTAAGCCTACACTTGGCTTACTCTCTATAAACCGACGACGATGACTTATTTTAACCAGCCTGGTATGAATTTATAACCTACAGGTTTTTTCAGTCTAGTCTATGTCACTTTTCCTCGACTTTTGTGCGAGCTACGGTTGTGCATGGATATCGTGTGTCTCGATCGACCTTGCTGTGACGGCAGAAAGACTCGGTTGAGCGAGAGAGATGTTGACGTCAAAAGAAAATGATGTATTAGTCGTCGTTACTATCGTCATTGTCGTCACCATAGGTAGGCATAGGTCCCTTTCGGGCCGGATGCCCACACATTTTGGCTCGGTCAGCTGAAGACTTTGAAACAAACAGGTCCTAAATTAAGTTGAGTTGTATTTAGAATGACAAAGGTGCAGCGCTTACACAAACAGGTCAATATCAAAGTGAAAAACATGTTGTTTTTTCTGAAAATGTTTCTCCGGTGAGAAAAAGGTTGAAATATCGACTAAAAGAAGGATTAAAATGCTAAACATTATATTGGGTATATTGGCATTAGGGAAGGGAACCTTTATAATTAGAGCATTGGGCAATGGAACAAAACATTGCCCAAGACATGTTAAGTCTGTTACATACGTATACCAAAACATACTAAAAAGTCTACTTTCACCCAGTAAATGACCGTAAATGTCTCGAAAACAGCCTGTGTGATTATAAACTTATCACAGAGACAACAATACTATGCAGGACTGTTGTTCAAAACAATTGAATGAAAAGTTCAAATCGGAAACAAAATTGAAAATTGACTTCAGGTTTATATCAAAGATGAATCAATTCAGCATTGTCAACCATTTTAACTCAGTTTTGACCAAAGGAGGAAAAGCGGGGATTTAAACAACAACAACAACATTTTCCTTCTCCTTCTCCTTCTCCTCCTCCTCCTCCTCATTTTTCTTCTTCTTCTTCTTCTTCCTTTTCTTCTTCTTCTCCTCCTCCTCCTCCTCCTCCTTCTCCTCCTCCTTCTTCTTTGGTGACCAACTTGTCAATAAAAATTTTTATCTTAATAGCTTTTCAGCCAGTTTCTCCTTTTTCTTGTTTAATGTTGTTTTACAATCCATATCCATGGGCGTAAAGCTTCATAGATGAAACCGTAATGGTTTATTATTGTAACTTAATCCTGAGACCTTCAAGTTATTACCCGGCCAGAGGCCGAGGTATTGCGATCGGTTTGTGTGTGTGTGTGTGTCTGTCTGTGTATCGATTATCTTAAAAACTACTGTTTGGATTTTGATTAAAATTGGCAGAGGGGTAGACAGCTTAAAAAGGAAGCTTCCTTTCGTTAACCACCACCGTGCTGACCTTGACCATGAAGTTTGACCTTCAAAACCGAAATTTCCTTCTTTGGGCTATGTAATTTCCCCCCAGCTTTATTTCGTGAACTAGTGAACAGAATCGCTTCAAATTTTGTGTGGTGCAAGGAAGTTTGTATAAAAGTTCAGCTGTATCTCGTGAACTACTGAACAGAATCGCTTCAAATTTTGGGCTATGTATTTTATGCGTTCTGTAAGGGTGGAAAGTGGTGTGTTTATTGGGGGGGGGGGGGGGGGGGGGGGTGGGGGGGCCTGGTGAGGACATCACTCGGTGCAAGGAAGTTTGTATAAAAGTTCATCTGTATCTCGTGAACTACTGAACAGAATCGCTTCAAATTTTGGGCTATGTATTTTATGCGTTCTGTAAGGGTGGAAAGTGGTGTGTTTATTTCTTGGGGGGTGGGGGACAGGACATAACTCTGGCCGGGTTTGCATTGTCACAATGCGTTGCTGCCGCTCGGCGATGCCCTTGTATTTTGTATGCCAAAATGTAGACTATTACATAATTTCCTATCTCTCTCTCTCTCTCCTCTCTCTCTCTCTCTCTCTCTCTCTCTCTCTCTCTCTCTCTCTCTCATCTCTCTCTCTCTCTCTCTCTCTATCTCTATCTCTCTCTCTCTCTCTCCAAGCCCCCCCCCCCCCCCCCCCCCCCCCCCCCCCCCCCCCCCCCCCCCCCCCCATACACCCCGCCCCACCCTCTGCTGGGAATTATTGCGAATTATTCAACGTACCTTGAGCAGAATAAGATCCTGAGAGACATCTATAATAAGAAAATCTGTCGCGCGCGCGTGTGTGTGTGTTTGTGTGTGTGTGTGTCTGTGTGTCTGTATGTCTGTGTGTGTCTGTCTGTCTGTGTCTGTCTGTCTGTCTGCCCTGATAAAAGTACCCATAGTTTAAAAACCGTTGGCGTTATACCCATACAGCCATTCGTGATCAGCATCGCAGGGGCAATGCAGTGGAAGGCATTTTGAAGGGTCAATAGCACAGTGAGAGTGAAAGTTGTGGAGACTCCCTGAAAACAAGTGCTCACAGTTTCAAAACCGTTGGCGTTGGACCACTATAACCATACATATTCGTGATCAGGGGAATGCAGTGGAAAACATTTTGAAGGGCCAATATCACAGTGAGAGTGAGAGCTGAGCGGAAACGAAAAACATGTCAGTACTTAATTTGAACACCGTTGGCATTAGACCACTAAAACTGTATTTTTCGTGATCAGCATTAACAGGGGAACGCAGTAGGAGACATTGTAAAGGGGTCAGTAAGAAAGTGAGAATAATAATAAAAAGGAAAATTTATATAGCGCCCATCCTACTATGTAGGCTACAGGGCGCTTTACACAGAATGAGAGCCAGGCAATCCATAGTCTCAAATCCCGCGTTAGCATTAGACCTAAACCGTTGGCGTTAGACCCATATAACCTTATATATTATATCAGTGTGATGGGGGTGGTAAGGGTAAGGGATAAGGATATGGAAGAGTTGATGAGGGATAAGGATTGGAGGGTGAAGATAGGCACACTCAGCACAGACCAGGAACATATAGAGGAAACCAGACAGTTGTTTGAATTTGTTTATTTACTAGGTCAGCATCACCGGTAGAATGCAGTGGAAGACATGTTGAAGGGGCCAATAGCATAGTGAGAGTGAGTGAGAGCATGACGTGAGCGGCCACTGACAACAAGTGTCCATAGTTTGAAAACTATCGGCATCAGATCACTAAAACTACATAATTATGCAGGGAAAATCGCTTAAGTCAAAACTGGAGGGACTGAACATTTATTTTGAGATAGCCAATATTTTGAGTTAAAAAGAGTCTTTGGCATAAATATGATTAAACTGGGACCCCAAAAAGAGTTATGAGTTATCCAGTGTTTTTGAGTTAGCAGGATTCCACTGTATTTTGTAATCAGCCTCCCCATGGGGATACCGGTAAAAATAGTTCCCCCACCTTCTGGAAGTTCTGTGCTTGTAACTTCATCCTTTGCTTTCTGTCATTATCTACAGCATAACTATCTTTCTGACTTATTGGCCCATTCTCCTGCCTTTTTTCAAAAATATCTTCCAAATATTTGTTTTCCTTTGAGAGATTCAGAAATCAGAATGTGTCTGTAGATAATCTGGGCTTAACAGATGTATGGAGATTATACCATCCAAATGAAAAAGATGCCACATGGGTTAGATCAAATCCGTTCATAGCTCGTAGACTCGATTACTGTTTAGTATCTGACAATATCCTGCAACTTTGTACATCGTGTGACCACGTCCTTGTCCCTAGCTCTGATCACAAAGCTGTGGTACTTGAGCTGAATGATAGTGACTTCACCCGTGGACCAGGCTATTGGCGTTTTAACAATAGCTATTTAAAAGATGAGTTGTTTGTCAAAAAAATGAATCAAATGCTAGATAACTTGTTCACAGAAAACAATGACCTTAATAACATTGAGAAATGGGAATTATGTAAGGTCGAAATTCGTAACTTTTGTATAGAGTTTGGGAAAAACACTGCATGCCAGACCAGAAATGATACAGTAAAACTACTCGCCCATTTGAAGGACTTGGAAAAAGAATTAATGGACGATCCCTGTAACAAAAATATCAATGAACAATATATTAAAGTGAAACAAAAGCTAGAAATATTACAGTCATATCAGACGAAAGGTGCTCAAACCAGAGCAAGAATAAAATGGATAGAAGAAGGAGAAAAGAATTCCAAATATTTTTGCAGCTTGGAAAAGGCGCGAAGCAAAAATAAGATAATTACAAGATTGTCAAAAGACACGGGTGAGGTCATTACAAATCAAAATGAAATAATGAAAGAACAGGTAACCATTTACAAACAATTATACAACCAGCGCACAGAATCTCTAAATGTTAGTGACGCTGCAGATAATTTTATGCAAGACGAGGCTTTCACAAAACTAGATGGGAATCAAGCGGATTTATGTGAAGGAATAGTTTCTTTAGAAGAAACAACTTTTGCCCTAAAGTGTATGAAAAACGGCTCGGCTCCAGGCTGTGATGGCCTACCCATAGAATTATTGAAATTTTTTTGGAAGAAAGTAGGAAGTGTAGTAACTAATTCGTTTGTTGAATCGTATAACCAAGGAGAGCTCTCCTTTACGCAGAGACAGGGTGTTATAGTTTTGATCCATAAGGGGCCAGATTTGGATAGGGAAAGACTAGGGAATTGGAGACCAATCACGCTAACCAATTCAGATTATAAAATTTTAGCAAAAGTTATGGCTCTAAGGCTAGGAAATGTTATTGATAACATTGTTAGTCCAGATCAAGTGGGGTATATAAAAGGACGAAATATAGCCACAGTATTGAGAACAATTGATGACGCTGTAAATTACATAAACAAAACCGGTAAAGCGGGATATTTATTAGCAGTCGATTTTTCCAAAGCTTTCGATTCTGTTTCTAAATCTTATCTGTTGCATGTTTTTAAAATGTTAGGTTTTGGGCCCGACTTTCAGAAATGGGTAGCAGTGCTAAATAACAATAATCAAAGTTGTGTCAATCATGGGGGTTGGTTGTCTGAACCATTTGAGGTTAGCTGTGGTATCAGGCAGGGTTGTCCATTCTCACCTCTGGTCTTCGTCCTTGCTGTTGAAATTCTTGCGACAAAAATAAGAAACAGTGATATAGTTGGCATACAAACAAACTTCCACACATTGCAACATAACTTAAAAATACAACAACTGGCGGACGACACAACTATATTTTTGAAAAACAGACAAGACATGGAAAGGTCATTTAATATTCTGAAATCATTTCAATCCTTCTCTGGTTTGAAACTAAATGTGAATAAAAGCAAAGCTTTAAGGCTAGGTAGACAACTACCAGAACATAACCTTCCGTTTCCATTGGTCGACAGAATAAAAATACTAGGAATATATTTTGAAAGAGACACGATGGCTAGAAACATTGAAGAAAATTGGAAAGAAAGAGTAAAATCTATACAAAGACAGATACATAACTGGAATAAAAGAGATCTAAGTATCCATGGCAAAATTCTTATAGTTAAGACCTTCTTGATAAGTCAGCTAATTTATGTAATGCAGGCAATCGGAATCCCTGAACATGTTCTAATTAACATACATAGATTATTGTATAAATTTATATGGCAAAGAAAATTCAGCAACAGAAAAGCATTTGAAAAGGTAAAACGGAGGGTTATGGAATCAGACTACAATGCAGGGGGGATAAGGATGACGAACGTAGTTGATCTACAAAAATATTTTTACTTGCAATGGGCAGGAAGATTGTTCCACGCGACTAATGAAAATTGGAGCATTATCCCCAAAATACATTTCAATAAAATATATCCAGATAACTACATTTTTTCAATACACTGCAGGGCACGCGATATCATAAATATGATCGATATAGAAAACGATTTTTGGAAGGAAGTAATAGCAATATATTTAAATAATAAATGCCATACAAATATGGAAGATGTGACTCAAAATAACGTTATGGAACAACAATTATTCTACAATCATTTAATCAAATACAAAGGCAGCATATTATGTTTTAAAAAATGGACTGATAACGGCATAATTCATATAAAAGATATAGTAAACTTAAACGAAAGAAGATTACTGAATTTTGAAGAATTAGAAATAAAGTTAGGATACATAAGTGCAAGCACAGTTTTTGAATTTAACGCATTAATAAATGCAATTCCGGCTCTTTGGCTGCAGTGGATCACAAATATCGAAAACAGAACAGATAACTCCCAGAATGCGATGCCCGCTTTTTCAAAGCAACTCCAAAAGTCATAAAGAAAATACTTGATAATAGAAAACCAGAATATATAATCCCTAGTGGTGCCAACTTCTGGAACAGAAAACTTAACATTAAAATCGATGACAGTATTTGGTTAACTGCACGATCATGCACTAAAAATCACACACAACAACAACAACATACAGTATTTATACGGCGCTGAATCTTGATATAAATCAAATCAAAGCGCACACACACGTTAGCATTCATAACGCATTCAAACAAAAACGCAATACAAAGCAACACACACGGATGACATCAATGGAAAACAGCAGAAACAGACCTAAAGGCAAGAGAGAGAAGAGAGAGTGGAGCCTCAATGACACACACACTGACACACACACACACACACACACACACTGACACACACACACACACACACACACACACACACACACGCGCGCGCGCGCGCGCACACACACACACAGTCTCTCTCTCTCTCTCTCTCTCTCTCTCTCTCTCTCTCTCTCTCTCTCTCTCTCTCTCTCTCTCTCTCTCTCTCTCTGTCTCCCCCAAAGCACATGAATAATGTCTCTCGATATGTTTTCCATGCTGCAAACAGGCGGAAGAAAATGACAATAAGGATGTAATATAATGTTGTTATGTTAGTATTGCAAAATAAGTAAGTTAGATAAGTCATAACTGTTGTAATTGATTTATATGGACATACATTAGTGATTTATTCAGGCTTACTCTGAACGAACAATGTATTGTACTAACATGTTTCTTACATATATATTAATATTCAGTATGTTAAAGTGCATCATCAGAATTTATTGGGATGACGCATATTGATTTTCCTTTATTTTACTTTTTGCGTGAAGGATTTGATTTTGTTTATTTCATTCTCACTGCTCCTTATCCATGTATTGTGGCCCAAGGCCAATGTAGGCCTACATTAAACAATTCAGTGTTCAGTGTTCAGTGCTCTCACCCCCCCCCCCCTCTCTCTCTCTCTCATAACATAGCCTACACAGTGACAGACTGGACATGACAACAACATGTTTGTGCTCGTGATACTACCTAATAACAACGATGTTTATTCCACCACTAAAACGTGTCTTGCAGCCGGCAAACAAACAGAGCGATATGATCATTATTAGCCTACCGGCACGATTCAATCCGTCCAACCCCGCCACCACAAGTCTATTTTAGCCATCACTCGGAGTAGAAAACAAGCAAAGCCGACCTTTCTTACGCGAAAAAACCCACACAAAACAAAATATATCTATTATCCACAGAATATAAATATACGAGTGTCGCTCTAAAAATAGCTGCCAAGCATCACGCTCGCGCGTGAGACTCCAATAGCGCACGTGCGTTTTCCATGTTTTCAGGTTTTGCAGGTTGTTTGAAGGAATTCTGTGTTGTCTTTCCTTGTCCTTATTTCGCTGTCGGTACCAAAAAAAAATCCAAGGTCACCATCGTCAATCCATCAATAATAACTAGGCTCGTTGCGGTTACTACAACCGTCGCATGGGGACAACAACTAGACCGTCACATTTCGCTAACTGTTCGCTTTGTTGAAAGCCGGTGGCCGGCGCCGCGCGCGCGTGGAGAGAACAAAGCCAAAAGCTTTGACGTCAAACGGGCCTGAAAGTCAACCACAGGAATCTCCTTTGACGTCAATCTGCCATAAAAGGGCAGGACTGCCATATATGGGAACCCTCGACCGTGGGAAAGTGTTCTGAGCGTTCATTGGTCCACCGGTATTGGTTACGTAGTCGAGTGGAGTTGTCAGCGTAAACAGCTTGTTTTGGGCTCCCTGGGACACCAGACCCCAAAAAGAAAAAGAAAAAGAAAAAAGGAGATCAAATCATTAAAAAATAACAATAATTATAAAAATGCCACACTCGATAGTAAACAAGTGCGTGCGTTCATGTGTATGTGTGTGTGTTTGTGTGTATGTATGTGTGTGTATGTGTTGCCTGCATACATGCAAGCGTGCGCACGTGCGTGTGTGCGTGCGTGTATGCGTGCGCGCGCGCGCGCTTGTGTGTGTGTGTGTGTGTGTGTGTGTGTGTGTGTGTGTGTGTGTGTGTGAGGAAGTAAGAGAACGTTGCGTGCAATCATCGTGTTTATTTTACTTTCTAATGATTCATTATTTGTTTGCCTTTAATGTTCTTGTTATCAATGTAAAGCGCACTGAGCTCATGTGATAAAGAGCGCTATATAAATTCCCATTATTATTACTTTATTATTATAAACAAGTTTTGTTGTTGTTCTTGTTGCTGTTGTTTTTAACACAACCGGTAAAAATTACCCCCAAAACATGTATTCCAGATTTATTCCATACTTGCGCTTCTTTATTATTATTTTGTTTTTCTTTAATGTTCGGAAAAGTGACCTGTTTTGCAGGCATACTTTTAATAATTGATAGTTTGTTGTTCAGTTGACGCGCGATATTTACGGGTGTGAGATATTTTTTTCAGAAATATTATTATATAAAATGACCTAACAAACATCTCGGGTAGTAGTATACTAAGTATATTTTTGTTGGGTGGATCTGTTGTCTAGATATTATGTTTCCCCCCCCCCCCCCCCCCCTTGTTTTCGTAGGCCTACCTACCTTGACTTGTTTATCCCGACATGTTTGTCCCTAGTGACACTGTTTTTGTGCATGTTGAACTCAAGCCATGAACTCGAGGTTGAATTCTGAAGGTCTGACTGACATCTGTCAAGGCGAAAAACATGTAGTAGGCAACTTTTTTTTTTTTTTTTTTAGCAGTACAAAATAGTCTATTCCTGCTGATATTTTGACAAGAATGTGCGCTTTGCTTTTGTTGTAAAAAAAAAGAAATTATTGCAAGTGCCATATCTCCTTCAATATGTCAAGGCAACGAACGTATGCTTTTCTTTAAGAAAAAACAATTGTCACATATTTACCTTTTATAATGTAACAGGACCTTTACCTTGTTTTGAGAAAGTAGAAAAAATCAACTTATTGTGTCCTTCATGTTTTGGTGTAAAATATGTTTCAACACGGGTCGTTAGTGGCGGACTAAATGATTCGTAAGGAGAGGGGGGGGGGGGGGGGGGGGGGGGTTGGGGGGGTTCCGCGGGGAGTCCAGGGAGCTGCATGGATCCTGGGTTAACCCTTTCACCGCCAATGTCGCATTTTAGCACCACAATGGTTTAGCACCCATGTCACTAAAAGGCATCAAATCAGGACCTGTTACCTGAAGATCTTATTTTCTTAATTTTGGGAGGTAAGGATAGGCCTAATGTTATACACATCACATTGGAATTTGCAATACTGCAGATTTTTTCCCCTCTCTACCCAGTTAAGTTTGATGGTATCTTTTGGCTGAAAAATGGCAGGCGGCGAAAGCGTTAAGGCGTAGAGCCTTGTGGGGGCCAAGGGGACAAAGCCCCCGGAACATTTTGCAAATTAGTTATCAGTTAAAGCAAAAATGGAGCCATTTTCTTACGTTTTACCCTTGTATAAGGTACATGCTTGGGGCAAAGGGTGGGGTGGGGGTTCCGGAAACCCGGGAAACCCCCCTCAGATCCGCCCCTGGTTGTTTATATGGCATTTTGTAGGCCGAGCAAACAGATATAAGTATTTTGTTCACGTGCGTCTTCCTCTGAAAGATCAGTCCCATTTCTTTGTCGGAGTTCTTTTTTTTTCTTTCTGTATTTTATCTTCCCATTTCTTCTCTTTCATTCTTTCTGTCTTTTTCTGACTATGTTTTTCTTCACTCCATCCTTTTTTTTCCCCTCCATAAGCTATGTGTGTAGTGACATCAGAACACGCACATACAGGCACACTGACACGCACGCGCGTGCACACACACACCACACCACACACACACACTGGCATACACACACACAAACGTGACAACAACGTGGACAACAACAATTGCGCGCGTGCACGCAACTCACGCAGAGAGAGAGAGAGAGAGAGAGAGAGAGAGAGAGAGAGAAGAGAGAGAGAGAGAGAGAAGAGAGAGAGAGAGAGAGAGAGAGAGAGAGAGAGAGAGAGAGAGAGAGACAGAGAGAGGGAGAGAGAGAGAGAGAGAGTCTATCCAAGGATGGTACTGAAGAGAATTCCTGGTCGAGTCTATCTACATGTGACTGTAGTGTATCTTTGTGTGGGTTTTCGTTTCTCTCTTTCTCTCTCTCCTCTCTCTCCTCTCCTCTCTCTCTCTCATCTCTCTCCGATCATCTCTCTCTCCTCATCTCTCTCTCTCCTCTCTCTCTCTCTTCTCGTCTCCTCTCTCTCTCATTGTGTTGTCTGTGCCTGTGTGTGTTTGTAAATTAAAGAGAAGGTGGATTAGAGGAGAGAGAGAGAGAGAGAGGAGAGAGGAGAGAGAGAGATAGAGAAGCGTGTGGTGTGTGTGTGTGTGTGAGAAAGAGAAGAGAGAGAGTGAGAGAGAGAGAGAGAGAGTTTTTTGTGAGAGAGAGAGACAGACAGAACACGACAGACAGACAGTACAGACATAACAGGACAGACGTACAGAGATAGGAGAGAGGAGATAGAGAGAGAGAGGAGAGAGGAGAGAGAGAGAGAGATAGAGAGCGAGAGAGTCTAGAATCCGTCGCCTAAGAATACCCAACGCGATATCGATCAGGTTTGTTTTGAGTCTGTTGTGGCCCGTATCCTGCTTGGGGAATATAAATAGACTATATATACTTATTGTGCTGTGGTGTGTGTGTGTGTGTGTGTGTGTGTGTGTGTGTGGTGGTGTGTGTGTGGTGTGTGTGTGTGTTTTCAATTGACTGTGTGTGTATGTTGGCGTGTGTGTGTGTGTGTTGTGTTTGTGTGTGTGTGTGTGTGTGTGTGTGTGTGTGTGTGTGTTGTGTGTGTGTGTGTGTTTTCAAATTGACTGTTAGGTCGTAACCACGGAGAGCTGTTCAGTGTTGTTGTTGCTGATGATGATGTTGTTCGTTCGCAGATTTTTGTTCCATGGGTGTGCGTGTTAGGGGGCGGGGGTGGGTGTTGTTCACGTTGTTGTTGTTGTTGTTGCTTGTTGTACGCTATGATCTATTTTGTGTGTTAATTTATGTGTTTTATTGTGTTTCTTTGAGGTGTTCTGTACCTTTGTTTGTTTGTCTGTTTTTGTGTAAAGCGTGACTGTTTCATAGTTCACTACCTTTGGTTTAAATCAATATTCAGCTAATGTGCACAGAGAGTCAGTCTCTCTGTATTTTTCTGTATGTCTGTCTGTCTGTCTCTCTCTCTCTGACTCTCTCCCTCTCTCTCTCTATCTTCTCTGTCTCTCTCTCTCTTTCTCTCCTCCTCTCTCTCTCTCTCTCTCCTTCTCTCTCTTTCTCTCGCACACACACACACACACACACACACACATACATATATAGATATATATAGATATATAGTATATATATATATATATATATATTATAATAATATATAATATTATATATATATACACACGCACACATACCAAAACACACACACGCGCGCGCGTG
>CM065706.1:21723635-21726135 GCA_017654935.2 Phymorhynchus buccinoides | reverse complement strand
TATCCGGCCACAAGGAGCGTGCCATATTATGGGAGACCGCCATCTTAGTCAGTAACTTTGTTTGAAAAATGCCAAATCGATGCTGTTTACACACAAATCTGACTAAGATGGCGACACAGGGTGAGGAGGGGGTGTGGGCACACTTGGAAAACTTAGCTATCAATTTGGCCATACCAGGCAGCGGGATTTCTCCCTGCTCTTACCGACTTTTAACTGCCGTGGGAATTTTACGTGCGTATAGTGTGCCGCACGGGTCAGACTAGCTTTTTAAGTCCCCATCCGAAGGACTCGACGTTCAGTTCGATTTTCCTGTCAAAGTAAAAGAAAAGGCGAAGCCGGGATTCGAACCCGGGTCACTCACGCTGCGCAGTCACGCATTACATTCGGCAGGCGAACGTCTTAACCACTCTGCCACCTTTCTCCCATTATGTGCCTAGCACGGGCTGAGAGGACGTTGAATCCCATTTAACATCCCACTCTCTCGGCCAAAGAGATTTGAGGATAGCTGGCGTATGGGGAAGGTCCCCAAAGGCCAACCAATCCCTTTGCCTGCGGCACTACAGCCGGTGCATTCCATTACTGTAGAAAATAAATCATCTATTGTACATCTCTCGTGTTACTGTTGGCCCCTACTACAGGCTGATGTCAACCAATGATAGAAAGAAAGACATTTTCAGAGTAAATATGGCCAGAGGTAAACATTATACAGGTTAAACATATAAATTAGTCATGCCGAGAAAAGAAATAAACAAATATGTGACGTCCGTTACGTCAGATTAAAATTGGTTTAATTTATTTTATATCTCATGTCTGAAAGGCTAGAGAGAGATAGGCGGGGGGGTACGGGGGGTTTAGGGGGGAGGGAGAGAGAGAGAGAGAGGGGGGGGGGAGGGAGAGAGGAGAGGAGAGAGAGAGAGGGGGGAGGTGGTACGCCCACACGCCCACATCAGTACTCCACACACATAACTCTCTCTCTCTCGCTCTCTCTCTCTCTCTCTCTCTCTCTCTCTCTCTCTCTCTCTGTCTGTCTCTCTGTCTTTATTCTCATTACAGTGTCTTTGACAGAATGTAGTACCTGCATTCTTTACCCCCTTTTGCGACAGCATTCTCTGGCTTTCACCCGAGAGGAATGATATTTATTATCACGAACGATAACCCTATCAGCCCGGCTCGCCGTAACTCTCCAGTTGTCTGTCTTATTCCCATTACAGTGTCTTTGCCAGAACGTAGTACCAGCGCTCTTTATCCCCTTTGCCACAGCATTCTCTGGCTTTCACCCGAGAGGAATGATATTTATTATCACGAACGATAACCCTATCAGCCCGGCTCGCCGTAACTCTCCAGTTGTCTGTCTTATTCCCATTACAGTGTCTTTGCCAGAACGTAGTACCAGCGCTCTTTATCCCCTTTGCCACAGCATTCTCTGGCTTTCACCCGAGAGGAATGATATTTATTATCACGAACGATAACCCTATCAGCCCGGCTCGCCGTAACTCTCCAGTTGTCTGTCTTATTCCCATTACAGTGTCTTTGCCAAGAACGTAGTACCAGCGCTCTTTATCCCCTTTGCCACAGCATTCTCTGGCTTTCACCCGAGAGGAATGATATTTATTATCACGAACGATAACCCTATCAGCCCGGCTCGCCGTAACTCTCCAGTTGTCTGTCTTATTCCCATTACAGTGTCTTTGACAGAACGTAGTACCAGCGCTCTTTACCCCCTTTTGCCACAGCATTCTCTGGCTTTCACCCGAAAGGAATGATATTTATTATCACGAACGATAACCCTATCAGCCCAAACTCGCCGTAACTCTCCAGTTGTCTGTCTTATTCCCATTACAGTGTCTTTGACAGAGCGTAGTACCAGCGCTCTTTACCCCCTTTGCCACAGCATTCTCTGGCTTTCACCCGAAAGGAATGATATTTATTATCACGAACGATAACCCTATCAGCCCGGCTCGCCGTAACTCTCCAGTTGTCTGTCTTATTCCCATTACAGTGTCTTTGACAGAGCGTAGTACCAGCGCTCTTTACCCCCTTTGCCACAGCATTCTCTGGCTTTCACCCGAAAGGAATGATATTTATTATCACGAACGATAACCCTATCAGCCCGGCTCGCCGTAACTCTCCAGTTGTCTGTCTTATTCCCATTACAGTGTCTTTGCCAGAACGTAGTACCAGCGCTCTTTACCCCCTTTTGCCACAGCATTCTCTGGTTTTCACCCGAAAGGAATGATATTTATTATCACGAACGATAACCCTATCAGCCCGGCTCGCCGTAACTCTCCAGTTGTCTGTCTTATTCCCATTACAGTGTCTTTGACAGAGCGTAGTACCAGCGCTCTTTACCCCCTTTGCCACAGCATTCTCTGGCTTTCACCCGAAAGGAATGATATTTATTATCACGAACGATAACCCTATCAGCCCGGCTCGCCGTGACTCTCCAGTTGTCTGTCTTATTCCCATTACAGTGTCTTTGCCAGAACGTAGTACCAGCGCT
>CM065706.1:21716135-21718635 GCA_017654935.2 Phymorhynchus buccinoides | reverse complement strand
CTTTTCGGAATCGGCTTGTTTGCTGCTTGTTTGGGTGGGTGGGTGGGGGGGGGGGGTGGGGGGGGGGTGGGGGGGGGGGGGGGGGGGGGGGGGGGGGGGGGGGGGGGGTGTCTGTGCACATTAGGCCCGTAATCCGCAAGTTATGTGCCCCCAACTAAATAAAAAGTAATGTCCCATATGGCTACGGCCGGGAGGACGTAAAGCTAAGTTTTCGTTCAAGTTCTGTGCGAAAACCCCATTCACTTACATACTTATATTTATGTTATTTTATGGGTTATGTTATTTTGTTGAGCTATTTATTGCTTCAAGACTTAATTAATAACAAGAATTAATGAAAATTTTAGGGTGTGATGTAGTATATAATTGAATTAATGATATGTAAATTATCAAAGGATTTAAGCGTGCCATTTTTGCTCACCGCTTTTTTTAAAAAAGGTGATACTTAACTTTTGTTGATCCCTGTATGCGTATCATGTGTCAAAAAATGTGTCAAAATCGGGTCGGTGACAACCCAATCAGCAATAACTTTAACCGTGTAAGCAGCACTTCCTCGATCGGGGCTTTCTGGACACGTTGAGGGGGTTCAAGACTTAATTAATAACAAGCACATGAAATATTTTGCCTTGATGTACAACAGAATTACACGAATACCAATTTGACTTAGTAAGTAGTGTGACGTAAGTGTCCCGCGCGACCCCTTTTCTTATCTAAAAGGTGATCTCCTTTTCATTTCTCTGTCCGGCCGCCACGTTAATTGCCACCCACCATCTAAAGAACGCCGATTAAGGCAATTATCTCTTTGAACCCCGATCTACTTACCCATCACAAGAAAGTGACAACCACGGTCGGGCCCCTTTTGAACCCTTCCTTTCCAAGCACGAGAAAGATTTGAATGTCGGCATGTGATAAGGATGTAACTGGCGCGTGATTATTCGGTACTAGTATGCATAAAATTACAGCATCATCTTGTGACGTGTCAACTGCTATAAACCAATGACAGGCTTTCATTGTTTGAAAGTGAAGGCTATAATTGGAGTAGTGAGAAAAAGTTTTCACACAAGACGCTGAAACGTAGCTAGAGCAACACTCACAACCAGTCATACTAAGCCCACTACAGGGCATCGTGGGCCGGACGATTATCCCGGACTCCACCAAGCACCAAGACGGGACCGCCGCCAAGACGACCCGCACCCAGAATCCGCGAGGAGACCACGCCTGAACCGTGCCATCCCGCGAAGCCGTAACCGGAACGACTGGGAGCTACTCTCACCTGATGAGCAAGCCCAGCCAACCCAGCACTCGCCGATCACCACGGAGGAACCTGACAACAGCTAAGTCCAGCGGACCGCGCCAATCATTTGAACTTTCCTCCTGACAATGAAGATTTAGTGACCCTTCCCGCTTGGGGCTAACCTTCTAGAAAGACAAAAGTCTTGTATTGTCCTTTCGGATTCCATTGTTTTTCATTCACATTTTGTTTTGGCGCCATTGAGCTGCTTTATTATTATTGTTGCATAATCTCATGCAGATTTTGTTAGTAAATAAAATACAAGTGTCAAATAATCCTGAAAAATTGGTCAGACTGATGAGAGTGGGAGTCTTGTAATTTCATGTAAAACCCTACTTCTCTCTGTCTGCCATTTAGAGCAATTCAACCACTTGTATTTCTTACAATCACATACGAGCCAGAACCCGGGCACAAATATAAATTTATTAGATGAAAAGGGGCCGGGAAAGTTGCTCATCTCCCATACCCTAGAGAAGTGGGCTAAAGGCAAATTTTCTAAAGTCTTCCCTAGGGACTTAGCCTTTTAACCCATTACCTCCCATCACAATTAGTAGTAGTAGTAGTAGTAGTAGTAGTCAGTAGTAGTAGTATGAGACGTACGTAGTAGTACGCCCTTTCTCGTTTGTGACTTTGATTTGTTTCAAATTGGCTTGCTTTCTACAGCTAAACTATAAAATTGAACAAAAATATGGAATGGACATTTTCTTCTTCTTTTTTAATTCATCAAAAGTAGTATAAAAAAAGAAGACATGAATTTCCACGTCCGCTTGTTTTTTTATGGGAAGTGCATGGGAGTTTCCGTACGGAACTTGCGGATTGCGCGGATCTAATGTGCACATGCCGTTAAGCATCTAGTTTGTGAATTAGAATCAGGGTACGTACACATAGCCTACATACGGATGTTCCGTGCGGAAACCCGTGCGCAATCCCTAAATAAGTAAAATAAAAGAAGAAGAGAAAAGATTTGCGCACGTCTCCGAATTTCCCCAGAGGTCCGTGTACACACATATGCGGAGATTCCGTGCGGAAATCCCATGCCCAATCCGTGAATAAGTGGAAGAAAGAAGGGTAAAACTTTACGGATTAGGGGAAATACGGACACGTGCGCAAATCTTTTCCCTTCTTTGTTTCACTTATTTATGGATTGTGCACGGGTTTCCGCATGGAATATCCGCTTATGTATGTACACGGTCTTATTCTTTTACTTATTTG
>CM065706.1:21696135-21698635 GCA_017654935.2 Phymorhynchus buccinoides | reverse complement strand
GATTGTAGAAAGTATTGCTTTGTGCTTGCAATGTGGCAGTGTGATCAATCGGGGTAGTCTAGTGGAACAACAAACATTACTAATCACCAAGAGAACTGTGAATGGAACAACAATAAAACAATGTCTTTTTAAGTTTATTTAATTTCATTTCTATAAATTCTTATGCAGTGCTAAGAAGATGAGCAAATATGTTCGAAAAAGTTTTGATCTGCACCCCCCCCCCCCCCACACACACACACACACACACACACACATACACACACACATACTACTCTCTCTCTCTCTCTCTCTCTCTCTCTCTCTCTCTCTCTCTCTCTCTCTCACACACACACACACACACACACACACACACACACACACACACACACACACACACACACACACACACACACACACTTATAGGCATCTAAAACTGATAAATCCCCAATGCCCCACATGGCCGAAAGGCCGAAGAGGGCGTAAAAACCCTATTATCACACATATCACGCTTCATAAACTGCTTAATGTAGGCCTACATTCAGTAGTTATTGTTCGATTAAAATGAATGCGCCTACTGAAGATATTGTCTAAAAGTAGAATATGTTATTACTGTTGTAAGAATGAGAGAGTAGCAATAACAGCTTTTCTCCACCCAGCCCTGGGACTGAGAGAGAGAGAGAGAGAGAATGTGTGTGCGTGCATGTGCGTGTGCAAGCGCGTGTGTGTGCGATTGTGCGCATGTGACTGTGTGTGTGTGTGCGCGCGCGCTCGTGTGTGATATTTTTTTCTTGCATTGTGAAAGATTTTCTCTTTTCATTTTGTTTATCTGTTCAGGTACATAATTAAGATTATTATACTTTTGTATTCCTTACCCCCCCCCCCCCCCCCTCTACATATCTGATTATTCTCAAAGCTGGTTCATTGCGTTGTGAATGTGCCACCATCCTTCACACTCCAACCGCCATATGACGTTTTGTTTTTGCTTTGGTTTAATCATTTTCCCTATGATTATTATATTTTTCAACTACACCCTTACCCTCACCTTTCTTTGACACGGGCAGATGGCCCCGTCATTAAAATGTTTGTTGGAGTTGAGCTAAGTTTTTAGTTGAGTGTGTGTGTATGTGTGCGCGCGCGTGTGTGAATATTCTGACAAATAAATATGTTTGCATAGGTGAAACTACAGATGCGAGTACTGGTTAAAAAACCGGTTCGAAAAGACCGGTTCGGAGAGGGGAAACCGGTTTAAAACCGGTTCGAAAATTTGAACCGGTTCTCAACTCTACCTATCAAGTTATATAGGATGCGCGTTGGGTTCTTAGGTTACTAAAGTATAGGGTAGGGCCCATTATCCTTGTTATTTAATGAATCACATTGTCCTGTTTCCCCATACAACCCGTATTTCAAGAATTAAAGGCACGGTAGTAAATGCAAGGTGCAGCGGCCTTGTACTGTGTAGCAAGCACCACCCACCCCAATAACGCTCCTCAGTTCTCGGGTTTCATTTCTCTATGCCCATCACCCCCACCTCCACCCGACACCCACCCACCCCATTCTCACCCATAGGCCGACGCCCACCCATGTCACAGTACCCCTCCCCATGCCCCATCTATACCCGGGTATGCAATGGAAGGTGTGATTAGGGGTGGTTTGGGTTCAAGTTCAAGGTACCGGGGTAGCTGTACTGATCGAGCCACACCTTTAGTATGGCATTGAATCAATGGGAGAATGTGTGGCTGTGGGTGTGGGTGTGGGTGCATGTGTCTGTAGCTAGTGTGTGAGTGGGTGGTTGTGGTTGTGTTGTGTTGTGTGTGTGTGTGTGTGTGTGTGTGTGTGTGTGTGTGTGTGTGTGTGGGGGGGGGGGGGGGGTATGTATGTATATATATATATGTGTGTGTGTGTGTGTGTGTGTGTGTGTGTGTGTGTGTGTGTGTGTGTGTGTGTGTGTGTGTGTATGTGTGTGTGTGTGTGTGTTTGAGTGGGTGTGTAAGTGTGTGTGTGTGCGTGTGTGCGCGCGCGCGCGCGCGCACGTGTGTGTGGGGGAGGGGAGGTAGGGGAGTAACATATGTCTGTCACTGTCAGTGTGTGTGCGCGCGCGCGTGTGTTGGGCGAGTGCTTGTCGTGGTGGGTGGGTGGGGGGTGGAGGGGGTGGCGTTGGTGTAGGTGTGTGTGTTGTGACTGTATGTTGTATTGCGTGTGTACGTGCGCGCGCGCGCGCGCGCCTGTGTGTGTCTGTGTCTGTGTGTGTTGCGTTCGTGCGTGTGAGCTTCTACGCGCGTGTCTGTGTGTGCGACCGTGTGTGTGTGTGTGTGTGTACGTGTTACAATGTAGGCCTAACTTACCCAATGTCAGTACAGACTTATCTTTTCCACAGCGATGTCGGCCTATGTGCAAAACACACACACACACAAAACCCCGCTAAATAATCATAAGCCTGCAAGTTTTTTCTTTAAACCCTTTTATCTTAGTACAGTGGGACCTCCCTAGTAAGACCTTGAAAATCAGCCCCCAAGGTCTTTAT
>CM065706.1:21688635-21691135 GCA_017654935.2 Phymorhynchus buccinoides | reverse complement strand
GAAAGACAGACAGACAGACAGACAGACAGACAGACAGAACAGAAAAGAAAGAAAGACAGACAGACAGATAGAAAGAACAGACAGATAGAAAGACAGACAGATAGAAAACAGACAGACAAGACAGACAGACAGACAGAAAGACAGACAGACAGACAAAGACAGACAGACAGACAGACAGACAGAAAGACAGACAGACAGATAGAAAAGAAAGACAGACAGACAGACAGAAAGACAGACAGACAGAAAAGAAAGAAAAGAAAGACAGACAGAAAAGACAGACAGACAGACATAAAAGAAAGACAGACAGAAAAGACAGACAGACAGACAGAAAAAGAAAGACAGACAGTCAGACAGAAAAAAAGACAGACAGTCAGACAGAAAAGAAAGACAGACAGACCGAAAGACAGACAGACAGACACACATAAAAGAAAGACAGACAGACAGACAAGAAAGACAGACAGACAGACAGACAGACAGACAAGACAGACAGACAAGAAAGAAAGACAGACAGACAGCTAGAAAAGACAGACAGAAAAGAAAGACAGACAGACAGAAGAGAAAGACAGACAGACAGAAGAGAAAGACAGACAGACATAAAAGAGAGACAGACAGTCAGTCGCAGTCAAGGGGTGCATGGGTGGAGTTGACAGTTGCAATAACATTATTCAGTTGAGGTTCAAGGAGGAGCACAGATGTAAGATAGATATTGAGAAAGATCTCTCTTTTTTTCTTTTTTTCTTTTTTGCGGGTATAGGCATGCCTCTCTGAGGCGTGTGCCAAGTGTCACAGTGACCTGGTTGGAATACGAAAAGGCTAGGTTGGTCTTCGATCTTTCGGATCGTGATCTTGTTTATCACACATACAGAATAAGACAGATGACATTGGCACGATCCTACACAGCAATGCAAACAGTTTTCATCTTTTTTGGTTTCTCCGAATCTCGCTTGTCATCAGAAATATCAGATAATGATATGAACATGCCAGGCTATCAAATTGTGAGATTAGATCCACAGAAACCCAAATCTACAGGTCTACTTTTATATATAGCATCCTCACTAAATTATATAGAAAACTTGATAACATTAGTCATATTTCTATTGAATCTTTATGGGTAGAAGTTACTCTAAAGAATACCAAACCACTTTTAATGGGATTTATATACAGAAACCCAGCAGAAAAAACAGACTGATACGATAACTTTAATTCTTTAATGGATGAAATAACAATGCTTGATCTTGAAACTACCGTGCTAGGGGATTTTAACATCGACTTATTGAAACCAAAACCAAAATGGCATAACATCTATAGTCTACACGGCTTCGAACAATTAATTAATCAACCAACCCGCATAACTGAAACAACTAAATCTTTGATTGATCATATCTATGTAAACAATAAACAATCCATCATTGAAGTATGCACTCCACCATCTGGCTGTAGTGATCACAATGCCATTTGTCTTACCTGGTATAAAACACGCATCAAAATTCCAAAGGTGGGACACAAGAATATATACTATAGAAGTTATAACAATTTTAATGTTCAGAATTTCCTCTCAGAACTTGCTAACGCTCAATTAGATCTCATATACCAAATAATAGATCCCACTAAAGCAACCGAATTCTGGATTACTACATTTACAGCAGTTTATGATAAGCATGCCCCGTTAATAAAAAAAAAAAAAGAGTCAGGCAAGAACCCAAACCTCCATGGATTAGTAAAGAAATAGATATTGAAATAAATAAATGTAATAATCTAAGCAATGGCACAAAAAATGAGTTTAACAAACAAAGAAACAAAGTTAACAACATGAAACGTAAAGCTAAACGTCATTACTTCAGAAATATGTTAATTTCAACGAAAGATTCAAGTAAAATAGGGAAGGCAATCAACATATTATTGACCAATAAAAAGGTATCTAAAAATCAACAAGTAATTAAAGATATATCTGCAGATCAATTAAACGACCATTTTGCAAATATAAAAGATAAGGTCATAAAACACGACAGGTCCACTGAAAATGATCTTGGCACTTTAAAACACTATGTTGACTCAAAGTATTTTCATTATCGTTTTGTTCTTCAACCAATCACTCTTTTCGATGTTAGTAAAAGTCTTTCTTCTTTAAAACTATCAGGAACACGTGATTTAGATGGTCTAGATACTAATATATTACAAGTTGGATGCCCTGTTATTGCTGATTCATTAACCTATTTGTATAATTTGTGCATTGATAAGCAATGCTTTCCTATTCAGTTTAAACAAGCTAAAGTCATCCCTCTATATACATCTGGTGAAACATCTGACCCTTCAAATTACCGACCCATTTCTATTCTTTCTGCCATATCAAAACCTATTGAAAAACACATCCAAATATCCCTGTATTCTTACCTAGATAAAAATGATTTACTTCATGGAGACCAGTCTGGCTTTCGTAAAAAAGCATTCCTGCCACACTGCTCTAATACAGCTTATTGACAGCCTTCTTTGCAATATAAAT
>CM065706.1:21668635-21671135 GCA_017654935.2 Phymorhynchus buccinoides | reverse complement strand
TTTAGATTATTTGGTTTTGGCTTTCCAGGATGTAATTTTCGGTTTTGGTTTTCTTTTATTTTCAGGATACCACCTTTATTTTCTATTGTAGTTCTTCTTTTCCAGGATGTTTGTTTGATGTGGTGTTTTTTTAACAAACAAACAAAAAGGATTTCCTGTCCGGTTTGTTATCTCTGTTGCTTATTTGGTGCGTTTCCAAGATACTGGTTTCGTTTTCCGGGATCTTGATTTTTTTAAAATTATCTTGCCGTTCCCTTTTTCAATGGTTTATGTTTTTTTCAGGAATGCTGGTTTCGGTTCAGCGTGTGTGTGCGTGTGTGTGTGTGTGTGTGTTGTGTGTTGATTTCGTGTATGTGAACTGGACAAGAATTGTCCTTGAATAGTATATTATTGTACATTTTTGTTTAAATAGTAATAATAATAACGAGAAGAAGAAGAAGAACAACAACAACGAGAAGAAGAAGAAGAAGAAGAAGAAGAAGAAGAAGAAGAAGGAAGAAGAGGAGGAGGAGGAGAAGAAGAACAAGAACAAGAACAAGAACAAGAAGAACAAGAAGAAGAACAAGAAGAACAAGAACAACAACAACAACAACAACAAGAACAAGAACATGAACAAATATAGAAGAAAAAGAAGAAGAGGAAGAAGAAGAAAAGTAGGCCCTAAACGAAACAGAAACACAGACACACAAACGCACTGAACACGGTAATCAGAAAAATATATTGTGTGTAGAGGGGGAAGAAAGAAAAAAAAAAGTCCAAATTAATTACTCGTTCTCATTACTCATTCTTCATGAAACCCGAAACCGGACAACTGGACATTGGGCTCTACAAGCTAAATATCGACGAATCAAACATTAGCGTCGCACCGAAAGCGGTCAGCCGGTATTTTAAGAAACACCGATCGATCTAGTAATAATAGCCCTTCCGAGAAAAACTGATAAGCAAAATTATACATTGACTTGTCCAGTTACACTTTCCACGGATGAAGAAAGCATAAGCATAAAGATTGATATGTTCGTCATTGTATTGATAGACGTTGAATACGATATAAGGTTTCCCAGCTATATTTTCTCGTGCGTTCCTATCAAAGGAACATTTGGGGTTGGGTTTTTTCTTCTTCTAACAAATCAAAGGGACCTGAACAGCAAAGGTAGGTTTACTCGGTACCAAGTTCTCATATTGCGAAGAAAATCAGTAACGGTTTAAATTAAGCTAAATTGTATTATATAGTTGTACGGGGTGATTGAAATATTATCGTATAATTTGTTTTGGTAAAGTTTTAACGAAGCCTTTTAGCATCTGAATAGAGGGTGTGAGGCCCCTTTAGAGACAAGATGGACAATCTTCAGACGGTACATTGACTTATTATAGAACGCATTGCGAAAAGTAAAAACCAGTATTTAAAACAAAACAAAACATTTACCCTTACCCAGACTGGAAAACAAAATATAAACAGCATTATCCCCATTTTTCCTCCGAAGTCGGAGTGTGGCTGCCCATGTGGCGGGGTACTCAAAAACGGTTGCTCACACACGTAATGTTCTCATCCCTAAATGGTGCATTTGTACCATGGTGTTCAAGTGCTTCGGCTGTTGGGATGATCCCTGGAGTCTTTAAGCCAGGGTAAGACAGCAAACGACAACAACATCCCCATTTTATATATGTTTCAGTCTTGTTTAAAGAACCACCCCCCCCCCCCCCCCCCACGTCACGTGTCAAAATCACGGTTTTCACGTGTTTTCCCTCTTATAGCTGGTAAGAAATCCTAAGAAATCTTCCTAACGTAAGAGAGAATGTGACACGTGACGTGGGGGATCTTTCATACGAATTATCATTTTCCGCAATAAGCTCCTTAATAAATCAATAGACAATCTCAGAGAGTCCGTTTTTGACTCGAAGTCAACGCCGATTTGGTTAGTTAATTAAAAGGGCAGATAATGTAATCACTATCATCGCAGCGATCCTCGTCCCTATCATCGTCGTCGTCGTTGGCGTCGGCTTTGTCGTCGTCATTATTTGCTATGTCGTCAATGCAATCATCAACGAAGTACCGCTGTTGTTCGATGTCAATTGGTGGGTTCTTTGACTATGACTAAAACAGATGAAAGCGACGATTCCAGCAACGGAGACTAAAGCAACGATGACAATGACGACAAAGAAGACGACGACGATGATGATGATGCTTATGATAATACTGATGATGATGCCCACACGTTTGGGCTATTAGGAAAATAATATAATTAGATGTCCATTTCGTAAGTATTTCTTCTTCTTTTTCTGCGTTCCAGGGCCATATGACCATAATGGGGGGTAGGTACCGATTGGTCCTATCCCGTTACGTCCTATTACGATTTTGCCCTGTGTTTGACGTAATCGCGCCGACGCTAAAAACCCAGTGCCGTTTTGTCCTAGCTCCAGTTTCGATTCGTCATATTCGTGAAATACATGTTTTTTGTAACAAATGTTACTACCGATTACTTTGTTGACTTTTTATCGTGAA
>CM065706.1:21656135-21658635 GCA_017654935.2 Phymorhynchus buccinoides | reverse complement strand
CACACTTACACATAAACATACTTTCTTTTTCTTTTCTTTTTTGTCTAAGATCACTGTACGGTGGATTAAATTAAAGAACGAACACACACACACACACACACACACACACACACACACACACACACACACACACACACACACACACACACACACACACACACACACACACACACACACACACATACACACGCACGCACACGCACGCACACATGCACACACACACACACACACACACACACACACACACACACACACACACACACACACACACACACACACTGCTGTAAGAAGGTTGCATGGAAATGAATAGGCGTCATGAAATGTTACATCTGTATTGTTAACAATTCGGGACTATCCTGGTGTCGCACTGCCTCTGGGCATTGCCTCCAGGATCGTTCCCACTATCTTTATATCTTTTAATGTCCCATATGTGTCCAGTTCCAGACCAGAGCAGATTCTCGTGAACAGGCCTAAGAGTTCCTACAGGTAGCAGTTCTAACAGACAGAGTAGAGGGATGTGCCCTGGGCAAGACTGCTCCAGTAGAAACAAAGCCCAGCCCAGCTTTCAAGGCTAGCCATTGTCCTCTGTCTGCTAATTTGTTCAAAAATAATGAAGGGGAGTAATTTCATGGTGTGTGCATGGGAGTGATCTTGCCTAAATCAATCGGTCAAACGGGGGAAGTTACTCTACCTTCAGGTCGATCCCCAGCTCTCGCCTCGTGTGTTTGAGTAGACTTAGATCACTTAGAACACCGTGCGTCATTCTAAGCTTGATGTCATTTATATTTTTACGTCACATTTTGCAAGTCTCCCCAGCTCTCGCCTCGTGTGTTTGAGTAGACTTAGATCACTTAGAACACCGTGCGTCATTCTAAGCTTGATGTCATTTATATTTTTACGTCACATTTTGCAAGTTCTCTCAGTTTGTGGATACTGGCCGCCCCTCATTTTTGCAAGTCGCGGACTCGCATCCTACGGTTTCAAGCTTCGACGCCATGCTGCCATGGTTGCTATGGTTTTGACCGAGTAAGTCGAGGTAATCAACTCTAATTTTCACGAAGTGCTCTCCCCTAGTTTGTTTTTTCTCCGAAAATCGTCTATTGGTGAACATAGTCGAACACGCTTGATTTATTAACACACACCTCACACACCCTAAGTTCCTGTAGCCTAAATTCTACGAGTAGTTTTATGATTAAAGTAATTGGGTAAGTTTTGTTACATATACGATTTATTACGCACTACAATAGTATCTGTCGGGCGCAGGACATCGTTTGATACAAGGTATGACGCACATTTTCAGTTTTTTGACGTCACGTTTAGTTGTTTTTTTAAATAACTAACGGATATGACGTTTATGAACTACGGATATGACGTCATGAACTACGTCATTGGCCTTCCGGAATTCCTGGCTGTTATGCTCTTGGTGCCACAGATTGTTGTTGATGTTGTTGTCGTTGTGTCGTTTTTATTTACGATGTTGTTATCGTTACATAATTGTTTAACTATGTCGGTCGATTTCATGAATCTGGTCTTTTTTTAAAAGTCTTCCCCCTTCCAAACTATTAGGATGTGTGTCTCTGTTTCTTTGCTCGCTCTCCATTCCTACCAGGCCCCTCTCTCTCTCTCTCTCTCTCTCTCTATCTCTCTCTCTCTCACCCTCTCTCTCTCTCTCTTCTCTCTCTCTCTCTCTCTCTCTCTGCTCTCTCTCTCTCTCTCTCTCTCTCTCTCTCTCTCTCTCTCTCGTCTCTCTCTCGCTCGTCCTCACTCCTCCGAGAGTGTGTTCCGTCTCTCTCTCGAGAGAGAGAGAGAGAGAGTCTCTCGATTCGAGAGAGAGAGAGAGAGAGAGAGCAGAGAGAGAGAGAGAGAGAGAGAGTAGAGAGCCGAGAGAGAGGAGAGAGAGAGAGAGAGAGAGAGAGAGAGAGAGAGAGCATTTTCAACTTAATTATGTCTTCCATTCCCTACCAGGCCTCTCTCTCTCTGTCTCTGTCTTTCTCTCTCTCCCCCCCCCCCTCATCTCTCTCTCTCTCTCACACACCTAGAGAGAGCTCTGTTCTCTGTCTTCTCTCTCTCTCACACTCTCTCTCTCACCAGAGAGAGAGAGAGCATTTAACTTATTATGTCTACAAATTCCCTACCAGGCCTCTCTCTCTCTCTCTCTCTCTCTCTCTCTCTCTCTCTCTCTCTCTCTCTCTCTCTCTCTCTCTCTCTCTCTCTCTCTCTCTCTCTCTCTCTCTCTCTCTCTCTTCCATTTTTCTTTTTCCTTTGCTCAAGGATCTAATGGCAAACGGATTATTTTTATTTGAATGTATTGTTTTGTTGTTGTTGTTGTTTTTTTCCTTCTGTTTGTGATATGATTTGTTGTTCTGCTTAACGAAACACTGTTACCACCACCCCTTGTCAATAGACCCCTCCCGGTGGTAATGACAATAAACCAGTGTCAGTGTGTGTGTGTGTGTGTGTGGTGTGTCTCTCTCCTCTCTGTCTCTCTCTCTCATCCTCT
>CM065706.1:21643635-21646135 GCA_017654935.2 Phymorhynchus buccinoides | reverse complement strand
AGGTATGTCGTCTTGATTATGAGGTAAGGCGTGATCTCTTATTCTCTAGGCCTAGGCCTTGTTGCCGGAAGTGCGATAGGCTAAGTATTGCATGCGCAGAGATGATGTGCGAATGAACACGAACAACCGTTGTCAAACTAAGGTGCAAATAAAACGAAACAACCGGGCCGTCAACGCACACACTCGGTACATCCATTTGTTACAGAAAATATAAGTTAACGACGCTAAAATGTACCTATTTGTACACACCTGAAGTCTTGTGTTTCTTTTTAAAGAGCGTTTTTGTATATCTAATGGAGAGTCTTCTTTCGAGTAATGTATCTAGTCTACTCGGTAGAATACAACACAACAGTAATCACTGCAACAAATGATTTTCTTTCTTTTGTTCCTTACCGATGTATCTGACTGCTTTGATCGTCATGACTTGAAGGCTCACGTCAAAATCAAGTATCCTGCTAACTTTAACCCTCTAACATCTTATGTTTTTTTGAGAAAACGACAACGTTAAAGTTTCAGTGGAGAGTGAGAGTCTTCTTTAGTTTGAAGAATGTGACTGAGTCAAGGTTAAAGGTTGCACAACAGTAATCTCTGCAACAAATGATTATCTTTATTTTGTTCTTTATCAATGTATCTGACAGCTTTGATCGTCGTGACTTGAAGGCTCACGTCAAAATCAAGTATCCTGCTAACTTTAACCCTCTAACGCCTTATATGTTTAGAGAAAATGACAACGTTAAGGTTTGAGTCAAGGTTAAAGGTCGGGGCCACGGACGCAACACACACACACATACACACAGACACACAACCGAACATGTACGATACAATAGACTCACTTTGTTTTAAAAAACGACGTGAGCCAAAAAAGCGTCATGGCAGATCTCTTGTCTCCTGCCCCTCCGGGGTGTGTGTGTGTGGGGGTGGGGTGGGGGGTGGGGGGGTTGTGTCCTGGTCAGTCGATGACACTCTTGTACTTTAGTCACCCCCCCCCCCCCCCCGGCTTACCCACCCACCCACTTCACGTTTACGACTCTCAACCTCAAAGTCTGCTTCTTTCAGTTTTTGTGGAAAATAATGCTAGCCTGATCCTACCCCCCCCCCCCCCACACACACACACACACATACACACACACACACACACACACACACACACACACACACACACACACACACACACACACACACACACACACACACACACACACACACACACACACACACACACACACACACACACACACACACACACACACACACACACACACACACACACACACACACACACACACACACACACACACACACACACACACACACACACACACACACACACACACACACACACACACACACACACACACACAACACAAAACACACACACACACACACACACACACACACACACACACACACACACACACACACACACACACACACACACACACACACACACACACACACACACACACACACACACACACACACACACACACACACACACACACACACACACACACACACACACACACACACACACACACTAAAGAATGCGTGGAGGAAAACACGCGAATTGTAACACGTCTCTCATTTGCATATGATATCATAACTTATTGTCATTGCTGTTTCCCCCCACCACCCCACCCCCCACCCCCCCCCACCCCACACACACACACAAAAGTGTTTCTTTCTGTGATTCCTTTTAATGTATTTGCACCAAACGAATAGATGCTATTTGATGCGACTCTTCTTTATCCCGAGGCCTTTCTAGACAGTTTATTTCAGCCAATCACGACTGAATGTCTAGTGCGCGTGTCCGCAAAGGCAGAGAGTAGAAAATACGCCACCCCCACCCCCACCCCCCACCATCACCACCACCACCCAACCCCTCTGTTCTTCTTTGCCCTTCAACATCAACCCACCAGAGAGAGGAAAAAGTCTTAAAATTAAAAATAATAAAATAATAATAATAAGATAAATTCTGAGTTTCACAAGATAAGCACGCGTGTTCTGAAGGTTATTGGGAGGGGGGGAGGGGGGGGGGGGAGGGGGGGGGGACGGTGAAAGTGGGGGGGAGCTGGTAAAAACAAACGGTCTCTCATCGCCTACTCTCTCTCTCTCTCTCTCTCTCTCTCTCTCTCTCTCTCTCTCTCCTCTCTCTCTCTCTCTCTCTCTCTCTCTCTCTCTCTCTCTCTCTCTCTCTCTGAGTCTCTCTCCCTCTCTCTCTCTCTCTCTGAGTCTCTCTCCCTCTCTCTCTCTCTCTCTCTCTCTCTCTCTCTCTCTCTCTCTCTCTCTCTCTCTCTCTCTCTCTCTCTCTGAGTCTCTCTCTCTCTCTCTCTCTCTTTTTTGTCATTTCTTCTACTTTTTCTTATTAACCCTTACCTTTTCCCATCCCCTTACATTTTTCTTATTGTTATTTTATATATAATTTTTTAGCCACTCCCTCCCCCACACCTTCCTTTCTAACCTTTTGCGACTAGCATTGAACTTGATCATTAATGGAAAA
>CM065706.1:21623635-21636135 GCA_017654935.2 Phymorhynchus buccinoides | reverse complement strand
TTGCACCACAATGATTTAACACCCATGTCACTAAAACTCTTCAAATCAGGATCTGTCTTTCAATGATATTGTGTTCCTAAATTTGGGCAGTAAGGATTGACCTTATTCTAAATGTGTCACAGAGAAATCCCACAATATTGCAGACAAAATCTTCTCTGTAGCCAAGTAAGTTTAATGGAACGAACGAAATATTGGGTTTTACGTCCTCCCGGGCACATAATATGGGATATGTAAGTCAGTTCAACCCTTTCACCGCCAAAGTCGCATTTTAGCACCACAGTGATTTAACACCTATGTCACTAAAAGGCATCAAATTGGGGTCTATTATCCAAAGACCCTATTGTCTTAGTTGTGGGAAGTAAGATAGACTTTATTTTATGTATGTCACAGAAGAATCCCCAATACTGCAGATGGGTAGTTTCCAGGTAGCCCAAATTTAATGGAAAGTTTTGGCTGAAATATGGCTGGCGGTGAAAGGGTTAATGGAAATTGTTGGCTCAAAGATGGCTGGTGGTGAAATGTAGTGAAATGTATGGTTTTAATTGATAAAGATTTATGATTTTGATTAATCAAGTAGGCACATATAGGGCCTTGCTCGTGAGGAACGCACAACGGGCCTGTATCATATCTGTTGCATTCAGTCGACGGGCGTTTTCTGGAGTTGGTCGTTCGGTAAATTAGTTGGTTAGTAGGTTGGTTAATTGATTTATTAGCTGGTCTAAACTTAGATGAAAATAATAGTTTTACTGGGCACAATAAATACAACGTACTCTGTCTCTGTCTCTCTGTGTATGTATGTATGTGTGTGTTTGTGTGTGTGTGTGTGTGTGTGTGTGTGTGTGTGTGTGTGTGTGTGTGTGTGTGTGTGTGTGTGTGTGTGTATGTGTGTGTGTGTGTGTGTGTGTGTGTGTGTGTGTGTGTGTGTGTGTGTGTGTGTGTGTGTGTGAGTGTGTACGCGCGTGAGCGTTTATGTTTTGTGTGTGTGTGTGTGTGTGTGTGTGTGTGTGTGTGTGTGTGTGTGTGTGTGTGTGTGTGTGTGTGCATATGCGTGTGTGTGTGTGTGTGTGTGTGCGTGTGCGCGTGCGCGCGTTTGTGTTTATGTTTGCGTGTGTGCATGTGTGTTTGTGTGTGCGCGCGCGCGTATGTGTGTGTGTATTCTGGGGGGGAAAGCGGAGTTTAAATAATGTTCCATTGTCAACTATGCAACACTTTTATTAGAAGATGAGAGGGAGTTTTCAAGGGTGATTTATGCCATACTAAAAACGCGTATGGATAATAGCCTTATTTATATTACCTAAACCTAAAATCGCAAATACAAATTAAAACGTAGAAATGTAACCCGAAAGAACGTTACTGCAGTAAACAACACGTTGTGTTTCAAGTTGTCTTTTGCTTTGTGCATTAAACTTTTTTTCTGGTTAAATGTTTACATTTTGTTTTCTATTTGTGAAGTTATAGTCAGGTAATCTAGCATTGATCTATGTTTTCCAAAACTTAAGCATGCATTTTTAAAAAATAAGAAGCAAAAGACCAACACCAACTACAAACTAACCAAATCAACACCAAATTGTCTTAAAACAATCAAGCAAAACTTTACTGTAATTACTTTTTTTTTCTCGATTTTTAAGACATTTATTTAATGTTTTTTTAACATTAGTTTCAGTTTCTAAACAATTGGGATTTTTGGGGGGCTACAGAAATTATTGGTCTGCATAAACACTGTCAATGTGTTAGGCATATACATGAAACTATATTCGGACCAAATTAAATAAAATAGTTGTACGGCCTATATACCTATGTGTGACAAGATCAAAATGTCGTTCACACACAACATGGATATTACCAGCAAATTCGGAAGAAAGTCAGTGAAGAAGAATTTGTAATAAAGACAGGAAACGAGAGAGAGAGAGAGAGAGAGAGAGAGAGAGAGAGAGAGAGATAGAGAGAGAGAGAGAGAGAGAGAGAGAGAGAGAGAGAGAGAGAGGGGGGGGGAGAGAGAAACAGAGAGACATAGAGAAGTCGAAGTCAAAGAATGTATTCGTGCAAAGCCCATGAATAAAGGGCAATAAAAACATTTGTAAATATGTGGATTCTAACCCATATTGTACAACTACAGAGAGAGAGAGAGAGAGAGAGAGAGAGAGAGAGAGAGAGAGAGAGAGAGAGAGAGAGAGAGAGAGAGAGAGAGAGAGAGAGAGAGAGAGAGAGAGAGAGAGAGAGAGAGAGAGAGAGAGAGAGAGCCCGGGAGAGAGAGATTAACAAAAAAGTAGTATTAAGGGCATTCGAGCCATTGACATTGACATATGTTCACACACACACATACACACACACACACACGCACGCGTACACTACACACACACACACCACACTACACACACACACACACACACACACACACACACACACACACACACACACACCACACACACACACCAACACACACACACACACACAGCACAACACACCGTAACACTACAAACTACACCACCCTTTACCGTCATTCACTCAAAAAAACCGGCCCTTAATTCCAATCCCCCCCCCCCCCCCCCCCCCCCCCCCCCCCCCCCCCCCCCCCCCCCCCCCCCCCCCCCCCCCCCCCCCCCTGATCTGTGTTGCTTAGGGATTGACTGACTGACAAGGAAATAAAAGGAAAGGAATTATGAATTGAAACAAACAACCCACCCCCGCAGCTTACAACTAGGTTACAACACCGGCCGGCACCAATTCAGGGTTTATTATTACTGTAATCCCCAACAACAGTGTCAAAACAACAACAACAACAACAACAACAACAACAACAACAACAGCACCCAACAAACATCAATAACAAAAAAACGGTTACAGCACCGGAAGCGACAAAGCGAACTAATAACCTCGGATTAAAAAGAAAAAGAACCACCAAAAAAAAGCACTCCTGTTTTTCCACACAAACAACCTGAAAGGAAAATGCCAAATGCATTAACCCGATAAACAGAAAGAGCAAGAAAAAGAAAAAGAAGAAGACAAGAAAGAAAGAGATGGGGGAAACAGTGTCACAAACACGCCACTCTGTTTCATTCACAAAACGCCGGCGTGTATCGATCGGTGGGCCAATGTACGTCACAGCAGCTAACGGCCGACTGTCGTGACGCTTGTTTTGTCGACGGCCCCAGCCATTCACCCCATTACGGTACCGATGCACCGGAAGCTTGTGCACTCCAAGGGTTCCCGTGCAAACGGGGAAACTCTTTTTGTACCCATAACCGGAGTAGGCTAGTTGTCTTCTTCTTCTTCTTCTTCTTCTTAGGCAGCCAACTTTATCACGCTGAAGATTCTGCTGCACTTTAGGGGTGGTAGTAGGGGGGGGGGGGGGGTAGTACAAAAATAAAGAAAATAACAGCAAACAAAAGATAGAGTAGAAAGTGAAATGATAAGATATTACGGGGAGAAAGAAATGATCCCAAGATAGTCAGTGTAAACAAGCTAACCTGATTACTCTCGCATAATCGTGGTTTGAGAGGGTGTTGAGAGGTTAAAGGGTCATGGTTTTTAACGATCAAAATGTTTGTGTTTGTGTGTAGCCCCATCCACGCACAAAACAGGTCAACAAAATAAACATTGTAGGTATTGATGTTACCAGAGAAACTAAATGTTAGCCTATTTCTAGTTTATCTGATCCACTGCATCAGGCCAACACACTGCGCGCGCGACGGACACCGCGAGCACTGACTGGCTGGCAGTCTCCAGAAGGTTCAACTAGTTCTAAAAATAACTCCGTCTGTATTGACTACGTCAGGTTGTTTACTACGGCTTCTGATTGGTGGTTGTGGTGTTTTCTCGATCTGTGACGTCAGAGACGATTGAACAAAAACAACTGTGACCCAGGCGTTCGTGTCATTACCAAACGAAGGCTCTGAGAGAGAGAGAGACAGACAGACGTTACTGTGTGGTGTGATGTGAGATAGTTCTCGACTCTGATGCTATGTGGGACTGGTTACAGATCCCATGAAAAGAAAATCAAGTGAATCAGATCCGGAAAAGCCGACCACGTCAGGAGCTACGGTTACGGGAATTCCGAATCAGCAGGTGAGACGAAGTGTTTCATTTAGTTTATGTACACATTCTTCTGAGTTCATCTTTGGGCATTCCCAGTTAGGTCATCGGAACCCTATTGGGACAATGGCTGTCGATCAGCTGATGAGTATAAAGTCTAAATCAAGTCTTAGTTTGAGGGTGCCAGAATGATCTATTTAATGATCGTGGGCCCCAAAGAGAAGAAGAAGAAGAGTGTAGGTTGTTGTTGCAGCTCCTACATAATAAAATGTCTTACTCACTCCATGTGATTGGGAGAGTCTCAGTCTAATAATCATCCTATGACTGGGAGTAGAGAGTCTAATCACCCTAGCATGTTTATGATTATTAGGTTTTTGTGATTATTCTAGTCAAGTTTTCTTTCCACAATAAGCCATCGTGTTGTACATGAAACATCCAAGAAAGAAGAATAATGGTTGATATACAATCTCTGTGTTCCAATCCCTATTGTCTAGGGTTTACACCTATAGGCCTACGTCGTGGTTGGTTGAGAGGACGTTCCCTAGCAGTTTGTTTTAACGATTTTGTGGGTGTCGTTTATTCATTCTGTTTACAAACTTCGAGGTTCGATTTACCCAAGTCTTAGTTTTCCGCTTCAAGAATCCGCATATTATATCATTCATCGTTATATAGTGATGTGTGTATGGGTCAAATTGAGCTTCGAAGACGAAAGTAAGTCCACACACTCAGGTACACAATGACAGTTCTAGGCCCAAATAGTAGGCTAGATTTGAAAGCCTGGCAAATATGTACGATCTATCAACAAGATTTGACAAAAGTAGTTATATCTAATGTCTATGATGCATGTGATTAGCAAGTTGTGGTCGAGACAAACTCGAAAATGTAAACATTGTTTTGTAACAAGCAAGAATAGACCTGGGCGTTTGGGCTAGGGCTAGGATTATGTAGGATATGATTTTGGCAGCAAGCCAATGTCCCAGCTGATTTCGTGGCTTCACTAATGCAACTAACGTTTAGTTAGTCAACCTGTCTCCTACATTCTTGTATGGCATGCAAGAGACTTTTAGCTGTTTGCATGAATGTGTAAAAAATTTATTCTGATACCCCGTCCCCACGTGGAAAATTCGTGCACCATGTTGACAAGTTTTGAAGCCAAGGTTGAGGACAGTCACCGACCTCATATTTTACCTAACCTTGAAAGCACGCATGCGCATAAGTGATCGTACTTTGTTCCACGCGCGTACGCGTACTCCTTTTCGTGATTTATTTCTTTTCATTCAAGAATGCATACAGCCAGGTTAAGCACGTTTTCTTGCAATGATGAAAGGCACGCCCTAATTACGTGCGTTTAGTCATAAATTGCGCAAGTAGCTGATACATCTGCTCGTGTGGGCGGAAGGGAGGGGGGAGACGATGACCTCGCCAACCTCATTTAAATTTTACAGGTCACTTCCGGTGACCGATTTTCGCAGGGGGCAGAAAGAAAACATAACCACGTGGGTGTTTATGACTAGGTGATCAGTAGGCAGATGGGAAGGGGTGGGGGGAAAAGAGGGGGCGGAGTTTATCGGGTGCGCATGAAAAAAGGATTGCCCTGGCTTTATGATTCTTGAGGAAAAGATGCTTAGTTATTAGTAAGTTCAAAAAATGCTTAGTTATTAGTAGATTTCTCATGGCGTTTTAAAGTTCGGGGCGTTTGAAAACGGTTTGTTCAGTTATCATTTTTTAGCCCACACTTTTTATATTTGGATAGTTTCACGTCTCTCTCTCTCTCTCTCTCTCTCTCTCTCTCTCTCTCTCTCTCTCTCTCTCTCTCTCTCTCTCTCTCTCTCTCTCTCTCTCTCTCTTAAAGAAAAAGACTCTAAAAGTTGTATGGGTCAATCACATCCATGAGCGCGTACACACACGCTCACATATACACACACACAGTCACACACACACACACACACACACACACACACACACACACACTTGCAATATAGGCCTAAACACATTCAACATTAGTCACTCACACACACCCCAACCTTTCACATCATCTAAAAATTTATAGAAATGACAGATCAAATGTTTTAGCACCAGCTCAGCCTCTCATTACCGGCCAGACCGTTGAGTCTGACCGCTATTGTTTTAGGACTGTCTGTATGCATGTATGTCTGTTCCTCGTTTTTTTCAAAAACTACTTGACGGATCTCAACAATATTGGTTCTCAATAAAACAGCAACAATTGCACTAAATAAAATTTAAAAAAGCCCCTCACAATCTCTCTAATACATGTTGAAATAATTCTAATCATTTTTTTAATTTCTCCCACCACAGTCAACCAGCAGTGCAGCAGCCACCTCCATGGCTCACGAAAAGTCACAGAAGAGAGTGGGGAAGCGGCCCGGGCGGAAGCCATCCAAAATCGACCAGAAAGCCAAGTTGGAGCGAAGCCGGCAGAGCGCTCGGGAGTGCCGTGCCCGAAAAAAGCTCCGATACCAGTACTTAGAAGAGCTGGTGTCCAGCCGGGAAAAGGCCGTGTTTTCCCTGCGAGAGGAGGTGGAGATGGTGAGTATTGTTTTGTTAGTTTTTTTTAATTTTTTATAAAATTACAAACAGTGAAAAAAAGGTTTCCAAACTTGTGTCTCTTTTTCGTTCTTTAAGATTTTGTGTCTGGTTTGTGTTCACTTTTTGTTTGTCGGTTTGGTTTTGGGGGGTATTTGTTTCTGTTTGTCGTTATTTTATGGCTTTTTTTTTTAACGAAAAGTGATGCGTATATTTGAAATTAGAACAATAAAGAAAGAAATTGAACTGAACACTGTTCACGATTTGTCTGTTCATTTCTTGCTTTCCATCCTTACTTAACTGTCGGGGGATGCTGGCGAATAACCGACCACCTTCCTGATCGCTGGAAAGCCTCTGTCTGTTAAGCTTGTCTCAATGTCGTCATCCTTTCCATTTTCCATTTTCCATCATGTTGCCCATTGCTCTTGTTTTCCCCTTCTCAGTACAAACGGTGGAGCGTAGACTTGGATCGCGGCATAGTTCCCGAGGGTCTGCTGAAGCTTTTGGCGCAGGAGGAGATGCAGCAGCAGAAACCTTCCCTTCCTTCATCACAGCATTCCCCGGCCTCTCACAGCTCCACCCCTACCGCCAGCCCTTCTTCGTCCTCCGTCGACACGGATCACGCCACGGCCTTCCCCGGGGCCCAGCCAGGCCGAATGCCAGGCGGGGCAGCCGTATCCGGTGATCGAGGACAGTTTCCCGGTCAAGGATTCCATCCCCAAGTGGATCCCTCCCGGCGCCTGGCGCTGATCCGACAGCCCCATGTGGACCTCGGCGAACAGCCCATCAACAAAGCCAGCCGCAGTTTCGAGGACACGCCTCACTCGTCTTCCGACATTCCTTCCATTTACCGTTCGGAAAGCGTTCCCAACTTGACTGGGAGGGTGGCTTCCATGCAGCAGCATGGTGGAGCGAGTGGTGGGGCTTACCCGGACAGCTCCCCCACCTCATCTACGGTGGTGTACAAGGATTTCGAGGAGGACAGTGACACGCTGAGGAGTACTGGCTTCCTGCCGGACTTGACAATTCTCAGTAAAGCGATTAGTGACGCAGGGGACAGTGTCAGTGTCAGTGTCACCAACATTCCCACCGTGGTGTCGCATCAGTCGCCTCCCGCAACCACCAACAAACCCGGCGCTGCGGCTTGGACCTGGGAGCCTCACCAACGTTCAGTGGCGTCGGAGAGGACGTACCCTTTCACAGCCGTCACCAGTGCCAGTAGTGTGCTGCAGGGCCCAGCTCACTCTGCTCAACGCGCTTCATCAACATGTGCTAGAACCAGCGCTCTGACCTCCACCAGTGCTTTGCCCATGGTCCCCAACTTTCTGGTGAGCTGCTCCAGCTCTGTGAGCGGAGCGGACAGCGCTCCCAGCCCCCCAGTGCCTTCCTACTACCAGCGGCCCAGGAGTAGGAGCGACCTGGTCAAGAAAGTGACCGCCTCCCCCTCCGCCACGTCCACCCTGTCGCCCATGTCGTCGTCATTGTCGCTGTCTCAGCAGAACCTGCCGGGATTGTTCGACCCTGTCACGGTGACGACGGCGACGACGTCCTTCGGCGGTTCCCAGGAAGTGTTCCCCGGATTACCCTCCAGCGTGACCACGTGTCTGACGCACGGCACGACCCTGCAGGACACTGCTCCGGTGTGCATGGGCTCCGAACTGAGCGCCAGCATCTCGGAGCCTATACCCCACTGGTACTCCTTCCTGGACGACCTGGAGAGTGTGGCCTCACTCTCCGCCAGGCAGGGAGCGTTCTCCGACGCCAGCACTCCGGGGAGTTCTCGGGCACGCTCCGGCGCCGCCACGCCCTCTAGTGTGGATTCCCCGTACTCTCAACAGCTTGTGCAGCCGCAGCCGCAGCAGCATCAACAACACGAGGGCGTAGAGAGCGACGGCAACATTCCTCACATTATATCGGATTTACTGGGCCAGCCCTCTTCTAGTTGATCACCCAGCACCCAGTGAAACTTGCTGGTCCTTACTGGATAGTAGTAGCGTGGTGAAGTATTTATTGCGCACAATTTAGTTACTGTGTTGACGCTGTGTTTTACATTACTTGATAGGATCAATTCATTCGACAGGGTCCATTTCGTGTTTACTGAGACTGGAGTAATTTATTTGCAACGTTTGTATCGAATCGGTGGGTGCTTGTGATGTGGTGGAATTACAAAGTGGGACATAGCTCGTGCTTACTCTGAACAAAACTCGGTGTTCGTATTACGATGTACATCATTACATGCAAGACACATACACTCAAAATGTGTCCAAAAAGGGAGGGGAGGGGGGTAACAAATTGGAACAAACTGTAACTATGTGAACTGAAATGAATAACCAACCTTTTAGTAAAAGTTTTAATTGTTCAATTTTTTTATGTTGTGTTGATAATGCTCAAGTGCTCTTTTCTGTTAGAGAGAGAAAAAAAGGACTGTTAGTTCTACAACTAAGAGTTCTACAACTGTAAAAGTAGGTTTTTTTGTTGTTGTTTTTTCCATTTTGCCACTTGTCACTTTTGCCTGAGAAATTCATTGTAAAATTATGTCCCAGTCAAATATCAAAACCTCTCTTTATATTTATAAAGGAGCATAGTCAGTCCCTAATAATAGTAATATTAGTAAACAGAATTATTTTTGTATTGTTGACTTCAGCATGTTATACAGTTGAACTACAAGTTTCTTTCGTTTAACTGCTCTTTTTTTGCTTTTTTTGATGACTTTTATAAAACTGACACAAACTTGCATAATTTCTTATGTGAGTTTCTTAAACTTGCATTTAAAAAATTTGATACAGAGTTTAGATTTTTGTCGTTTCTGTTTTCTTTTTAACTCCATTCAGTTTGTTTTCTTAATCTAACATTTTATACTTCTTTTGACACCTCAACCACAATGCGATGTTATTATAATAATTTAAAAAAAGTCTGCAGTCTTATTGAAAGAGTTTTTCTCTCTTAATAAATTTTGAAGCAATTTTGAAGCAATACATTCTTATTTTAACCTATTTTTAGGTTCTAAAATATTTCTCTGTGGGAATTTATATGAGCTGGTCTCATAATATTCTTTGTTCATATCCATTCCATATCATTGTTACAAAAATATAAACAACAATATACCCTCTGATAAATTGATCTTTTTTTTTTTAAACGTTATTGGTCAGCATGATTGCTGCCTTGTCATAACCGGTGTACTTGAAAGCATGGCAAAAGTTATACGTCTCAGTTTAAAGTGTTGTTGTTAACTCTGTTTTTGACAGTTTTCTCTTTTTTTGCATTTTTAAAAATGTACCTGTGCATTTTGGTCCACTCTAAATTCTACCATGGGAATTCCAAGGCTTTTTCAGTTCATGACGTTCTGTGCAAGCAACTTCATGTACTCTAAATTCTACCATGGGAATTCCAAGGCTTTTTCAGTTCATGACATTCTGTGCAAGCAACTTCATGTACTCTAATTTCTACCATGGGAATTCCAAGGCTTTTTCAGTTCATGACGTTCTGTGCAAGCAACTTCATGTACTCTAATTTCTACCATGGGAATTCCAAGGCTTTTTCAGTTCATGACGTTCTGTGCAAGCAACTTCATGTACTCAATTTCTACCATGGGAATTCCAAGGCTTTTTCAGTTCATGACGTTCTGTGCAAGCAACTTCATGTACTCTAAATTCTACCATGGGAATTCCAAGGCTTTTTCAGTTCATGACATTCTGTGCAAGCAACTTCATGTACTCTAATTTCTACCATGGGAATTCCAAGGCTTTTTCAGTTCATGACGTTCTGTGCAAGCAACTTCATGTACTCTAATTTCTACCATGGGAATTCCAAGGCTTTTTCAGTTCATGACGTTCTGTGCAAGCAACTTCATGTACTCTAATTTCTACCATGGGAATTCCAAGGCTTTTTCAGTTCATGACGTTCTGTGCAAGCAACTTCATGTACTCTAATTTCTACCATGGGAATTCCAAGGCTTTTTCAGTTCATGACGTTCTGTGCAAGCAACTTCATGTACTCTAATTTCTACCATGGGAATTCCAAGGCTTTTTCAGTTCATGACGTTCTGTGCAAGCAACTTCATGTACTCTGTCTTTGACGCTGCCTTTGCCTTTTCCTTTCTGCCATCTACATTATTTTTTTTAACCTTTTTGGCCAATACTCTTGCCCCCCTCCCCCACTTGTTTTTCCTAGAAACTCTTTTAAACAATTTTCTCCTTTGAGCTGACCACGCAACGAAATGTGTGTATCAAGGCATTGTATGAAAATAATCGTAAGACAAATCATGTGAACATGAATCAAATCGCTGCGCTTTTTTTTCAAAATAATTTTTGTGTTTAAAACTAAGTAAGGTAGTTTTGTTTTGAAAGGATCTTTGCAGTTGAATCACATTTTCTCTTTGTCATTCTAAGGAAGGGGAACGTTACAAAAAGTTTGTGTTTGTTTCTTTGGGTTTTTGTTTGTTTGTTTGTTTGTTTCATGTTTGTGTCGTGGCTTTACGTTTAAAAATTCAATTTTGACTTGAGTGAATATTCTGATTGATTGTGAATGTTCTCATTTATGGTAGTTTTGTTGTCGTTGTTTTTTTTGTATTTTTTTGTTCTACAATGTAGAGCTGACTAGAGGGCACACAATGGTATATAATACATAACCATTTCTTGTGGAGTAAGTATGGTTTTATCATACTCATACTGTTGCATTGTAAGCAGAGGGGTGCATATTTACTTGCGTGTCGCTTTGAAATGTGATAAAAGAAAAAATGGCATCAGTATTTTGATTACAATGTTTTTCTTGGGTATGTTCTTTCGCTGATTTATATTTTGCATTTGAACTCTCTCTCTCTCTCCCTCTCTCTCTCTCTGTGTCTCTCTCTCTCTCTCTCTCTCTCTCTCTCTCTCTCTCTCTCTCTCTCTCTCTCTCTCTCTCTCTCTCTCTCTCTCTCTCTCTCTCTCTCTCTCTCTCTCTCTCTCTCTCTCTCTCTCTCTCTCTCTCTCTCTCTCTTGCATTTTGTTTTGGTTTAAACGTGGGTTTTTTTTATTCAACAATGTCATATTATAAACAATAATGAGGTAACAGGTTAACAACAAGCATTTTGTTTTCTTCTTCAATTTGTTGTTGTTGTTGTTAGGCCTCTTCATTTTGTTGTTGTTAGGCCTCTTCATTTTGTTGTTGTTAGGCCTCTTCATTAAGAGGCCGTGAGGCCTAGTTGTCCTCATTCTCTGACCTGACCTGACCAGAGTGTTAGAGACATGAATTTTTCTTTTTTTGCCTATGAATTGCTGGTATTTGATGTGCAAGTGCAGTTGATTGATCACAAAGCCTGAGGAAGTGTTGTAATAAATACGAAAGCTTGCAATGAAAGATGTGCCACCCCCCCCCCCCCCTGCATTTCTCGGTTAATTCTATTTTTCCGTTTTTGCCTTTCTTACCATACATAAAGCTGTATTTTAGGAACATTTTTAGCTAATAACCTTTTTGGAATACTAACCCTATCCCTAACCCTAGCCCTAAACCTAACCCTACCCCCCACTATGTACTGCAGTACACCGCGATTTGTCACAGTTGTGGTTCGTTGCGTTTTCCGTCTTATAAGGTGGGGGGTAGGGTTAGGTTTAGGGCTAGGGTTAGGGCTAGGGTTAGTATTCCAAAAAGGTTATTAGCTAAAAATGTTCCTAAAATACAGCTTTATGTATGGTAAGAAAGGCAATAACGGAAAAATAGAATTAACCGAGATAGGTAGGGGGGGTGGCACATCTTTACCTTTACCCAAATATATATGTTAGACATTTTAAGTCCCCAAAACATGAACGTTTGGTTATTGCTTTTTTTCCTTTGCCAGTTTTACGGCAACAAACTGTGTCAGCTTTTAATGCACGTGATGCTTGTTTAGTGCTCTAATAAGCAAAATGAATGCATGAGGTCAATAAAATGTGCAAAATAATGTTATT
>CM065706.1:21603935-21618135 GCA_017654935.2 Phymorhynchus buccinoides | reverse complement strand
GCCTAGAGTTAGGAATAGGTTGGGATAGGGTTAGGGCAGTTAAGTGTTAATTCATAACATACCATCACCAGGTGACACAGCACCACGATAGGGACATTAAGTATCAAATGGACCATTCTGAGAACATTATTTACACTGAAAAACTTCAGACAATTCTCTTCTAAGATACAGAACCTTCTTGTTCCCTTTCTTGTTCCAGAGTGTGAGCATTTAAATTTAGTAAGGAGAGCGTCGGCCATTTTGAGAAACACAGTCTAAAGTCTAGCAAGCTGAATAAACCGCACGACCTACTTGTCTTAAAAAACTTATAAGACCATTCAGAGCTTCATATAAAACAGGTTCTCCTTTATGTAACATGGAAAGATAAGATGTCAGAGAAAAACGAAAATACCCAAAACTCAAAACGGACCGAAAATGGTGTCTTTGACTTTCCAAGCCTGTGTGAGGAAACAAGGCCCCGCGACTTAACTATTCAAGCGTTAGGAACATATATGTACAGAATTAATATATAGCACGTCAATTTTATGCATTTGCTTCAAGGAAGTAAAACCTGTATACTTGGTCACCTTCTTAAACTCGCTGTTCACTCCCTAGACAACAATTTGCCCCTAGACTTGCCTTTTGTAGTGGTTCGTTGTGGGAAAACCAATTGGTGTAGAGTTTTTTATATTTATATATAAAGTCTATATATAAACAAGTCTGATCTACCACATCCCTAGGTCATAAACCTGAAGTAAAATCCATGTAATCTTCTTCATTTATCCTTTTTGGGTTATGTATGTTTTGTGTGTGCAGGGCTGGAGTGATTAGCGGAGTTTTTTAAATAATTCAAAAATTGCTGCGATGCGAATGAGTTAGTGTCCCTCTTGTGTGCTCGGGTCACTATATCATCTATTTATCTTAATGCCCACCTGTTGCGGCCAAGGATCCTTGCTTATTCCACTGTGTCTGACATGGATGAAGTGAAAATTGACCCATGGCCAAATTATAAAATGTGCGGCTGTGCTCAATGGAAGCTGTCTTTACACAGTGGCAGTTCTCACCTACACGCCGTACAAGAATTGTTGGTGTGTCACTCCATGGGTGGAGTGCAAGTGTGGGTGGCTACCATGAATGGAGCGAAGTCCACTTAAGTAGGAGTATGGCGCACGTGTGGCGGGGGCCCGTTAAAAGCAGCCATACACGTAATTCTTCCCACCCAAAGGCTACATGAGAAATGTTCACATGGCACTGGGTGTGCCCCAGAGGCATTTAAGCTGCGGGGACCCCCCCCCCTGTGAAAAAAACAAACATGGCCAACCTGAGTGAGTTTGATGTCCATCAGAGGGTTCATGGCCTGGCCAATGTCTTCATGTCGTGTCTGTGGCCGAACGATGGGAGTGATAGACCCAAACGGCGTTGTCAGGCCCCCAAAATTTATGACCAACACACACTTAGTCATACAGTAAAAACAGACAGATGATGTAGAATATCGGTCGGCGAAATTAAAAAACATCGTATCTCGTATTTTGGGGGGGTTTGAGTAGATACATAGTAAGACTAATTTTTTCCCGCCAACTTATACCAAAACGACTTTCTATCTGGAGTCAAATGAGGTTGTGAAAATAGAAGAAAAAAGTCGTAAGTCCCAAATTCAGATCTAGTAAGGACAAAATCCTCGTATATTCGTTCTTTTCAAGTCTAAAACAAAATGGTTTTAAAGTAATTTTAACGAAATGCAGGACTAAAACCCGCAATGTTTGAACAAACATATTCATTCAAGTTAATCAATTGTGGTTACGCAGTTAATTTTTTTTTTTTTTTCATTTTCTCAAAAACTATCAAAATTGAGAGACAAGGTTTTGAATTTCACCGACGATATAGTGAGAGCCAGATAGAAGGAATTTTTGCAGAAATATATGCAATCAGTCAAAAGATGAAAAAAAATATTTGAACAATATTTAAGAATTTTCTAATGCAGAAATATCAGTCATTAACCCTATGCCTCACGATCAATGAAACCGAGAATCGATCCTATTGCATAAGAGAAGGGAGTAATTCCGAACGTCACACCAAAATCTTTATTTAAAAAATCACCCAAAATAAAGTCGAACTCACATTCATTTATGAAAGATGAATATTGAATAGCAATGATATTTTTCATTGAAAAGCTAAAAACAATATCATACAACAAACCTATGAATTAGAAGAAAAAATCCCGTAATGGAGCTCCAAACATCCAACCAGGTCAATAATGACTCACGCACGGGGCAAAAAAAACAAAATTTTGGCGTCACTTTGAAAAATCAGTTAAAAAAGACTTATTTTTTTTTGGTGCTTTCCACTTGCTGTAAATGGACAAAAAAAACGACCCGGAGTGTCAGAAACAGGAAGAACTAACTTAGTCCTATTGGCATTGGGGTAGGGAGAAAGTGAAAGTGAAGTATAGACCTGGCGTCAGCTGGGCGCAATCGGCGTATAGGCCAACAGGGAAGAAAAAAAAAATTGGGCGGATTTCGGTTCTGCAGCCTTGAGCAGGGTTAAAGAAAAAGATTTTCTTCTTTTTCGAGATATTTTCCAAGACTCAGACCCCTGATCATGATAATGTGGACTGATGAATAATAAGAAAATAGAGTAAACATAAATCTGAATTTCGGCAAAATCTGAGCCTTATACATTTCGGCCTTATTTCTCGAAAAATCCGGCCCGGTCTTGTTTTTTTATCATCACAATCGTTTTTCTAAATCTTGATTCTCCTTTAGATACCATACGATTTGATGAATAAAAAGAAGTGCCAGTGCGACCCAGAGGCACCTGGCCCCACCATTACAAGGCCTGAATGAAAATCTGTGAACGTTCCTCCGGTTTGGAACAGATACATGTGAACTATTAGATGATAAAAGATGGTGGGAACGATCTGGAGGCAATGCCGAGGAGCAGCGCAACACCAGGAAAGTTCCGATTTGTTAAAATACAGATGGGCATTAAGTCTGACCACCTGACCCTCATGCAAGAGGACTGTGGAATCACGGCTTTAAACCCTTTCACCGCCAGCCAGTTTCAGCCAAAAATTGCCTATCAACTTACCGGGTAGCGAACAAAATCCATCGCACGTATTGGGGGAGTCTTCGGTATTTTTTTGTATATAAAATAAGGTCATCCTTATTTCAAAACTAGGACAACAGGGCTCTTGGAAATAGACCAATTGATGCATTATAGTGACATGGGTGGTAAAGCACTGTCGGTGCTAAAATGCGACGTTGGCGGTGAAAGGGTTAAACAAACTGACAACTGAGTTAGTCTATTGGATGATTTGGACTGGGTCTGTGACTTCACTTAGTTTCCCCCTCTACACTACTCCCTATTCTTACCCAGGACCTGCCAACCTGAGTTTTCAGTTGAGTACTTTTTTCACGATTGGTGTATTTGGAAAAAAGTGGAGTATTCTGAGGACAACTCTAATATGCAAGTAGTAGGGATTAAACTTGCATGGAACTACCTTTCTGTCGCTGTCAATAGTACATAATCAGGTTCACATAAATGACGTCACTAGTAGTAGTGGCAGGTTCATTTTTACGATGAGTTCAGTGACATCGCTTCCGCCCGAATGGTCTTTTCCCGGCAGACAAAGCTTCTTCGCATAAAGCTTTTATGTACACTGAGCGTGCTGCAGCTCGCTCATTTTGCAGTTTGGTTGCTTCTTCCGCCGCCAGTCGCGCTCAATGTCGAACTTTCAGAATGCAATGGAGAAGTCCAATTTAAAGTAGCTGCAGTATGCGTGATTCGATTCCAGAGTGACTTCTTAATTCCAGGGATGTGGTATATCGTGAGAAATTTTGTGATCTTGTGGCGATACTGGCGTTTATTGGCTTCGCCTTCGTCAAATGGGTCGTCGATTTTTCAACTTCGACATCTTGAGGCTCGCTTCGTTGCACGAGTTGATGAACAAAATGCGCGCACACTTCTCACGCGCGAGATTGCCCCCGCCCCAATCGAGATTTGTTTGCAAGGTGGGGCTCCACTCCAGCACTTCGCTGTTACGCTAAATCACGCCGATTTCGATCGTTTTCGCGCCATACAACAACAAAAATGTTCACTATGATTTTTGAATGTCGTATTAATTTTTATTCACAGACGTACCTGGTCGTATTTGAGTAAATTGGCTACAAAAATACGCCCAATCGTGAAGGGTGGCAGGTCTGGCTTAACAATCATTCCTCTCCTTCTCCTCTTACGTTCATTCTTATCCACCATATCCCATTGTTTTCGTCTCACTCAACTGTTACTGTTCGCTGCGAGGAGTTCAGCTCCGAGGCGCTGCCCGGCCAGCACAATTGTCTGGTACAGGGTGAAAACTGTCCAACAAAACAGCATACAGGGAACCTCCCTATAAGACCTTCAAAACTCATCCAAACGAGTCTTATAAGGGAGGGGTCTTTAAAGGAGTAATGCAATACTTACAAAGAAGGGCAATGTCTCAGAGAAGTAGGCTATATGGGAGGGAGTCTTATAAGGGAGGTCTTATACTGTAGGAACCTACACATGCGTGGAAAGGTAAACACCTCTCAATCCTGAAATGACGCGTCAATGTTCTTTGATCTCACAATCTGAAGTGTAATTCTAATGTGTGATGTGTGGTCTGTGTTACCAGATGGGTGGCAGTAGAGTTAGAATCCGTATATCATACCGTTTTAAAATCTGCCATCAAATTTGGCTGAAATGTTTGATTTTATAAACTATGGATCCGGATCGACAAGATGCCGATCGTGAAACCCTTTCTATCAGTTTTCCAATCCTGATTTCATGAGCAGGCCTGGACATACTTTCCCCCATGCCATTTAATCCTTCTTACGGCAAAACTCTTCCATCTCAAAGTGTTAGCGCTATTACAAAATTTAAAATAATCTCTTTCAGTTGAATTGACAGATTCCAAGGTATTAGTTACCTTAGTTCATATGAAAAAGCAATGAGGAGAATTAAGTTCGAATCACAACAAAGGATTGAGTATTCCGCCATAGGGCACATAAATAAAGCCCATCCACTATCGGTACGAGTAGCGTGTGTGCCGGTGGAAGGATGACACAAACTCACAAAGCATGCATCTGTGCGCAATAGCAGTCTAAACGAGACTTTGGCGTGGCCTGATAAATCCTCCACATCCCCAATAGGAAGACAGAAGAAATGTCTGAGACCAGAGAATCTATAAGTAGAAAAGTAACAAAACACCCAAGTAAGTCACTCACTCTCCGTCCTGCCACACGCGATGTTTCTGTGCGGGCATCGCCCACCTCAGGGAGTTGTTCAATCGTCACCGAAACGTCAGCCAGATCTCTCTGTGAATAGAGAAAGAACAAAACAGAAAAGAAAATTGTTGTTCTATAAACCTAAACATCTTATATAGATGCACTTTAACCCTTTCACCGCCAGCCAGCTCAGACACAAACGTCATAAAATTAACCGGGTATAGAACAAAATCCATCTGCAGTATGGCGGATTCTTCTGTGTAATATAGCATAAGTCATCCTTACTTCCGAAAACTAGACAATAGGGTACTTGGATAAAGACCCCAATTTGATGCCTTTTTGTGACGTAGGTGTCAAAAATGTGAGTGTAATGCCTTCGGCGGTGAAAGGGTAAAATTCTTAACACTGTTACATTTTGCTATCAGTAAGACATGAAGTGGTTCATTCTTTTTGACGTTAATTTTTGTAAATGAAAAATTTTTTTACAGTAGAACCTCCTATAAGACTGGAAAAATAATGCCATAAAACGGTCATATATAGAGGTCTAATTATTGGTTTTCCAAATCGGTGAACTATTGTTGGGACTCGAGAGGGTCTATGATGGAGGTTCACTGTAATCCCATACAAACAGAAGCATTACTCTAAGGAATGTCCTATTTCCTATGTCCACTAGATCAGAAACCTTGCCAGTCAAACACAGATCTATACATCGCCTCCTCGCACCCCAATCCACCATTCGCAAAAACCTCTCCTTCCCCAACTTCCCCCCTCTCACCTCAACCCCTCCTTCCCGCTCCTTCTCTTCCCTCTCTAATGATCCCTACCCTCCCATCAACACCCTCCACCTCTCACCCAACCATCCTTCAGCTGAGACACGCTCCTTGACTCTGTACCACTGCTGTCTCGCTGAATAATGTTGTAGACTCACTCCTCGACCCAATCAATCAAGTTGTTATTTACACTCCCACCAATCACCCACACGCCTGAACACAACAAGGCTCAGGACCCATTGGCGCTGTTATACACTACCCCACAGGTGTCTAACAAGGCAGGTGGTCAGTGCGCATCTCCACCACTTTTTTCGCTGCCATCTGGCCTATCCCTCCTCCTCCCCCTGTCTCTCTCTGGACCCGGGTGAGACGTCCCTTTAGCCTCCCAAATACCAAAGCCTGCTCGTGCCACACACACACAACTGCTTAACAGCCCATGGCTCCTTTCTTGCGGCATTTTCATTCGCCTTAGCCTCTCTTCCCCCAACCACTACACATGACACCCCACAACACCACAACACAGACCGAGCAACCAACAACACAACACAAAACACACCAGAGACACACAACCCGCGAAAAACGCCATCACAATTGCCCGCTTGTGTTCGTGTGTCAGGGCTGGGGAATTTCACAGTTGTTGAGTCTACATCGAGCACACGACCCGACCGCCCAACCACGACCACGCGCTATTACACCACACCACGAAGAAAAAACAAAACATCACACTCCTTTGATAGGAGAACTGTGCTGGAATGGGGGCTGTGAAGCTACCGAGTTGCGAGCTCTGCTCTCTCACAACACACCACAACCCCACACACCAGCACACACACAAACAACACCCGGAACAACACACTGCGAACAAAAACCATGCATCTCACTTGAGATTTGAGAAATTCGTTTTTTTAACCCTGGATCTCACCTCTATGCACCTGCCGGAACTTCCGAGTCCGCTGAGCTACACCCATACACTTGCTACTCGAGATTTCTCCATGCTGTTGCGCGCTCGCGCAGTGAGATGGCCTTATCCCCAGCGGAGTCCTTGTCGTAGGGTCCTGAGCACAGGCTGCCCACGTACACCGAGAACTGGCCAGAAAACATCGGCAGCAGCTTAACACGCCCTCAGAAGTTGCAAGAGAAAGGAAAAACGAAAGCCACATAATAATCACTGGAGTCGAAACAGGACTATCTTAGATTCGGTCCATTAACATATCATTGAACTTTTACGAAAAACCTAACTTGGCATAAAAAAAAGGAATGCTGAAATATTAAAAGCAAAACACCCTTTTTAAAATTTCTGCAGGTCCATGTGATACAAGTTAGTAGTTTTTGTAATAAATCCAGTAAAGGTCATGGACTCATCTAAAGATAGTCAGCTGACTCCAAGCCATCAAAATTATGTATGGAGCGTTCTTGCATTCTATTTTCATCTCTGCTTTAACCCCTTTGCATTTATTCCAGCCCAAACCTGGCAGCCAGAAGTTGCCTCTGTGATTCAAGTCGGATACGACGCAAACCGGCCCGTAGCTTGCCCCACCCGAAGGGCAGCTACACGTCATTTTAATATGTACAAATGTACGACGATTCGATCAACATGGTCTCGAACGCGCAAATCAAATTGTTTTTCAGACAGTGATCGAATCGTATCGTACAGGTGTTTAAAATATTACTTTTTTTTGTTGATGTGTAGCAGGCCATGATTCCCCTCTGATGGTATTTGTGACTTGCCGCCTAATCGGTTGCCGTAGCGATGGCATAGTGCCCGGTCTGTTCCGCATCGGTTACATTTAACCGTGGAACATTTTTTAAAAATGGGCGGGGCATGGCGATCCTCCTGCTCCTTATTACCTAGATCGCATGTTAAAAAGATAAATGTCTCCGACGTGTAGCAATAGCTATTACACTCCCAATCACACACGATATTATGTATTCATCCTCACTCACGCAACGTAAGTCTAGTCATAATATAAATTTGATCCAACATGCCAAAATCAGGCCGTCATCGCCAAGGTTGTAAAGCTGGCGAAGCAGCGGCGACGGTACTCCGTTTGTTCAGCAGAGGACTGTCTGAAAGAATTAACTGTGTGTTGTGAAGTTTTATCTAAATAAGTGGGGATTTCTCTGTGGACATGTTACATTAGGCCTCTCCTACTCCAAATATTAAAGAAAATAGGCGGCTTCGGACAGCACCTGACTTGATGCTTTTAGCTAACTGGGTTGTTAAAACCATTGTGGTTGATTAAATTGACATTGGCAGTGAAAGGGTTCACCCTCTTACAAAAGTATACAGTTGTTTTGTTTGTGTTTTCTCTTTTTGTTGGTTTTGTTTGTTAATTGTTCCAAAACTTTTGTCTGTGTGTGATTGACCTCATCAAAAGTTGGACCCGTTCAAGTCCTCTCCTCATCTCATCTTTCGGGTTCATCTTTTTGTTGGGCGGGGCATGGTCGACCTCTCTATAGAATAAAAACTATGATATAGATTCAAAGAGAGGTAGAAAAATGACAATAACTCCCGTCCATGGACTTGATGTGACGCACTGTGAATGAGCGACGGAGCATGCACAGAGCCTGCAAATGGCTATTGACGCAACACTGTCAGTATATACTTGCATCTATTGATCGATTTTAAAACAACTAAGAGACCATGTCATCTGAACCACCCATCGTTGAGAATATAGATCATGGCTCCAAGCTCGCCGCCATCAAGTCTGCGCTGATAAGAAATGCCCAATTAGTGTTTGCAAGTGATATGAAACGGATTTCCACCAAGTGTTTTAAATATTTATCAATTAAAAAGTATGACATAAGATGATATGATAATTTTTTATTTAAATGCGACAAACCTTACCCCTGATCACTGTTGGTTTTACTTATAACATTACTACCTTATTTTTCTACTTTCAGTACCCGGTTCATCTCTGTGCTCTAGAGAAGTGAGGCAATCCTATCTGATCATACTTCTAGATTATAGGAAAAAAATCAGAATAGCAAAGCCTGAAGTGAGTCAGTGAACAGACAGAAGTCGAAGAGGCAATGACAGAACCGAAGACAAATAGTTTAACTTTTAAATCTAAATTTGTGACATTATTTTAAATGCCTGTTGAACAGGAGCCTTCAACTAAGAGGGATCTGATCTGGATTTGGTGAATCATATGTCGCAGACGCCTTCTGACGATAGAAGCGACGGACTAGGAGGGTGCATCTATTATTAGAATTAAAAGAAAAAAGCTAGAAAGGAGAAAGACCTACGCTTACCACCCCCCAGGTTGGGTTAGACCAAATTAGCCGGAAGGGCCAGGCCCCACTTCCTAGACAGCAAAAATAAAACAACCCTAATGGTCTAGTGGTCGTAGTGCTCAATGGTTGATATCATGGTCCGCACTGATGAAAAGGTGCTGACAGAGCGGTGGTGAGAGTAGCCTCACTCAGTTGGTTCCACTCATGGCAGTCTTGATGAGCCAGGAGCTAACGATCTGCTCCGTTCTCCTTCTGGGACACAAAATCCACGGATTTTAGGGGTTGGAACACCCTTGAATCGGTCGGCTTATCCTGCCGTACGATTAGTGGATTTGGGGTAAGGACTTTTCTGCTGGAGAGCTGGAACAAGCCGCTCTGCATCTTAGAGGCTGAGGTCGTTGGTGCCTGCCTTATTTCTCCAAGGGAGGCGGGTTCTAGTGTCCTGAGCATGCCATCTCACACCAGAGGGGCCTTCAAAAGCATCTCTACTAAACAACCATTCCTCGTCCCAACCCAACCTCCCCCATCCTGCACTCACACCCTACCCCCCCCCCCCCCCCATATTTTTGTTTTGTTGCATGCAACATGTGCGTCCTACGGTCATGCATGTCCCCTAAATCAATACTTCTTCGCATTCATCATGTGGGGCCCGCTTAACGGGGGCATTTAACGGTACAGCATGAATTTTATTCTTGCCTTTACACCGTCTATCACACTATCCCCCCCCTCCTTTTAAAAAAACCCACTACTCTGATCTACTGATGATTTTCATCCCTGTTCAAATCTTCAATATCTAACTTCCTTTTAAATTTTGATCTCATAAATAAGTAAGTACGGCGATAAAAAATATACCTCTACAATAATTAAATTATTCCTGCTATCTTGGCTCGATCTTCTCCCCATACTAGTCTTATCACTTCACATTTCTAAGTGCTCTTAACCGCTATCTTTGCTGTTTGCTGCTCTTTTCTGTTATTTTTCTTTCTTTTGTCGTACTACTCCCTAAAGTGGCAGTCGAATCTTCACATGATGAAGCTAAGGATAAGGAGAAGGAGAATAGACAACCTCACGGAATGTGCGTCTACATCCCTGGCAGGACCAGTTCATATCGTGGGAAACCCTGTACCCGAAAACCACGTCATAAATCAGTTAAGAACCTCAAGATATGTTTCTTTGGTAATGTGGTTTGGCTATCTATGCATCTGTGTGTGCATTTGGTGTGTTGTGTGTGTGTGCATGTGTGTGTGCCGATGTGTGGTGTGTGTGTGTGTGTGTGTGTGGTGTGTATGTGTGTGTGTGTGTGTGTTGTGTGTGTGTGTGTGTGTGTGTTTGTGTGTGGGCGCATGCTTGTGCGCACTCTACGCTCAACAGTCTTTAATGCATTTCCTTCTAAGTTTTCACTGTGCGGGCCATATCAATTCGTTGATGATTTTGAAGGACAATTAACAAGTGATATCAAGTCATATCTTATAACTTCATAAGAGATCGCCATCTATTGATAGGAGAACCTTTCTTCTGTAACAAAGTATGACTAACTAGGAAGGATGAATCGGGTCAAACCGACTCGATAGTTTCCCCTCAAATGTCGACTCAATGGTGTTGGCTTCATGCCAAGTGGTCCTGTCCTTTGCTTTGTTTTCATTAGTAATTTATTAAAAATTGTTGCTGACCGCTCGGCATTTTCTTAGTGTACGTGAACACTGTGCCATTAGTCCGTGACCGGTTTTGTTTACAAGTGACGCAGTTCGCGAGTGTCAAGCGGCTGTCGATCCAATTTCTAATTCCTCTGTCGAATAGAACTAACAGGTTAAATAAAGACTTTTATGAAATTAATAGCACAATAATTCAACAATTTTTGCTAAAGTGTTCCAAATTTGGTGCATGGTAGTTTCTAATCAGGTACTTTGCGAGGTTAATCAATCGGAGGTGTTATCCTAGTCTGACGCATTTCCGACATTTTAGTTTTTCTCTGCGCGTCACACTGAAGATCGATAATTTCATTAGGATTTGACAAAAAAATAAATAAAATTTTAAAAAAATTATAACCATCCAGCATCCTAACTCTCCTCACTGGCCAAAACATTGATACATCAATCAAAATGTACTTCTACATGATTTACCTTCTAAAGAAAAAAGTGATTAGAAGTTCTATCACTTTTTTAGTAACATATCATGATAACTGAGTACAAAAATAAGTTAAAATTTCCCTGCTCAATTTTTAAAGTCAGTATCAAATTTAATGCGTAATGTACTAAATATTAAAATATGATCGTCTTATTTAAAAATTTTAATGCGAATAATTATGTGAACATGATTAAAAGTAAACTGATAAAGAAACTTTGTAAAGCAAACTCACCCTCTTCCAATCCATGTACATTCCGGTTGTGCGGAAGACCTATGAAGGTTTTCTTCTCTTCAGCACTTACTAACGACTGTCACGACATTTTTGCTGTTTTTTTCTATGTTTTCGTACAGTCCTGTCAAAAGAATAGATAGTATTACCCGTCAGCATTTACTCGGTGTTCGACCGGCAAGTTATTTCCATTTATTACGAAGTGAAGGTTTCTTGTCTACATGACGGTGTCGTGGGAATGTTTACCCCTACAAAGTTTGTCTGCTGGGGTCCATTTTTCGTTCTGGTCGTGAGCACTGGACTCTGTTGTGTGTATAGAGGCGGATATGGGGCTGTTAAGCATTGATACTGCTTTTTTTTAAGTGCCTAAAGAGTAAAGTTAACATTTGTTGATTGCTCCTGTTTGCAAAGAATCAGTGCTTCAGTAAATTGATTAAACTTAAGCTTTTGAAATGTGTTTTGGACAATGAGAGTAAAATTACTTATGTCATGAATGGTTGGATGTGTGTGTGTAGTAGACATAAATGCATGATGATGATACACAGCAACTGTACCAGAATTTTCCAAACCTACGACGACGACGACGACGAAAATGGTGTTTTAAGTCCTCTTGGTCTGAATCAGACACATATTGTACATTTGTAAATACAAATATGGTGGGTACGATACTGGAGGCAATGCCCGGAGGAAGTACGAAACCAGTAAAGTCCCAATTGTTTTTATTAATACAGAAGGTGTAGCGGTAACCACGCCTCGGTTCAACCTCATCGGCTATGGCACCGCGGGACTACCAGTTGGGATATTATGTTAAATTTAAAAAATAATAAAAAAATGTTCCAAACCTAGGAGTCCTCTCTTAGTCTCTATATAGCTGTCAAATTTAGTTGATCAAAACATGTTCTGAGTTTCACATAAATAAAAACAAGTAAGTTTAAATGTTAGACGCAGGCCTCCGCTTGCTTTCTCTATTATGCTAGTATACATCTAAAACCTATTAGTGAGTGAATGAAATTTATGTTGAAACTATTTGTTCGGAATTATTCCCTGAACTTGTGCAGTTTTAGTTTTAAAAAGCATTTTGAAAGGGGCATTGTATTGTCGTTTTCTTTTTGTCAACCAAAAACACTAGTCTGTCACTCATAAAAAAACAACTATCTACGTCTCTCTCTCTCGTCTCTCTCTCTCTCTCTCTCTCTCTCTCTAATAGGTTTGATTTTGTTATTGGATGTATGTTACATATAACAATAATAGGGATGTTTTTTGCATGCTTTATATTACTTTGTATGTGTTTATTTTCGTTTTTCCATTTTCTACTTTTTTATATATGTATTTTGTCCAGAGGTAGGCTGGATGTAAAAAAGCATGTTATTGCTTACTCTATTACCTCTCTATACCATCTAAATAATAAATTCAATCAATCAATCATTCAATCAATAGGTATGAGTACTATAATCATGAGTGCGTCTTAGGCAGGCAACATGTGAAGTAGTCTGTAAATTAGGCTAAACTCTAACAACGACTGGCACTTTAGCCTACTTTTCATACTACTACCGGTGTTGGTTGTCTAAGACGCACTTATGATTACACGCCTAGGTCAGATAGATAGGACACACCAAGCCAGGGCTTAACATTTTTGAAGGGAAGGAACTGCACAAACAAATCTGTACAAGCACTGTTACTGTATAAATTCTTTCCCTTTACCTGCGAATTCCAAGACCATGATTCGGGCAAGGACAGTGGAAATCCTAGGATTTCCACTGTCCTTGATTCGGGTCCTCTTCAATGGCAAAGGTTTGCAACTTCCTACTGATTATCAATGGAATGTCGATTTGGTGAAGCTGTTTGTTGTTGGGGGTTTTCCCTGTCTGGCTTTTAATCAAATGCTTTTTTTTTAATTATCACTTTGGCATCAGTCTGTAGCAGGGCCAGGGGCAGCGACCGACTCTCTCTGCTTTCAAAGCTAACCTCAAAACCCACCTGTTCCCCCGTCATTAAAGCTCCTCTCTCTTTATCTTCTCTCTCTTAGCCATTAGGTCTGTTTCTGCTATATTCCATTTATGTCATCCGTGTGTGTTCGCTTTGTATTTGCGTTTGTGTTTGAATGCGCTTTTGAATGCTAACGTGTGTGTGCGCTTTTTTTTGATTTCTATCAAGATTCAGCGCCGTATAAATACTGTATGTTGTTGTTGTTGTTGTTATAAAGATGATTTTCTAAAGTAATGGAAAATTGTTATAAGACTTGCGCTTTTTAAAAAGAGTCCCCTCAAATTTTTTCAATGTATGTCCACGTCCCTGTATTGTTCTCTATGTTTTGTCCTGTCCCCCATACAAATTTAATATAAATGTCCCATATGTGCCTTTACGGGTCGAGAGGACGTTAAATCTAAAGTTTCGTCTTCTTCTAATGGAAAATTGCCGATCAGACGCTAATCAGGCTTATCATCACCTGCAGTAATGGAAAGCCTTGGCCCAGTGTAGTCTAGTGGAAGACTGACTCTCAAACTACGGGAGTGGAGCGGAGAGGGGGGGGGGGGGATCATTTGCACTGTTTTTTTAGACCTAGCACTGCAGCCAAAGAGAGATCTTCCCCAACGCCAGCTTGTCCTCAAAAAATCCTTTTT
>CM065706.1:21593935-21596435 GCA_017654935.2 Phymorhynchus buccinoides | reverse complement strand
AGGGAGAGAGAGAGAGAGAGAGAGAGAGAGAGAGAGAGAGAGAGAGAGAGAGAGAGAGAGAGAGAGAGAGAGAGAGCATTGAAAATTGAAAGATGTCGGCCATAAAATCTGCAACACAAAGATAACAATCAAACCAAATGACCATCAAAAAGAGAGACAGAGACAGAAAGAAAGAGCTATGAATAAGCCTAATTACTGTACTATTCTGTCCACAAAAGTGGAACGAAACGGAAAGGTATGTTCTTCTTCTTCTTCTTCTGCGTTCCCAGGCCATATGGCCATAATGGGTAAGGTACGTATGTGTCCAGTTTTCAGTTTTCACTGGTCTCCCCGCTGCGTACAGCCGACACATTCCGATTTCGGAGGAGCTCAATGGAGAAAATAATATTTTGTAAGATTTTTTTGAAAAAAGGCAGGAGAATGGGCCAATAAGTCAGGAAGATAGTAGATGATAGAAAGCAAAGGGAAAAGGCAGAGTCAAAGAGAGTGACAGATTAGAGGAAGTTACAAGCACAGAACTTCCAGAAGGTGGGGGAACTATTTATACAAAAGACCCCCCCGGTATCCCCACGGGGGGGAAAAGGTATGTTAAATTTGGTCATTTGTATGCGCGTGTCAGCGTGTGTCCGTCTGTCTGTCTGTCTGTCTGTCAATCTGTCACACATTTTTTCTTCCAGATTCAAAACCCCACACAACGTCTTGGTTTGTTGCGGGTGTGTGTTTTTCCAGTCGCACCTTTATATTCTACTGTTAGCAAAATTAATGCATATTTCTAATTGTTTCCCTTTCGCCGCCAGCCATTTTTCAGCAAAAAAAAACCCATTAAAACTTACCTGGGTAGAGATAAAAAATCTGTCTGTAATATTGGGGATTCTTCTGTGACACATTTACCCCTTCCGCCGCCAGCCTTATTCAGAAACCTCCCCCCCCCCCCCCCCCCCCCCCATTAAACTTACCTGGGTAGACCAAAAATCTGTCTGTAATATTGGGGATTCTTCTGTGACACATTTGCCCCTTCGCCGCCAGCCATTTTTCAGCACAAAAAAAACCCATTAAAACTTACCTGGGTAGACAAAAAAAAATCTGTCTGTAATATTGGGGATTCTTCTGTGACACATTTACCCCTTCCGCCGCCAGCCTTTATTCAGAAACCCACCTATTAAACTTACCTGGGTAGAGAAACAAATGTCTGTCTGTAATATTGAGGATTCTTCTGTGACACATTTACCCCTTCCGCCGCCCAGCCTTTATTCAGAAACCCCCCCCCCCCCCCATTAAACTTACCTGGGTAGAAAAAAAATCTGTCTGTAATATTGGGGATTCTTCTGTGACACATTTACCCCTTCCGCCGCCAGCCTTTATTCAGAACCCCCCCCCCCCCATTAAACTTACCTGGGTAGAAAAAAATCTGTCTGTAATATTGGGGATTCTTCTGTAACACATTTACCCCTTCCGCCGCCAGCCTTTATTCAGAAAACCCCCCCATTAAACTTAACTGGGTAGAGAAAATAATATATCTGGAATATTGAAAATTCCTCTGTGAAGAGTAAAGCCTATCATTACCTCCCAAAATTAAGATGGATGGAGGGATGGAAGTTCAGTTTAACGTCGCGTATTGGCTTTCGCCATGTACGACGGGCTGAACAAACCAACCACGGTATAAACAAAAAATTTATGTTCCTGAATCACTGTCTTAGCCAAAAGGCCGAGAAGCGATCAGTCTACTAAAATTAAGAGAATAGGGTCTTCAGATAACAGGCCCTGATTTAGTTCCTTTTAATGGACATGGGGTTTAAACCTTTGTGGTGCATAAATGCGACATTGGCGGTGAAAGGGTTAATTAAGGTAAGGCCTATCCTCACCTCCCAACAGGATAACAGACCCTGATTTGATGCCTTTTAGTGACATGGGTGTTAAATCATTGTGGTACAAAAATGCGACATTGGCGGTGAAAGGGTTAAAGGATGAAAATCACATTTAAATATAGAACACGAAGGAGGTTTATGTGCAGTAAGAAAGGCAAGACTGAAAAACAAAGGAAAGAACCTAGAAAATTGAGAGGTTGTTAATTAATCTGCATCTTTGTCCAAATTGGTATTGGGGGGTGAGGGGTGGGGGTAGGGGTTGGGGGATGTGTCACCAAACGGCAAAGAACATTTCTTCTGTTCATCAAAACATTCATTGTAGTTACCACATTCTGATACATGGACTGCTTAGGCCTAATCCGCGGCACAAATCACTCTTAACTTTCATGAAAGATATTATTGTAACATCCTACCTACTTCATTGAGAATTGCTCAAATATGTACCTTATCCACTATGGCCATATGGCCTGGGAACACGGAAGAAGAAGACGAAGTACCTTGTACAATATAAATGACTACGGTCTAGTGGTCGCTTTTGACTACGATTGGTCATCTAATTATTTTCAAATATTTCCTAAATAATATTTAACACTTCGGAGGATGAGACCTAAAACCGAGGTCCCGTGTGCGAACGC
>CM065706.1:21586435-21588935 GCA_017654935.2 Phymorhynchus buccinoides | reverse complement strand
AGAAGGGTAACGGTCTCCATACAAGTCAGGGCTCTCAGGGACCCCCATTTGGGGGTCTATGAAGTACTAACATTCTCAAGGACCCTGTAAAAGAATGTGCAGGGGGTCCCAGGGATGCACTAGAAAATGTTGTAGCATTTGCAATGCCACTGGGACCCTCTATCCCGCCTCTAGGACCCTTTATCCTGTAAGTGAAGGAGTCCCTGGGACCCCTTGTTTTGCGGGACGATTGGGAGCCCTGCACATGAACATTTTTCACTCTTTGTTCCCATGGCAACACAGTGATGTGTAACTCCACGTTACGACTGGCGTGTTGCTATGGGGAAAGAGTGAAACATGTTCACGTGCATTGAGGCCTTAGAGACCCACAGAGCCGGCTGGATTAAGTCCCTTGTTTTTTTCTGGGTCGGTGTGGCCCGCATTTAGACTTACCTCGTATACGATCGAGGCTGCTCTTCAAAGTGATGCCTTGTTTTCGTGACTTTCCTCGTATACGATCGAGGCTGCTCTTTAAAGTGATCCCTCGTTTTCAATTTGCATGGGAGAAACACTTGGTCAAAATAAGATTTCTTACCAGCTATAAGAGGGAAAACACGTGAAAACCATGATTTTGACACGTGACGTACTAGGTCTTTAAGGAGGCTGTAGGTGTTTGCGGCTTGGCGAGCGTGCAGAGGCTGAAAGAGAACAGGGGATGATATTAGCAGGTGAAGGGTGCTCTTTACAATGGAACACAGTTTGAATGGGCCAACAGGAAAGTGCAAGCAAAGTGAAGCAAGCCGGGGCGTATACCGCTAGTGTGGTCTAAGAATTGTTTTTCAATTCGTCCATTCCAGGAACTTTTTTTTATGTGGCCTATCAAAAGCGGTCAGACATGTAATAATGATAACAATAATAATAATAACAATAATAATAATAATAATAATAATAATAATAATAATAATAATAATAATAATAGTACATTTACATAGCGCTAATGTTCTCATCCCTAGCTGATGCACTTCGTACCATCAAGTGTTCGAGTGCTTCTGCTGTTGGGATGATCCCTGGAGTCTTTTAGCCAGGGTAAGTCAACAACAACAACATGATGGCGATAATTATTTCCTTTAAAACGAGTCTTTAAAGTCAAATCTTGCATTTCTGTTGAAAACAAATTAATCACACTCTCCTCCCCCATCCACACAGTTGTTCACAAGCGCATACACATGCGCGTGCGCTTGCGCGCGCACGCACACGCACACGCACACGCACACACGCACGCACACACACACACACACATACACACACAGGGGCACACACAGGGGGAGAGAGAGAGAGAGAGAGAGAGAGGGAGAGAGAGATGAGAGAGAGAGAGAGAGAGAGAGAGAGAGAGAGAGAGAGAGAGAGAGAGAGAGAGAGAGAGAGAGAGAGAGAGAGAGAGCGAGAGAGAGCGAGACAGAGAGACAGACAGACAGACAGACAGAGAGAGACACAGAGAGAAAACCTAGCAGAGATATTCAAGTGGATCCCAAACCATTCTGCCCATGTACATCGATTAAATCCGTGAGAATAATTAACTAATTCTTTGGTGGGTTTAACCCTTTCACCACCAGCCATATTTTAGCCAAGCATGTCCATTAAATTTACCTGAATAGAGAACAAAATCCATCTGCAGTGTTGCGGATTCTTCTGTTACATATAAAACAAGGTCTATCCTTACTTCCCAAAACTAAGACAATAGGGTCTTTGGATAATAGACCCCAATTTGACGCCTTTTAGGTGTTTAAACCACTGTGGTGCTAAAATGCGACTTTGGCGGCGAAAGGGTTAAAAGCACTAATAGAGCGAATATAGGGGAAGACGGGGTAAAAAGCGCATGGGCGGGTAAGAAGCCCACCCCAATTATCTCATGAAATAAAGAAAATTTCAGTCAAATTTGCCCATGAGACGAATGCTAGACATTAACGCTCGTCTCATGGGCAAAAATGAGACTGAAATTTGCTTCATTTCATGAGATAATTGGGGTGGGCTTCTTACCCGCCCATGCGCTTTTTATCCCGTCTTCCCCTACCTCATCGTTCAATTCAATTTAAAGACCCCCCACGTCACGTGCCACATTCCCTCTTATGCTTGGAAGATTAAACCAAGATTTCTTACCAGCTATAAGAGGGAAAAACACGTGAACACCGTGATTTTGACACGTGACGTGGTGGATCTTTAACAGTCCAGTATTCACAAAGTACACAGGCCTTGAATAGAGACAAGGTCACTGGTGACCTTCAAAGTTGTTTTAACAGTTTGGCCTATCACCCATTGCTGCATACAGAGCAGGGAGATCAAAAACGCTCTTAAAGACCCACCAGATCACGTATCAAAATCACGGTTTTCGCGTGTTTACCCTTTTATAGTTGGTAAGAAATCTTGTGTTTGACCAGTTTTGACTCCCACACAAAATTAATGCCCCCAAATTCAAAACGAAACACCATTTTAAAGAGCAGCCTCCATTTGAAGTTGGGGCATT
>CM065706.1:21548662-21585935 GCA_017654935.2 Phymorhynchus buccinoides | reverse complement strand
ATTGGGGCAAATTCTTCAACTGGGAACACACAGCAACAACATCATCATCATCATCATCTTCATGAGATCATGGTCATCATCATCTTACATCATTGATTATGTTCATCATCATCATCATCATCATTATCATCATCACACAGGACATCATCAGCCAAGCCACGAGGTGGGGCACTTCTTCAACTGGGAACACACGGTAACACATCATCATCATCATCATCATCATCATCATCATCATCATCATCACACAGGACATCAGCCACAGCCACGAGGTGGGGCACTTCTTCAACTGAGAACACACAGCAACACATCATCATCATCATTATCTTCATCGTCATCATCATCATCATCATCATCATCGTCATCATCATCACACAGGACATCATCAGCCACAGCCACGGGGTGGGGCACTTCTTCAACTGGGAACACACAGCAACACATCATCATCATCATCATCTTCATCTTCATCACACAGGACATCAGCAGCCACAGCCACGGGGTGGGGCACTTCTTCAACTGGGAACACACAGCAACACATCATCATCATCTTCATCATCATCACACAGGACATCATCAGCCACAGCCACGGGGTGGGGCACTTCTTCAACTGGGAACACACAGCAACACATCATCATCATCATCATCATCATCATCATCACACATGACATCAGCAGCCACAGCCACGGGGGTGGGGCACTTCTTCAACTGGGAACACACAGCAACACATCATCATCATCATCATCGTCATCTTCATCACACAGGACATCAGCAGCCACAGCCACGGGGTGGGGCACTTCTTCAACTGGGAACAGAAAAACAAATGATAAACATCATTGCCATCATCATCATCAACACGCAATGATTAATACGAATGCATAGAAGTCCATCTCTGACACTCAACACTGTCATTTGACACACTGGCTTTCAGGCGAGTGCATCACTACTGAAAAGAAAAAATCATTGGGCAAATCATCGCATGAAAAAGACAACTGATAGAGCCAATCTGAGAAAATGGTCTGGGGATATTACTCTCTTGATTATGTTAGAGCAAAACCCAGCATTACGTAACATGTTGGTGGCAGTCAAGGGGTTAACACTGACACAAGATACAGTGGAACCTCCCTTATAAGACCTTCAAAAAGCATCCGAAACGAGGTCTTAAATGGGAGGGAGTTGTATAAGGGAGGTAATTTTAATGCTTACAAAGAAGGGCAATGTCTCAAAGAAGTAGGTCTTAAATGGGAGGGAGTCTTATAAGAGAGGTTCCACTGTATCAACAGTCACAGTGGTCACTTCTTTAACCCTTTCGCCGCCAGCCATATTTCAGCCAAAAGTGTCCATTAAATTTACCGGGGTAGAGAACAAAATCCATCTGCAGTATTGGGGATTCTTCTGTTACATATCCAAGATAAGGTCTACCCTTAGGCCTTACTTCCCAAAACTAAGACAATGGGGTCTTGGGATAATAGACCCCAATGTGATGCCTTTTACTGATATAGGTGTTAAATCACTGTGGTGCTGAAATGCGACTTTGGCGGTGAAAGGGTTAACTGTGAATACACATCATCATCATTGTCATCTTTACTCCCCCTCATAACTCTGGATAGGAAGGCTCCTTGAGGCACCACTAACACCTTCAATACTGTATCTTTCTATTTGTCACGCACCGTTGCAGCCGTTTGGGATCTGACAAAACGACAGTCCTGTCCAGTCTTTAACACGTTCTACCCCGTTTGCGAGTATACTCGTAAACTCACGCCAACCATATCTTCCTGTTTACGAGTTAACTTGCAATCCTCCAACTGAAGCATCTCTAACTTGATTCTCATTCATTCACATTGATAGCATGCTTACCAAAGCCACACAAGGATGTTGGAGTATAAGACCGGTATTTTACTGTTAATACATGAGTCTGAATGATGTGAGTAAGGATTTTTAAGTCTTCTTACACACAATAGAAAAAAAAAAAATAAAAAAAATGGTAGCACGATTGTCATCAAACACATGCGCACACAGACACACACACACACTTAGCAAATAACAAAATATCTGATACACACGCTCAAAGAAAAAGAGAGAGACAGAGAGAGAGAGAGAGAGAGAGAGAGAGAGAGAGAATAGAGAGAGAGAGAGAAAGAGAGAGAGAGACCAGAGATGAGAGAGAGAGAGAGAATTAGAAAGAGAGAGACAGATACAGAGAGAGAGAGAGAGAGACTGAACGAGAGAAAGAGAGGAGATATATAGAGAAGAACAAACAAAACATGCCAATCAAGGGCAGTCACTCACTCACTTTATTGTAAGCTGTGCGGGCAGCTTCATTATCTCCCTGCTGCTCCTGAATTTGACCGCACATCATCCACAGCTGAAACATTATTATAGTCGTCATCATCATTGTCGTCATCATCAACATAATTGTAGCGATCATCACCATAGCTATTGTTATCCAACAAAAGACAGAAAGACACTAACAGAGAGAGAGAGAGAGAGAGAGAGAGAGAGAGAGAGAGAGAGAGAGAGAGAGAGAGAGAGAGAGAGAGAGAGAGAGAGAGAGAGAGAGAGAGAGAGAGACTTGAGACTTGAAATGTTTAATGAGGATGAACTGAATAAGCATAGCAACACTTCTTTTCATCAGGTCCTCAAACAAATGAAAATAATCAACGAGATAAATAGACAGTTAAATAAATGAACGAAAAAACAGCAATATCAACATCATCAAGAACGACAACAGGAACAATAACAAACAAAAGTAATATTTATATAATACTAATGATAATAATGATCATAAGAGAGAGAGAGGAGAAAGAGTGACTCAGAGAGAGAGAGAGAGAGAGAGAGAGAGAGAGAGAGAGAGAGAGAGATAGAGAAAGAAAGAGAGAGAAAGGAACAGACGCATAATGATCAACATAAAAGCATAAGCAGACAGAATATAATAAATGTTTGTGGAGAGTTCTTCTTCTTCTTCTTCTTCTTCGTCGATTGCTCAGACAGTTTCATGTCATTATGAGCGCAGATGCGTCATGCTGCCGTTATGCGCCTAAAAAATAGGCCCAGCATGTCCGTCTTCGGCTGGAGAAAATCTTTGTAACAGTTTCTAGAACAAAGGAAGGAGAATCTGGATGAACCAGTAAAGGCAGAAAGACAGCAGGCCGGACGACAGTAAGCAAAGGGAAAAGGCAGAGTCAAAAGAGTGACAGATTCAGAGGAAGTTACAAGCACAGAACTTCCAGAAGGCGGGGGAAGTATTTGTACAAATGACCCCCTGGTATCCCCACGGGGGGGGATTTTTGAGGTCTTAAAAGGGAGGTTCCGCTGTAGTAGATGGCAGTAAGCAAAGGGAAAAGGCAGAGTCAAAAGAGAGGGACAGATTTAGAGGAAGTTACAAGCACAGAACTTCCAGAAGGAGGGGGACGTATTTGTACAAATATCCTCACGGGGGGGATTGTCGGGGTCTCAAAAGGGAGGTTCCACTCTAGTAGATGGCAGTAAGCAAAGGGAAAAGGCAGAGTCAAAAGAGAGGAACAGACGTAGAGGAAGCTACAAGCACAGAACTTCCAGAAGGCGGGGGAAGTATTTGTACAAAAGACACCCCCCCCCCCGGTATCCCCACGGGGGGGATTTTCCAGGTCTTAAAAGGGAGGTTCCACTTTAGTAGATGGCAGTAAGCAAAGGGAAAAGGCAGAGTCAAAAGAGAGGGACAGATTTAGAGGAAGTTACAAGCACACAACGTCCACACAAGGTGGGTGAACTATCTGCACAAGACCCCAAGGGAGGTTGTGGAGGGCTCACCTTTGGGAAGTCAGGGTAGTGCTTAACGGCCTCTTCCAGCAGACGCAGAGCGCTGGGCACCTCCCCGAGACACCACTCCAGCTTCACCGACTTCATGAACACCTAGAACAATGTGGTGTTAACAACACAATTAGAATTATAGACACCACTCCAGCTTCACCGACTTCATGAACACCTGCAGCAATGTGGCGTCAACAACACAGTTAGAATCATACACACCACTCCAGCTTCACCGACTTCATGAACGCCTAGAACAATGTGGTGTTAACAACACAATTAGAATTATAGACACCACTCCAGAACGCAATTAGAATTATGGACACCACTCCAGAACGCAATTAGAATTATGGACACCACTCCAGCTTCACCGACTTCATGAACACCTGCAGCAACAGGTCAACAACACAATTAGAATTATAGACACCAGTCCAGCTTCACCGACTTCATGAACACCTGCAGCAACAGGTCAACAACACAGTTAGAATTATAGACACCACTCCAGCTTCACCGACTTCATGAACACCTAGAACAATGTGGTGTTAACAACACAATTAGAATTATAGACACCAGTCCAGCTTCACCGACTACCTGCAGCAACAGGTCAACAACACAATTAGAATTATAGACACCAGTCCAGCTTCACCGACTTCATGAACACCTGCAGCAACAGGTCAACAACACAATTAGAATTACAGACACCACTCCAGCTTCACCGACTTCATGAACACCTGCAGCAACAGGTCAACAACACAATTAGAATTATAGACACCACTCCAGCTTCACCGACTTCATGAACACCTGCAGCAACAGGTCAACAACACAATTAGAATTATAGACACCACTCCAGCTTCACTGACTTCATGAACACCTGCAGCAACAGGTCAACAACACAATTAGAATGAGCGACTCAGTCGTCAAACTTTTTTCCCCGTCTAATATCACAAGTGGTGGAAAGACGTTAAATGAAAGACACACATACACTCACACAGACAGACACACAGACACAGACTCAGACACTGAAATAGCAGCAACACCCTCTCCACGAGGGAGCAGCCCCAAATTTTACAGAGACAAGTCTGTGACCTGAAAGGTCATACAGGAACAACACAATACACACACACATACCCTGGCAGTGGGCGCACAGTTGCGTGCCTTACTTAACAGACTTCACAGGTACGCAAAAAAACTTGTTCAGTTCTTGCTCTCACACACGCACAGACACACACACACCCTGGCAGTAGGGGCAGAGTAGCGGGCCTTGTTGAGCAGTCTCTAGGCACGCTCAAACTCGTTGTTCTAACTCTCCAGCTCCATACACACACACACAGAGTGACCTACCCTGGCAGTGGGGGCAGAGTTGCGGGCCTTGTTGAGCAGTCTCTCGGCACGCTCAAACTCGTTGTTCTCACTCTCCAGCTACACACACACACACACAGAGTGACCTACCCTGGCAGTGGGGGCAGAGTTGCGGGCCTTGTTGAGCAGTCTCCGGGCGCGCTCAAACTCGTTGTTCTCACTCTCCAGCTCCACACACACACACAGAGTGACCTACCCTGGCAGTAGGGGCAGAGTAGCAGGCCTTGTTGAGCAGTCTCTAGGCACGCTCAAACTCGTTGTTCTCACTCTCCAGCTCCACATACCCACACGCACGCACACACACACAGAGTGACCTACCCTGGCAGTAGGGGCAGAGTTGCGGGCCTTGTTGAGCAGTCTCCGGGCGCGCTCAAACTCGTTGTTCTCACTCTCCAGCTTGACGGCGGCCAGCCAGATCTCCTCACTGTTGGGGTTGGCCTGGAAGGCCAGGGCCAGGATACTGCGCGCGGACGGGACATCGCCCTGGGGGAAAAACAAAACAGTTCATTAACATTCCATAATACTGCCCCTGGCAAGAAAACAGTACAGTAGAACCTCCCTTATAAGACTCCCTCCCACATAAGACCTACTTCTCTTAGACATTGCCCTTCTTTGTAATTATTAAAATTACCTCTCTTATAAGACCCCTCCCTTATAAGACTCCCTCCCACATAAGACTTAGGTACTTCTCTTAGACATTGCCCTTCTTTGTAATTATTAAAATTACCTCTCTTATAAGACCCCTCCCTTATAAGACTCCCTCCCACATAAGACTTAGGTACTTCTCTTAGACATTGCCCTTCTTTGTAATTATTAAAATTACCTCTCTTGTAAGACCCCTCCCTTATAAGACCTCATTTTGGATGATTTTTAAAGGTCTTATAAGGGAGGTTCCAATGTACAAGAGTCCACATTCCCCTGTAGTGCAAAAAGCAAAGCTAGCTCTTTCAGAACGGGAAAAAATTCCCTGACTTCAGAAGTTCTTTCTCTTAATCTCTCACTTTCCTTGACTCTTACCTTTTCCTCTGCCTACTGTCATATACATGGGTGCTTCTGCCTGAGGTGCCTACCCCAATTTTCGGTTTTCAGAAACAAAACCTTGACAAATCTGGAATTTACCAAGGTTTTTCGGAACATGGCAAGAAAATGTACCTGACTATTTACTATCAGCGATCATGGTTCATCTTGCTATGCCAATTCACAAGAGCAAAGTTCACAAACTGTTAGAAAGCCGATCTTTTGCTTTCTTCCCTAGCAGGATAAACAACCCTTCTGCATGTCTGGGGTCATTTCACAGACACTTTTATCTTTGGGGCAGACAAAATTTGCGTTAAACAGTCAGAATTGCCTCTCTATTTACTATCGGCTGCCATTTTAACTTATATTCAAGTGTACTACACAAACAGGAAGTGATGTGGGGCACTCAAAATGGTTCCAATCCACAATTTCGGCCGTCTCAAATTGATCTAATCGGCGATTACCAATAACCGGAACATGCGGCTGAACATCATATTTTCAGAACATTGTGACTGATTTTCTAATTTTCCAGCACAAATACGGACATTCCGTGATGGTGGGCATCTCTGCTATTTGGTATATTCTAGTCACAGAGACTTTATCTCTGTGAAATTCAGGATGCTCTCCCATGGAGAGCGTGTTGCCGCAAGTGCAGCGCCTACCCATTTTTGTTCCACTTCATATTCATTTCTGATTTGTATGTATCCCTTTGTGGCGTACATTTCAAGCGTTAGGAATTCTCTCCCTGACCATACCCATAACCAGTCCACTCTTCCTTCATTCAAGTCCCAACTAAAAACCCACTTCTTCAGGAAAGCTTTCTCTCTGTAAAGTCTATGATCCTTTCCCCACTCTTGTCTTCCAGCTCATTGACGTTGAGTATGAGGTTAACGCGTGCGCGTGTATGTATGGGGTGGGTGGGTGGGGGTTGAAGGGAGGTGGGTGTTAGTGTGTTGTGTTATGATAATATGCAATGCATTCTCTAATGTATTCATTTTCATATAGATGTATGGCGATGATAGGTGAACCAGTCTGTTAGAAATGCTTGTACGAATGGTGAGTGAAAAGCGCATTGAGTTGCTTAGCAAGATTATGCGCAATATAAGTATTAATAGTTATTATTATTTTATTATTACATTTCAGGATGACCCCAGAAACAAAATGACTGAACCAACTCACAGCCAGCCACTTGGATTTGGCCCCCATCAGCCACAACACCTCCGCCTTGGGACAGTGGGCCACCGCTCTCTGCAGTAAGGCTTCCAGGGATTCCCTGAGAGAAACACACACACATAAAGCACATGCGCGCGCGCGCACACACACACACACACACACCAGCTGAATCATTTAAATGTGAACAAACGAAATTTTTTATTTATACAGGGTAATGAGATAAGTAGACATACTTTTTTTACACCCAGCCCTGGGTTTTATTAAGATAAAACTAGCTGAACTGGTAGCGCCAGGTGTTCCCGATAACGTATTACTTCCAGACTTTAAAAAAAGCACACACACACACACACAAATCTTAACCCACCCAAAACCCATCCAAAACCATTCTAACCACATGAAGCCATCTGAACTCATTCAAACTCACCCAAACCCATTAATATTTGTCAACCTACCCAAACTCACCTCAACCAATCCAAACCCCATTTCAATCTACACAAATCCACCCCAGGCTAACCAAACTCATCCCAACCAATCCAAACATATTTCAACCTACACAAATCCACCCCAACCTACCCAAACTCATCCCAACCAATCCAAACCCCATTGCAAACCCACCACAACCATACCAACCCCACCAAGACTAGATACAAAGGAACCTCAGTATTGCGACCACCCTACAGACTGGCCAAAACTGTCCGTAACCGTGGTCACCGCACTGAATACTCTTTTAGTAATAAAAAGGGCTGCCTACCCCCTGTTGCAGTTTCCAGAGACAAACTGCTTAAAAACCAGGGACAGGCATATTTCCAGTGACAAACATCCCAATGTCAGGCGTCATGAAAAATATTTCGTGATTTAGCAAAAGTTCTGCAACTGGATATTTTGGATAGTATTTTTTGTTGCTTTTTCAGTGCCAACTTACTTCCATATTCAAGATCCTTTGGTGTTCAGAAACCTACATGTAGCATGTCTGTTAAGAAAGATTCAAATTGTTTGTTGTTTCGGGTGTTCCTGTGTTCAAAAGTAAGGTCAGCTAACAAGACAAGTGATTCCTCTACAAAATGTCGATTCTGTCCACCTTCCAGGGACAGGGTGCCATTTCTAACTGTTTCGATTGCTCAGTTTCCTGTCAATTATGAGCGCAGCTGCGTCATGCTGCCGTTATGCGCCTAATTAAGAAATAGTTAGGCCCAGCAATTCCGGCTTCGGCTGGAGGAAATGTTTTTGAAAGTGTTTCTTGAAGAAGACAAAAAGGCTAGAGAATGGACCGGTAAGGCAGAAAGATAGTAGATGACAGTAAGCAAATGGAAAAGGCAGAGCCAAAGAGTGACAGATTAGAGGAAGTTACAAGCACAGTCTGCCTTGGCATGAGGCTGTGTCAGACCAGTTGACATAAGCTAGAACACCAAGGCTACATAAAAATATTATGTTCTGCAGGGATTGCCATGACAAGCTCCTAGCATAACATAATCAGTCTAAAGTCGGAGTGTGGCTGCCAACGTGGCAGGGTAATCAAAAACGGTCACACACACGTAATGTTCTCATCCCTGGATGATGCATTTGTGCCATACTGTTCAAGTGCTTCGGCTGTTAGGATGATCCCTGGAGTCTTTAAGCCAGGGTAAGACAACAAGCACAGAATTTCCAGGTGGGGGAACTATTTATACAAAAGAACCCCCCCCCTGGTATCCCCACGGGGGGGTCTGTACAATACAATGGTACACACCTTGTGCCGTGGCTCTTTTCGAAGTGGGCGGCTCTCAGCCAGATGCTCTTCTTGCTGGGGAAGACAGTGAGGGCATAGGCGTACACGGCACGCGCACACTCGTAGGCCCCGTGCACCGCACACTGCAATGCACCGCAGGACACATGGATTTAGTGTTTTTGTGTTTTTTTACATCAGGCATCAGAATAGTCTGAAGTCTAATCCTCTGAAAACCATGGTAAAAGGGCTATCTAGGCCCTAGACTGAAGAGGGACAACATTGATATGAGTTCGGAACACCACCAAAAAGGCTTAATATAGGGATAAATCACTTCAAAAATGCTATTCAACACAAAGGATAACACTCAATAAAAAGGCAAAACCTCTGACAAGAGAAGCCAATCCTCTGTCACAAATTCCTAATCCTCTGAAATCCTCTGACAATTCTGATACCTGTTACATTGTTTATAGTCACATCAAACAGCATACACAGTAGCTTTTCTCAGCTCCTTTCAGTTCATGCTTTTTGCTAACACTTGTCACCAGCATAAACCAATTTAAAGCGTTTTATCCATTAGGCTTACATTGTTTTATGGTGGCATACCACTTGTAAGGTCTTTTCCTATCCCTAACCACAATCAATGATAAGAATATTTGCCTCTGTTAAAAGAAATAACTTGAAACAAATAGCTCTCTGTGGAAAACTGAAAGGAGCTAGAATGAGGGGAATTCGTGTACTGTGCATAGTAAATATCAAACACATCACCAGAGTAATCAAATCCGGGGTAATCAAAAACGGTCACAAACGTAATGTTCTCATCCTTAGCTGGTGCATTTATACCATGGTGTTCCAAGTGCTTCGGCTGTTGAGATGATCCCTGGAGTCTTTAAGCCAGGGTACGACAACAACAACAAGTGAAATCACTCCTCAAGGGAGCATTATCATCACACTATAACTGTCGATCTCACTCTTTGTCAGTGTTAACCCTCTTAGCACGATGAGCCATGCTCGTGGCTTCCTTGGTCGAACATGATGAGCCACAAGCGTGGCTCTGTTCAAATATCGCGCTGAACTTTGGCCAATCCAATAAGCGAATACAGCTAACCAATCAGAAAGCTCGTAGCACTCGTACTTCGACTTCCTGCTGTCTGAATCTGGCCATTTTAAGAATCGATTTTCAATCTTCTTTTGGTGAAAATGAGTGATGAAAGTAGTGATTGTGAGGATGAGGATGACACCAGCGATGAGTAAGTTGCCGATAGCTACTCAGATGGAGACTATGAAGGTAATTAGGCTTGTATTTTTGTTGCAAAGTGAAGGAAAAGGGTTTGACTGCATGGTTTTGTGATGTCTGACACGAGTAGCAGTGACGGATCATCGTCAGATGGGGGTGGGGGTAGGGTTAGCTGCAGTTACTGTTTGCAATGCTTTGCAGCCATTGTGCTTACTCAATTACTGCTGTCACCATATTCAAGAAAAGTTGTTTTCTTTACTTTCAATGCAAAATTCAAGCTTTCTTCTTTCTAAATGTGTATATATGTAGGTTTCCAAGTCAAATGTTTATATCATATGAGAGATGAAAAGTGAAAACAAGAAGTACCGGTTGACATCTCTGCAGTCTTCAATTATACGCCATTGTTTAACAATGCACGTTTTACTATATGCAGTGCCAAGAGGGTTAAAAACAATGAGAAAAACTAGCATTGCCTGGCTAACACTTAGACCAGAGCAATTTTAACAAAAATGCCAGCAAACTATTCTGGATCTCTTCAGGATTTCCTTAAGCTACGCTACACTGTTCAGGGCTTATGTTGTAAACACACACACACACACACACACACACACACACACACACACGAACACACACACAGAGACACACACACACAGACACAAACACACAGACACACACACACACAGAGAAACACACACAGACACACACACAGACTCACAGCTTCAGCGTCCTCCATCCAGGTGTGCTTCTTGTCCACACACACACAAGCTCAGACACACACACAGACACGCGCACACAGACAGACACACACAAACACACACACAGACACTCACACACACACACAGACACACACACACACACACACACACACACTCACAGACTCACACACACACACACACACACAGACTCTCACACACACACACACACACACACACACTCACACACACACACACACAGACACACACACACACACACTCACATACACACACAGACTCACACTCACAAATGTATATTCCAAGATGCCGTATCTCTTTTGAATTTTGTACAAAACTTTAATGTTAAGTCCATTTGGCTCGTTTCTATGATTGCTGTTGGGTTTTTGTTGATAGAATGTTTGCATTTTTATTTTATAATAGTTCAATTCTGGAGTTTTTATTTTATTTTATTATCATTATTATTATTATGTTTTTTGTGTTTTAATTTTTTTTTTAAACTGTTTTAACTAAGCATACATCCCCTAATGTTACTTATAAATATGCACTTTAAGCACACACAGATACACATGCACATTCCCACGCGCACACACTCACACACACACTTTCATGTCTAATATCACTTCTAAGTGAAAAGACGTTAAATTAAAGAACAACAACAACAGACTCACACACACACACACACACTCACACAGACACACACACAGACTCACAGCTTCAGCATCCTCCATCCAGGTGTGCTTCTTGTCCTCCTCCTCCACCCCCACACTGATCACCGCGCGGCTGAAACAGTCACACAAGACGGCAAGGCCATATAAATGGGCCCCCAGTTCAAAGCAAAAGAATTTTTCGTAACTTTACAAATAAGTAATGTCCCATATGATATCACATGTGTCCTTGTGACCGGGAGGACGTTAAACATAAACTTTCATTCAAGCAAAAGAACTAAACAGTGATCACAGTGACTGGCAAATAACAGCAAAACCAGAACACTGAATAAAAAAACAATTGACCTGTCAAGTCCCAGGGATTGAATACCGTATTTTTCGGACTATTGGCCACTGCAACAACCATGTTTTGCTAGAGTGAATGCCCTTGGTAGCTGCTTGAGTACTGACCAAACAAGGGCATAACTCTCGCCAATAACCTATTTGAGGCCACTAAATGGCTGCCTTTCGCAAGAGTGAATGCCCTTTTCAGTACCGACCAACAAGGGATTCACTCTCACTGTCAAGGGCGTTAATAACCCTAGTTGCAGAGGCCAATAAGGCGATATCCTTTTTTCTAAGACTGAGACCCCCGCACCTTATAAAATGACCGACAAAAAAAGTTTAAAAATCCTATAATAACAAAATCTGAATTTTGTGTCAAATTTGAGGGGCCTTTGCACCTTATAGTCTGGAAAAAACGGTATTTTTGCTAAGACTGGTACATGGTTTTACCAGAGGCCTTGATATTGTGTGCTGTGGGGGTTTCACTGGTTTGTTTCCCTGTGGAACGGTTCTGTCACAGGCCGTTCAGGGTAGTTTAGTCAAAGACTGTACAGGGGAAGACAAACATCCGGTCTCTTTTCCCTATATGAGTAGTGAGGACAGAAACACTGGTTATGTCCCTTTGAAACGTGACACATTTTACACATCGATAGGCCAGTTGAATTCTCCGTTCAAGTTCCAGTCCGAGTTTTTGGATAGCCTCCACTGTGAATAGTGTACACGTCCGCACTAACGATAACTCTATCAGCCCGGTTCGCCGAGCTTTTAAGTAATCCATCTTACCCTTTTAGAATATCTTTGGTTTAGTCATTGATAGTACTGGTTTTTAAAATTCATAGCGTAATCACTGCTAAACAGGAAAAACAAAGGAGAAAACTGGTCAATCTGGGGAAATGTTTTTATTTGCCTAATTTCTATCTTTAACCCCTTCCCTGCCCAGTCCTGTGTCTACTACGTGGTGAGTGATGTCCTTGATGATGTCATAACTTTTGATGTCATAGTCCTGGAATGAAGGTTTTTGATTCAGACAAGTCAGGAAAGATAAATCTCTAGACCATTTTCTCAGATTGAGTCTAACGGGTGTCTTATAAATTTTATAATAAGAAAATCGATAATTTCTGTTTTCCTCTGGCAGTGAAGGGGTTAATATTGGGCCTTTTGGGTGTAGCAATGTAACGGCCATTATTGCTCCGATATAAAATACAAAACTGCCAATTTTCAATATGAAGAGTTTAGTATTTTCAGCGGTATACCTTTTAGCACAAAGCCTGTTCATATTCATTCACACACAAAGAAAGCAAAAACGCATAGGCATGGATGCAAGTACACAAAATGAAAAAAAATGAAAGGCCGGGGTCCAGGGGTAATGTCCCCCTGCAGCTGAAGACAAAACTGATTTATGAAGGTATTTTAGTTTGCTTTTTCCACAATTTATGCAAATGCTTATTTTAAAGTGTTTGAAAAACACAGTAGACACGCAAACATTTTGCTTGACAAAAAAAAAAAAAGAAGGAAATTCCTTTCCTGGTAAGATTCAAAAACAGGAAATCCTTGTATACCAGTGATTGCGCTAGGAATTTTGAAAACCAGTCCCATCAGTGACAATGCCCCCCAAACAAATGGTATCAACCAATCCAGGGAAGCAAACACCAGTGAAAACCACAATATCAGAGCCCCTGTTAAACAGTTTATCAGTCCTAGCAAAACATTATCAGTCCCTAGAACTGACAGGTCACATTTATTTCAGTATTTTGGTTTTGCCATCAGTATTTTACTGATATTTACCAGTAAACGCGATCACTGGTATACCAGGAAAAGATGCACCCATGCATAGGCCCCCCGTGCTTCCACCCCAATGTACCACTCACACGATGGCCTGGCAGGTGCTCAGACTTCCGGAGCGCTCGCAATCCTCCGCGTCCTTGATCCACAGCTCGCGATTGATTTCCACCATGTTGGAGCGCAGCGAGTTCAGCGCTGAAAAACAGCACAGAAACAAAACCTCTTCACAAGCTGCTCTCATGCTTAACTCTTCTAGCACCGTGCATTTCTGGTTGTACGTTGCATCTCAACCGACATGAGGAGAGTGACTGATTTTTTTCGAGTGTTCATGCATTGCTTTAACCCTTTCACCGCCAATGTCGCATTTTTGCACCACAATGGTTTAACACCCATGTCGGTAAAAAGCATCAAATCAGGGCCTGTTATCCGAAGACCCTATTTTCTTAATTTTGGGAGATACAGATAGATCTTACTTTATACATGTTACTGAGGAATTCCCAATATTGCAGATACAATTTTTTCTTTACCTAGCTAAATTTAAGGGTATTTTTGGGTTGAGAAATGGCTGGCGGCAAAAGGGTTAACGGAGGAAACGGTGACATAAGCTCTAAAAGTAGAAAAAAAACATGGCAGGCCACTTAGCAATGAATGATGTTGCATTTGGTGGGAGTGTAGAGTGATGTCTTGGGCGAATGTCCATGGGTGCTCCTTGGAAATTTCAAAAATCCTGCAAGGGGGCGGCCCCAGCAGAGTGCAGGGGCAGCACACACTCACTCACACACATTTACTGCTCTTTTTTCACCCCTCTAGGCTAGTACAAGTGCTACATTCCTTTGAATATAGCAAATGCTTATATAGGCCCTTTTTATTGTACAACTACAAGTGTGTGTGTGTATAAGAAAATCGTTGCTTCTCAAATTCTCATAATCCGGCGACGCCGGCTTTAGGCAATTTAAAAATCCTACAATTCTGGACATCCTGAAAGCAGGAGCATCCATGGGGGCCGCATAAGCAGGCATGGTAGTGGGGGCAAAGTGGGTTTCGCGGAAGAATATCCAACCTATTCTGCATTTCATTTGAAAGATGTCGACTCAAACTAAAATGATGAAGTTGGGCGTCAAAATGAAGAAGAAGAAAAAGAAGCACTAGGATCACAAATCTGGAAACGTGTGGCGTGAGCTAGGCCGCGCACGACTGCTAACTTCGGCGGGAAGTTGCTTGTTCAGTCATTCACATCCGGTTCCGCGAAGCGGTTGCATAGGTTTTAATGCACGTAATTTTTAGGCACCCGAGCGAATTTTTACCCCAGCTCTTTTTTTTTGTGTGGTCAATTTCACTTTCGCGGATTTTCCACAATTCGCGGAGGTCTACCATGCCTGTATAAAGGAGGTTCCACAGCACAACATTGCCCACACTCTTCGCTGCGGTCTGACCTCTGTCCACGATCTTCTCCACCATGGTGCTGTTGCCTTGGGCCTCTTCCAGCTTGGCGGCCGTGATCCAGATCTGACGGTCCGTGGGGATGTTCTCTCTGGCCTTGTTCAGCACCTTACGCGCGTTCTCGTAGTTTTCTAGCCTCGCCAGGGCCAGCCATAGCTGAAACAAACCAAAAACATTTCTTTAATGCCAAAACTTGCCAAGTTTTCGAACAAATTCATGTTAGTGCTTTCCAAATTTGCAAACTACAACACGAAAAAACAACACCTAACATCAGTGATATCCAAATTTCCCAAGCTTGGTCGATTACAAATTTCACACTTACCAGCTATGTTTACAATGGCCGGTTTTTATCCCTGAATTCATCCCAGTTTATTTACCCAATCAACTGCCCTACCAGCTTGAGAGCAGCACTCCACAGCTCTGCTCAGCATGATCCTGGCATCCTCCAGCTCTATTATTAGCTACCTGCCCTACCAACTTGAGAGCAGCACTCCACAGCTCTGCTCAGCATGATCCTAGCATCCTCCAGCTCTATTATTAGCTACCTGCCCTACCAACTTGAGAGCAGGACACACCTCCACACTGGTGGGGCAGCACTCCACAGCTCTGCTCAGCATGATCCTAGCATCCTCCAGCTCTATTATTAGCTACCTGCCCTACCAACTTGAGAGCAGCCCTCACCTCCACACTGGTGGGGCAGCACTCCACAGCTCTGCTCAGCATGATCCTAGCATCCTCCAGCTCTATTATTAGCTACCTGTCCTACCAACTTGAGAGCAGCCCTCACCTCCACACTGGTGGGGCAGCACTCCACAGCTCTGCTCAGCATGATCCTAGCATCCTCCAGCTCTATTATTAGCTACCTGCCCTACCAACTTGAGAGCAGCCCTCACCTCCACACTGGTGGGGCAGCACTCCACAGCTCTGCTCAGCATGATCCTCTTCATCCTCCAGCTCTATTATTAGCTACCTGCCCTACCAACTTGAGAGCAGCCCTCACCTCCACACTGGTGGGGCAGCACTCCACAGCTCTGCTCAGCATGATCCTTGCATCCCCCAGCTCTATTATTAGCTACCTGCCCTACCAACTTGAGAGCAGCCCTCACCTCCACACTGGTGGGGCAGCACTCCACAGCTCTGCTCAGCATGATCCTAGCATCCTCCAGCTCTATTATTAGCTACCTGCCCTACCAACTTGAGAGCAGCCCTCACCTCCACACTGGTGGGGCAGCACTCCACAGCTCTGCTCAGCATGATCTGCACCACTGTCTATTAGCTACCTGCCCTACCAACTTGAGAGCAGCCCTCACCTCCACACTGGTGGGGCAGCACTCCACAGCTCTGCTCAGCATGATCCTAGCGTCCTCCTCATCCTCCAGCTCCACCGCTGCCTTCCACAGCCGCACCGAGTTTGGGATGTGTTCCAGGGCTGAAAGAGACACACACCAGAGAAAAGGTTGAAAATGAGTCCCTGTGAAATTTGACCCCAGTCAAAAACACATTTTTCTCCCCCGTCACCAATTTTTTCCAGAAACGGTGCATTGCAACAATAGCACATTTCACACAAACAAACAAACACACTACACACACGCACACACACACAAACACCACAACAGACGAACACACTCTATCATAAACCTCACATACACACTAACCTCAGCACCCCCACTCATACCCTTCCCCTCACCTCATCCTCACACAAACACAATGTAAAATGGAGCCAAACAGCAAAAACCTTGGACTCACCTTTGCGGAAGACTCGTTTCTGTGCCTTCAGCTCCCCCTCCAGGTGTGCCGCTTTGATCCAGATCCTGACAGACTGGGGCAGGTGTCGCACGGCCTGAGCAACCACCGCCTTAGCCTGGTCCCCTGGCTGAAAATGTCATCGTCATTATCATCATCATCATCATTGTTATTATCATCATCATCATCACACAGTACGATCCAGATCCTGACAGACTTTGACAGGTGTCTGATTGCCTGCGCTACCACCACCTTAGCCTGGTCCCCTGGCTGAAAATGTCATCGTCATTATTGTCATCATCATTGTTATTATCATCATCATCATCATCGTTATTATCATCATCATGCACAGTACGATCCAGATCCTGACAGACTGGGGCAGATGTCGGACTGCTTGAGCAACCACCGCCTTAGCCTGGTCCCCTGGCTGAAAATGTTATCATCATTATCATCATGATCATCATCATTATCGTTATCATATCACCATCATCATGATCATGATCATTAGCACTTGTCTATGGGTGCAACCAGGTACACACAATAAAAAAAAAACACCTGAACGGCCTGGGTCTAATGTCGCCCTGCAGCTGAAGAAAAAAATGATTTATGAAGGTATTTTAGTTTGCTTTTTCCACAATTTATACTAATGCTTATTTTAAAGCATTTGAAAAATACAGTAGACACACAAAGATCTTGTTTGACAAATTAAAAAAAAACAGGAAATTCCTTTTCTGGTAAAAATCAAAAACAGGAAACCCTTGCATATCAGGAAAAGTTGCACCAATGCTTGTCGTTGCCATTGTCACCATTGTCTTTATTATAAATATAATCATCATTGTTACTACCGTCAGAATCATCCATCATCATAGTCATCGGCATCACCATCATCAACAGCAGGTAGTAGTAGGGTATGATCCAGATCCTGACAGACTGGGGGGGGGGGGGGGGGGGGGGGGGAGGTGCCTGACTGCATGAGCAACCCCCCATGCTTTAGCCTGGTTCCCTGGCTGTTTTCATTTTTGTAATCATTGTTATCATCATCATCATCATCATCATCACTATAGCCATTATCATCATCATCATGGTTACCGTTGGTAATAATGTCATTCCTGTTATCGTCATCTCATCATCATCATGACTGTCATCATCATCATCATCATCATCATCATCGATCATCATCATCATCATCATCACTTTTGTTTTCCTCATCATCATCATGGTCACCATCGTCATCACCACCATCCCTGTCATTCCTCTCTATTAAAAACAATAAAGACCAAACGCCAGTTGGAATCATTAGCATACAATCACCAGATCCTAAATAATAAACAAGAAAAGAGAGACGGACTCAGGTACATCTTGACAGACAGAGAAACAGACTCACAGAGAGACAGAGCTAGATAGCTAATCTCAGAGAGAGAGATGACTGTTATCATCATTTTACATGTACAATTCAAGTCAATACAGTCAGTCAAGCTAGCATCTGCTAACTACTTGGACCGATTCTTCACTGAGCTGCCTGCAAGCTATTACACGTGATTGGGGTTAAATTTGATCTTTGTCACTGCTAGATCACTCAGGCTACATCAAAATGCTGTTATGCTCGTGCATAGTTTTTTTTGGGATTCCTCTTCAGCCATGACATCTCCATAGTCATCACCACCATACCCCCTACACAAGTCTCTATTAAAATCAATAAAGCTGAAACGCCAGTAGGAATTTAGCATACAATCACCAGATCCTAAATAATAAACAAGAAAAGAGAGACTGACTCAGGTAATGACAGACAGAAAATCAAGAATCAAAAAACATTAAGACACAGAGAGAAGAGTAGTAGAGAGAGAGAGAGAGAATGTTATGAAAAGAGTAGAGTACATTCAAGTAAACAGTCTGTCAAGCTAGCATAACATTATCGGTTTGGACCAATTCTTCACTGAGCTGTCTGCAAGCCCACGCATGATTGGGGTAAATCAAAAACAGTCACAGAACACCAAGTTCTACATCCCTAGCTGTTGCATTTGTACCATATGTTATGCTTCAGGCTGTTGGGGTGAGAAATGGAGGTTAAGCCAGGGAAACTAAAAACACATACAACGACTTTGTAACTGACTTAAGCCGGGCAGCCTCCAGCCAGACGTCCTCAGATTTCGGACATTCCTCACAGCCCTTCATGATGAGGTTCCTGGCTGCCTGCACCTTCCCCGTCACCTCTTCCAGACGGGCCGAGGCAATCCCCTGTGCGACACACATACAAAATACATGTATAAATAATAATGAACAGTGCATCATCTTCTAAGCACAGACACATTTTACCCTTATAGTGAAGAACCTTGGAATTTGCCACCGAAAAACGATTAAAATTTGAGAAATTAGAAAAAACTCCAGAATTCACATCGCAATGTCGCTTATGCCGCCATGCTTTATTTTGACAAGCCACGTTGCAGTAACTTGCAGTGTGCATGCTCGTCTCCCAAACGCGCCCACTTGTTATTCCTGGCACTTTCAAATACTTAACGAGAAAATCCCTGCTTCACTTTTGGCCGTTTCACCCTATCACTGCTGTCGTTTGTCATGATTTCTGGCGTCTTTTAGCCTGCGGTTGACTTGCCTGACAACATGTTTGGCGCAAAACTACAATCTCTGCCAACAAGAAATACTATCATTGGTTGAGGGGGGTCCAAGGACCAATGAAAAATCGCGTCTCAGAACTCCAAATGTTTCGGTCAACCCTTGCAGGCTTTTCATACAAACAGAAATCATAGAAATGCTTTTTAAAATCCCGGGATTTTCAGCGTTCACCCGGAAAACCTCTGATTTTACCCAGAATTTTCTGTCAAAATTCCAAGGAATAATTCCGGCAAAACCGGGAGGGTAAACAGGTCTGTAAGCACCTCAATGTGCTTTCACTCACCCATGGGTGAAAGTAAAACATTCTCTCAAGCCCTGAATGACACGTTTCAATGTTCTCTGAACCTTCCCCGTCACCTGAAGTGGTGACCGCATGAAAAAAAAAAAAAATTCCACTTTACTACAACCACAAGCATACATGTGCTTGCACACACTTTACTACAACCACAAGCATACATGTGCTTGCACACACTTTACTAAACCACAAGCATACATGTGCTTGCACACACTTTACTACAACCACAAGCATACATGTGCTTGCACACACTTTACTACAACCACAATCATACATATGCGTGAAGTGCACACACTTCACTACAACCACAATCATACATATGCAATGCACACACTTTCTACAACCACAATCATACATGGGCTTGCACACACTTTACTACAACCACAATCATACATGTGCTTGCACACACTTTACTACAACCACAATCATACATATGCTTGCACACACTTGTACTACAACCACAATCATACATATGCAGCACACACTTTTGACTACAACCACAATCATACACTGTGCTCTGCACACAAGATGGCCAATCCACAATCATACATATGCTTGCACACCTGACTTCACTAGCATGCCTGAATCATACCCAGTCCCATGCTCACCATTCATACTAACAACAAAACAATCAAGATTCACGTTATGCAAACACACAAGCACTCCTAACCGACTAGCTATAACTATAAACAAGCTATGAACAACCACAATCATACATATGCTTGCACACACTTTACTATCAGGTTCAATCATAGATGCCGTTTCACACCCTGTCACTACAGACAAGCTGAGGCAATCCACGCTGCTTGCAACCCTTTCGCTACAACCAGCAATCATACAGCCAAAATGCACACAATTCACTACAACCACAATCATACATCTGCAATATTGCACAACTTCACTCAACCACTTTTTTTTTTTTTTTTTGGAATCATACATATGCATGCACACACTTCACTACCTCCACAAAATTAACAAATGCTTGCACACTTCACTATAACCACAATCATACATGTGCTTGCACACACTTTACTGACAGGTTGTTAGATGCCATTGTGGTGCCTGTCACTTCAGACATTGGAGTGAATCCACGCTGTTAAAACATACTCACACACACACACACACACAGACATGTGTACGCACGCAAACACACACACACACACACAATAAAACATGCACACACACACACACACGAACCTCCAATACACACATTCTGCTGAATCACAAGAATGAACCATTTCACCTATTGTTCACTGGTTTAACCCCTTCCCTGCCCAGTCCCGTGTCTAATACGTGGTGCTATGTCATTGATGATGTCATAACTTTTGATGTCATAGCCCTGGAATGATGGGTTTTGGTTTAGACAAGTCAGGAAAGATATATCTCTCTAGACCATTTTTTTCTCAGATTGAAAAACAGGTCTCTTTTAAATTTTATAATAAGAAAATCGATAATTTCTGTTTTCCTCTGGAAGTGAAGGGGTTAATAATTTCGTCCCAGCCAAAAGCCAAAAAATAAAACTTTAATCATTTAAATGGCTTGGAGTCAAAAAATAAAGATCTCTTTAGATTAGGAATTCCTATTATTGACATGTTATTACGAAAACTATTAACTTACCTCCCAAAAATAAGAAATATAAAAAAGCAAAACTTTGGATAAAAGGCCCTCAAGAAAAGTTTCCAGCATAAAGTGAATCCACAGGCAAACCCCCCAACTGACCTGGGGGGTGCTTTGGGTTGGTCTCGCGCACAGACTTGAGCAGGAGGCGCGAAAGGGTTCACGTAATTGATAATTTGCCCCCCCAGCATAAAAGGTACAAAACCGTTTCTCGTTCAGAGAGTCCGACACCTGACCCACACATGGCACAATTTATTTCATCATAGGCCTGACTCACAGCATGGCACAATGAATTCATCATAGGCCTGACCCGGGGGGTGCTTCATCATGGGCCTGACCTCGCGCACAGACTTGAGCAGGAGGCGCGCCTTCATTGGCACAATCGTTGATGTCCCCCACCGTGGCAGGGCAGCATGGATCTAGCAGGTCGGTCAGGCACAATAGCATTCTCATAGGCCTGACCCACACATGGCCGTAGCATTCACCATAGGCCTGACCCACACATGGCACAATAGCATTCACATAGGCCTGACCCACACATGGCACAATAGCATTCATCATAGGCCTGACCCACACATGGCACAATAGCATTCATCATAGGCCTGACCCACACATGGCACAATAGCATTCATCATAGGCCTGACCCACACATGGCACAATAGCATTCATCATAGGCCTGACCCACATATGGCACAATAGCATTCATCATAGGCCTGACCCACACATGGCACAATAGCATTCATCATTGTGTCTTTGTGTATGTATGTATGTATGTATGCATGTATGTACGTACGTACGTATGTATGTATGTGTGCATGCGCATGTAAATGATATGCTGTGTTTGTCAGTGTGTGCGCTTGTGTGCGTGCGAGCATGGGTATTGATGTGATTTGGTTAAATGTTTTTTGTTTTTTTGCAAAGCGCCATGAGCAGCTAGCCTGGAATGTGCGCTATATAAACTTTCTTTATTATTATTATTATTATTATTATTATTATTATTATAGGCCCTGTGACTGCAGAAGAAAAGTTGAAAGAAAAAAAAAGGCAAATGTTAAGAAAAGCCCCCTCCTCTGCCCCTTCCGTTCATTTCAGACGGTTTCAGATAGGGTTCACATTAGACGCGTAAGTTCCGTACGGAAAACCCTAAGTAAGTGGAAGAAAGAAGGATAAAAGTTTACGCATATAGGGGAAATTCGGACATGTGTGCAAATCTTTTCCCTTCTTTGTTTCACTTATTTATGGATTGCGCACGGGTTTCCGCTTATGTGTGTACACGGCCTTAGAGTTAGGAATAGGGTTTTGGATAGGGTTAGGGTCAGTTAAGTGTCAATCTCATAACATACCATCACGGTGACCCAGCACCACGAAAGGGACATTAAGTGTCAAACTGACCATTCTGAGAAAATTATACATTTGAAAACTTCAGACAATTCTCTTTCTAATGATACAAGAACCATTCTTGTATCCTTTTCTGTTCCAGAGTTGTGAGCATTTAAATTTAGTAAGGCGAGCGTCGGCCATTTTGAGAAAACACAGTCTAAAGTCTAGCCTAGCTGAAAAAACCGCATCGACCTACTTGTCTTAAAACACTTATAAGACCATTCAGAGATCATATAAAACATTATCCTTTATGAACATGAAAGATAAGATGTCAGAGAAAACGAAAATACCCAAAACTCAAAATGGACCGAAAATGAGGTCTTTGACTTTCCAAGCCTGTTGTGAGAAACAAGCCCCGCGACTTAACTCATTCAAGTCGTTCCGGACATATATGTCCAGAATTAATATATAGCCGTCAATTTTATGCATTTGCTTCAAGGGAAGTAAACCTGTATACCTTGGTCACTTCTAAACTCGCTTCACTCCCTTAGACCACAATTTTGCCCCTGACTTTGCTTTTGTAGTGGTTCGTTGTGGGGAAACCAATTGGTGTAGAGTTTTTCTATATATAAAGTCTATATATAAACAAGTCTGATCTACCACTTCCCTAGGTCTAAACCTGAAGTAAAATCCTGTAATCTTCTTTCATTTCTCCTTTTGTTTATGTATGTTTTGTTTGTGTGCATGGCTGGAGTGATTAGCGAGTTTTTTAAATAATTCAAAATTGCTGCGATGCGAATGAGTTAGTGTCCCTCTTGTGGTGCTGGGTCACATATCATCTATTATCTTATGGCCCACCTGTGCGGCCAAGGATCCTTGGCTATTCACTGTGTCTGTACATGTGATGCAAGTGAAATTGACCCATGGCCAATATTAAAATGATGCGGCTGTGCCCAATGGAAGCTGTCTTTACCAGTGGCAGTTCTCCCTACACGCCGTAAAGAATTGTTGGTTGTTGTCACTCCATGGGTGGAGTGAATGTGTGGGTGGCTCCATGAATGGAGCGAAGTCCACTTAAGTCGGAGTATGGCCGCCCGTGTGGCGGGGCCCGTTAAAAGCAGCCATACACGTAATCTTCCCACCCAAGGCCATGAGAAATGTTCACATGGCACTGGGTGTGCCCCCAGAGCATTTAAGCTGGGGGACGAAAACAACAAACATGGCCCACCTGAGTGAGTTTGATGTCCATCAGAGTGTTCCTGGCCTGGCCAATCTTCTTCATGTCGATGTCTGTGGCCGAACCGATGGGAGTGATCGACCCAAACGGCGTTGTCAGGCCCCCAAATTTCTGACCAACACACACTTAGTCATACAGTAAAACATACAGATGATGTAGCATATCGTCGGCGAAATTAAAAAACATCGTATCTCGTATTTTGGGGGGGTTTGAGTTAGATACATAGTCAGCTAATTTTTCCCGCCACCTTCTACCAAAACGACTTTCTATCTGGAGTAAATGAGGTTGTGAAAATAGAAGAAAAAGTCGTAAGTCCCAAATTCAGATCTAGTTAAGGACAAAATCCTCGTATCTTCGTTCTTTTCAAGTCTAAAACAAAATGTTTTAAAGTAATTTTAACGAAATGCAGGACTAAACTCGCAATGTTTTGAACAACATATTCATCATAGTTAATCAATTGTGGTCTACGCAGTTAATTTTTTTTTTTTTTTTTCATTTTTCTCAAAACTATCAAAATTGAGATACAAGGTTTTTGAATTTCACCGACGATATAGGAGAGCCAGATAGAATGGAATTTTTGCAGACATATATGCAATCAGTCAAAAGATGAAAAAAATATTTGCAATATTAAGAATTTTCTAATGCAGAAAATTATCAGTCATTAACCCTATGCCTCCCGATCAATTGAACCGAGAATCGATCCTATTGCATAAGAGAAGGGGAGTAATTCCGAACGTCACACCAAATCTTTTATTTAAAAAAATCACCCAGAATAAAGTCGAACTCACATTTCATTTCTGAAAGATGCATATTGAATAGCAATGATGATATTTCATTTGAAAGCTAACACAATATCATACAACAAACCATGAATTAGAAGAAAAAATCCGTAATGGCGCTCCAAACATCCAACCAGGTCAATACTGCTCACGTCACGGGGCAAAAAAACAAAAATTTGGCGTCACTTTGAAAAATCAGTTAAAAAAGACTATTGGGTGCTTTCCCTTGCTGTAAAGAAATGTCAGGAACAGGAAGAACTAACTTAGTATATTGCATTGTGGGTAGGGAGAAAGTGAAAGTGAACGTACTAGACCTGGCGTTCAGCGGGCGCAATCGGCGTCATCGGCCAATTGGGCGGATTTCGGTTCTGCAGCCTTGAGAGGGTTAAAGAAAAAGATTTTTCTTCTTTTTCGGACTATTTTCCAAGACTCAGACCCCTGCTCATGATAATGTGACTGATGAAATAATAAGAAAATAGAGTAACAAAATCTGAAATTTCGGTAAAATCTGCGCCTTATACATTTTTCGGCCTTATATTCCGAAAAATACGGTCTTTGTTTTTTTCTCATCACAATCGTTTTTCTAAATCTTGATTCTCCTTTAGATACCATACGATTTGACTGAATAAAAGAAGTGCCAGTGCGATCCAGAGGCACCCTGGCCCCACCATTACAAGAGCCTGAATGAAAATCTGCTTAACGTCCTCCGGTCTGGAACAGATACATGTGGAACATTAGATGATATAAAGATGGTGGGAACGATCCTGGAGGCAATGCGAGGAGGCAGCGCAACACCAGGAAAGTTCCGAATTTTTAACAATACAGATGGGCATTAAGTCTGACACCTGACCCTCATGACAAGAGCCTGTGGAATCAGCTGGCTTTAACCCTTTCACCGCCAGCCATGTTTCAGCCAAAAATTGCTATCAACTTTACCTGGGTAGAGAACAAAATCCATCTGCAGTATTGGGGATTCTTCTGTGACATATATAAAATAAGGTCTATCCTTACTTCTCAAAACTAAGACAACAGGGTCTTTGGATAATAGACCCCAATTTGATGCCTTTTAGTGACATAGGTGTTAAATCACTGTGGTGCTAAAATGCGACGTTGGCGGTGAAAGGGTTAAACAAACTGCAACTGAGTTGTCTCTTGGCTGATTTTTGGACTGGGTCTGTGCTTTCCACCTTAGTTTCCTTTATCACTACTCCTATTTCTTACCCAGACCTGCCAACCCTGAGTTTTCAGTTGGAGTACTTTTTCACGGAAATTGGTGTATTTTTGGAAAAAGTGGAGTATTCTGAGGACAACTCTAATATGCAAGTATGTAGGGATTAACTTGCATGGAACTACCTTTCTGTCGCTGTCAATATTACACATCAGGTTCACATAAATGACGTCACTAGTAGTAAGTGGCAGGTTCATTTTTACGATGAGTTCAGTGAACATCGCTTCAGCACGAATTGTGTCTTTTTCCCCGGCAGACAAAGTCTTATTCGGCATAAATGCTTTTATGTACACTGAGCCTGCTGCAGCTCGCTTCATTTTTTTGCAGTCTTGGTGCTTTTTCCTGCCGCAGTGCCGCTCAATGTCGAACTTTCCAGAACTGGCAATGGAGAAGTCCACTTTACAGTAGCTGCAGTATGCGTGATTGATTCCCAGCGTCGACTCTCTAATTCCAGGGATTGTTGTATATCGCTGAAGAAATTTTTGTGATCTTGCTGGCGCTACTGGCGTTTTCTTGGCTTCGCCTTCGTCAAATGGGTCGTCGATTTTTCACTTCGACATCTTGAGGCTTCGCTTCGTTGCACGAGTTGATGAAACAAAATGGCGCGCACACTTCTCACGCCGCGAGATTTGGCCAATCGAGATTTGTTTGCAAGTTGTGGCTCCACTCCAGCACTTCGCTGTTACGCTAAATCACGCCGATTTCGATCGTTTTAGCTGCATACAACAACAAAAATGTTCACTATGATTTTTGAATGTCGTATTATTTTTATTCACCTGACGTACTGGTCGTATTTTGAGTAAATTGGCGTACAAAATACGCCCAAATCGTACGGGTTGGCAGGTCTGCTTACCAATTCCTTCCTCTCCCTCTCTCTCTTTCCTGTCATTCTTATCCACATATCACATTGTTTTCTCTCTACTCACCTGTTCCTGTTCGCTGACGGAGGAGTTCACGCTCCCCGAGGCGGCTGCCCGGGCCAGCACACTGTCTGGTACAGGGGTGAACCTGTCCAACAAAACAGCATACAGTGGAACCTCCCTTATAAGACCTTCAAAAATCATCCAAAACGAGGTCTTATAAGGGAGGGGTCTTTAAAGGAGGTAATTGCAATACTTACAAAGAAGGGCAATGTCTCAGAGAAGTAGGTCTTATATGGGAGGGAGTCTTATAAAGGGAGGTCTTATACTGTACTGAAACCTACACATGGGTGAAAGTAAAACACTCTCTCAATCCTGAAATGACGCGTTTCAATGTTCTTTGAATCTTCCCAATCCTGAAGTGGTAATTTCTAATGTGTGTGTGTGTGTCTGTGTACACAGGATGGGTGGCAGTAGCGTTAGAATTCCGTATATCATCTTGTTTTAATAATCTGCCATCAAATTTGGCTGAAATGTTTGATTTTATAAGACTGTGGATCCGGATGACAAGATGGCCGATCGTGGAAACCCTTTCTATCAGTTTTTCCAATCCTGATTTCATGAGCAGGCCTGGACTACTTTCCCCCATGCCAATTTAATCCTTCTTACGGCAAAACTTTCTTCCCATCTCAAAGTGTTGGCTATTTCACAAAATTTAAAATTATCTCCTTTCAGTTTTGACTTGCCAGATTTCCAAGGTATTAGTACCTTAGTTCATATGAAAAAAGCAATGAGGAGAATTTAAGTTCGAATCAAAACAAAGGATTGATTATTGCCATAGTTCACATAAAATTAAAGCCCATTCCACTATTCGGTACGAGTAGGCCGTGTGTGCCGGTGGAATGGATGACACAAACTCACAAAGCATGCATCCTGTGCGCCAATAGCAGTCTAAACGAAGACTTTGGGCGTGGGGCAGGATAAACATCCCCAATCGGAAGAACAAGAAGAAATGTCTGGGAGACGAGACTCTATAAGTAGAAAAGTAACAAACACCCAAGGTTAAGTCACTCACTTCTCCGTCCTGCCCACGCGCTGTTTTCTGTTGCGGGCATCGCCCACCTCAGGGAGGTTGTTCCAATCGTTCACCGAAACGTCAGCCAGATCTCTCTGTTGAAAATAGAAGAAAGAAAAAAACATAAAAGAAAATTGTTGTTTCTCATACTAACCTAAACAAATCTTTTATATAGATGCACTTTAACCCTTTCACCGCCAGCCATATTTCAGACAAAAATGTCCATTAAAATTTAACCTGGGTATAGAACAAAATCCATCTGCAGTATTGGGGATTCTTCTGTGATATATATAGCATAAGGTCTATCCTTACTTCCCGAAACTAAGACAATAGGGTCTTTGGATAATAGACCCCAATTTGATGCCTTTTAGTGACGTAGGTGTCAAATCAATGTGGTGCTAAAATGCGCCTTCGGCGGTGAAAGGGTTAAACTTTCTTAACACTGTTACATTTTGCTTATTCAGTAATGACATGAAAGTGTTTCACTTTCTTTTGACTTTTTAATTTTTGTAAATTTGAAAAAAAATTTTTTTTTACAGTAGAACCTCCCTATTAAGACCTTGAAAAATATGCCATAAAAAGGTCATAATATAGAGGGGTCTTATTATGGAGGGGTGGGGAAACAAATCGGTGAACTATTGTTGGGTCACATCTGAGAGGGAGTCTTATTATGGAGGTTCCACTGTAATTCATTCCAACAACAGAAGCATTACTCTAAGGAATGTCCTATTTCCTATGCTCCACTTCAGATCAGAAACCTTTTGCTCAGTCAAACACAGATCTATACATTGGCCTCCTCCGCACCCCCAATCCCACATTCTACACCTACTTTGAGATAAGAGAACTGCTGCTGGGTCTTGGGCCTCTCCTGGCAGAACTTCTCAATGTTCTGCTTGATCCACCCTCCCCCCTCCCTCCCCCAACACTCACTCACTCAATGTCCTGTTTTCAACTTCTCTTCACTCACACACACTCTCATCCACTCTCTCTCTCTCTCTAACCCACACCCACCAGGGCTCCCAGGGACCCCCATTTGGGGGTCTATGAAGTACTAAAATTCTAAAGGGCCCTCTAAAAGAATGTGCAGGGTGTCCTAGGGATGCACTAGAAAAATTCTTGTTAGCATTCGCAATGCCACTGGGACCCTCTATCCCTCCTCCATGACCCTCTATACTGTAAGTAAAAGAGTCCCTGGGACCCCTTGTTTTGCGGGACGATTGGGAGCCCTGCCCACACAAATACACACATAAACTCCCGACCCCCCCTCGCCACCCACAAAAATCATCATGCTCTGAGATAAGAGAACTGCTGCTGCCTCTCCTGACTGAATTTCTCAATGTCATGCTTGAGCTTCTCCTCTCCTCTCACACACACACACACACACAGAAAACACACACACACACACACACACACACACACACACACACACACAGACACACACACACACACACACACACACACACACACACACACACACACACACACACACACACACACACACACACAAAGAAAACAACTGACCATCACACTCACTTTGAGATCGGAGAACTGCTGCTGGATCTTGGGCCTCTCCTGTCGGAACTTCTCAATGTCCTGCTTGAGCTTCTCCTCTCTCACACACACACACACACACACACACACACACACACACACGCACACACACAGTCACACACACACACACACACACACACACACACACGAAGAAAACAACAAACCATCACACTCACTTTGAGATCGGAGAACTGCTGCTGGATCTTGGGCCTCTCCTGTCGGAACTTCTCGATGTCCTGCTTGAGCTTCTCCTCTCCTCTCACACACACACACACACACACACACACACACAGTCACACACACACACACACACACACACACACACAAAGAAAACAACAAACCATCACACTCACTTTGAGATCGGAGAACTGCTGCTGGATCTTGGGCCTCTCCTGTCGGAACTTCTCGATGTCCTGCTTGAGCTTCTCCTCACGGCGCTCCTTGCGCTTCTCGTCCATGCGCTTGTCGATGGCCTCGTAGATGGCGTCCGCCTCCTCGTCGTCCTTGTCGTAGGGGTCCTTGCTGCACAGGCTGCCCCCGTACCCCGAGAACTGGCAGAAAACATGGCAGCAGTTTAACACGCTTCAGAAGTTGCACAGAGAAAGGAAAACGAAAGCACAATAATAATCACTTGGAGTCGAAACAGACTATCTTTAGATAGTCCATTAACATATCATTGAACTTATTACGAAAACTACTAACTTGCATAAAAAAAAGACTGCTGAAATATAAAAAGCAAAACACCCTTTTTACATTTCTGCAGTCATTGTTTGATACAAGTTATTAGTTTTTGTAATAAATCCAGTAATAGGTCAATGGACTATCTAAAGATAGTCCGCTTTGACTCCAAGCCATCAAATTATTATGTATGGAGCGTTTCTTGCATTCTTTTTCCATCTCTTGCTTTAACCCTTTTGCATTTATTCCAGCCCAAACTGGCCAGCCAGAAGTTGCCTCTGTGTATTCAAGTCGGCCCAAACCGCCCGTAGCTTGCCCCCACCCTGAAGGGCCAGCTACACGTCATTTAATATCGTACAACTGTACGATACGATTCGATCACATGGTCTCGAAGCGCAAATCAAATTTGTTTTTTCAGACCATGTGATCGAATCGTATCGTACAGTCGTACAATATTAGTTGATGTGTAGCAGGCCATTGAGTCCCCCTCTGATGGTATTTTGTGACTTGCCGCCTAATCGGTTGCCAGTAGCCGATGGCCTAGTGCCGGTCTGTTCCCGCATCGGTTACATTTAACCGGTGGAACTTATTTTTTAAAATGGGCGGGGCATGGCGATCCTCTCTATATAATAAAACATATGATATAGAGTCAAAGAGAGATATATAGCAATAAGCGCTTACTAATGCAGTAAGTATCATAAAAAAATTACAAAAATGCCAAAATCAGGCCGTCATCGACGGTTGTAAAGCTTGGCGAAGCAGCTGGCTGACGGTACATCCGTTGCTCAGCAGAGGCCGTCTAGAAAGAATTAACTGTGTGGTGAATTTTTTTTATCTACAATAGTGGGGATTTCTCTGTGACATGTTTAACATTAGGCCTATCCTTACTTCCCAAAATAAAGAAAATAGGGTCTTCGGATAACAGGCCCTGACTTGATGCCTTTTAGTAACATGGGTGTTAAACCATTGTGGTGCATAAATGTGACATTGGCAGTGAAAGGGTTCACCCTCTTTACAAAATGTATACAGTTGTTTTGTTTTGTTTTCCTCTGTTTTGTTGGTTTTGTTTATTGTTCACAACTTTTGTGTGTGTGACTGACCTCATCAAAGTTGGCCTCGTTCAAGTCCTCCTCCTCATCTTCATCTTTCGGTTTCATCTTTTTGTTGGGCGGGGCATGGCGATCCTCTCTATAGAATAAAAACATATGATATAGAGTCAAAGAGAGGTAGAAAAATGACAACAGTCCCTAACTCAGTCCATGGACTTGATGTGACGCACTGTGAATGAGCGAACGTATCATGCACAGAGCTGCAATGGCTATTGAACGCAAACACTGTCAGTATATACTTGCATCTATTGAATCTATTTTAAAAACTAAAGAGACCATGTACATCTGAACCCATCGTTGAGAATAATAGATCATGGCTCACAACTCAGCCGCCAGCAAGTCTGCGCTTGATAAGACATGCCCAAATTAGTGTTTGAAAAGTGAAATGAAAAGATTTCACCAAATGTTTTAATATTTATACAATTAAAAAAGTATGACATAAGTATGATAATGATAATTTTTTTAAATGCGACAAACCTGTACCCTGATCACTGTTTTTTACTTATAAATTACTACCTTATTTTTCTACTTTCAGTAACGGTTCATCTCTGTAGCTCTAGAGAAGTGAGCAATCCATTCTGATCATACTTCATAGATTATGAAGGAAAAAAATCAGAAATAGCAAGCACTGAAGTGAGTCAGTGACACAGACAAAGTAGAAGAGGGCATGACAGACTAAGACAAATAGTTAACTTTATAAATCTAAATTTGTGACAATATTTTAAATGAAACTGTTGACACAGGAGGCCTTCAACTAAGAGGGATCTGGATCTGGATTTGGTAATATATGTCGCAGACGCCACTTCTGACGATAGAAGCGACGGAACTAGGAGGGTGCATCTATTATTAGAATTAAAAGAAAAAGATAGAAAGGAGAAAGACCTACTGCTTACCCCCCAGGTGGGTTAAGACCATTAGCCGGAAGGGCCCAGGCCCCACTTCTAGAAGCCAAAAAATAAAACAACCCCTAATGGTCTAGTGGTCAGTAGTGCTCAGATGGTGATCTGGTCAGCACTGATGAAAATGTGCTGACAGAGCCTGTGTTGAGAGTAGCCTCACTCAGTTGGTTCCACTCCATGGCAGTCTTGATGAAGAAGGAGCTACGATACTGCTCCGTTCTCCCTTCTGGGACACAAAATCCACGATGTTAGTGGATTGGAACCCCTTGAATCTGGTCGGCTTGATCCTGCGACGATTAGTGGAGATTGGGGTAAGGAACTTTTCTGCTGGGAGAGCTGGAACAAGGCCCTCAGCAATCTTAGAGGCTGAGGCGTTGGTGCCTGCGTATTTCCTCCAAGGGAGGCGGGTCTAGTGTCCTGAGCATGCCTCTCACACAGAGGGGCCTTCAAAAGCATCTCTACTAAACAACCATTCCTCTGTCCTCCCAACCTCCCCATCCTGCACTCACACACCTAACCCCCCCCCCCCCCCATTTTTGTTTTTGTTGCATGCAACATGTGCGGCCTTACGGTCATGCATGTCCCCTAAATACAAATACTTCTTCGCATGCATCATGTGGGGCCCGACTTAACGGGGGCATTTAACGGTCATGCATGAATTTTAATTCTTGCCTTTCCCGTCTATCACACATATCCCCCCCCCCTCCTTTTAAAAAAAACCACTACTGTCTACTGATTATTTTCAATCCCTGATTCAAATCTTCAAATATCTAACTTCCTTTAAATTTTGAATCTCATAAATAAGTAAGTAAACGGCGCATCTACAAATAATTAAATTATTCCTGACTATCTTGGGCTCTATCTTCTCCCCATACTATCTTATCACTTCACTTTCTAAGTACTCTTAAACTCTATCTTTGCTGTTTGCTGCATCTTTTCTGTTATTTTCTTTCTTTTTCGTACTACCCCCTAAAGTGCAGTCGAATCTTCAACATGATGAAGCTAAGGAGAAGGAGAAGGAGAAGACACAACTCACGGAATGTCGTCTACATCCCTGGCAGGACCAATGTCAGATCGTGTGGTAAACCCTGTAGCCCTGAAAACACACAGTATTAACATCAGTTAAGAACCTCAAGATATGTTCTTTGGTAAATGTGTTTGTCTATCTATGCATCTGTGTGTGCATGTGGTGTGTGTGTGTGTGTGCATGTGTGTGTGTGATGTGTGTGTGTGTGTGTGTGTGTGTGTGTGTGTGTGTGTGTGTGTGTGTGTGTGTGTGTGTGTGTGTGTGTGTGTGTGTGTGTGTGTGTGTGTGTGGGCGCATGCTTGTGCGCACATCTACGCTCAACAGTCATTTAATGCATTTCCTTCTAAAGTTTTCACTGTGTCTGGCCATAATCAATTCGTTGATGATTTTGAAGGACAATTAACAAGTGATATCAGTATATATATAACTTCATAAGAGATCGCCATCTATTGATAGGAAGAACCTTTCTTCTGTCAACAAAGTATGACTAAACTAGGAAGGATGAAATCGGGTCAAACCGACTCGATAGTTTCCCCTCAAAATGTCGAACCCATGTTTTGGCTTCATGCCAAGTGGTCACTGTCTTTGCTTTGTTTTCATTAGTAATTATTCTTGTTGCTGACCCATCCGGGCATTTTCTTGTGTAGTGAACACTTGTGCCATTAGTCTTGACCGGTTTTTGTTTACAAGTGGACGCAAGTTCGCGAGTGTCAAGCGCTCCAATTTCTAATTCCTCTGTCGAATAGAACTGAACGGTAAATAAGACTTTAATGAAATTAATAGCACAATAGATTCAACCAATTTGCTACAAGTGTGCCAAATTTGGTGCATGTAAGTTTATAATCAGGTACTTTGCGAGGTTAATCTAATCGGAGGTGTTAGCCTAGTCTGACCATGTCCAACATTTTGTTTTTCTTCTTGCGGCGTCACACTGACGATCGATAAATTTCATTAGGATTTGACAAAAAATAAATAAAATTTAAAAAAATTATAACCATCCAGGCATCCTAACTCTCCCTCACTGGCCAAAACATGGATACACAATCATAATGTACTTCTACATGGATTTACCTTCTAATAGAAAAAAAGTGATAGAAGTTCTATCACTTTTTAGTAAACATAATCATGATAATGAGTACAAAAATAAGTTGAAAATTTCCCTGCATCAATTTTTAAGTCAGTATCAAATTTAATGCAGTAATTATACTAATAGTAAAATATGATCGATCATTATTTAAAAAAATTAATGCGAATAATTATGAACATGATAAAGTAAACTGATAAAGAAACTTAGAAAGCAGAACTCACCCTCTTCCCAATCCAGGTACATATCCCAGTGGTGCAGGAAGACCTATGAAGGTTTTCTTCTTCTTGCTTACTAACGACTGTACGGACATTTTTGCTGTTGTTTTCTATGTTTTCGTACAGTCCTGTTCAAAGAATATATATATTCCGTCACATTTACGTCGGGTGTTCGACCGGAAGTTAATTTCCAATTTATTACGAGAGTGAAGGTTCTTGTCTGACGTGACGGTGTCGTGGGAAATGTTTACCCCACAAAGTTTGTCTGCTGGGGTCATTTTTCGTTCTGGTCGTGACACTGGAACTCTGTGTGTGTATAGAGGCGGATATGGGGGCTGTTAAGCATTGATACTGGCTTTTTTTTAAGTGCCTAAAGAGTAAAGTTAACATTTGTTGATTGCTCCTGTTTGCAAAGAATCAGTGCTTCAGTAAATTGATTAAACTTAAGCTTTTGAAATGTGTTTTGGACAATGAGAGTAAAATTACTTATGTCATGAATGGTTGGATGTGTGTGTGTAGTAGACATAAATGCATGATGATGATACACAGCAACTGTACCAGAATTTTCCAAACCTACGACGACGACGACGACGAAAATGGTGTTTCACGTCCTCTTGGTCTGAATCAGACACATATGGGACATTTGTAAATACAAATATGGTGGGAACAATACTTGAGGCAATGCCCGGAGGCAGTACGAAACCAGTAAAGTCCCGATTTTTTTTATTAATACAGATAGGTGTAGCGGTAACCACGCCTCGGTTCAACCTCATCGGCTATGGCACCGCTACAAGTGTTTAATATTATGTTAAATTTAAAAAATAATAAAAAAATGTTCCAAACCTAGGAGTCCTCTCTTAGTCTCTATATAGCTGTCAAATTTAGTTGATCAAAACATGTTCTGAGTTTCACATAAATAAAAACAAGTAAGTTTAAATGTTAGACGCAGGCCTCCGCTTGCTTTCTCTATTATGCTAGTATACATCTAAAACCTATTAGTGAGTGAATGAAATTTATGTTGAAACTATTTGTTCGGAATTATTCCCTGAACTTGTGCAGTTTTAAAGCATTTTGAAAGCATTGTATTGTCGTTTTCTTGTCAACCAAAAAAACACCTAGTACTCTCTCTCTCTCTCTCTCTCTCTCTCTCTCTCTCTCTCTCTCTCTCTCTCTCTCTCTCTCTCTCTCTCTCTCTCTAATAGGTTTGATTTTGTTATTGATGTGTTACATATAACAATATAGGGATGTTTTTTGCATGCTTTATATTACTTTGTATGTGTTTATTTTCGTTTTCCATTTTCTACTTTTATATATGTATTTTGTCCAGAGGGCTGGATGTAAAAAAGCATGTTATTGCTTACTCTATTACCATCTATAAATAAAATTCAATCAATCAATCATTCAATCATTCAATCTCTCTCTATCTCTCATCTCTCTCTCGTCTTAGGCTCTCTCTCTCTCATCTCTCTCTCTCTCTCTCTCTCAGTTATGAGTACTATAATCATGAGTGCGTCTTAGGCAGGCAACATGTGAAGTAGTCTGTAAATTAGGCTAAACTCTAACAACGACTGGCACTTTAGCCTACTTTTCATACTACTACCCGTGTTGACTGTCTAAGACGCACTTATGATTACACGCCTAGGTCAGATAGATAGGACACACCAAGCCAGGGCTTAACATTTTTGAAGGGAAGGAACTGCACAAACAAATCTGTACAAGCACTGTTACTGTATAAATTCTTTCCCTTTACCTGCGAATTCCAAGACCATGATTCGGGCAAGGACAGTGGAAATCCTAGGATTTCCACTGTCCTTGATTCGGGTCCTCTTCAATGGCAAAGGTTTGCAACTTCCTACTGATTATCAATGGAATGTCGATTTGGTGAAGCTGTTTGTTGTTGGGGGTTTTCCTGGCTTTTAATCAAATGCTTTTTTTTTAATTATCACTTTGGCATCAGTCTGTAGCAGGGCCAGGGGCAGTATAAAAGATGATTTTCTAAAGTAATGGAAAATTGTTATAGACTTGCGCTTTTTAAAAAGAGTCCCCTCAAATTTTTTCAATGTATGTCCACGTCCCTGTATTGTTCTCTATGTTTTGTCCTGTCCCCCATACAAATTTAATATAAATGTCCCATATGTGCCTTTACGGGTCGAGAGGACGTTAAATCTAAAGTTTCGTCTTCTTCTAATGGAAAATTGCCGATCAGACGCTAATCAGGCTTATCATCACCTGCAGTAATGGAAAGCCTTGGCCCAGTGTAGTCTAGTGGAAGACTGACTCTCAAACTACGGGAGTGGAGGGGAGGGGAGGGGGGGGGGGATCATTTGCACTGTTTTTTTAGACCTAGCACTGCAGCCAAAGAGAGATCTTCCCCAACGCCAGCTGTCCTCAAATCCTTTTTGGCAGAGAGAGAGAGAGAGAGAGAGAGAGAGAGAGAGAGAGAGAGAGAGAGAGAGAGAGAGAGAGAGTGGGGGGGTACCCTGGGCAAGGCTTCTCCACTATAAACACATTCTAGCCCAGTCATTCAGAATAGCAACTGCCCCTCTGCTGTCTGTCTGGCAGTCATGATCGGAAACGACTGACTGGCGTACGTTTTATCACCGGTTCACGTAAGCCTGAAATTGGAAGCAATATAGTAAAGTGAGAGGGAGAGCCGCTGTTTAATAAACGTTTTCAACTCAGGGCTCATAGGGAAGTACTAACATTCTAAAGGACCCTCTAAAAGTATGTACA
>CM065706.1:21531162-21536162 GCA_017654935.2 Phymorhynchus buccinoides | reverse complement strand
ACACAGACACACACACACACACACACACACACACACACACAGACACACACACACACACACACACACACACACACACACTTGCCTTTTTATTATATGATGACATTGAAGCTCACCAGCCAGATGTTCGCAGATGCACTCGCCTTTTATGTGTGTGACATCAGGTATTATGTATTACTGTATACTACCAGATGCTTACATGTGGCGGTACCATAGCCGATGAGGTTTAACCGAGGCGTGGTTACTGCTACATGTACACTTATCTGTATTATTAATTTTCACAAGACGAAACAGCTGTATTATGTACTTGTGGCAGTACCATAGCCGATGAGGTTTAACCGAGGCGTGGTCACCGCTACAGCTATCTGTACTCATAAAACATCGGGACTTTACTGGTTTCGTACTGCCTCCGGGCATTGCCTCCAGTATCGTTCCCACCATCTTTGTATTTACAAATGTCCCATATGTGTCTATGACCGAGAGGACGTAAAACACCATTTTTCATTCGATGAGGTTTAACCGAGGCGTGGTTACCGCTGTACCTATCTATATTGTTGAAAAACTTGGGACTTTACTGGTGTTGCACTGCCTTCGGGCATTGCCTCCAGTATTGTTCCCACCATCTTTGTATTTACAAATGTCCCATATGTGTCTATGACCGAGAGGACGTAAAACACCATTTTTCATTCTCAGGTAGTATGTATTAGGCATACTATCAGATACTTACATGTGGCGGTACCATAGCCGATGAGGCTTAAACGAGGCGTGGTTACTGCTACACTTATCTGTATTGTTAAAAATTCGGGACTTTACTGGTGTTGCACTGCCTCCGGGCATTGCCTCCAGTATCGTTCCCACCATCTTTGTATTTACAAATGTCCCATATGTGTCTGTTCCAGACGGAGAGGACGTAAAACACCATTTTTCATTCATTCATTCTTATTATTAGGTACTTTATAGAACTCACATTGTCTGTGTGACCATTCGGGGATGGGTCTGTATGGTATTACATGTAGCGATTAAACCGGTATTAGGTACTTTAAAGTCACAGAGGTTTATCGTCTCTGTGAAATTCGGGTTGCTCCCACCTGGAAAGGGCGTCGCAGCCAGAGGCGCGCCACCCAATTTTTTTAAGACCGAGACTGTCGTTTTTTTTGCATGCGATTTTTGTGTGACTGAGGAAGGAAAGGGGTGTGTGTGTGGTAAATTTTGACCAAATGACAACGTTTTCGTTGCAACTGGGTTTAACGTGTGCTAAGTGAATGGGCACACGGGACCTCGGTTTATCGTCTCATCCGAAAGACATGCTTATAAATCAGCTGCCCTTTCTTCACCACCTTAGCATTCAGCTTTCAGGATTAGCTTAACGAGACCAGGTGTGAAACAAGAACAGCAGCATTTAGTAGAAAGAAAACGGTTACATCGATCTAGACTACGTATATAAAAGATATAGCGAGGCAAGATTGGGGGACGAGGAAGGAAACAACTGATGGAGAAGAGAGGCAATGACCCTGCTACGGAAGGGGGGGAAGATGAAGAGGAAAGATGATGAAAGTAGAAGGGTAACGGTCTCCATACAAGTCAGGGCTCTCAGGGACCCCCATTTGGGGGTCTATGAAGTACTAACATTCTCAAGGACCCTGTAAAAGAATGTGCAGGGGGTCCCAGGGATGCACTAGAAAAATTATTTTTAGCATTCGCAATGCCACTGGGACCCTCTATCCCGCCTCTAGGACCCTCTATCCTGTAAGTGAAGGAGTCCCTGGGACCCCTTGTTTTGCGGGACGATTGGGAGCCCTGCACATGAACATTTTTCACTCTTTGTTCCCATGGCAACACAGTGATGTGTAACTCCACGTTACGACTGGCGTGTTGCTATGGGGAAAGAGTGAAACATGTTCACGTGCATTGAGGCCTTAGAGACCCACAGAGCCGGCTGGATTAAGTCCCTTGTTTTTTTCTGGGTCGGTGTGGCCCACATACAGACTTACCTCATATACGATCGAGGCTGCTCTTCAAAGTGATGCCTTGTTTTCGTGACTTTCCTCGTATACGATCGAGGCTGCTCTTTAAAGTGATCCCTCGTTTTCAATTTGCATGGGAGAAACACTTGGTCAAAATAAGATTTCTTGCCAGCTATAAGAGGGAAAACACGTGAAAACCATGATTTTGACACGTGACGTACTAGGTCTTTAAGGAGGCTGTAGGTGTTTGCGGCTTGGCGAGCGTGCAGAGGCTGAAAGAGAACAGGGGATGATATTAGCAGGTGAAGGGTGCTCTTTACAATGGAACACCGTTTGAATGGGCCAACAGGAAAGTGTAAGAAAAGTGAAGCAAGCCAGGGCGTATGCCGCTAGTGTGGTCTAAGAATTGTTTTTCAATTCGTCCATTCCAGGAACTTTTTTTTATGTGGCCTATCAAAAGCGGTCAGACATGTAATAATAATAACATAATAATAATAATAACAATAATAATAATAATAATAATAATAATAATAATAATAATAATAATAATAATAGTACATTTACATAGCGCTAATGTTCTCATCCCTAGCTGATGCACTTCGTACCATCAAGTGTTCGAGTGCTTCTGCTGTTGGGATGATCCCTGGAGTCTTTTAGCCAGGGTAAGTCAACAACAACAACATGATGGCGATAATTATTTCCTTTAAAACGAGTCTTTAAAGTCAAATCTTGCATTTCTGTTGAAAACAAATTAATCACACTCTCCTCCCCCATCCACACAGTTGTTCACAAGCGCATACACATGCGCGTGCGCTTGCGCGCGCACGCACACGCACACGCACACGCACACACGCACGCACACGCACACACACACACACACACACATACACACACAGGGCACACACACAGAGAGAGAGAGAGAGAGAGAGAGAGAGAGAGAGAGAGAGAGAGAGAGAGAGAGAGAGAGAGAGAGAGAGAGAGAGAGAGAGAGAGAGAGAGAGAGAGAGAGAGAGAGAGAGAGAGAGCGAGAGAGAGAGAGACAGACAGACAGAGAGACAGACAGACAGAGAGAGACACAGAGAGAAAACCTAGCAGAGATATTCAAGTGGATCCCAAACCATTCTGCCCATGTACATCGATTAAATCCGTGAGAATAATTAACTAATTCTTTGGTGGGTTTAACCCTTTCACCACCAGCCATATTTTAGCCAAGCATGTCCATTAAATTTACCTGAATAGAGAACAAAATCCATCTGCAGTGTTGCGGATTCTTCTGTTACATATAAAAATAAGGTCTATCCTTACTTCCCAAAACTAAGACAATAGGGTCTTTGGATAATAGACCCCAATTTGACGCCTTTTAGGTGTTTAAACCACTGTGGTGCTAAAATGCGACTTTGGCGGCGAAAGGGTTAAAAAGCACTAATAGAGCGAATATAGGGGAAGACGGGGTAAAAAGCGCATGGGCGGGTAAGAAGCCCACCCCAATTATCTCATGAAATAAAGAAAATTTCAGTCAAATTTGCCCATGAGACGAATGCTAGACATTAACGCTCGTCTCATGGGCAAAATGAGACTGAAATTTGCTTCATTTCATGAGATAATTGGGGTGGGCTTCTTACCCGCCCATGCGCTTTTTATCCCGTCTTCCCCTACCTCATCGTTCAATTCAATTTAAAGACCCCCCACGTCACGTGCCACATTCCCTCTTATGCTTGGAAGATTAAACCAAAAAGTCTTACCAGCTATAAGAGGGAAAACACGTGAACACCATGATTTTGACACGTGACGTGGTGGATCTTTAACAGTCCAGTATTCACAAAGTACACAGGCCTTGAATAGAGACAAGGTCACTGGTGACCTTCAAAGTTGTTTTAACAGTTTGGCCTATCACCCATTGCTGCATACAGAGCAGGGAGATCAAAAACGCTCTTAAAGACCCACCAGATCACGTATCAAAATCACGGGTTTCACGGGTTTCCCCTCTTATAGCTGGTAAGAAATCTTGTTTTGACCAGGTTTGACTCCCATACAAATGCCCCCAAACTGAAAACGAAAAATCATTTTAAAGAGCAGCCTCAATTTGAAGTTGGGGGCATTTGTATTTGGGTCACAGCTACCCAGAAAAAAACCAAGGGACTTAATCGTGGTGGGTCAGTGGGTCCTTAATGAACTGTTGGCCATATTATTTTATTAGTCGTTGCAAAAAGATGAGTCTTTGCTACAGTGCAGATGATATAATTTATGTAACAGCATTTTTAGGCTGCTCTCACGAGGGAACTCTCCATATTTGAATGAGCGCTTCGGGTCGCCCTACGGGAGATCACCCTATCGGCTTATATTATTTCCCTTTGTCTAATAGAAGGCAAAGAGAGACAGAGGGAACGAGTTTCCCGTTGCAAAGAAACGGGCTTCAAATGAAGCGCCATCTGGTGTCAATGGCTAAGGACTAAACTCTACCTACACAGCCCATTAGATAGTATTAGAAACCCAATTACTGAGAACACTGTACTCCCCAATTAGGGGAAGACGGGGTAAAAAGCGCATTGGCGGGTAAGAAGCCCACCCCAATTATCTCATGAAATGAAGCAAATTTCAGTCTCATTTTGCCCATGAGCAAATTTGACTGAAATTTTCTTTATTTCGCGCTTTTTACCCCGTCTTCCCCTATAATCTAAATCGTCAACATCGTCGTTGTCATCAACATCAGCATCATCACGACCATCATCATCATCATCATAGGATGAAGAAGAAGAAGAAGAAGAAGAAGAAGAAGAAGAAGAAGAAGAAGAAGAAGAAGAAGAAGAAGAAGAAGAGCGAGGAGGAGGAGGAGGAGGAGGAGGAGAAGACGTTCATTATGACGACGACGACGAAGTTAGTTTTGTTTTTAAATCTCGAACAAAAACTGAACAGTTTAAGATAATTTTCTGAATGACAATTTGAAAAGGAGATGGGGAGGTGGGGGAGATTGCAGACCTGTTTACTCTACTCTTTTCGAGTAGTATTTTACTCAATTTGGATCTCTACTACTCTTCACAA
>CM065706.1:21506162-21513662 GCA_017654935.2 Phymorhynchus buccinoides | reverse complement strand
AGAAAAAAAATGAAGAAAAAAAGGAAAGGAATGAAGGGAGTAAGAAAACAAATTATGCGCATAACGGCAGTATGACGCATCTGCGCTCATAATTGACAGGAAACTGTCTGAGCGATCGAAGAAGAAGAAGAAGAAGAAGAAGAAGAAGAAGAAGAAGAAGAAAAAACAAGCGCGAAATCGCAATAGTTTGTGGCACGCGGTCTATTTTTACCACTCCAATCATGAGTCACCTCCACTGGCTTTTCAATAATTTTAATCTGTAAACCAGAGTGTTATCTCTGCACCATTTCGTAACTTTTTATATCTTTTGGAAAACATTTAAAATGACGGACAACTATGTATCCTACTTATACTCATCAAAAGAAGCACCGCATACTCGTCGTGTCTGTTGTAGTGTCTGTATTACGTATGTTTATTGTTTGTGGCTCAAGCCACAAACCTATAACTCACTTTGTCGGTCGGTCTGTCTGTCTGTCGGTCGGTCGGTCCAAAATTGTCGCACATTTTGACAAAATTGTCGCACTTCAAATTGAGGCTACACTTCAAATTGAGGCCGCACTTTAAAATGATGTATTTTAAAAGCGTACAAAACAATAAACATACGTAATACAGACACTACAACAGACACGACGAGTGCTTCTTTTGATGAGTATAAGTAGGATACATAGTTTTAAATGTTTTCCAAAAGATATAAAAAGTTACGAAAGGGTGCAGAGATAACATTCTGGTTTACAGATTAAAATTATTGAAAAGCCAGGGGAGGTGACTCATGATTGGAGTGGTAAAAATAGACCGCGTGCCACAAACTATTGCGATTTCGCTGTTGTTATTTTGTACGCTTTTAAAATACATCATTTTAAAGAGCGGCCTTAATTTGAAGTGTAGCCTCGATTTGAAGTGCGACAATTTTGTCAAAATGTGCGACAATTTTGGACCGACCGACCGACAGACAGACAGACCGACAGACCGACAAAGTGAGTTATAGGTTTGTGGCTTGAGCCACAAACAAAAACCGATAGCACATAAGCTTACTTTCTTACTTAAAATACTAGCCATGCTCAAACCTATGAACATTATACTTGACAACAAAAACAACAACGTCTAATATCAATTGAGCATATACGGTATATGCTCAATTGATGTTAGCTCTTCATTAGTGCATTTCAACAGTTGCCACTTTAACATTCAAGCCCCCTCTTTTTTAAACTAAACTTCCACTGTAATCAAGAATGACGATAACTACCTTTAAATGGTGATTAAAAGGTAAATCGTCTTTTCTTTAATCAGCTAACATTTTTACGACATGTGCATTCTACATGTAATTAGTTATTTACATCCAAGATTTAGAATTTTGGGTCTATGTACCCCAGATCCAACTCATTCTGAGTGAACTTCCACTGAATTGTGGTTCTATGTACCTCAGATCCAACTCATTCTGAGTGAACTTCCACTGAATTGTGGTTGTATGTACCCCAGATCCAACTCATTCTGAGTGAACTTCCACTGAATTGTGGTTCTATGTACCCCAGATCCAACTAATTCTGAGTGAACTTCCACTGAAGTGTGGTTCTATGTACCCCAGATCCAACTCATTCTGAGTGAACTTCCACTGAAGTGTGGTTCTATGTACCCCAGATCCAACTAATTCTGAGTGAACTTCCACTGAATTGTGGTTCTTTGTACCCCAGATCCAACTCATTCTGAGTGAACTTCCACTGAATTGTGGTTGTATGTACCCCAGATCCAACTCATTCTGAGTGAACTTCCACTGAATTGTGGTTCTATGTACCCCAGATCCAACTGATTCTGAGTGAACTTCCACTGAATTGTGGTTGTATGTACCCCAGATCCAACTCATTCTGAGTGAACTTCCACTGAATTGTGGTTGTATGTACCCCAGATCCAACTCATTCTGAGTGAACTTCCACTGAAGTGTGGTTCTATGTACCCCAGATCCAACTCATTCTGAGTGAACTTCCACTGAATTGTGGTTCTATGTACCCCAGATCCAACTCATTCTGAGTGAACTTCCACTGAATTGTGGTTGTATGTACCCCAGATCCAACTCATTCTGAGTGAACTTCCACTGAATTGTGGTTGTATGTACCCCAGATCCAACTCATTCTGAGTGAACTTCCACTGAATTGTGGTTGTATGTACCCCAGATCCAACTCATTCTGAGTGAACTTCCACTGAATTGTGGTTGTATGTACCCCAGATCCAACTCATTCTGAGTGAACTTCCACTGAATTGTGGTTCTATGTACCCCAGATCCAACTCATTCTGAGTGAACTTCCACTGAATTGTGGTTCTATGTACCCCAGATCCAACTCATTCTGAGTGAACTTCCACTGAATTGTGGTTCTATGTACCCCAGATCCAACTCATTCTGAGTGAACTTCCACTGAATTGTGGTTCTATGTACCCCAGATCCAACTCATTCTGAGTGAACTTCCACTGAATTGTGGTTCTATGTACCCCAGATCCAACTCATTCTGAGTGAACTTCCACTGAATTGTGGTTCTATGTACCCCAGATCCAACTCATTCTGAGTGAACTTCCACTGAATTGTGGTTCTATGTACCCCAGATCCAACTCATTCTGAGTGAACTTCCACTGAATTGTGGTTCTATGTACCCCAGATCCAACTCATTCTGAGTGAACTTCCACTGAATTGTGGTTCTATGTACCCCAGATCCAACTCATTCTGAGTGAACTTCCACTGAATTGTGGTTCTATGTACCCCAGATCCAACTCATTCTGAGTGAACTTCCACTGAATTGTGGTTCTATGTACCCCAGATCCAACTCATTCTGAGTGAACTTCCACTGAATTGTGGTTGTATGTACCCCAGATCCAACTCATTCTGAGTGAACTTCCACTGAATTGTGGTTGTATGTACCCCAGATCCAACTCATTCTGAGTGAACTTCCACTGAATTGTGGTTCTATGTACCCCAGATCCAACTCATTCTGAGTGAACTTCCACTGAATTGTGGTTCTATGTACCCCAGATCCAACTCATTCTGAGTGAACTTCCACTGAATTGTGGTTGTATGTACCCCAGATCCAACTCATTCTGAGTGAACTTCCACTGAATTGTGGTTGTATGTACCCCAGATCCAACTCATTCTGAGTGAACTTCCTCTGAATTGTGGTTCTATGTACCCCAGATCCAACTCATTCTGAGTGAACTTCCACTGAATTGTGGTTCTATGTACCCCAGATCCAACTCATTCTGAGTGAACTTCCACTGAATTGTGGTTCTATGTACCCCAGATCCAACTCATTCTGAGTGAACTTCCACTGAATTGTGGTTCTATGTACCCCAGATCCAACTCATTCTGAGTGAACTTCCACTGAATTGTGGTTCTATGTACCCCAGATCCAACTCATTCTGAGTGAACTTCCACTGAATTGTGGTTCTATGTACCCCAGATCCAACTCATTCTGAGTGAACTTCCACTGAATTGTGGTTCTATGTACCCCAGATCCAACTCATTCTGAGTGAACTTCCAATGAATTGTGGTTGTATGTACCCCAGATCCAGCTCATTCTGAGTGAACTTCCACTGAATTGTGGTTGTATGTACCCCAGATCCAGCTCATTCTGAGTGAACTTCCACTGAAGTGTGGTTCTATGTACCCCAGATCCAACTCATTCTGAGTGAACTTCCACTGAAGTGTGGTTCTATGTACCCCAGATCCAACTAATTCTGAGTGAACTTCCACTGAATTGTGGTTCTTTGTACCCCAGATCCAACTCATTCTGAGTGAACTTCCACTGAATTGTGGTTGTATGTACCCCAGATCCAACTCATTCTGAGTGAACTTCCACTGAATTGTGGTTCTATGTACCCCAGATCCAACTGATTCTGAGTGAACTTCCACTGAATTGTGGTTGTATGTACCCCAGATCCAACTCATTCTGAGTGAACTTCCACTGAATTGTGGTTGTATGTACCCCAGATCCAACTCATTCTGAGTGAACTTCCACTGAATTGTGGTTCTATGTACCCCAGATCCAACTCATTCTGAGTGAACTTCCACTGAAGTGTGGTTCTATGTACCCCAGATCCAACTCATTCTGAGTGAACTTCCACTGAATTGTGGTTCTATGTACCCCAGATCCAACTCATTCTGAGTGAACTTCCACTGAATTGTGGTTCTATGTACCCCAGATCCAACTCATTCTGAGTGAACTTCCACTGAATTGTGGTTCTATGTACCCCAGATCCAACTCATTCTGAGTGAACTTCCAATGAATTGTGGTTGTATGTACCCCAGATCCAGCTCATTCTGAGTGAACTTCCACTGAATTGTGGTTGTATGTACCCCAGATCCAGCTCATTCTGAGTGAACTTCCACTGAATTGTGGTTGTATGTACCCCAGATCCAACTCATTCTGAGTGAACTTCCTCTGAATTGTGGTTCTATGTACCCCAGATCCAACTCATTCTGAGTGAACTTCCAATGAATTGTGGTTGTATGTACCCCAGATCCAACTCATTCTGAGTGAACTTACACTGAATTGTGGTTGTATGTACCCCAGATCCAACTCATTCTGAGTGAACTTCCACTGAATTGTGGTTGTATGTACCCCAGATCCAACTCATTCTGAGTGAACTTCCACTGAATTGTGGTTGTATGTACCCCAGATCCAACTCATTCTGAGTGAACTTCCACTGAATTGTGGTTCTATGTACCCCAGATCCAACTCATTCTGAGTGAACTTCCACTGAATTGTGGTTGTATGTACCCCAGATCCAACTCATTCTGAGTAAACTTCCACTGAATTGTGGTTGTATGTACCCCAGATCCAACTCATTCTGAGTAAACTTCCACTGAATTGTGGTTGTATGTACCCCAGATCCAACTCATTCTGAGTGAACTTCCACTGAATTGTGGTTGTATGTACCCCAGATCCAACTCATTCTGAGTAAACTTCCACTGAATTGTGGTTGTATGTACCCCAGATCCAACTCATTCTGAGTAAACTTCCACTGAATTGTGGTTGTATGTACCCCAGATCCAACTCATTCTGAGTGAACTTCCACTGAATTGTGGTTGTATGTACCCCAGATCCAACTCATTCTGAGTAATCTTCCACTGAATTGTGGTTGTATGTACCCCAGATCCAACTCATTCTGAGTGAACTTCCACTGAATTGTGGTTGTATGTACCCCAGATCCAACTCATTCTGAGTGAACTTCCACTGAATTGTGGTTGTATGTACCCCAGATCCAACTCATTCTGAGTGAACTTCCACTGAATTGTGGTTCTATGTACCCCAGATCCAACTCATTCTGAGTGAACTTCCACTGAATTGTGGTTCTATGTACCCCAGATCCAACTCATTCTGAGTGAACTTCCACTGAATTGTGGTTCTATGTACCCCAGATCCAACTCATTCTGAGTGAACTTCCACTGAATTGTGGTTCTATGTACCCCAGATCCAACTCATTCTGAGTGAACTTCCACTGAATTGTGGTTCTATGTACCCCAGATCCAACTCATTCTGAGTGAACTTCCACTGAATTGTGGTTGTATGTACCCCAGATCCAACTCATTCTGAGTGAACTTCCACTGAATTGTGGTTGTATGTACCCCAGATCCAACTCATTCTGAGTGAACTTCCACTGAATTGTGGTTGTATGTACCCCAGATCCAACTCATTCTGAGTGAACTTCCTCTGAATTGTGGTTCTGAATTGTGGCTATGTACCCCAGATCCAACTCATTCTGAGTGAACTTCCAATGAATTGTGGTTGTATGTACCCCAGATCCAACTCATTCTGAGTGAACTTACACTGAATTGTGGTTGTATGTACCCCAGATCCAACTCATTCTGAGTGAACTTCCACTGAATTGTGGTTGTATGTACCCCAGATCCAACTCATTCTGAGTGAACTTCCACTGAATTGTGGTTGTATGTACCCCAGATCCAACTCATTCTGAGTGAACTTCCACTGAATTGTGGTTCTATGTACCCCAGATCCAACTCATTCTGAGTAAACTTCCACTGAATTGTGGTTGTATGTACCCCAGATCCAACTCATTCTGAGTGAACTTCCACTGAATTGTGGTTGTATGTACCCCAGATTCAACTCATTCTGAATAAACTTCCACTGAATTGTGGTTGTATGTACCCCAGATCCAACTCATTCTGAGTGAACTTCCACTGAATTGTGGTTGTATGTACCCCAGATCCAACTCATTCTGAGTAATCTTCCACTGAATTGTGGTTGTATGTACCCCAGATCCAACTCATTCTGAGTAATCTTCACTGTATTCAAGAATGAAGACAACTACATTTAAATGTACATTGTTCAAAGGTAAATCGACTTTTCTTCAATCAGCTAAGACTTTAGGTCATGTGCATTTCACAAGTAGTCATAACATCTACGATTTAGAACGGTGGTTCTATACCCCAGATCAAACTCATTCAGGGGGGGGGGGGGGGGGGGGGGGGGGGGGGGGGGGGGGGGGGGGGGGGGGGGGGGGGGGGGGGGGGTGGGGGGGGGGGGGGGGGGGGGGGGGGTTAAAAACGGGGGCACACAAAAAACGCACACTATCCAAAGGCGCACGGCAAAATGCGCACAATTTTTCCGTCCAAAGGCGCACACTTCAACTGTTCAAAACCGCATAAATATGTGCGCCTTTTGACGGCTGTGCGCGTTTGGGAAAAAGCGATATTGTGCGCTTTTCGACTGTTGCCAGATACACGTTTCGACTAACCGTTCAAACCAGAGAGTAGAGAAGGTGAAGTGCGGACATGTGACGTCAGCGCTTCATGCCCCGTATCGAAAGTAAAGGTCCGACTATTGGTGACAGAACTTCCGGTTCAGCTATGTGTTCAACTTGTGAACGGGATGGGTCTCACTTTAGTTGTTAAATCGCTGTGATAGTTCCGTTGTCAACTTTTATCATGGTGCCAGGAAAGCCTGTTGCTACCGTGAGGTGTACGGCAAGCACGTCAGTTTAGGCACGGGTGATTCCGACTATTGGTGACAGAACTTCCGGTTCAGCTATGTGTTCAACTTGTGAACGGGATGGGTCTCACTTTAGTTGTTAAATCGCTGTGATAGTTCCGTTGTCAACTTTGATCATGGTGCCAGAAAGCCTGTTGCTACCGTGAGGTGTACGGCAAGCACGTCAGTTTAGGCATGGGTGATTCCGACTATTGGTGACAGAACTTCCGGTTCAGCTATGTGTTCAACTTGTGAACGGGATGGGTCTCACTTTAGTTGTTAAATCGCTGTGATAGTTCCGTTGTCAACTTTGATCATGGTGCCAGGAAAGCCTGTTGCTACCGTGAGGTGTACGGCAAGCACGTCAGTTTAGGCATGGGTGATTACATTGCACACAATGGAAAAGCCACAAGTCGAGCTGCTGTCTCTACTCTCTGTTCAAACCCACTACTAATGTAGGAAGTGGGAGGGGGTAAATGACCCAGGAAAGATTATTTCCAACTTCATTGATAGTTTTACGATCAAGGGCCTC
>CM065706.1:21496162-21501162 GCA_017654935.2 Phymorhynchus buccinoides | reverse complement strand
GCGCATGGGCGGGTAAGAAGCCCACCTCAATTATCTCATGAAATGAAGCAAATTTCAGTCTCATTTTGCCCATGAGACGAGCGTTAATGTCTAGCATTCGTCTCATGGGCAAATTTGGCTGAAATTTTCTTTATTTCATGAGATAATTGGGGTGGGCTCCCTTCTTACCCGCCCATGCGCTTTTTACCCCGTCTTCCCCTACCTACTACAGCCTGTATGTAGACTTGCCCCACACAGGGGGAAGTATGCCTTCGTAAGAGTGGGTGTACTTCGAGCAGCATGCAGTGTGCTTTAACCCTTTCACCGCCAGCCATAGTTCAGCCAAAAACTTCCATTAATGTTACCTGGGTAGAGAACAAAATCCATCTGCAGTATTGGGGATTCTTCTGTGACATATATACAAAATAAGGTCTACCCTTACTTCCCAAAACTAAAACAATAGTGTCTTTGAATAATAGACCCCAATTTGATGCCTTTTATTTTAGTGACATATAAGATGTGGTGCTAAAATGCGACTTTGGCGGTGAAAGGGTTAACTGAATTTTATATAGGCATATACATATGTTGTCGATACATTAATTTACATCTATCGGTCAAAAAATGGAGCTTCTATCTTTGTTAGTTTGCTACAAATTTATAACGAAAAAAGCTGAAAAGCAGGTGAACCAGCCTTTTCTCCCCTTTACTGAAATGGGAAGGAAGGCTACATTGTGTTTCTCTGTTTTGTCAATTTGTCCGCATGTCTGTATCTGTCTGTAGGCTATATACGCAGGTATCATAGTCCAGGCTGTAGTGCCAAAAGTACTGAACCAATCATAACGAAAATGTGTGGGACTGTTTCTGATATTGCGACAATGATACCCATTATGTTGTTTCAGCCGAAAAGCCCAGATTACAGAGAAATGAAGAAAAGTTTGTTTTGCTTTATTGTGAAACAGGTTTGATGAAAAGGATGATTTTCAAACAGGGACATTTAGGGACATTTAAGAGGAGACAGGATCAAATGCTCTTTTTTGTAAATGTTAAGATATTCTAGTGGTCTATGAAACGGCCATGGTAAACCTTAGGATATATTGCTTTGTGTTCTTGCTCACAGTCATTTAAATAAAGAAAAAGAAACAAAAATAAAATAAAAATACCTTTGGTCATTTTCAACAAGCTACTGCTTGTCTTTTTCAACCTTGTCTGACTGGCTGTGGTGGGCGGTGCACCCCGGTTCGCATATTGCCGTTTCGCATGCTGCCGATTCGCATAAAGCCGATTCACATACTGCCGCTTCGCATACAAACTTTGTGGACATGGCATTTCGCATAAAACTCAGAAAGTTTGGGATAGGGTTAGGGATAGGGTTAGGGATAGGGTTAGATAGTAAGAAAGTAACAGAAAGTCACGTAGAGTGCATTAGATCTAGAACCTGCAAGAGTGCATAATATGCGAAATGGCAAACCCGTTTATGCGAACTGCCAGGTTTTTTTGGAAAAGACACTCGACTTGCGCCCGCGGCTCTGATCAAAGGATTATGCGAAACGCATTATGCGAACCGGTGGGCACCCGTGGTGGGAGCTGTTGGTGTTGTCCACTGAGCTGTCGTTTGTGGGGTGAGTACTGTTCAGGAGGGGATTGTAGATAGGGGACAAGTCATACCCTAGGTCTCTGTTGAGACTTGGCCTCCTTTCCATTATCTCTATGGCTTCTTTGGGATGGTGGTTTGAAACTTGTTGGTATGATGGGTAGTTGTTAAATGTTCGTAAAATGCAGAGGAAGCTCTGGAAGTATGTTCTTTTAGCCTAGTTTTTAGTGGCCTGCCAGTCTCTCCAATATAATCCCCATTACACTCCTCACACTGTATATGGTACACAACACCGCTCTTCTTCTCTGTTTCTGTCTTGTCCTTTACCCTTGTTATCTGTGACCTGATGGAGTGTACAGGTTTATGTAATAACTGAACACCATGTTGGCTTAGTAAAGGAAGTCACTGGTTCCTTACTTCAGAACAGGGAGAGCTCCCTTCCAAAGGGACATCATTCTGACAGCCCCTGTGAGGCTTTAGTCTTATGATTAGACTGGTTCGCTTTCATTCACGAACATTTATGCGCAGAAAATTAGTACCGCCCTGTATAATAAGATGAAATGCTGAGAAAGAACACCCCAAATCACATACATTAATACAGTTATGTTCGCGATTCAGAAGAAAACAAATTGGTTCTAAATATTGTTTACAGGGCTTGGTGCTGCCATCTTGATACAAGACTTGAAAAATTAAACCAAACATCGCACTGTCACACGTGAGTATTCCTGGTGGGGTCGAAGTTGATTTATACCAATCATTAGTGCTAGCAAACTATTCGGCAAGCATAGACCAGCAGGGTTTATTTGCCGGTTGCTTGAAGCCAAGAAACGACTTCCGCTTCCCTAGAGGCCATAGTCTGCAGATTCAGCAGAGTTTTCTCCCTTTTTTCTGTTTGAACTGGGAGTGCGTTTATATGGTTCCGCCATCTTGTTAATTTCTCCATTTCTCTCTGAAGAACAGTTTAATGCTTGTCCCTGAAACGATGACCGAAGGCAAGAGCTTTTTTTAAAAAAATAATTAAACTGTTAATGACGAGTGACCGACCGAGACGTTCAACCCCGTTTGAACTGTTATAGGCCACAATTCGTAGATGTTTATGACCTTGTCTGTTCTCGATCCCGGTGTTGCATAAAATACCTCACCCGTGAAATAAATACCCTTGCCTCATTCGAATTGTTTGCTGTTTAGGAAAGATTCGCCTCTGAATGCAAAAAAATACCTCACCCGGTTTGCTGTTTGGGAAAGATTCGCCCCTGAATACATTCAGAGGCGTCTTGTGGCATGCAGAGGAAGAACAGAAGATTCATCATGAAATAATGAGAAGTCATTCTAATATTTATTACTATTATTTTTTTGTCTGCATGGGCGTTTGCTTATATCGTCAGCCACTTTGAAAAGTACGAAACTAAGTGGCATGGGTTTGTACATCGAATTCTCGGCATATGTGTAGACTTACACTCTCCCGCACTATTTCTTGGTTCTTTCCGTGTAGATCGAGCACTTAAATGTCAATATTATAAATAATAGTTTGCTCATTTCTCACACGAAATAGTAACGCTTCTAGCGCAAAAATGCGCAAGGGCATTTATTTCACGGGAGTACATATTTCTCACGACACCGGAGTCAGCAGGGCTACTCTAATGTTTAAAAGGGGGAATGAGAATCTTATTGCATGGGGGGGAATAAAGTGAGATTTCAAAGGAGCTGGTTTAGAAACGGGCACGGTTTCGTTGGATTCGGTAAAGTATATAAACGGGGTTTCCTTGATCTTCGGATTCCTGCCTATTTATCTGCCTGTTTGTTTTGGGGAAGTTGGTTGACTGTCTATAAGAGGCTTCGTCTAACTAGACGTTAAACCAACCAGAAAGAGAGAGAGAGAGAGAGAGAGAGAGAGAGAGAGAGAGAGAGAGAGAGAGAGAGAGAGAGAGAGAGAGAGAGAGAGAGTTGGGGAAGTTTCTGGGTCTGGTCCTCCGCACTTTTCTGCACTGAGCTACGTGAGTAAGCACTGTAGGCGTCCTTGATAGTAGTTGTGAATTTCGTGACACCCCACCGCACCCCACCCCACCCCACCCCACCCCATAGTAGGGTAGGTCTTAAAGATCCACCAGATAACGTGTCAAAATCACGGGTTTCATGTGTTTTCCCTCTTATAGCTGGTAAGAAATCTTGTTTTGACCAGGTTCAACTCCCATACAAATGCCCCCAAATTCAAACCGAAACATTTGAAAGAGCAGCCCCAATTTGAAGTTGGGTACATTTGTATGTGGGTCACAGCTACCTAGAAACAAAACAAGGGACTTAATCGTGGTGCGTCAGTGTGTCTTTAAAAGGTGAAGAGGTCTCTTTCTTTGTTTATTGGTTTGTCTATTTTATTTAATATGATGGGACATTTTTGATGGGTGAGAGAGAGAGACAGAGAGAGAGAGAGAGAGAGAGAGAGAGAGAGAGAGGGGGGGGGGTGCTGTGCAGTAGGATGCTTTATAAAGGCTTGAGCGTACAAACACACACCCAGACGCGCGCACACACACGCACATGCACACGCACACACGCACACACACACGCGCGCGCGCGCGCGCGCGCACGCACACATGCTCAGACCCACAATCATATTCATTTATACTTTTTTTTCAAATTTATAGCACAATAATCCATTGAAACTATTTTGATTATTTAAAAAATCAGGACTTTCCTGGCATTGCAGTACCTCCTGGATCGTCTCACCATCTTTATAGTTATTAATGTCCCATATGTGTGCCTGTTCCAGGCCGGAGGACATTAAACGAACATTCGTCATTCAATAATCCATTGATAATGCTCTATGCGCTTTACAATGCCAAGATAAGAAAACGACGCAAATTGTTGAACTAAAAACGAATAATCAAATTTGAGAGAGAGAGAGAGAGAGAGAGAGAGAGAGAGAGAGAGAGAGAGAGAGAGAGAGAGAGAGAGAGAGAGAGAGAGAGAGAGAGAGAGATCAGCTAAAGAAAAGCACTCGACCTACAGATTAGGAAAGAGACAGACCGGTAGACAGGCTGAATTGTTTATGCAGACAGAAAATACTACTTATATTTTGGGGCTAATTAAGTTCTAGTCTGCTTTGCATAATTATTCCCATTATATTTGCATTGAAACGTTCTCGGCAAAGGGAATTGATAACGTTAGAATCAGCCTGAGGTTATATCAATTGTCATGAAACTAAAAGAACCCTTGAGATTGCGGAGAATCGCGACAATATCTGTATTGTTAAAAATTCGGGACTTTTCTGGCGTTGCACTGCCTACCGAGCATTGCCTCCAGGATCGTTCCCACCATCTTTATGTATCTACTAATGTCCCATAATGTGTCTGATTCAGACCGGAGGACGTTAAACAGATTTTTCTTCTTCTGCGGAGAGTCGTAAGCATGAGCGAGTGTCTAAAGTGCCGCGTTG
>CM065706.1:21488662-21491162 GCA_017654935.2 Phymorhynchus buccinoides | reverse complement strand
TGTTATAGACCATTCATCAAGAAATGTGAAAAAACCTGTATTGAAATACATGCAAAACTTCGCGAGATATTAGCGATTATGTATTTTGGGGTTTGAACCCCGTACCTGGCGCCTTAATGTAAAACTAAATACATCAGTGGATAGCTTGCATCTTGGCAAACTAGTATACCAAATGTGATGATGATAGACTGAACAGTGTTTGAGAAAAACGGACGAATAGCCGGACGGAGGCACGCCGGACGGACCCCGGACGGACCAGACAGAAACAATAGCTCCCCGAACCTTCGGCTCGGGACTAAAAAGACCTTGCCAAACTGGCAGAGAACCACGAATTTGGCTCCGCACCACAGTTGGCATTTCTACCAATGTATAGATGTATAGAGTCTGCTGGTCTGATCGTCCTTTGCAGTACTAGCATTGTGAAAGAAATTAACGGGGTGGAGATGGGGGTGGGGGTGGGGGGGGGGTGATGAAGAGGGGAGAGAGGGATTAAGAGAAGTTCAGAGACAGCACGCATGCACGCACGCACACACGCATGCGCACACACAGACACTCACGCGCATGTGCAAGCGCATACAGAGAGAGAGAGAGAGACAGAGAGAGAGAGAGAGAGAGAGAGAGAGAGAGACACAGAGAGAGACAGAGAGACAGACAGACAGACACAGAGAGAGACAGAGACAGACAGACAGACAGACGCAGACAGAACGAGAGAGAGAGAGAGAGAGAGAGAGAGAGAGAGAGAGAGAGAGAGAGAGAGACAGACAGACAGACAGAGAGAGACAGACAGACACAGAGAGAGAGAGAGAGAGAGAGAGAGAGAGAGAGAGAGAGAGAGAGAGAGAGACAGACAGACAGACAGACAGACAGACAGACAGACAGACACACACACACACACACACACACACACACACACACACACACACACACACACACACACACACATACAGACGCAGAGAGACAGACAGAGAGAGAGAGAAGTTGGCCCAATGTCCAGCCAGTAGAAATTATCGATTAGTTCTGCCTGCAAGCAAGCTAGTGCTGCCGTTTGGCTTGAAGAGTTTCGGATGACGAGTTTCGGCTTGTTGCCCTTTACTACCCTACCCCCTTCCCAGTGCCCCACACACACACCCTTCCCCGTCCACTTCCTTGCTTAACTCCCTCTTTCTCGTCACTCTTCTTCGTTTCCGAGTTTGACTCTAGTTTCCCATCCCAAACCATAGCTTTCTGCCTGCTTTGCTGCAGTTTAGAGTAGGACAATTAAAATTTGCAAAAATGTTAGGTTTAGAATGCACTTCCGGTTCGGGACATGCCCTTTTGCATGAAGTTATATCCAATAATGTGCATTCAACTTTCGTTTCTTGTTCTCTTTGTAGCTCTCCACCGCTTTGTTGTGGAGGGGAGAGGGATTATGCGGTCATCCATGACTGTTTCCTTTTCTGTCTGTTCGTGCGATATATCTTGTGACCCACTGTACGGTACGGCCTGACCTCGAATTTTATATGGGATATTCAAGTCTTCAATAAGTTCATATCACGCCGTCTCAGTAGACATTACAGTGACTTATTAGTAGATATAAAGATGGTAGAAACGGTCCTGGAGGCAAGGCCCGGAGGCAGTGCAACACCAGTAAAGTCCCGAATGTATAGCAATACAGATAATACAGAAACAGGTAGGCCCAGCGTGTCCATCTTCGGTTGGATAACATCTTTGCGAGTGTTTCTTGAAAAACAAAAGGCAGGAGAATAGACCAATGAGGCAGAAACATAGTAGATGGCAGTAAACAAAGGGAAAAGGCAGAGTCAAAGAGAGTGAGAGATTAGAGGAAGTTACAAGCACAGAACTCCCAGAAGGTTGGGAACTATTTTTGCAAAAGACCCTCCGGTATCCACGAAGGGGTGTGAGGTAGGGGTGGAGCGTTTCTAGGTATGAATTCACGAACATTCGTTTTCGAAAGTGGAGCAGGGTAGAGACAACCCAATAGCCTACAATAATATAGGAAAAACGCGTGGTTTTATTAACGTTGACCATTGACCACTTTCTATTGTTGTTTCCATTCTATTCCGGACGTCGTCACTTTTTTTTTTACACCGCAATGACGTCAAAGAGAAGATGCCCCAAAATAGAGCCACGGGCGGCCTCACAAAAGCCACAGAGTGTGATTGTGCGTATTGAACGTGCTGTCGACTGTCCCAGAAATAGCCCCTTTACAACCGTGACTGTCGTTCTGTCAAGGAACGTTCGATGTGCTCCGCTGCCATGCATGTTTCCTGATCATTGGGCTTTTTTACCAGCCGCGAACAATAAGTGAGCGAAGCTGGTAATGTTTTCAGTGCATTCTGAAGCCGACTATCTATCTATCTATCTATCTATGTGAACACGATAATGTTTGAACGGAGGGACCTAGGGCGCTCAAATTTTGCATACGGATAGGTACTAAGCATGTCTAGAACAAGGTCGAAAATGAAGGTCATGGGTCATAGGTCAAGGTCACTGGCGCTGA
>CM065706.1:21436162-21471162 GCA_017654935.2 Phymorhynchus buccinoides | reverse complement strand
AATAAACCCAGTGGCAACGAAAAAGTTGTCATTTGGTTAAAATTTACCCCCACCTTCCTCATCAGAAAATCGCATGCAATAAAAAAAAAAGGGGGGGGAGGGAGTGGGTGGCGCGCCTCTGGCTGCAACGCGCTCACAAGTGGGAGCAACCCGAATTTCACAGAGACGCCTCTGTGACTACAAAGTACCTATTAATGCCGATCTAGATGTTTCTGAAAAGAACACACATCTCCCCAAGTCATCTATAACAAGGGCGTCGCCGAGCGGCAGACATGTCCGTCACCAGCAATGCCACGCACTTGCGACACCCCGTAGCATAATTTAGGCACCAACATGATTATTATTCCGTTTGTGTAGGCCAACGCAACTCTCTCTCTCTCTCTCTCTCTCTCTCTCTCTCTCTCTCTCTCTCTCTCTCTCTCTCTCTCTCTCTCTCTCTCTCTCTCTCTCTCTCTCTCTCTCTGCGCAAAGAAGGAAATTTCAGTTTTCAAGGTCACACTTCAAGGTCAAGATCAGCATGGTGATAATTTATGCTCGGATGTGTTCTTCTCTAGGGTATACAGTACCACACATAATCTGAAGCGCTTCTGTCAAGTACAAATGTGGAAAATATGGCTTAAAACCCAATTTGTAGACCCCTACCACTTTCAAGGCCTACCGATCTCACGGACCGTGACCTTGACCTTGATCGGTATGCCACCATCAGAACGGGCATAAGCCAAAGTACCTACATGCCTGCCAAATTTGAAGACTCGGTAACACCAACGGTGTAGGAGTTATGGCCCCTTAAAGATTTTCGGTTTTCAAGGTCGTACGCCAAGGTCAAGGTCACGACGGCAAAAAATTTTGCGCGGATGCCTTCCTCTCATCGTGACACACCAGCACACACCAACAAAATTTGACGCGATTCGGTCAACCCGTTCGGGAGATATCCTTGGCACAGACAGAAAGAAAAAAAAAAAAATACAAACCAGCCGACCGCAAAGTCCTTCACCTATGGTGACGGACAATAAGGCCAACTGGATGATGCTCAGAACCATTCTAGCTCAATATACAGTAGACGATTATTGCTAATACTGACAGATCCTAAAACATACTATCAGAACATCCGGGAGACCATACGGCAAAGCAAGCAACACAGCTATTCCGACCACTTCACAAACAAGCGCGAAATCGCGATAGTTTCTGGCACGCGGTCTATTTTTACCACTCCAATCATGAGTTACCTCCCCTGGCTTTTCAATAATTTTAATCTGTAAACCAGATTTCGTAACTTTTTATACCTTTTCGAAAACATTTAAAACTATGTATCCTACTTATACTCATCGAAAGAAGCACCGCATACTCGTCGTGTCTGTTGTAGTGTCTGTATTACGTATATTTATTATTTTGTACGCTTTAAAATACATCATTTTAAAGAGCGGCCTCAATTTGAAGTGTAGCCTCGATTTGAAGTACTCGAATATTCTGATCGCTTCTCTGCCTTTTGGCTAAGACAGTGATTCAGGAATATAAATTTTTGTTTATATCCTGGTTGGTTTGTTCAGCCCGTCGTACATGGCGAAAGCCGATACGCGACGTTAAACTGAACTTCCATCCATTTGAAGTACTCATAATTACTCTTGTGGCGGTGCCATAGCCGATGAGGTTTAACCGAGGCGTGGTCACCGCTACAGCTATCTGTATTATTAAAAAAATCTGGAATTTACTGGTTTCGTACTGCCTCCGGCCGGGCATTGCCTCCAGTATTGTTCCCACCATATTTGTATTTACAAATGTCCCATATGTGTCTGATTCAGACCAAGAGGACGTAAAACACCATTTTCGCTCGCCTCGATTTGAAGTGCGACAATTTTGGACAGACAGACAGACAGACAGACCGACCGACCGACAAAGTGAGTTATAGGTTTGTGGCTTGAGCCACAAACAAAAAACGATTGTAGGCTAATACTCCAACAATTGAAATAACCCCTGGTGGAACAATGGAGCTGCTGGTGACGACGAGCCAGAACTGTGAAAGATAAAGGCGATATCTGTCTAGCTTAGCTTAGCTCTCTCATTCTCTTAGGCCCTTAATTATTAGTAGACTATTTTAGATATGTTCCTAATTTAATCCCACTAGCGCAACGCCTAGTACTGGCAATGCACCATACTGGAACACCTAGTAACGGTAACGGAAAGTACTGGTAACGCTGAGTACAGCAAATTTTAAGCGATTCGGTTAAGAAACGGCGGAGTTATAAGGCCCCGTTTCCCTTTGGCGCTGCTCTGAGAGTGACACGTTCTCCCGATTCTCTTCACATTTGCTGGTAGGCGTTGCCCGGGCCATAGCAAGCCTGACAGCGAATTTGAATCAATTCGGTTAAGAAACGGCGGAGTTATGCGTGAAAAGGTGAAGCGGCGTATAGCGCGCGCGTTTCTGAACTGATTCGCTTCCGGTTTGGCACACCGATAGTCACCGTCCCCGGTCATCTACCTGCCAAATGCTAAGGCAATCGGCCCAGAAACACCGGAGCTACGGGCGCCGAAAGGCCGTCAGATGCGCGTTTCGCGCATTTGCCGAACCGCGCAAATGACACGGCCGCCTCGGTTGCCGTTGCCATCGCCCCGTGAGGGCTCACAGCAAATTTGAAGCGAATCGGTCGAAAAACGGCGGAGTTATAAGGCCCGTTTCGTGTTTCAGACAGACAGACAGACACACACACACACAGACACACACACACACACACACACACGGACAGTTGGCTTTTTACTATATGATGTGTCTTAATGTCATCGTGCTTTCTGCGATTGTTACCCGGCCAGAGGCCGAGGTATTGCGATCGGTTTGTGTGTCTGTGTGTGTGTCTGTCTGTGTATCGATTATCTTAAAAACTACTGTTTGGATTTTGATTAAAATTGGCAGAGGGGTAGACAGCTTGAAAAGAAAACTTCCTTTCGTTAATCAACACCGTGCTGACCTTGACCTTGAAGTTTGACCTTGAAAACCGAAATTTCCTTCTTTGGGCTATGTAATTCCCCCCCAGCTTTATTTCGTGAACTAGTGAACAGAATCGCTTCCAATTTTGTGTGGTGGTGTACCATGGTGCATAGGAAGTTTGTATAAAAGTTCAGCTGTATCTCGTGAACTACTGAACAGAATCGCTTCAAATTTTGGGCAATGTATTTTATGCGTTCTGTAAGGGTGGAAAGTGGTGTGTTTATTGGGGGGGGGGGGGGGGGGGGGGGGAGAGGACATCACTCGGTGCAAGGAAGTTTGTATAAAAGTTCAGCTGTATCTCGTGAACTACTGAACGGAATCGCTTCAAATTTTGGGCTATGTATTTTATGCGTTCTGTAAGGGTGGAAAGTGGTGTGTTTATTGGGGGGGGGGGGGGGGGGGGGACAGGACATAACTCTGGCCGGGTTTGCATTGTCACAATGCGTTGCTGCCGCTCGGCGACGCCCTTGTTTTGTGATATGTTTTTAAAATGATTTGATGTTGCACCTGAATGTAATTTCTCTGTTGAGATAATAAAGTGTACTTGACTTGACTTGACATGCTCGTGCGTGTGTGAAACAGATCCAGTCCGGATCTGACTTTTGGGCCCCCCCCCCCCCTCGCGCGCACACACACACACACACACATAGAGACACGCGCGCGCACACACACACACACTCGCGCACGCACGCACACACTTGCGCACGCACGCACCCCACGACAACCAACACACACACACACACACACACACACACACACACACACACACACACACACACACACACACACACACTCCCACCCCACCCCTTCCATTGATAAACAAATAAGTATCGTTTTCTCAATGTACCCAAATCGTAACTAACAACAGTATCTGAGATGAAAACACTGAACGGAGGAATTATGTTGGACCCGTGTGTGTCGAGGATAGAACAGCTGTTCTGCAAATCTGCGGTACATTTAGTTTAAGTGAAGACGGGGTAAAAAGCCCATGGACGGGTAAGAAGCCCATGACAATTATCTCATGAAATAAAGAAAATTTCAGTCAAATTTGCCCATGAGACGAATGCTAAACATTTACACTCGTCTCATGGGCAAAATGTAACTGAAAGTTGCTTTTTTTCATGAGATAATTGGCATGGGCTTCTTACCCGCCCATGGGCTTTTCACCCCGTCTTACCCAATAACAGAGATCGATCATTGCCATGCCCAGGGTACATCACCACTCTGCTGACAACGAGGACTTTAGGACAGTTATTATTGGGAATGGTCCCGCCCAAGGTGTGTGTGTGGTCCCCAAGGCTCCAGCTCTGAACATAGTTCGTCCTTTACCACTGTTCGTGAATCTAGGATAATGATAAGCTTAATCATTTTGCTGCTGGTGTTAAACTAGGTGTAGCGTTCGCCTCGTGTCAAGTAAACCCGAGTTCGAACCTGGGTACAGGGGATTTTTCCTCTCACTTTGTTGCACTAGGCCTTACGGTCTGAACGTGGACTCTTTCGGATGAGACGATAAACCGAGGTCCCGTGTGCCCATGCACTTAGCATACGTTAAACCCAGTGCCAACGAAAAAGTTGTCATTTAGTCAAAATTCACACACACACACCCTTTCCTTCCTCATCAGTCACACAAAAATTGTATGCAAAAACAACAACAAACAAATCAGTGGGTGGCGCGCCTCTGGCTGCGACGTGCTCTCCAGGTGGGAGCAACCCGAATTTCACAGAGACGCCTCTGTGACTATAAAGGACCTAATACCTAATAGGTGAAGACGGGGTAAAGAGCCCATGGGCGGGTAAGAAGCCCATGCCAATTATCTCATGAAATAAAGAAAATTTCAGTCAAATTTGCCCATGAGACGAATGCTATAAACATTAACTTTCGGGGGCAATCAAAAACGGTAACACACGAAATGTTCTCATCCCAAGCTGGTGCATTTGTACCATAGTGTTCAAGTGCTTCGGCTGTTGGGATGATCCCTGGAGTCTTTTAGCCAGGGGGTACGGCAACAACAACAACAGCATTTAGACAGTATAATTTCGCGAGAATCATGCCTCACAAATGCCACAATCGGATCGCTCTGGCGTCGAATCGTATGGAGTGTAGCAGCCCCTTTAGTCACGACTGACCGATTTCCCCCTCAGTGTTCAATAACGGCTCCACCCCAACAGACGATATATTGACCGACAAAAAAGTGGAGCTGACGGTACGAACCGGTAATACCGATAATACCGGTTTGAGTTAAAAACGGTACGATACGTACCGCGGGTATGTGTGTGTGTGTGTGTGTGTGTGTGTGTGTGTGTGTGTGTGTGTGTGTGTGTGTGTGTGTGTGTGTGTATGTGTGCGCGTGCGTGCGCACACTAGTATGTTACTCCAACAAAGAAAAAAGTTACGATTGAAAGATCACTGATTTGGGTTTCTCTCAGTCTCTCTTTCTCTCTCTGTGCGTGCGTGCGTGCGTCAGTGCGCGCACACTAGTATATGTTACTCCAACAAACAAAAAAGTTACGATTGAAAGATCACTGATTTGGGTTTCTCTCAGTCTCTTTCTCTCTCTCTCTCTCTGCGTGTGTGCGTGCGTCAGTGCGCGCACACTAGTATATGTTACTCCAACAAACAAAAAAGTTACGATTGAAAGATCACTGATTTGGGTCTCTCTCTCTCTCTCTCTCTCTCTGTTTTTTGGTGGTTTTCTGTTTAATATTGATGGTGCTGTCTTTTAGTTTTGAATAAAGAAAAATACATTTTCGTAAGGCAATTGTAGTCGTTTCTTCCCTTTCATGGGGTTGTCAGTTATATAAGCACAGCTTCTTTCCTCTTCTCCCTTTAACCCTTTCACCGCCAATGTCGCATTTTAGCACCACAATGGTTTAACACCCATGTCACTAAAAGGCATCAAATCAGGACCTGTTATCCAAAGAGCCTATTTTCTTAATTTTGGGAGGTAAGGATAGGCCTAATGTTATATATTAGGTAGAGAGGTGTTCGCAATATTGCAGATTTTTTTTCTCTCTACCCAGTTAAGATTAATGGTATTTTTTGACTGAAAAATGGCTGGCGGTGAAAGGGTTAATCCCGTGTTCTCCTAAAAGTGTCATTGATGTTCAAAGCAACCGACGACGCACTGATCCATAACGATGTGTTTGTTAAGCCGGCGACAGACTATGTGACTGCCTCATGTGACTCGATCAGGTCGTGACGTTTCACCTCATTTGTATACCATCTAACTCGATCAGTCTGACTCAGTCGGGCCCAGTCAGGTGACAGGGCCGAATAGGGCGGGTTCTAAATTTAACTGATCGAGTCTGTTCGAGTCAGATGGCTTGTGACCTCTTCTGTGCGGGAAACAAAATTTGATCTACGTCACGACCTGATCGAGTCATATGAAGCAGTCGCATAGTCTGTCTCCAGCTTTAGTCCGTATGCTCTCATTGGCTTAATTAACACAGATGAAGATTGCGTAGTACGACATGTCAACCACGACTATCTCCCGGTACGTACTGGTATAAAATACCGGTACAACAACAAAATACCAGTATATTCTATCGTACCGGTACGGGGTACGGTACTCAGCTCTACAGAGAAACATGCACCCTCCACTGGTGACGCGTTTAGAACGTTTGTGACTCGCTGTCACCATGACGCATCACATAAAGGATTGCCAAGTGGCGCAATTTGAGTGACGTCATGGTTTATAGTTGCCGCCGCAGTTCTGGATCTGGTATTGTAGTCGAAAGGGCCACCATCGATGTCATTGATCATAGACGATGTTGTTAGAATCACTCCCTCTCTCTGTCTCTCCGTGTGTGTGTGTCTCTGTATCTGTCTCTGTCTCCATGTGTATATCTATCTCAGCCTCTCTCTGCCTTTCTCTCTCTCTCTCTCTCTCTCTCTCTTTGTCTGTGTCCCCGTCTGTCTCTCTCCGGGCCTGCCTTCCATGTCGCTTCCAGGTTATGCATATTGATTTGCCTGGTGTGTCTATCCATGTCCGTCTGTCTGTTTCCCTCTCTCTCTCTCTGTCCCCGTCTGTCTGTCTGTCTCTGTCTGGGCCTGCGTTCAATGCTGTTCATGTCGCTTCCAGGTTATGCATATTGATTTGCCTGGTGCGTCTATCCATGTCCGTCTGTCTCTCTCTCCCCCGTGTGTGTATCTCTCTGTATCTGTCTCTATCTCCATGTGTGTATCTCTCTCTGCCTCTGTCTGTCCCCGTCAGTCTGTCTGTCTCTGTCTGGGCCTGCGTTCAATGCTGTTCATGTCGCTTCCAGGTTACACATATTGATTTGTCTGGTGTGTATATCCATGTCTATCTGTCTGTCTCTCTCTCTCTGTGTCTCTCTCTCTCTCTCTCTCTCTCTCTCTCTCTCTCCGTCTGTGTATTTCTATGTATCTGTCACTGTTTCCATGTGTGTATATCTCTCTGCCTCTGTCTCTGTCTCTCTCTTTCGCCCCGTCTGTCTGTTTGTCTCTCTCTGTTTGGGCCTGCGTTCCATGCTGTTCATGTCGCTTCCAGGTTACACATTATTATTGATTTGTCTGGTGTGTCTATCCATGTCCGTCTGTCTCTCTCTCTCTCTCTCTCTCTCTCTCTCTCTCTCTCTCTCTCTCTCTCTCTCTCTCTCTCTCTCTCCATATCTCTCTGTCTCTGTATTAAGTCTTCTATATGTACATTATTTTACTATGCAGTTTTTCCCCCATACGTATTACTTTATTTTCTTCATTTTTGTCCGTCACCGAAGGTGATCGGACTTTGCGATGGGCTGGTTTGTCTCTTTTTTTTCTTCTCTCCCCCCCCCCCTCCTGTCTGTCCCAAGGATAACTCCCGAACCGCTTGACCGAATCGCGTCATATTTTGTGTGAAGGTGTGCCACCTTAATAGGAAGAGATCCGCGCAAACCATTTTGCCGTCGTGACCTTGACCTTGACGTACGACCTTGAAAACCGAAAATCTATTTTTAGCCATATATCGGGCACCGATCGACATAGGATGTTGAAACTTGGTATGAAGGTGGTTTGGCTTATGCCCGTTCTGATGATGGCATACCGATCAAGGTCAAGGTCAAAAAGATCGATGGAGCCTGAAAATCGGTGGGTCATTTTTTCTCCTTCTGTCTGTCCCAAGGATATCTTTCGAACGGGTTGACCGAATCACGTCAAATTTTGTGTGCTGGTGTGTCACCATGAGAGGAAGGCATCCGCGCAAACCATTTTGCCGTCGTGACCTTGACCTTGGCGTACGACCTTGAAAACCGAAAATCTTTCAGGGGCCATAACTCCCACACCGTTAGTGTTAGAGTCTTCAAATTTGGCATGAAGGTACTTTGGCTTATGCCCGTTCTGATGGTGGCATACCGATCAAGGTCAAGGTCCGGGCGATCGGTAGGCCTTGAAAGTGGTAGGGGTCTACACATTGGGTTTTAAGCCATATTTTCCACATTTGTACTTGACAGAAGCGCTTCAGATTGTGTGTCGTACCGTATACCCTAGAGAAGAAAACATCCGAGCATAAATTATCACCATGCTGACCTTGACCTTGAAGTGTGACCTTGAAAACCGAAATTTCCTTCTTTGTGCTATATGTTTCTTCTTCAAGCTGTATCTCGTGAACTAGAAGACAGAATCCCTTCCAATTTTGTGTCAGGATGTGACACTCTACGGGGTGTCGCAAGTGCGTGGCATTGCTGGTGACGGACATGTCTGCCGCTCGGCGACGCCCTTGTCTTTTCTTTTGACCTCCCTCTGTCTGTTTGTCTGTCTCTCTCTCTCTTTAATTGATGTAATTTGTTTTGTTTATACTGCCTTGCATTATGAGCGTCCTTTTATATGACTTCGATTTAAGGTCTTTGGTTTTTTTGGCTTGTATTTTTGTGATTTGTTTCTCTATTTATATGTCTTAATTTCTTTTCTTTTTGTTCTGAGGGCCGGATGGGGAAAAAAGCCGGTTTTTGTGCTTATTCCGCTTTCCCTCAATAAAAAAACAACCCCATTCGTTCGTTCGTTCTCTCTCATTTATGATTGATGATATTAGCATATTAATTATTATAAGGTTACATTTATTGTCATTTCGTTTTTTGTGTGCACCGCACCTCCTATGTTATAGGCCGGAGGTCTGAAACATTAAAATTGTGTTCAATTATCTCTCTCTCTCTCTCGATTCGTCTATATATCTCTCTCTGTGTGTGTGTGTGTCTCTCTCTCTCTCTCTCTCTGTCTCTCTCTCGATTCGTCTATCTCTCTTGTCTGTGGGCCTTCCCTGTCTATATGTTGTAATGCATTTAAACTTTATGTGTTGGCAGTTCTTCGTGTCAGCAGTGTCTCAGTTGCAGTTAGCCAAACGCATTATTTTGCAGGCCAACACTAATATTGATCCGTCTCCTGGCCCTTCACTCGACCGGCTTTTGTTTTATCATTGGTTGACATTATAAGCCTGAAGCTGGGGCCAATAGCTAAGTGAGAGATGTGCAGTGCACGATTTTCTACAGTAATGGAAAATCGTGGTTTGCCCTGGCGTAAGGCTGTGTCAGACCAATAATTTATTGACATAAGCTAGAACGCCAAGGCTACATCAAAATGTTGTTATGTTCTGCATAGTTATGCGGGGATTGTCTTTAGCCATGACAAGCTCCTAGCATAACATCATCAGTCTCCGAAAATCCCGGTCCGAAGTCGGAGTGTGGCTGGTCACGTGGAGGGGTAATCAAAAAGGGTCACACACGTATAATAATGTTCACATCCCTAGCTGGTGCATTTGTACCTTGAGTGTTCAAGTGCGTCGGCTGTTAAGATGATCCCTGGAGTCTTTAAGCCAGGGTAGGACAACAAACAAACAAATCGTGGTGCCGCTTAGTCTTTTATTTAACTGTGATTCTCAGACTAGGGGGAGTTTGCACTGGCTCTTTAGAACCAAAGCCACAGATGATGAGATTCTGCTTAACGTCCTCCGGTCTGGAACACGGACACACTATATGGGACATTAGTAGATGTAGGGGAAGACGGGGTAAAAAGCGCATGGGCGGGTAAGAAGCCCACCCCAATTATCTCCTGAAATGAAGAAAATTTCAGTCTCATTTTGCCCATGAGACGAGCGTTAATGTCTAGCATTCGTCTCATGGGCAAATTTGACTGAAATTTTCTTTATTTCATGAGATAATTGGGGTGGGCTTCTTACCCGCCCATGCGCTTTTTACCCCGTCTTCCCCTACGGATGGTTGGAACGATCCTGGAGGCAATGCCCGGAGGCAGTGCAACACCAGGAAAGTCCCGACTTTTCAACAATACAGATGTAGGCTACATTGCATTGACCAAAGCTAAAGAGATTGGCTGACCTTTTTTTACATTTAGGTATAGGCGGTAGGCCTACCCAACCCAACGCCAGTTTTTCTCAAGTCCTTTTGGCCGAGAGAGAGGGGACGTACCCTGGGTAAAGCATCTCCACAACAAACAATTAAATTTTAGCCCAGCCTTTCAGAATAGCAGCTGCTATCTGGAAGTCATAGTCGACAAACGACTGAAACCGGTGTGATACTATATAATCACGTCGCCCATAAAATCGTGTCACAGCCGGCGACAGAAAATGTCAGAAATACTGCAGCTGGTTCGTGAAAAAATATCGGCTGTGCGACAGTATTTTTCACAGCAAGTGCAAACAGGATTTCATAAGAAATGTCTAAGGCCAATCTTTTGCATTTGTTGGCCGATTCAAGTTATTGGCCAGTTATGCGAATAGGCCCTGAATTGTTCGGAAATAATTAAGGGGAGTAATTTCATGGCGTGTGGGAGTGATCTTGCCTAATTCAATCGGTCAAACAGGGGAAGTTACTCTACCATCAGGTAGATCCCCAGCTCTCGCCTCGTGTGTTTGAGTAGACACACAGCATTTAGAACACCGTGCGTCATTCTAAAATTGATGCCATTTATATGTTGACGTCACATTTTGCAAGTTCTATCAGTTTGTGGCCACTGGCCACCCCTTTTCCTACCTTTGTTTATAATTATTGTATCATGCATATCACAGAATGGTCATTTCAATGCCCACCTTTAGCCTGTAGTAGAGTAATTATTGACTCTGGGTTTGATTCTGGGAGGGGAAAAACCTGACTCAGCAGGCACTGCTTGTTATAACTGAATATTGAAATGGGTAAACAAAATAATTCTGGTATGTTAGGCCTACAACTAGAAAAGAAAGAAAGATCAGATATTTGTTTTATGTCCTCCGACCTGCTTAGAGGCACATAGGCTAGGTATATGGGACATTTGTTAGGATGAAGATGGGGGAGAAAAAGAAGTGGGGAAGGGGCACTAGAATGAAGGGATTAATAATGCCGATCGAGGTATGTTTTTATTAGGATATGGTAGCATATAGGTATTTGTTAATAGTGATGGATGGGAGTTTTAATACTGCTGCAGTTTAAAATTAGTAAGATGTATGGTCGTTATAATATTAAAAGTTCTTTAACTTAGACTTAGAGATTTGTTAGACTGCATTCGTCATCATATTAATTTGCATAGGTCTAGTACTATACTGCGGTAAAAAGAGGTTAAGAATTTTAAAAAAAGAGATGAAGCAGTGAGGTTAGAATAACTAATTAATAAGCTGTATCGTAGTCAACATTATGGTGATTAAAATTTAATTATTTTTTTTAGGACCACTCTTAGATCTAGAGAAAGATTTAAATTCAAAATTGGCCGTTGTCTTTTTCTCCCGGGCCAACATGAATGATCTTTCGTGAAATAACTTTGCCATACCTACAGAGAACTTTCATTTTAACCTGTTCCTTCCATCAAGTCATGGACACTACACAGATCCTAAATATAGAATCCGTGATTAAGTCAAATGAATGATAAAAATGCCGATCTTTTATTTTTGTCATTAATTATTTCTTTCGTTAGATACAGTAGGCTATTTCATTCCGCATCCAACTTTTCATACCTGTTCAGGTCTAACTTTCCACCACCCTGAGAGTTATTCCCCTTGCAAAAGTCTCGCGCCAGTCACTTCAGCAGACGACATCAAGGGAACACTCAAAAGACTTGAGTTACGATGGTATTATTTTGTCTTTCTTCTTCCTTCTTCTTCTTCTTGATTGTGGCCACCACAATCATCACGTTGATTATTTTGCCACGAAACCGGGGAGGCTCAACCACTCTTTGCCGGAAGAAAGGGCCTCAAGTAGGCTAGTGAAGACCGAGAGACTCGGACGAGTCGGAGAGACTCGAGAGAGGGAAGCTGGCTGTCAGTTGGTTATCTGTATTATTTAAAATTCGGGACTTTCCTGGTGTTGCACTGCCTCCGAGCATTGCCTCCAGGATCGTTCCCACCATCATTAAGCTGGTTGTCAGATGGTTAGTCCGTTGGCTTATTTGGCGTTGGTAAGAGTGATCTCCCTCGAAGTTCATAACACATTTCCTTTCCTTCATATTTTTACTTGCACACACAGACACTTCTTACTTGCAGTGTGTGTGCGTGCGCGCGTGTGTGTGAGTGTGTCTGTGTGTGTGCGTGAATGTAGACAAAATTATGCGTTGCACACACAGACTTGTTGTGGTGTGTGTGTGTGTACACACACACACACACACACACACACACACACTCACACACACACACACACACACACACACACACAAACACACACACACACACACACACACACACACACACACAAAACAGCACAAACCTCTTATTCAATCTTCCTCTTATTCAAGTTATTCAAGATTGAGAGACAGAGAGAGAGAAAGACGCACACAACACACACACACACACACACACACACATGTATGCACACATGCATGCTCACACACACACACACACACACACTCACACACACACCACACACACACACACACACACACACACACAGCACAAACCTCTTATTCAATCTTCCTCTTATTCAAGTTATTCAAGATTGAGAGACAGAGAGAGATAGAAAGACACACACACAACACACACACACACACACACACACATGTATGCACATATGCATACACACACACACCACAAAACACAGCACAAACCTCTTATTCAATCTTCCTCTTATTCAAGTTATTCAAGATTGAGAGAGAGAGAGAGAAAGACACACAACACACACACACACACACACACACACACACACACACACAAGACACACATGTATACACACATGCATGCTCACACACACACACACACTCACACACACACACACACACACACACACACACACACCACAAAACAGCATAAACCTCTTATTCAATCTTCGTCTTATTCAAGTTATTCAAGAGAGAAAGAAAATCTTGTAAATTGCTACTTTTCACACGTTTATCACCAGCCGTCTCCATTCTCCCGCCATATTTAGTGTTAACAAGTCCAAGGAAGATCACTCTGCCTGATTTGATTTACGCACTATAGGCTTATTTTTTAAGCCTTTTGCCCTCTATATATCGTTTCAAGTGATATATACTTTTTTTTTACCCGTGAACTAATAGGCTTTTGTGTATTGATTTGAATCCTAATAAAGTTCCTCTAAATGTGAGGAGTACATCACGCTTTTATATTTTTGGTCAATATTGTTTTTGAATATGTTCAGTCTCATTTGAAAGGTTATTCCATGCAGTTGTAATTCTATTCGTGAAATGTTTTTTGAGTGGAACGAGTATTGTTTGTTTTCTTTGTAAGTTTGAAATTATGCCCTCGAGTTCTATCTTCTTCTGAAAGTGTTAATAAGGTTTTACTTTTAGTGGTGCTAGCATCATAAAGGTTGTGTAGAATTCTATAAACCTCGATAAGGTCACCTCTTAAACGTCTATGCTCTAAACTTGGCAATTTCAAATACTAGTCTTCAATGCCTAGTGCTAAACAAGATCGTTTCTCGGCCTTTTGACAACAAAACGTGTTTAAAACCAGCCAGTCCTTCGGATGAGACTTAAAACTGAGGTCCTTAGTGTGCGAACGCATGCACAAAGATCTTGCGCACACGTTAAAGCCCATTCCATTAATCGGTAGGAGTAGGCCATGTTGTGCCGGTGGGATGCATCCTGTGCGCCAGTTGCAGTCTAAATGAAGACTTTGGGCGTGGGACAGGATAAACATCCCCAATAGGAAGAAGAAGAAGAGCCATGCCTCCCCAAAAGAAGCCACGAGTAGGAAAGGGGCAGAAGAATATGTTTGCTAGTTTCGGACTCGCTCAGACATCGTCTGCAACTTGTAGGATCGTTGGAATTAGGTCAAGCCACCCCAACTTTTACACATCAAAACTCCGAACCTGATTTTCGCTTCGTGCCACAGCGGTCAGTCTGTTTGCTTTGGTTTTCCTGGTTGTCAGTCTTGTTTCTGACCATCCGGGTTTTTCCTTTCTAAAGCAGACACATGTATGTCCGGTCATTCCAGAAACGATCTTTGTTTACATCTGAATGCTTGTTCGCGAGAGCGAAGCGCTTCAAGTTTTTGGTCTGATTTCTTCGTTGACCAAATCTGAACGGTAAAGAGAACATTTTATTAATTAATGGAACATTAAAATCAATCAATTTTCTATAAGTGTACCAAATTTGGTGCATGTACAATGGAGCTCATGTACTTCTTTTAAGAGCACAGCGGGAGGTGTTATCGTTGAACGGAGGTCTGACATTTACATTTTTCTTTCAAGTGGCATTGCCTAGACACACTGGTGGGTCGATGTTGGAGTAAATTTATATAAACTTACTGAATTAATTAGGAAACAAAATCATATTTATACCCTTTTAAGTTGATATAAAATGAATATGTAGTATTTCAAACTTTTTTTTTTTTTTTTTTTTTGTTTTTTTTGGGGGGAGATTATTGCTTTGTTTCATGCTAACATGTCTTCAATAATAATTAGTATGCAGATAAGTTTGCTTGTTTCACTGTATGTTTGTACTCTAAACAAGTTGAACTTGTGCATCATCAGCCAGCATTGAGTCTGAGTCAACAGAGCCTGCAAGTTCGACAGAGGGAAAAAACAGCAGCATCAAGTCGTTCTTTTACTGTTTTAGAGATGTGAATGGCATCATCTAAAAAACATAAGCTACTGCATAATATGCAAGTTGTGTGTGTGTACGCTTGTGTGTCTGTCTGCCTGTCTCTCTGTCCATATCTCGATCTGTCTGTCCCCCCCCCCCTCTCTCTCTCTCTCTCTCTCTCTCTCTCTCTCTCTCTCTCTCTCTCTCTCTCGTCTCTCTCTCTCTCTCTCTCTCTCTCTCTCTCTCTCTCTCTCTCTCTTCTGTAGTCAGCCTGGGCTGGACTGGACTGGAACCAATTTATTGTCAGATTAACTATAAAAGCTGTACTGACATTAAAAAAAAAATTGTAACAAAAAAAAAAACAATGAAATTCAATAAATAATCAAGGAATTATACACAAAATTGATGGAACCCCCCCCCCCTCTCTCTCTCTCTCTCTCTCTCTCTCTCTCTCTCTCTCTCTCTCTCTCGGTCTCTCTCTCTCTCTCGATCTCTCTCTCTCTCACACTCTCTCGTCTCACTATCTCTCTCTCTCTCTCTCTTCTCTCTCTCTCTCTCTCTCTCTCTCTCTCTCTCTCTCTCTCTCTCTTCATCTCTCTCATCACAATCACAGTAATCTCATCTCATCATAGTCAGCCTATTCCAGGGGTTATGCACATGTGTTTGTCTGAGTGTTCACTGTGCATAAACACTATGAATGAGATTGAGATTACATTTTAAAAAAAAGCAAGATCATAGGGTTAAATTGTGAGCAGGAATATTAGTTTCCTTTGACTTTATTTTTTGCATTAAACTATGAAATGGCAAGGTACATTTTACACTCTGTGTGTTTGTGTGTGTGTGTGTGTGATGTGAGTGAGAGAGAGAGAGAGAGAGAGAGAGAGAGAGAGAGAGAGAGAGAGAGAGAGAGAGAGGGGCGAGGAAGAGAAATAGAAAAACTCTGATGAAAACCTTCAACCATGGGGAAAGGCCACATCTGTTTGCTAACCTTCATGAACACGATATGTACCGCAGTAAATCTGTGACCTATTGTTTTGGGAAAATGACCTATTGATTTTTCTGCCAACTGGTCAAATGACCTATGATGTCCTGTGGCAAGAATGAACCCTGTATCCTTGAGCCCTTTTAAGACCTAAGCAATGACAGCGAGCAACAGTTAAAAAAAAGAACTTAACTGACTAGATTTAGATTTAACTTTAGATCTAGAACAAGATTTCCATGTTTTTAATATTGAGAACTTATGACTACTGAGGGAAGCGAATCAGCCCCAAACCATACAGGTTAAGCTTCTTTTTGTGTGTGTATACTCCCATTTCTGCGAGAATGGGGGTGCATTAAAAAGAATCAGAACAATACCCTAAGCATTTCTCTGTCCGTCTGTATGTGTATGTATTTAAACAGGTGATCCATCGTCCTCAGTCTTTAGCACTTCACACATGTTAAAGAACCCATTGGCAGCAAAGGAGTTGTTATTTGGTCAAAATGTAGTGTACCCATCCCATCCCTCCCATCCCACTCAGTCTCACATAAAAACAACAATGACCAACATACCAAAAAAAGGAAGAAGAAAAAAGAGGTGGCTTTACACTAGCTACGACATACTCTCTTGGTGGGAGCAGCCTGAATTTCTCTGTAGCAGGAAAACAATACAATGCAATGCAATGCAATGTCTACTGGTTGTTTGCAGGCACAAAGTTCATGACCTACTAAGGAAAGAGTGTCTGACACTCTATGTCTATTTGTTGCAGGCAAACTATGCAGGATGAGATCATGAATTATCAGGAAAAGATTGCCTGACACTCTATGTCTATTTGTTGCAGGCAAACTATGCAGGATGAGATCATGAATTATCAGGAAAAGATTGCCTGACACTCTATGTCTATTTGTTGCAGGCAAACTATGCAGGATGAGATAATGAATTATCAGGAAAAGATTGCCTGACACTCTATGTCTATTTGTTGCAGGCAAACTATGCAGGATGAGATAATGAATTATCAGGAAAAGATTGCCTGACACTCTATGTCTATTTGTTGCAGGCAAACTATGCAGGATGAGATAATGAATTACATGTATCAGGAAAAGATTGCCTGAAAGATTGCCTGACACTCTATGTCTATTTGTTGCAGGCAAATACAAGATGAGATCATGACCTATCAGGAAAAGATTATCTGACACTATGTCTGTTTGTTTATTTGTTGCAGGCAAATACAAGATGAGTTCATGACCTACCAGGAAAAGATTGCCTGACACTCTATGTCTATTTGTTGCAGGCAAATGCAAGATGAGATCATGACCTACCGAGGAAAGATTGCCTGACACTCTATGTCTATTTGTTGCAGGCAAATGCAAGATGAGATCATGACCTACCGAGGAAAGATTGCCTGACACTCTATGTCTATTTGTTGCAGGCAAATGCAAGATGAGTTCATGACCTACTAAGGAAAGATTGCCTGACACTCTATGTCTATTTGTTGCAGGCAAATGCAAGATGAGTTCATGACCTACCAGGAAACCATCCTCAAGGCCACGGAGGAGAAGCGTAAGACGGGCCAAAACTACGATGAGGGCGCAGTGTGTGAGATCTGCATGAAGACCAAGTTCGCAGACGGCGTGGGCCACAGCTGCTACTACTGCCAAAAGAAGTCCTGCGCTCGCTGCGGACGCCGTGCCGCCCTCAAGACTCCCAAGGCCACAGACAAACCTGAGGTAATTTCTATAGTATTAGGTATTAGGTACTTTATAGTCACAGAGGCATCTCTGTGAAATTTGGGTTGCTCCCACCTGGAGAGGGCGTCGCAGCCAGAGGCGCGCCACCCTTTTTTTTTGGGGGGGGGGGGGGGGGGCATGCATGCGATTTCTTGTGTGACTGATGAGGAAGGAAAGGGAGGGTGGGTAAATTTTGACCAAATGACAACTTTTTCGTTGCCACTGGGTTTAGCGTGTGCTAAGTGCATGGGCACACGGGACCTCGGTTTATCGTCTCATCCGAAAGACTCCACGTGAGAGGAAAAAATCCCCTGTACCCAGGTTCGAACTCGGGTTTACTTGACACGAGGTGACACGTTACCACTGTGCCACTCTACACCAGAGATGAGATTTTTCCTCCAATTGGAGGATTTCCTCCTTTTTGATGGCCCCAGGGGTCATTTTTGAGATCAGTGTAAATCCATTGAGAAAATTGGGGTGTGCGGGTAGGGGTGTTAGGTTTTGGAATCGTAAACGTGGCAAGAAGTTCGATTGATATTTTGTTCTCGATTGGTTCATTTTCAAATGGGCATTTCCGGTTACTGCTTGAGGCAGCCAAGACTGCTCTATTTATCACTACTCTGCAGTTTGCAAAACTGAAAACAGAAGTTGTTATCCATTTGCTGATGTAGCCTACACCGGGCCCCGAACCCCCGGCTTCTTTTTTCCTCCTTTTGGGTTTTCTGAGAATCTCATCTCTGTTAGCCCACTGGCACTAAGTGGAGCGGTGGGTGGAGTATTGTTTGCTGTGGCCGCCGAGCCGCCCTCTAGACTCCCATGGCCACTGACAAACCTGAGGTAATTTCTATATTAGCCCACTGACTCTAAGTGGAGCGGTGGGTGGAGTATTGTTTGCTGTGGCCGCCGAGCCGCCCTCTAGACTCCCATGGCCACTGACAAACCTGAGGTAATTTCTATATTAGCCCACTGGCTCTAAGTGGAGCGGTCGGTGGAGTATTGTTTGCTGTGGCTGCCGAGCCGCCCTGTAGACTCCCATGGCCACTGACAAACCTGAGGTAATTTCTATATTAGCCCATGGGCTCTAAGTGGGGCGGTGGGTGGAGCTTTGCTGTCATTTCCGGCTCTGCTCATATTTACCTGTCTGATCTACTTCATGCTTACAAGTTACATTCCATCTCGTCAGCTTCGTTATTCTTCTGATTCTCGCCTTCTACAGCCTCCCTCAATTAAAACGAAAACTTATGGCGAGAGATCCTTTTCCTTTTCAGGCCCCAGCTACTTGGAACAAACTCCCTCTGTCTCTCAGACATTCCAACTCCCTGTCAGTTTTCAAAACCAACCTGAAAACCCATCTATTCTCTGAACACTACTGTCCACCATGATCGGATTGTGAGAATGAAAGCGTGTGCGGATGAGGAAGGGCATGGGAAAGGTGGGAGGACAGAAAGTGTGTGTGTTCGTGCGCGCATGCGCGGGCTGGCATGTGCTTATGCATGTGCGCATATTTCCGTGCATGCACGTGTGCGTGTGCTCGTGCGTGTGTAGGCATAGGTGTGTGTGTTTGTGTCTGTGTATGTATGTATGTACGCACGCACGCACGTACGTACATATGTATGTATGTATGTATGTGCGTGCGTGCGTACATACATACATACAGTACACACAGACACACACACCTATGCCTACACACGCACGAGCACACGCACACGTGCATGCACGGAAATATGCGCACATGCATAAGCACATGCCAGCCCGCGCATGCACACACACACACACACTTTCTGTCTCCCAACTTTCCCATGCCATTCCTCATCCGCACACGCTTTCATTCTCACAATCCGATCATGGTGGACAGTAGCCTTGTTCAGAGAATAGATGGGTTTTCAGGTTGGTTTTGAAAACTGACAGGGAGTTGGAATGTCTGAGAGACAGAGGGAGTTTGTTCCAAGTAGCTGGGGTCTGAAAAGAAAAGGATCTCTCGCCATAAGTTTTCGCTTTAATTGAGGGAGGCTGTAGAAGACCAGAATCAGAAGAACAGAGCTGACGAGATGGAATGTAAGCATGAAGTAGATCAGACAGGTAAGTAGGAGCAGAGCCGGAAATGACAGCAAAGCTCCACCCACCGCCCCACTTAGAGCCCATGGGCTAATATAGAAATTACCTCAGGTTTGTCAGTGGCCATGGGAGTCTACAGGGCGGCTCGGCAGCCACAGCAAACAATACTCCACCGACCGCTCCACTTAGAGCCAGTGGGCTAATATAGAAATTACCTCAGGTTTGTCAGTGGCCATGGGAGTCTAGAGGGCGGCTCGGCGGCCACAGCAAACAATACTCCACCCACCGCTCCACTTAGAGTCAGTGGGCTAATATAGAAATTACCTCAGGTTTGTCAGTGGCCATGGGAGTCTAGAGGGCGGCTCGGCGGCCACAGCAAACAATACTCCACCCACCGCTCCACTTAGTGCCAGTGGGCTAACAGAGATGAGATTCTCAGAAAACCCAAAAGGAGGAAAAAAGAAGCCGGGGGGTCTGGGGCCCGGTGTAGGCTACATCAGCAAATGGATAACTTCTGTTTTCAGTTTTGCAAACTGCAAAGTAATGATAAATAGAGCAGTCTTGGCTGCCTCAAGCAGTAACCGGAAATGCCCATTTGAAAATGAACCAATCGAGAACAAAATATCAATCGAACTTCTTGCCGCATTTATGATTCAACACAAAACCTAACACCCCTACCCACACCCCCAATTTTCTCAATGGATTTACACTGATCTCAAAAATGACCCCTGGGGCCATCAAAAAGGAGGAAATCCTCCAATTGGAGGAAAAATCTCATCTCTGTTCGTGTAGAGTGGCACAGTGGTAACGCGTTCACCTCGTGTCAAGTAAACCCGAGTTCGAACCTGGGTACAGAGGATTTTTTCTCTCACGGTGGAGTCTTTCGGATGAGACGATAAACCGAGGTCCCGTGTGCCCATGCACTTAGCACACGTTAAACCCAGTGGCAACGAAAAAGTTGTCATTTGGTCAAAATTTAACTCCCCCCCCCCCTTTCCTTCCTCATCAGTCACACAAGAATTCGCATGCCCCCCCCCCCCCCACCCCAAAAAAAAAGGGTGGCGCGCCTCTGGCTGCGACGCCCTATCCAGGTGGGAGCAACCCAAATTTCACAGATGACAGCTCTGTGACTATAAAAGTACCTAATACCTAATAGTATAATGAAATTACCTCAGGTTTGTCTGTGGCCTTGGGAGTCTTGAGGGCGGCACGGCGTCCGCAGCGAGCGCAGGACTTCTTTTGGCAGTAGTAGCAGCTGTGGCCCACGCCGTCTGCGAACTTGGTCTTCATGCAGATCTCACACACTGCGCCCTCATCGTAGTTTTGGCCCGTCTTACGCTTCTCCTCCGTGGCCTTGAGGATGGTTTCCTGGTAGGTCATGAACTCATCTTGCATTTGCCTGCAACAAATAGACATAGAGTGTCAGGCAATCTTTCCTTAGTAGGTCATGAACTCATCTTGCATTTGCCTGCAACAAATAGACATAGAGTGTCAGGCAATCTTTTCCTGGTAGGTCATGATCTCATCTTGCATTTGCCTGCAACAAATAGACATAGAGTGTCAGGCAATCTTTCCTGATACATGTAATTCATGATCTCATCCTGCATAGTTTGCCTGCAACAAATAGACATAGAGTGTCAGGCAATCTTTTCCTGGTAGGTCATGAACTCATCTTGTATTTGCCTGCAACAAATAAACAAACAGACATAGTGTCAGATAATCTTTTCCTGATAGGTCATGATCTCATCTTGTATTTGCCTGCAACAAATAGACATAGAGTGTCAGGCAATCTTTTCCTGATACATGTAATTCATTATCTCATCCTGCATAGTTTGCCTGCAACAAATAGACATAGAGTGTCAGGCAATCTTTCCTGATAATTCATGATCTCATCCTGCATAGTTTGCCTGCAACAAATAGACATAGAGTGTCAGGCAATCTTTTCCTGATAATTCATGATCTCATCCTGCATAGTTTGCCTGCAACAAATAGACATAGAGTGTCAGGCAATCTTTTCCTGATAATTCATTATCTCATCCTGCATAGTTTGCCTGCAACAAATAGACATAGAGTGTCAGGCAATCTTTTCCTGATAATTCATTATCTCATCCTGCATAGTTTGCCTGCAACAAATAGACATAGAGTGTCAGACACTCTTTCCTTAGTAGGTCATGAACTTTTTGCCTGCAAACAACCAGTAGACATTGCGTTGCATTGCATTGTATTGTTTTCCTGCTACAGAGAAATTCAGGCTGCTCCCACCAAGAGAGTATGTCGTAGCTAGTGTAAAGCCACCTCTTTTTTCTTCTTCCTTTTTTTGGTATGTTGGTCATTGTTGTTTTTATGTGAGACTGAGTGGGATGGGAGGGATGGGATGGGTACACTACATTTTGACCAAATAACAACTCCTTTGCTGCCAATGGGTTCTTTAACATGTGTGAAGTGCTAAAGACTGAGGACGATGGATCACCTGTTTAAATACATACACATACAGACGGACAGAGAAATGCTTAGGGTATTGTTCTGATTCTTTTTAATGCACCCCCATTCTCGCAGAAATGGGAGTATACACACACAAAAAGAAGTTTAACCTGTATGGTTTGGGGCTGATTCGCTTCCCTCAGTAGTCATAAGTTCTCAATATTAAAAATATGGAAATCTTGTTCTAGATCTAAAGTTAAATCTAAATCTAGTCAGTTAAGTTCTTTTTTTTAACTGTTGCTCGCTGTCATTGCTTAGGTCTTAAAAGGGCTCAAGGATACAGGGTTCATTCTTGCCACAGGACATCATAGGTCATTTGACCAGTTGGCAGAAAAATCAATGGGTCATTTTCCCAAAACAATAGGTCACAGATTTACTGCGGTACATATCGTGTTCATGAAGGTTAGCAAACAGATGTGGCCTTTCCCCATGGTTGAAGGTTTTCATCAGAGATTTTCTATTTCTCTTCCTCGCCCCTCTCTCTCTCTCTCTCTCTCCCTATCTCTCTCTCTCTCTCTCTCTCTCTCTCTATCACAACACACACACACACAAACACACACAGAGTGTAAAATGTACCTTGCCATTTCATAGTTTAATGCAAAAAATAAAGTCAAAGGAAACTAATATTCCTGCTCACAATTTAACCCTATGATCCTGCTTTTTTTAAAATGTAATCTCATTCTCATTCATAGTGTTTATGCACAGTGAACACTCAGACAAACACATGTGCATAACCCCTGGAATAGGCTGGACTATGATGAGAGATGAGATTACTTGTGATTAAGGATGAGAGAGAGAGAGAGAGAAGAAGAGAGAGAGAGAGAGAGAGGACAGAGAGAGAGAGAGAGGGAGATAGGGAGAGAGGGAGAGAGAGAGAGCGGAGAGTGGGTGAGGGGGTATGAGGTCTGAGAGAGATCGAGAAGGCCGATTTGTGTGGGAGAGAGAGAGAGAGAGACGAGGGGGGGGGGGGTTCCATCAATTTTGTGTATAATTCCCTGGGGATTATTATTGAATTTCATTGTTTTTCTTTGTTTACAAATTTTTTTTAATGTCAGTACAGCTGTTATAGTAAAATCTGACATAAATTGGTTCCAGTCCAGTCCAGCCCAGGCTGGACTACAGAGAGAGAGAGAGAGAGAGAGACGAGGAGACGGAGAGAGGGAGACGGAGAGACGCGTAGAGAGAGAGAGTAGAGACGAGAGAGAGAGAGTGTGAGAAGAGAGAGAGAGAAGAGAGAGAGAGAGAGAGAGAGAAGGGGGGGGGACAGACAGATCGAGATATGGACAGAGAGACAGGCAGACAGACACACAAGCGTACACACACACACTTGCATATTAATGCAGTAGCTTTTATGTTTTTGAGATGATGCCATTCACATCTCTAAAACAGTAAAAGAACGACTTGATGCTGCTGTTTTTTCCCTCTGTGGAACTTGCAGGCTCTGTTGACTCAGACTCAATGCTGGCTGATGATGCACAAGTTCAACTTGTTTAGAGTACAAACATACAGTGAAACAAGCAAACTGATCTGCATACTAATTATTATTGAAGACATGTTAGCATGAAACAAAGCAATAATCTCCCCCAAAAAAACACCAAAAAAAAACAAAAAAAAAAGTTTGAAATACTACATATTCATTTTATATCAACTTAAAAAGGTATAAATATGATTTTGTTTCCTAATTAATTCAGTAAGTTTATATAAATTTACTCCAACATCGACCCACCAGTGTGTCTAGGCAATGCCACTTGAAAGAAAAATGTAAATGTCAGACCTCCGTTCAACGATAACACCTCCCGCTGTGCTCTTAAAAGAAGTACATGAGCTCCATTGTACATGCACCAAATTTGGTACACTTATAGAAAATTGATTGATTTTAATGTTCCATTAATTAATAAAATGTTCTCTTTACCGTTCAGATTTGGTCAACGAAGAAATCAGACCAAAAACTTGAAGCGCTTCGCTCTCGCGAACAAGCATTCAGATGTAAACAAAGATCTTTCTGGAATGACCGGACATACATGTGTCTGCTTTAGAAAGGAAAACCCCGGATGGTTAGAAACAAGACTGACAACCAGGAAAACCAAAGCAAACAGACTGATCGCTGTGGCACGAAGCGAAAATCAGGTTCGGAGTTTTTAAAAGTTGGGGTGGCTTGACCTAATTCCAACGATCCTACAAGTTGCAGACGATGTCTGAGCGAGTCCGAAACTAGCAAACAGATTCTTCTGCCCCTTTCCTACTCGTGGCTTCTTTTGGGGAGGCATGGCTCTTCTTCTTCTTCATATTGGGGATGTTTATCCTGTCCCACGCCCAAAGTCTTCATTTAGACTGCAACTGGCGCACAGGATGCATCCCACCGGCACAACATGGCCTACTCCTACCGATTAGTGGAATGGGCTTTAACGTGTGCGCAAGATCTTGTGTGCATGCGTTCGCACACGGGACCTCAGTTTTCAAGTCTCATCCGAAGGACTGGCTGGTTTTAAACACGTTTTGTTGTCAAAAGGCCGAGAAACGATCTTGTTTAGCACTAGGCATTGAATGACTAGTATTTGAAATTGCCAAGTTTAGAGCATAAACGTTTAAGAGGTGACCTTATCGAGGTTTATAGAATTCTACACAACCTTTACGATGCTAGCACCACTAAAAGTAAAACCTTATTAACACTTTCAGAAGATGATAGAACTCGAGGGCATAACTTCAAACTTACCAATTTAATAAACAATACTCGTTCCACTCAAAAAACATTTCACGAATAGAATTACAACTGCATGGAATAACCTTTCAAATGAGACTGAACATATTCAAAAACAATATTGACCAAAAATATAAAAGCGTGATGTACTCCTCACATTTAGAGGAACTTTATTAGGATTCAAATCAATACACAAAAGCCTATTAGTTCACGGGTAAAAAAAAGTATATTGATATCACTTGAAACGATATCTAGAGGGCAAAAGGCTTAAAAAATAAGCCTATATAGTGCGTAAATCAAATCAGGCAGAGTGATCTTCCTTGGACTTGCTAACACTAAATATGGCGGGAGAATGGAGACGGCTGGTGATAAACGTGTGAAAAGTAGCAATTTACAAGATTTTCTTTCTCTCTTGAATAACTTGAATAAGACGAAGATTGAATAAGAGGTTTATGCTGTGTTTGTGGTGTGTGTGTGTGGTGTGTGTGTGTGTGTGTGAGACCTGTGTGTGTGTGTGTGTGCGCCTGCATGTGTGTGTATACATGTGTGTGTGCTTTGTGTGTGTGTGTGTGTGTGGTGTGTGTGTGTGTGTGGTGTGTCTTTCTCTCTCTCTCTCTCTCTCAATCTTGAATAACTTGAATAAGAGGAAGATTGAATAAGAGGTTTGTGCTGTGTTTTGTGGTGTGATGTGTGTATGCAATATTGTGCATACATGTGTGTGTGTGTGTGTGTGTGTGTTGTGTGTGTGTCTTTCTATCTCTCTCTGTCTCTCAATCTTGAATAACTTGAATAAGAGGAAGATTGAATAAGAGGTTTGTGCTGTGTGTGTGTGTGGTGTGTGTGTGTGTGTGGTGTGTGGTGAGTGTGTGTTGTGTGTGTGTGTGAGCATGCATGTGTGCATACAGTGTGTGCTTGTGTGTGTGTGTGTGTGGTTGTGTGTGCAGCGTCTTCTCAACTCTTCTGTCTCTCAATCTTGAATAACTTGAATAAGAGGAAGATTGAATAAGAGGTTTGTGCTGATATTGGTGGGTGTGTGTGTGTGTCCGTGGAGAGTGGTGTGTGTGTAGTGTGGATGGTGTGTGTGTGGTGTGTGTGACCGTGTGCACCGAGTGACGATCGTGAGCCGTGTGTGTGTGTGTGTGGTGTGTGTTACACACACACACACTACAACAAGTCAGTGTGTGCACATAGCGCATATATTTTGTCCCGATCGTACATTTACACGCACATCACACCAGACTACACTCACACACACGCGCGCCACGCACACACACTGCAAGTAAGAAGTGTCTGTGTGTGCAAGCAGGGTAAAAATATGAAGGAAAGGAAATGTGTTATGAACTTCGAGGGAGACCACCGTCACAGATCTTCGGTCACCAACGCCAAATAAGCCCAACGGACTAACCTGATCTGACAACCAGCTTGACCCCCCAATAGATGGTGGGAACGATCCTGGAGGCAATGTCCCGGAGGCAGTGCAAACACTAACAGGAAAGTCCGAATTCGATAAATAATACAGAATAACCAAAACATGACAGCCAGCTTCCCTCTCTCGAGTCTCTCCGACTCAGTCCGAGTCTCTCGGTCTTCACTAGCCTACTTGAGGCCCTTTCTTCCGGCAAAGAGTGGTTGAGCCTCCCCACGTTTTCGTGGCAAAATAATCAACGTGATGATTGTGTGTTGTCACCACCACAATCAAGAAGAAGAAGAAGCAAAGAAGAAAGACAAAATAATACCATCGTAACTCAAGTCTTTTGAGTGTTCCCTTGATGTCGTCTGCTGAAGTGACTGGCGCGAGACTTTTGCAAGGGGAATAACTCTCAGGGTGGTGGAAAGTTAGACCTGAACAGGTATGAAAAGTTGGATGCGGAATGAAATAGCCTACTGTATCTAACGAAAGAAATAATTAATGACAAAAATAAAAGATCGGCATTTTTATCATTCATTTGACTTAATCACGGATTCTATATTTAGGATCTGTGTAGTGTCCATGACTTGATGGAAGGAACAGGTTAAAATGAAAGTTCTCTGTAGGTATGGCAAAGTTATTTCACGAAAGATCATTCATGTTGGCCCGGGAGAAAAAGACAACGGCCAATTTTGAATTTAAATCTTTCTCTAGATCTAAGAGTGGTCCTAAAAAAAATAATTAAATTTTAATCACCATAATGTTGACTACGATACAGCTTATTAATTAGCTATTCTTAACCTCACTGCTTCATCTCTTTTTTTAAAATTCTTAACCTCTTTTTACCGCAGTATAGTACTAGACCTATGCAAATTAATATGATGACGAATGCAGTCTAACAAATCTCTAAGTCTAAGTTAAAGAACTTTTAATATTATAACGACCATACATCTTACTAATTTTAAACTGCAGCAGTATTAAAACTCCCATCCATCACTATTAACAAATACCTATATTACCATATCCTAATAAAAACATACCTCGATCGGCATTATTAATCCCTTCATTCTAGTGCCCCTTCCCCACTTCTTTTTCTCCCCCATCTTCATCCTAAAACATGTCCCATATACCTAGCCTATGTGCCTCTAAGCAGGTCGGAGGACATAAAACAAATATCTGATCTTTCTTTCTTTTCTAGTTGTAGGCCTAACATACCAGAATTATTTTGTTTACCCATTTCAATATTCAGTTATAACAAGCAGTGCCTGCTGAGTCAGGTTTTTCCCCTCCCAGAATCAAACCCAGAGTCAATAATTACTCTACTACAGGCTAAAGGTGGGCATTGAAATGACCATTCTGTGATATGCATGATACAATAATTATAAACAAAGGTAGGAAAAGGGGTGGCCAGTGGCCACAAACTGATAGAACTTGCAAAATGTGACGTAAAAATATAAATGGCATCAATTTTAGAATGACGCACAGTGTTCTAAATGATGTAAGTCTACTCAAACACACGAGGCGAGAGCTGGGGATCTACCTGATGGTAGAGTAACTTCCCCTGTTTGACCGATTGAATTAGGCAAGATCACTCCCACACGCCATGAAATTACTCCCCTTAATTATTTCCGAACAATTCAGGGCCTATTCGCATAACTGGCCAATAACTTGAATCGGCCAACAAATGCAAAAGATTGGCCTTAGACATTTCTTATGAAATCCTGTTTGCACTTGCTGTGAAAAATACTGTCGCACAGCCGATATTTTTTCACGAACCAGCTGCAGTATTTCTGACATTTTCTGTCGCCGGCTGTGACACGATTTTATGGGCGACGTGATTATATAGTATCACACCGGTTTCAGTCGTTTGTCGACTATGACTTCCAGATAGCAGCTGCTATTCTGAAAGGCTGGGCTAAAATTTAATTGTTTGTTGTGGAGATGCTTTACCCAGGGTACGTCCCCTCTCTCTCGGCCAAAAGGACTTGAGAAAAACTGGCGTTGGGTTGGGTAGGCCTACCGCCTATACCTAAATGTAAAAAAAGGTCAGCCAATCTCTTTAGCTTTGGTCAATGCAATGTAGCCTACATCTGTATTGTTGAAAAGTCGGGACTTTCCTGGTGTTGCACTGCCTCCGGGCATTGCCTCCAGGATCGTTCCCAACCATCCGTAGGGGAAGACGGGGTAAAAAGCGCATGGGCGGGTAAGAAGCCCACCCCAATTATCTCATGAAATAAAGAAAATTTCAGTCAAATTTGCCCATGAGACGAATGCTAGACATTAACGCTCGTCTCATGGGCAAAATGAGACTGAAATTTTCTTCATTTCATGAGATAATTGGCGTGGGCTTCTTACCCGCCCATGCGCTTTTTACCCCGTCTTCCCCTACATCTACTAATGTCCCATAATATGTGTGTCTGTTCCAGACCGGAGGACGTTAAACAGAATTTCATCATCTGTGGCTTTTCACAGTTCTAAAGAGCCAGTGCAAACTCCCCCTAGTCTGAGAATCACAGTTAAATAAAAGACTAAGCGGCACCACGATTTGTTTGTTTGTTGTCCTACCCTGGCTTAAAGACTCCAGGGATCATCTTAACAGCCGACGCACTTGAACACTCAAGGTACAAATGCACCAGCTAGGGATTTGAACATTATTATACGTGTGTGACCCTTTTTTGATTACCCCGCCACGTGACTGCAGCCACACTCCGACTTCGGAGGATTTTGCCGGGAGACTGATGATGTTATGCTAGGAGCTTGTCATGGCTAAAGACAATCCCTGCATAGCTATGCAGAGCGTAACATTTTTGATGTAGCCTTGGTGTTTTAGCTTATGTCAATAAATTATTGGTCTGACACAGCCTTACGCCAGGGCAAACCACGATTTTCCATTACTGTAGAAAATCGTGCACTGCACATCTCTCACTTAGCTATTGGCCCCAGCTTCAGGCTTATAATGTCAACCAATGATAAAACAAAAGCCGGTCGAGTGAAGGGCCAGGAGACGGATCAATATTAGTGTTGGCCTGCAAAATAATGCGTTTGGCTAACTGCAACTGAGACACTGCTGACACGAAGAACTGCCAACACATAAAGTTTAAATGCATTACAACATATAGACAGGGAAGGCCCACAGACAAGAGAGATAGACGAATCGAGAGAGAGACAGAGAGAGAGAGAGAGAGAGACACACACACACAGAGAGAGATATATAGACGAATCGAGAGAGAGAGAGAGATAATTGAACACAATTTTAATGTTTCAGGCCTCCGGCCTATAACATAGGAGGTGCGGTGCACACAAAAAACGAAATGACAATAAATGTAACCTTATAATAATTAATATGCTAATATCATCAATCATAAATGAGAGAGAACGAACGAACGAATGGGGTTGTTTTTTTATTGAGGGAAAGCGGAATATATGCACAAAACCGGCTTTTTTCCCCATCCGGCCCTCAGAACAAAAAGAAAAGAAATTAAGACATATAAATAGAGAAACAAATCACAAAAATACAAGCCAAAAAAAACAAAGACCTTAAATCGAAGTCATATAAAAGGACGCTCATAATGCAAGGCAGTATAAACAAAACAAATTACATCAATTAAAGAGAGAGAGAGACAGGACAAACAGACAGAGGGAGGTCAAAAGAAAAGACAAGGGCGTCGCCGAGCGGCAGACATGTCCGTCACCAGCAATGGCACGCACTTGCGACACCCCGTAGAGTGTCACATCCTGACACAAAATTGGAAGGGATTCTGTCTTCTAGTTCACGAGATACAGCTTGAAGAAGAAACATATAGCGCAAAGAAGGAAATTTCGGTTTTCAAGGTCACACTTCAAGGTCAAGGTCAGCATGGTGATAATTTATGCTCGGATGTTTTCTTCTCTAGGGTATACGGTACGACACACAATCTGAAGCGCTTCTGTCAAGTACAAATGTGGAAAATATGGCTTAAAACCCAATGTGTAGACCCCTACCACTTTCAAGGCCTACCAATCGCCCGGACCTTGACCTTGATCGGTATGCCACCATCAGAACGGGCATAAGCCAAAGTACCTACATGCCAAATTTGAAGACTCTAACGCTAACTGTGTGGGAGTTATGGCCCCTGAAAGATTTTCGGTTTTCAAGGTCGTACGCCAAGGTCAAGGTCACGACGGCAAACTGGTTTGCGCGGATGCCTTCCTATCATGGTGACACACCAGCACACAAAATTTGACGTGATTCGGTCAACCCGTTCGAAAGATATCCTTGGGACAGACAGAAGGAAAAAAAAAATGACCCTCCGATTTTCAGGCTCCATCGATCTTTTTGACCTTGACCTTGATCGGTATGCCATCATCAGAACGGGCATAAGCCAAACCACCTTCATACCAAGTTTCAACATCCTATGTCGATCGGTGCCTGAGATATGGCTAAAAATAGATTTTCGGTTTTCAAGGTCATACGTCAAGGTCAAGGTCACGACGGCAAAATGGTTTGCGCGGATCTCTTCCTATTAAGGTGGCACACCTTCACACAAAATATGACGCGATTCGGTCAAGCGGTTCGGGAGATATCCTTGGGACAGACAGGAGGGGGGGGGGAAGAGCGAGAAGAAAAAAAAACAAACCAGCCCATCGCAAAGTCCGTTCACCTTCGGTGACGGACAAAAATGAAGAAAATAAAGTAATACGTATGGGGGAAAAACTGCATAGTAAAATAATGTACATATAGAAGACTTAATACAGAGACAGAGAGATATGGAGAGAGAGAGAGAGAGAAGAGAGAGAGAGAACGATGGAGAGAGAGGGAGAGAGAGAGAGAGATGAGAGACGAGAGAGAGACAGACGGACATGGATAGACACACCAGACAAATCAATAATAATGTGTAACCTGGAAGCGACATGAACAGCATGGAACGCAGGCCCAAACAGAGAGAGACAAACAGACAGACGGGGAGAAAGAGAGAGACAGAGACAGAGGCAGAGAGATATACACACATGGAAACAGTGACAGATACATAGAAATACACAGACGGAGAGAGAGAGAGAGAGAGAGAGAGAGAGAGAGAGAGACACAGAGAGAGAGAGACAGACAGATAGACATGGATATACACACCAGACAAATCAATATGTGTAACCTGGAAGCGACATGAACAGCATTGAACGCAGGCCCAGACAGAGACAGACAGACAGACGGGGACAGAGACAGAGACAGAGAGAGAGATACCACACATGGAGATAGAGACAGATACAGAGAGATACACACACGGGGGAGAGAGAGACAGACAGACGAGACATGGATAGACGCACCAGGCAAATCAATATGCATAACCTGGAAGCGACATGAACAGCATTGAACGCAGGCCCAGACAGAGACAGACAGACAGACGGGGACAGAGAGAGAGAGAGAGAGAAACAGACAGACGGACATGGATAGACACACCAGGCAAATCAATATGCATAACCTGGAAGCGACATGGAAGGCAGGCCCGGAGAGAGACAGACGGGGACACAGACAAAGAGAGAGAGAGAGAGAGAGAGAGAAAGAAAGGCAGAGAGAGGCTGAGATAGATATACACATGGAGACAGAGACAGATACAGAGACACACACACACGGAGAGACAGAGAGAGGGAGTGATTCTAACAACATCGTCTATGATCAATGACATCGATGGTGGCCCTTTCGACTACAATACCAGATCCAGAACTGCGGCGGCAACTATAAACCATGACGTCACTCAAATTGCGCCACTTGGCAATCCTTTATGTGATGCGTCATGGTGACAGCGAGTCACAAACGTTCTAAACGCGTCACCAGTGGAGGGTGCATGTTTCTCTGTAGAGCTGAGTACCGTACCCCGTACCGGTACGATAGAATATACTGGTATTTTGTTGTTGTACCGGTATTTTATACCAGTACGTACCGGGAGATAGTCGTGGTTGACATGTCGTACTACGCAATCTTCATCTGTGTTAATTAAGCCAATGAGAGCATACGGACTAAAGCTGGAGACAGACTATGCGACTGCCTCATTATGACTCGATCAGGTCGTGACGTAGATCAAATTTTGTTTCCCGTACAGAAGAGGTCACAAGCCATCTGACTCGATCAGACTCGATCAGTTAAATTTAGAACCCGCCCTATTCGGCCCTGTCACCTGACTGGGCCCGACTGAGTCAGACTGATCGAGCATGATGGTATACAAATGAGGTGAAACGTCACGACCTGATCGAGTCACATGAGGCAGTCACATAGTCTGTCGCCGGCTTAAAAAACACATCGTAAGGATCAGTGCGTCGTCGGTTGCTTTGAACATCAATGACACTTTAGGAGAAAACGGGGATTAACCCCTTCGCACGCCAGCCATTTTTCAGCCAAAAAAAATACCATTAATCTTAACTGGGTAGAGAGAAAAAAAAATCTGCAATATTGCGAAATCCTCTGTACCTAATGTATAACATTAGGCCTATCCTTACCTCCCAAAATTAAGAAAATAGGCTCTTTGGATAACAGGTCCTGATTTGATGCCTTTTAGTGACATGGGTGTTAAACCATGTGGTGCTAAAATGCGACATTGGCGGTGAAAGGGTTAAGGGAGAAGAAGAGGAAAGAAGCTGTGCTTATATAACTGACAACCCCATGAAAGGGAAGAAACGACTACAATTGCCTTACGAAAATGTATTTTTCTTTATTCAAAACTAAAAGACAGCACCATCAATATTAAACAGAAAACCACAAAAAAACAGTTTTTTTTTTTTTTTTTTTTGAGAGAGAGAGAGAGAGAGAGAAACCAAATCAGTGATCTTTCAATCGTAACTTTTTTGTTTGTTGGAGTAACATATAATAGTGTGCGCGCACTGACGCACGCACACACGCAGAGAGGGAGAGAGAGAGTGAGAGAGACTGAGAGAAACCCAAATCAGTGATCTTTCAATCGTAACTTTTTTGTTTGTTGGAGTAACATATACTAGTGTGCGCGCACTGACGCACGCACACACGCACGCACACAGAGAGAGAAAGAGAGAGACTGAGAGGAAACCCAAAATCAGTGATCTTTCAATCGTAACTTTTTTTTTCTTTGTTGGAGTAACAATACTAGTGTGCGAACGCACGCGCCACACATACACCACACACAAACACACACACACACACACACACACACACACACACACACACACACACACACATACCCGCGGTACGTATCGTACCGTTTTTAACTCAAACCGGTTTCTATCGGTATTACGGTTTTTTTTCGTACCGTCAGCTCCACTTTTTTGTCGGTCAATATATCGTCTGTTGGGGTGGAGCCGTTATTGAACACTGAGGGGGAAATCGGTCAGTCGTGACTAAAGGGGCTGCTACACTCCATACGATTCGACGCCAGAGCGATCCGATTGTGGCATTGTGGGCTGATTCCGCGAACAGTATACTGTCAAATGCTGTTGTTGTTGACGCACCCTGGCTAAGACTCCAGGGATCATCCCAACAGCCGAAGCACTGAACACTATGGGTACAAATGCACCAGCAAGGGATGAGAACACTACGTGTGTGACCGATTTTGATTACCCCGAAAGTTAAGTTTTATTAGCATTCGTTTCATGGGCGAATTTGACTGAAATTTTGCTTTATTTCATGAGATAATGGCATGGGCTCTTACCCGCCCATGGCTCTTACCCCGTCTCACCTATTAGGTATTAGGTATTTTTATAGTCACAGAGGCGTCTCTGTTGAAATTCGGGTTGCTCCAAACAGGAGAGCGCGTCGCAGCCAGAGGCGCGCCACGAGACTGATTTGTTTGTTGTTGTTTTTGCATGCAATTTTTGTGTGACTGAGGAGAAAGGAAATGACTGTGTGTGTTTTTTTTGTGAATTTTGACTAAATGACAACTTTTTCGTTGCCACTGGGTTTAACGTATGGCTAAGTGCATGGGCACACGGGACCTCGGTTTGTTGTCTCATCCGAAAGACTCCATGTTCAGACCGTAAGGCCTAGTGCAACAAAGTGAGAGGGAAAAATCCCCTGTACCCAGGTTCTGAACTCGGGTTTACTTGACACGAGGCGAACTGCTACACCTAGTTTAACACCAGCAGCAAAATGATTAAGCTTATCATTATCCTAGATTCACGAACAGTGGTAAAGGACGAACTATGTTCAGAGCTGGAGCCTTGGGGACCACACACACACCTTGGGCGGGACCATTCCCAATAATAACTGTCCTAAAGTCCTCGTTGTCAGCAGAGTGGTGATGTACCCTGGGCATGGCAATGATCGATCTCTGTTATTGGGTAAGACGGGGTGAAAAGCCCATGAGCGGGTAAGAAGCCCATGCCTAATATCTCATGAAATAAAGACAAATTTCAGTAACATTTTGCCCATGAGATGAGTGTTAATTTTTATCATTCGTCTCATGGGCAAATTCGACTGAAATTTTCTTTATTTCATGAGATAATTGGCATGGGTTTCTTACCCGTCCATGGGCTTTTTACCCCGTCTTCACGTAAACTAAATGTACCGCAGATTTGCAGAACAGCTGTTCTATCCTCGACACACACGGGTCCAACATAATTCCTCCGTTCAGTGTTTTCATCTCAGATACTGTTGTTAGTTACGATTTGGGTACATTGAGAAAACGATACTTATTTGTTTATCAATGGAAGGTGGGGGGGTGGGACGTGCTGTGTTGTGTGTGTGTGTGGGTGCTGTGGTGTGTGTGTGGTGTGGGTGTGTGTGTTGAGT
>CM065706.1:21286967-21435662 GCA_017654935.2 Phymorhynchus buccinoides | reverse complement strand
CATTTGCCGAACAGCGCAACTGACACGGCCGCCTTCGGTTTTCCGTTGCATCGCCCCGTGAGGGCCTCACAGCAAATTTGAAGCGCTTTTGGTCAAAAAACGGCGGAGTTATAAGGGCCCGTTTTCGTGTTTCAGAAAGACAGACAGACACACACACACAAAGGACACAACACACACACACACACACACGAGACCAGTTGCTTTTTATATATGATGGTGTCTCTTAATTGTCATCGTGCACTTCTGCGATTGTTACCGCGCCAGAGGCCTGTGCGAGTATGCGATCGGTTTGTGTGTGTACTGTGTGTGTGTGTATGTCTGTGTATCGATTTATCTTAAAAACTACTGTTTGGATGTTGATTAAAATTGGCAGAGGGGTAGACAGCTTGAAAAGAAAACTTCCTTTCGTTAATCAACACCGTGCTGACCTTGACCGTGAAGTTTGACCTTGAAAACCGAAATTTCCTTCTTTAGGGCTATGTAATTCCCCCCAGCTTTATTTCGTGAACTAATGAACAGAATCGCTTCAAATTTTGTGTGGTGGTGTACCATGGTGCATAAAAGTTATGTTTAAAAGTTCAGCTGTATCTCGTGAACTACTGAGCAGAATCGCTTCAAATTTTCGGCTATGTATTTTATGCGTTCTGTAAGGGTGGAAAGTGGTGTGTTTATTGGGGGGGGGGGGGGGGGTGCGGTGGGACGAGGACATCACTCGGTGCAAGGAAGTTTGTATAAAAGTTCAGCTGTATCTCGAGAACTACTGAACGGAATCGCTTCAAATTTTGGGCTATGTATTTTATGCGTTCTGTAAGGGTGGAAAGTGGTGTGTTTATTGGGTTGGTGGGGGGGGGAGGGGGGACAGGACATAACTCTGGCCGGCCGGGTTTGCATTGTCACAATGCGTTGCTGCCGCTCGGCGACCGCCCTTGATTTTGTGATATGTTTTTAAAATGATTTGATGTTGCACCTGAATGTAATTTCTCTGTTGAGATAATAAAGTGTACTTGACTTGACTTGACATGCTCGTGCGTGTGTGAAACAGATCCAGTCCGGATCTGACTTTTGGGCCCCCCCCCCCCCCTCGCGCGCACACACACCACACACATATAGACACGCACGCGCACACACTCACACACTTCGCGCACGCACGCACACACTTGCGCACGCACGCACCCCACGACACAACCAACACACACACACACACACCACACACACACACACACACACACACACAACACCCACCCACACACACACTCCCACCCCCCCACCCTTCCATTGATAAACAAATAAGTATCGTTTTCTCAATGTACCCAAATCGTAACTAACAACAGTATCTGAGATGAAAACACTGAACGGAGGAATTATGTTGGACCCGTGTGTGTCGAGGATAGAACAGCTGTTCTGCAAATCTGCGGTACATTTAGTTTAAGTGAAGACGGGGTAAAAAGCCCAAGGACGGGTAAGAAGCCCATGACAATTATCTCATGAAATAAAAGAAAATTTCAGTCAAATTTGCCCATGAGACGAATGCTAAACACTTTTACTCTCGTCTCATGGGCAAAATGAGACTGAAATTTTCTTTATTTCATGAGATAATTGGCATGGTCTTCTTACCCGCCAATGGGCTTTTCACCCCGTCTTACCCAATAACAGAGATCGATCATTGCCATGCCCAGGGTACATCACCACTCTGCTGACAACGAGGACTTTAGGACAGTTATTATTGGGAATGGTCCCGCCCAAGGTGTGTGTGTGGTCCCCAAGGCTCCAGCTCTGAACATAGTTCGTCCTTTACCACTGTTCGTGAATCTAGGATAATGATAAGCTTAATCATTTTGCTGCTGGTTGTTAAACTAGTGTAGCGTTCGCCTCGTGTCAAGTAAACCCGAGTTCGAACCTGGGTACAGGGGATTTTTTCCTCTCACTTTGCACTAGGCCTTACGGTCTGAACGTGGACTCTTTCGGATGAGACGATAAACCGAGGTCCCGTGTGCCCATGCACTTAGCACACGTTAAACCCAGTGGCAACGAAAAAGTTGTCATTAGGTCAAAATGCACACACACACACACCCTTTTCCTTCTCATCAGTCACACAAAAATCGCATGCAAAAACAACAACAAAAAAAATCAGTGGGTGGCGCGCCTCTGGCTGCGACGTGCTCTCCAGGTGGGAGCAACCCGAATTTCACAGAGACGCCTCTGTGACTATAAAGGACCTAATACCTAATAGGTGAAGACGGGGTAAAGAGCCCATGGGCGGGTAAGAAAGCCCATACCAATTATCTCATGAAATAAAGAAAATTTCAGTCAAATTTTGCCCATGAGACGAATGCTATAAACATTAACTTTCGGGGGCAATCAAAAACGGTAACACACGAAATGTTCTCATCCCAAGCTGGTGCATTTGTACCATAGTGTTCAAGTGCTTCGGCTGTTGGATGATCCCTGGAGTCTTTTAGCCAGGGGGTACGGCAACAACAACAACAGCATTTAGACAGTATAATTTCGCGAGAATCATGCCTCACAAATGCCACAATCGGATCGCTCTGGCGTCGAATCGTATGGAGTGTAGCAGCCCCTTTAGTCACGACTGACCGATTTCCCCCTCAGTGTTCAATAACGGCTCCACCCCAACAGACGATATATTGACCGACAAAAAAGTGGAGCTGACGGTACGAACCGGTAATACCGATAATACCGGTTTGAGTTAAAAACGGTACGATACGTACCGCGGGTATGTGTGTGTGTGTGTGTGTGTGTGTGTGTGTGTGTGTGTGTGTGTGTGTGTGTGTGTGTGTGTATGTGTGCGCGTGCGTGCGCACACTAGTATGTTACTCCAACAAAGAAAAAAGTTACGATTGAAAGATCACTGATTTGGGTTTCTCTCAGTCTCTCTTTCTCTCTCTGTGCGTGCGTGCGTGCGTCAGTGCGCGCACACTAGTATATGTTACTCCAACAAACAAAAAAGTTACGATTGAAAGATCACTGATTTGGGTTTCTCTCAGTCTCTTTCTCTCTCTCTCTCTCTGCGTGTGTGCGTGCGTCAGTGCGCGCACACTAGTATATGTTACTCCAACAAACAAAAAAGTTACGATTGAAAGATCACTGATTTGGGTTTCTCTCTCTCTCTCTCTCTCTCTGTTTTTTGGTGGTTTTCTGTTTAATATTGATGGTGCTGTCTTTTAGTTTTGAATAAAGAAAAATACATTTTCGTAAGGCAATTGTAGTCGTTTCTTCCCTTTCATGGGGTTGTCAGTTATATAAGCACAGCTTCTTTCCTCTTCTCCCCTTTAACCCTTTCACCGCCAATGTCGCATTTTTAGCACCACAATGGTTTAACACCCATGTCACTAAAAAGGCATCAAATCAGGACCTGTTATCCAAAGACCTTATTTTCTTAATTTTGGGAGGTAAGGATAGGCCTAATGTTATATATGTCACAGAGGAGGGTTTCGCAATATTGCAGATTTTTTTTTCTCTCTACCCAGTTAAGATTAATGGTATTTTTTGACTGAAAAATGGCTGGCGGTGAAAGGGTTAATCCCGTGTTCTCCTAAAAGTGTCATTGATGTTCAAAGCAACCGACGACGCACTGATCCATAACGATGTGTTTGTTAAGCCGGCGACAGACTATGTGACTGCCTCATGTGACTCGATCAGGTCGTGACGTTTCACCTCATTTGTATACCATCCTGCTCGATCAGTCTGACTCAGTCGGGCCCAGTCAGGTGACAGGGCCGAATAGGGCGGGTTCTAAATTTAACTGATCGAGTCTGTTCGAGTCAGATGGCTTGTGACCTCTTCTGTGCGGGAAACAAAATTTGATCTACGTCACGACCTGATCGAGTCATATGAGGCAGTCGCATAGTCTGTCTCCAGCTTTAGTCCGTATGCTCTCATTGGCTTAATTAACACAGATGAAGATTGCGTAGTACGACATGTCAACCACGACTATCTCCCGGTACGTACTGGTATAAAATACCGGTACAACAACAAAATACCAGTATATTCTATCGTACCGGTACGGGGTACGGTACTCAGCTCTACAGAGAAACATGCACCCTCCACTGGTGACGCGTTTAGAACGTTTGTGACTCGCTGTCACCATGACGCATCACATAAAGGATTGCCAAGTGGCGCAATTTGAGTGACGTCATGGTTTATAGTTGCCGCCGCAGTTCTGGATCTGGTATTGTAGTCGAAAGGGCCACCATCGATGTCATTGATCATAGACGATGTTGTTAGAATCACTCCCTCTCTCTGTCTCTCCGTGTGTGTGTGTCTCTGTATCTGTCTCTGTCTCCATGTGTATATCTATCTCAGCCTCTCTCTGCCTTTCTCTCTCTCTCTCTCTCTCTCTCTTTGTCTGTGTCCCCGTCTGTCTCTCTCCGGGCCTGCCTTCCATGTCGCTTCCAGGTTATGCATATTGATTTGCCTGGTGTGTCTATCCATGTCCGTCTGTCTGTTTCCCTCTCTCTCTCTCTGTCCCCCGTCTGTCTGTCTGTCTCTGTCTGGGCCTGCGTTCAATGCTGTTCATGTCGCTTCCAGGTTATGCATATTGATTTGCCTGGTGCGTCTATCCATGTCCGTCTGTCTCTCTCTCCCCCGTGTGTGTATCTCTCTGTATCTGTCTCTATCTCCATGTGTGTATCTCTCTCTGCCTCTGTCTGTCCCCGTCAGTCTGTCTGTCTCTGTCTGGGCCTGCGTTCAATGCTGTTCATGTCGCTTCCAGGTTACACATATTGATTTGTCTGGTGTGTATATCCATGTCTATCTGTCTGTCTCTCTCTCTCTGTGTCTCTCTCTCTCTCTCTCTCTCTCTCTCTCTCCTCCTCCGTCTGTGTATTTCTATGTATCTGTCACTGTTTCCATGTGTGTATATCTCTCTGCCTCTGTCTCTGTCTCTCTCTTTCGCCCCGTCTGTCTGTTTGTCTCTCTCTGTTTGGGCCTGCGTTCCATGCTGTTCATGTCGCTTCCAGGTTACACATTATTATTGATTTGTCTGGTGTGTCTATCCATGTCCGTCTGTCTCTCTCTCTCTCTCTCTCTCTCTCTCTCTCTCTCTCTCTCTCATCTCTCTCTCTCTCTCTCTCTCCATATCTCTCTGTCTCTGTATTAAGTCTTCTATATGTACATTATTTTACTATGCAGTTTTTCCCCCATACGTATTACTTTATTTTCTTCATTTTTGTCCGTCACCGAAGGTGATCGGACTTTGCGATGGGCTGGTTTTGCTGGTCTGTCTGTCTTTTTTTCTTCTCTCCCCCCCCCCCTCCTGTCTGTCCCAAGGATATACTCCCGAACCGCTTGACCGAATCGCGTCATATTTTGTGTGAAGGTGTGCCACCTTTAATAGGAAGAGATCCGCGCAAACCATTTTGCCGTCGTGACCTTGACCTTGACGTACGACCTTGAAAACCGAAAATCTATTTTTAGCCATATATCGGGCACCGATCGACATAGGATGTTGAAACTTGGTATGAAGGTGGTTTGGCTTATGCCCGTTCTGATGATGGCATACCGATCAAGGTCAAGGTCAAAAAGATCGCTGGAGCCTGAAAATCGGAGGGTCATTTTTTCTCCTTCTGTCTGTCCCAAGGATATCTTTCGAACGGGTTGACCGAATCACGTCAAATTTTGTGTGCTGGTGTGTCACCATGAGAGGAAGGCATCCGCGCAAAACCATTTTGCCGTCGTGACCTTGACCTTGGCGTACGACCTTGAAAACCGAAAATCTTTCAGGGGCCATAACTCCCACACAGTTAGCGTTAGAGTCTTCAAATTTGGCATGAAGGTACTTTGGCTTATGCCCGTTCTGATGGTGGCATACCGATCAAGGTCAAGGTCACGGTCCGGGCGATCGGTAGGCCTTGAAAGTGGTAGGGGTCTACACATTGGGTTTTAAGCCATATTTTCCACATTTGTACTTGACAGAAGCGCTTCAGATTGTGTGTGGTACTGTATACCCTAGAGAAGAAAACATCCGAGCATAAATTATCACCATGCTGACCTTGACCTTGAAGTGTGACCTTGAAAACCGAAATTTCCTTCTTTGCGCTATATGTTTCTTCTTCAAGCTGTATCTCGTGAACTAGAAGACAGAATCCCTTCCAATTTTGTGTCAGGATGTGACACTCTACGGGGTGTCGCAAGTGCGTGGCATTGCTGGTGACGGACATGTCTGCCGCTCGGCGACGCCCTTGTCTTTTTCTTTTGACCTCCCTCTGTCTGTTTGTCTGTCTCTCTCTCTCTTTAATTGATGTAATTTGTTTTGTTTATACTGCCTTGCATTATGAGCGTCCTTTTATATGACTTCGATTTAAGGTCTTTGTTTTTTTTGGCTTGTATTTTTGTGATTTGTTTCTCTATTTATATGTCTTAATTTCTTTTCTTTTTGTTCTGAGGGCCGGATGAAAAAAAGCCGGTTTTTGTGCATATATTCCGCTTTCCCTCAATAAAAAAACAACCCCATTCGTTCGTTCGTTCTCTCTCATTTATGATTGATGATATTAGCATATTAATTATTATAAGGTTACATTTATTGTCATTTCGTTTTTTGTGTGCACCGCACCTCCTATGTTATAGGCCGGAGGTCTGAAACATTAAAATTGTGTTCAATTATCTCTCTCTCTCTCTCGATTCGTCTATATATCTCTCTCTGTGTGTGTGTGTCTCTCTCTCTCTCTCTCTCTGTCTCTCTCTCGATTCGTCTATCTCTCTTGTCTGTGGGCCTTCCCTGTCTATATGTTGTAATGCATTTAAACTTTATGTGTTGGCAGTTCTTCGTGTCAGCAGTGTCTCAGTTGCAGTTAGCCAAACGCATTATTTTGCAGGCCAACACTAATATTGATCCGTCTCCTGGCCCTTCACTCGACCGGCTTTTGTTTTATCATTGGTTGACATTATAAGCCTGAAGCTGGGGCCAATAGCTAAGTGAGAGATGTGCAGTGCACGATTTTCTACAGTAATGGAAAATCGTGGTTTGCCCTGGCGTAAGGCTGTGTCAGACCAATAATTTATTGACATAAGCTAGAACGCCAAGGTTACATCAAACTGTTGTTATGTTCTGCATATAGTTATGCGGGGATTGTCTTTAGCCATGACAAGCTCCTAGCATAACATCATCAGTCTCCCGAAAATCCCGGTCCGAAGTCGGAGTGTGGCTGGTCACGTGGAGGGGTAATCAAAAAGGGTCACACACGTATAATAATGTTCACATCCCTAGCTGGTGCATTTGTACCTTGAGTGTTCAAGTGCGTCGGCTGTTAAGATGATCCCTGGAGTCTTTAAGCCAGGGTAGGACAACAAACAAACAAATCGTGGTGCCGCTTAGTCTTTTATTTAACTGTGATTCTCAGACTAGGGGGAGTTTGCACTGGCTCTTTAGAACCAAAGCCACAGATGATGAGATTCTGCTTAACGTCCTCCGGTCTGGAACACGGACACACTATATGGGACATTAGTAGATGTAGGGGAAGACGGGGTAAAAAGCGCATGGGCGGGTAAGAAGCCCACCCCAATTATCTCCTGAAATGAAGAAAATTTCAGTCTCATTTTGCCCATGAGACGAGCGTTAATGTCTAGCATTCGTCTCATGGGCAAATTTGACTGAAATTTTCTTTATTTCATGAGATAATTGGGGTGGGCTTCTTACCCGCCCATGCGCTTTTTACCCCGTCTTCCCCTACGGATGGTTGGAAACGATCCTGGAGGCAATGCCCGGAGGCAGTGCAACACCAGGAAAGTCCCGACTTTTCAACAATACAGATGTAGGCTACATTGCATTGACCAAAGCTAAAGAGATTGGCTGACCTTTTTTTACATTTAGGTATAGGCGGTAGGCCTACCCAACCCAACGCCAGTTTTTCTCAAGTCCTTTTGGCCGAGAGAGAGGGGACGTACCCTGGGTAAAGCATCTCCACAACAAACAATTAAATTTTAGCCCAGCCTTTCAGAATAGCAGCTGCTATCTGGAAGTCATAGTCGACAAACGACTGAAACCGGTGTGATACTATATAATCACGTCGCCCATAAAATCGTGTCACAGCCGGCGACAGAAAATGTCAGAAATACTGCAGCTGGTTCGTGAAAAAATATCGGCTGTGCGACAGTATTTTTCACAGCAAGTGCAAACAGGATTTCATAAGAAATGTCTAAGGCCAATCTTTTGCATTTGTTGGCCGATTCAAGTTATTGGCCAGTTATGCGAATAGGCCCTGAATTGTTCGGAAATAATTAAGGGGAGTAATTTCATGGCGTGTGGGAGTGATCTTGCCTAATTCAATCGGTCAAACAGGGGAAGTTACTCTACCATCAGGTAGATCCCCAGCTCTCGCCTCGTGTGTTTGAGTAGACACACAGCATTTAGAACACCGTGCGTCATTCTAAAATTGATGTCATTTATATTTTTTACGTCACATTTTGCAAGTTCTATCAGTTTGTGGCCACTGGCCACCCCTTTTCCTACCTTTGTTTATAATTATTGTATCATGCATATCACAGAATGGTCATTTCAATGCCCACCTTTAGCCTGTAGTAGAGTAATTATTGACTCTGGGTTTGATTCTGGGAGGGGAAAAACCTGACTCAGCAGGCACTGCTTGTTATAACTGAATATTGAAATGGGTAAACAAAATAATTCTGGTATGTTAGGCCTACAACTAGAAAAGAAAGAAAGATCAGATATTTGTTTTATGTCCTCCGACCTGCTTAGAGGCACACATAATATTATGGGACATTTGTTAGGATGAAGATGGGGGAGAAAAAGAAATGGAGAAGGGGCACTAGAATGAAGGGATTAATAATGATCGAGGTATGTTTTTATTAGGATATGGTAGCATATAGGTATTTGTTAATAGTGATGGATGGGAGTTTTAATACTGCTGCAGTTTAAAATTAGTAAGATGTATGGTCGTTATAATATTAAAAGTTCTTTAACTTAGACTTAGAGATTTGTTAGACTGCATTCGTCATCATATTAATTTGCATAGGTCTAGTACTATACTGCGGTAAAAAGAGGTTAAGAATTTTAAAAAAAGAGATGAAGCAGTGAGGTTAGAATAACTAATTAATAAGCTGTATCGTAGTCAACATTATGGTGATTAAAATTTAATTATTTTTTTTAGGACCACTCTTAGATCTAGAGAAAGATTTAAATTCAAAATTGGCCGTTGTCTTTTTCTCCCGGGCCAACATGAATGATCTTTCGTGAAATAACTTTGCCATACCTACAGAGAACTTTCATTTTAACCTGTTCCTTCCATCAAGTCATGGACACTACACAGATCCTAAATATAGAATCCGTGATTAAGTCAAATGAATGATAAAAATGCCGATCTTTTATTTTTGTCATTAATTATTTCTTTCGTTAGATACAGTAGGCTATTTCATTCCGCATCCAACTTTTCATACCTGTTCAGGTCTAACTTTCCACCACCCTGAGAGTTATTCCCCTTGCAAAAGTCTCGCGCCAGTCACTTCAGCAGACGACATCAAGGGAACACTCAAAAGACTTGAGTTACGATGGTATTATTTTGTCTTTCTTCTTCCTTCTTCTTCTTCTTGATTGTGGCCACCACAATCATCACGTTGATTATTTTGCCACGAAACCGGGGAGGCTCAACCACTCTTTGCCGGAAGAAAGGGCCTCAAGTAGGCTAGTGAAGACCGAGAGACTCGGACGAGTCGGAGAGACTCGAGAGAGGGAAGCTGGCTGTCAGTTGGTTATCTGTATTATTTAAAATTCGGGACTTTCCTGGTGTTGCACTGCCTCCGAGCATTGCCTCCAGGATCGTTCCCACCATCATTAAGCTGGTTGTCAGATGGTTAGTCCGTTGGCTTATTTGGCGTTGGTAAGAGTGATCTCCCTCGAAGTTCATAACACATTTCCTTTCCTTCATATTTTTACTTGCACACACAGACACTTCTTACTTGCAGTGTGTGTGTGCGTGCGCGCGTGTGTGTGAGTGTGTCTGTGTGTGTGCGTGAAATGTAGACAAAATTATGCGTTGCACACACAGACTTGTTGTGGTGTGTGTGTGTGTACACACACACACACACACACACACACACACACACTCACACACACACACACACACACACACACACACACACACACACACACACACACACACACACACACACCACAAAACAGCACAAACCTCTTATTCAATCTTCCTCTTATTCAAGTTATTCAAGATTGAGAGACAGAGAGAGAGAAAGAGACGCACACAACACACACACACACACACACACACACACACACACACACATGTGCATGCACACATGCACACACACACACACACACAACACACACCCACACACACACACACACACACACACACACACACACACACAGCACAAACCTCTTATTCAATCTTCCTCTTATTCAAGTTATTCAAGATTGAGAGACAGAGAGAGATAGAAAGACACACACACAAACACACACACACCACACACACACACATGTATGCACATATGCATACACACACACACCACAAAACACAGCACAAACCTCTTATTCAATCTTCCTCTTATTCAAGTTATTCAAGATTGAGAGAGAGAGAGAGAGAAAGACACACACACACACACACACACACACACCACACACACACACACACACACACAACACACATGTATACACACATGCATGCTCACACACACACACACACACACACACACACACACCACACACACACACACACACACACCACAAAACACAGCATAAACCTCTTATTCAATCTTCGTCTTATTCAAGTTATTCAAGAGAGAAAGAAAATCTTGTAAATTGCTACTTTTCACACGTTTATCACCAGCCGTCTCCATTCTCCCGCCATATTTAGTGTTAGCAAGTCCAAGGGAGATCACTCTGCCTGATTTGATTTACGCACTATAGGCTTATTTTTTAAGCCTTTTGCCCTCTATATATCGTTTCAAGTGATATATACTTTTTTTTTACCCGTGAACTAATAGGCTTTTGTGTATTGATTGGAATCCTAATAAAGTTCCTCTAAATGTGAGGAGTACATCACGCTTTTATATTTTTGGTCAATATTGTTTTTGAATATGTTCAGTCTCATTTGAAAGGTTATTCCATGCAGTTGTAATTCTATTCGTGAAATGTTTTTTGAGTGGAACGAGTATTGTTTGTTTTCTTTGTTTGAAAGTTTGAAATTATGCCCTCGAGTTCTATCATCTTCTGAAAGTGTTAGTAAAGTTTTACTTTTAGTGGTGCTAGCATCGTAAAGGTTGTGTAGAATTCTATAAACCTCGATAAGGTCACCTCTTAAACGTCTATGCTCTAAACTTGGCAATTTCAAATACTAGTCTTCAATGCCTAGTGCTAAACAAGATCGTTTCTCGGCCTTTTGACAACAAAACGTGTTTAAAACCAGCCAGTCCTTCGGATGAGACTTAAAACTGAGGTCCCGTGTGCGAACGCATGCACAAAGATCTTGCGCACACGTTAAAGCCCATTCCATTAATCGGTAGGAGTAGGCCATGTTGTGCCGGTGGGATGCATCCTGTGCGCCAGTTGCAGTCTAAATGAAGACTTTGGGCGTGGGACAGGATAAACATCCCCAATAGGAAGAAGAAGAAGAGCCATGCCTCCCCAAAAGAAGCCACGAGTAGGAAAGGGGCAGAAGAATCTGTTTGCTAGTTTCGGACTCGCTCAGACATCGTCTGCAACTTGTAGGATCGTTGGAATTAGGTCAAGCCACCCCAACTTTAAAAACTCCGAACCTGATTTTCGCTTCGTGCCACAGCGATCAGTCTGTTTGCTTTGGTTTTCCTGGTTGTCAGTCTTGTTTCTAACCATCCGGGGTTTTCCTTTCTAAAGCAGACACATGTATGTCCGGTCATTCCAGAAACGATCTTTGTTTACATCTGAATGCTTGTTCGCGAGAGCGAAGCGCTTCAAGTTTTTGGTCTGATTTCTTCGTTGACCAAATCTGAACGGTAAAGAGAACATTTTATTAATTAATGGAACATTAAAATCAATCAATTTTCTATAAGTGTACCAAATTTGGTGCATGTACAATGGAGCTCATGTACTTCTTTTAAGAGCACAGCGGGAGGTGTTATCGTTGAACGGAGGTCTGACATTTACATTTTTCTTTCAAGTGGCATTGCCTAGACACACTGGTGGGTCGATGTTGGAGTAAATTTATATAAACTTACTGAATTAATTAGGAAACAAAATCATATTTATACCCTTTTAAGTTGATATCAAATGAATATGTAGTATTTCAAACTTTTTTTTTTTGTTTTTTTTTGGTTTTTTTTGGGGGGAGATTATTGCTTTGTTTCATGCTAACATCATGTCTTCAATAATAATTAGTATGCAGATCAGTTTGCTTGTTTCACTGTATGTTTGTACTCTAAACAAGTTGAACTTGTGCATCATCAGCCAGCATTGAGTCTGAGTCAACAGAGCCTGCAAGTTCCACAGAGGGAAAAAACAGCAGCATCAAGTCGTTCTTTTACTGTTTTAGAGATGTGAATGGCATCATCTCAAAAACATAAGCTACTGCATTAATATGCAAGTGTGTGTGTGTACGCTTGTGTGTCTGTCTGCCTGTCTCTCTGTCCATATCTCGATCTGTCTGTCCCCCCCCCCTTCTCTCTCTCTCTCTCTCTCTCTCTCTCTCTCTCTCTCTCTCTCTCTCTCTCTCTCTCTCTCTCATCTCTCTCTCTCTCTCTCTCTCTCTCTCTCTCTCTCTCTCTGTAGTCAGCCTGGGCTGGACTGGACTGGAACCAATTTATTGTCAGATTAACTATAACAGCTGTACTGACATTAAAAAAAAAAATTTGTAACAAAAAGAAAAAAACAATGAAATTCAATAAATAATCAAGGAATTATACACAAAATTGATGGAACCCCCCCCCCTCTCTCTCTCTCTCTCTCTCTCTCTCTCTCTCTCTCTCTCTCTCTCTCTCTCTCTCTCTCTCTCTCTCTCTCTCTCTCTCTCTCTCTCTCTCTCTCTCTCTCTCTCTCTCTCTCTCTCTCTCTCTCTCTCCTCTCATCTCTCTCTCTTAATCACAGTAATCTCATCTCATCATAGTCAGCCTATTCCAGGGGTTATGCACATGTGTTTGTCTGAGTGTTCACTGTGCATAAACACTATGAATGAGATTGAGATTACATTTTTTTAAAAAAAGCAGGATCATAGGGTTAAATTGTGAGCAGGAATATTAGTTTCCTTTGACTTTATTTTTTGCATTAAACTATGAAATGGCAAGGTACATTTTACACTCTGTGTGTTTGTGTGTGTGTGTGAGAGAGAGAGAGAGAGAGAGAGAGAGAGAGAGAGAGAGAGAGAGAGAGAGAGAGAGAGGGGCGAGGAAGAGAAATAGAAAAACTCTGATGAAAACCTTCAACCATGGGGAAAGGCCACATCTGTTTGCTAACCTTCATGAACACGATATGTACCGCAGTAAATCTGTGACCTATTGTTTTGGGAAAATGACCTATTGATTTTTCTGCCAACTGGTCAAATGACCTATGATGTCCTGTGGCAAGAATGAACCCTGTATCCTTGAGCCCTTTTAAGACCTAAGCAATGACAGCGAGCAACAGTTAAAAAAAAGAACTTAACTGACTAGATTTAGATTTAACTTTAGATCTAGAACAAGATTTCCATGTTTTTAATATTGAGAACTTATGACTACTGAGGGAAGCGAATCAGCCCCAAACCATACAGGTTAAACTTCTTTTTGTGTGTGTATACTCCCATTTCTGCGAGAATGGGGGTGCATTAAAAAGAATCAGAACAATACCCTAAGCATTTCTCTGTCCGTCTGTATGTGTATGTATTTAAACAGGTGATCCATCGTCCTCAGTCTTTAGCACTTCACACATGTTAAAGAACCCATTGGCAGCAAAGGAGTTGTTATTTGGTCAAAATGTAGTGTACCCATCCCATCCCTCCCATCCCACTCAGTCTCACATAAAAACAACAATGACCAACATACCAAAAAAAGGAAGAAGAAAAAAGAGGTGGCTTTACACTAGCTACGACATACTCTCTTGGTGGGAGCAGCCTGAATTTCTCTGTAGCAGGAAAACAATACAATGCAATGCAAAAAAGTTCATGCAATGTCTACTGGTTGTTTGCAGGCACAAAGTTCATGACCTACTAAGGAAAGAGTGTCTGACACTCTCTATGTCTATTTGTTGCAGGCAAACTGAGATGCAGGATGAGATAATGAATGAGATATCAGGAAAAGATTGCCTGACACTCTATGTCTATTTGTTGCAGGCAAACTATGCAGGATGAGATAATGAATTATCAGGAAAAGATTGCCTGACACTCTATGTCTATTTGTTGCAGGCAAACTATGCAGGATGAGATCATGAATTATCAGGAAAAGATTGCCTGACACTCTATGTCTATTTGTTGCAGGCAAACTATGCAGGATGAGATCATGAATTATCAGGAAAAGATTGCCTGACACTCTATGTCTATTTGTTGCAGGCAAACTATGCAGGATGAGATAATGAATTACATGTATCAGGAAAAGATTGCCTGACACTCTATGTCTATTTGTTGCAGGCAAATACAAGATGAGATCATGACCTATCAGGAAAAGATTATCTGACACTATGTCTGTTTGTTTATTTGTTGCAGGCAAATACAAGATGAGTTCATGACCTACCAGGAAAAGATTGCCTGACACTCTATGTCTATTTGTTGCAGGCAAATGCAAGATGAGTTCATGACCTACCAGGAAAAGATTGCATGTCTATTTGTTGCAGGCAGCAAGATGCCTGACACTCTATGTCTATTTGTTGCAGGCAAATGACCTAGGCAAATGCAAGATGAGTTCGAGGAAAGATTGCCTGACACTCTATGTCTATTTGTTGCAGGCAAATGCAAGATGAGTTCATGACCTACCGAGGAAAGATTGCCTGACACTCTATGTCTATTTGTTGCAGGCAAATGCAAGATGAGTTCATGACCTACTAAGGAAAGATTGCCTGACACTCTATGTCTATTTGTTGCAGGCAAATGCAAGATGAGTTCATGACCTACCAGGAAACCATCCTCAAGGCCACGGAGGAGAAGCGTAAGACGGGCCAAAACTACGATGAGGGCGCAGTGTGTGAGATCTGCATGAAGACCAAGTTCGCAGACGGCGTGGGCCACAGCTGCTACTACTGCCAAAAGAAGTCCTGCGCTCGCTGCGGACGCCGTGCCGCCCTCAAGACTCCCAAGGCCACAGACAAACCTGAGGTAATTTCTATAGTATTAGGTATTAGGTACTTTATAGTCACAGAGACATCTCTGTGAAATTTGGGTTGCTCCCACCTGGAGAGGGCGTCGCAGCCAGAGGCGCGCCACCCTTTTTTTTTGGGGGGGGGGGGGGGGGGGCATGCGATTTCTTGTGTGACTGGTGAGGAAGGAAGGGGGGGTGGGGAGTAAATTTTGACCAAATGACAACTTTTTCGTTGCCACTGGGTTTAGCGTGTGCTAAGTGCATGGGCACACGGGACCTCGGTTTATCGTCTCATCCGAAAGACTCCACGTGAGAGGAAAAAATCCCCTGTACCCAGGTTCGAACTCGGGTTTACTTGACACGAGGTGAACACGTTACCACTGTGCCACTCTACACCAGAGATGAGATTTTTCCTCCAATTGGAGGATTTTCTCCTTTTTGATGGCCCCAGGGGTCATTTTTGAGATCAGTGTAAATCCATTGAGAAAATTGGGGTGTGCGGGTAGGGGTGTTAGGTTTTGGAATCGTAAACGTGGCAAGAAGTTCGATTGATATTTTGTTCTCGATTGGTTCATTTTCAAATGGGCATTTCCGGTTACTGCTTGAGGCAGCCAAGACTGCTCTATTTATCACTACTCTGCAGTTTGCAAAACTGAAAACAGAAGTTGTTATCCATTTGCTGATGTAGCCTACACCGGGCCCCAGACCCCCCGGCTTCTTTTTTCCTCCTTTTGGGTTTTCTGAGAATCTCATCTCTGTTAGCCCACTGGCACTAAGTGGAGCGGTGGGTGGAGTATTGTTTGCTGTGGCCGCCGAGCCGCCCTCTAGACTCCCATGGCCACTGACAAACCTGAGGTAATTTCTATATTAGCCCACTGACTCTAAGTGGAGCGGTGGGTGGAGTATTGTTTGCTGTGGCCGCCGAGCCGCCCTCTAGACTCCCATGGCCACTGACAAACCTGAGGTAATTTCTATATTAGCCCACTGGCTCTAAGTGGAGCGGTTGGTGGAGTATTGTTTGCTGTGGCTGCCGAGCCGCCCTGTAGACTCCCATGGCCACTGACAAACCTGAGGTAATTTCTATATTAGCCCATGGGCTCTAAGTGGGGCGGTGGGTGGAGCTTTGCTGTCATTTCCGGCTCTGCTCCTACATTACCTGTCTGATCTACTTCATGTCTTACATTACATCTCGTCAGCTCTGTTCTTCTGATTCTGGTCTTCTACAGCCTCCCTCAATTAAAACGAAAACTTATGGCGAGAGATCCTTTTCTTTTCAGACCCCAGCTACTTGGAACAAACTCCCTCTGTCTCTCAGACATTCCAACTCCCTGTCAGTTTCAAAACCAACCTGAAAACCCATCTATTCTCTGAACACTACTGTCCACCATGATCGGATTGTGAGAATGAAAGCGTGTGCAGTTGAGGAAGGGCATGGGGAAGGTGGGAGACAGAAAGTGTGTGTGTTCGTGCGCGCATGCGCGGGCTGGCATGTGCTTATGCATGTGCGCATATTTCCGTGCATGCACGTGTGTGTGTGTGCTCGTGCGTGTGTAGGCATAGGTGTGTGTGTCTGTGTGTATGTATGTATGTATGTACGCACGCACGTACGTACGTATGTATGTATGTATGTATGTATGTATGTGTGCATGCGTATGTAAATGATATGCTGTGTTCGTCAGTGTGTGTGCTTGTGTGCGTGCGAGCATGGGTATTGATGTGATTTGGTTAAATGTATTTTTTGCAAAGCGCCATGAGCAGCTAGCCTGAATTGAATATTATGTGCCTTTTTTGTGACTATTGTATGTACAAATTATAGTAAGTTGTTATTTTATGATGCATGCAACTGTATTTCAGTCCTATATCTCTGTCTCTGTTTGTGTGTCTCTCTCTTCTTTCTTTCTCTGTCTGTCCCTCTGTCTGGCTCTCTGTGTCTCCGTCTCTGTATGTCTGTCTCTTCTGTCTCTTTCTCTTTCTCTCTCTCGTTCTCTTTCTCTCTCTATCATTATAAGTGTGGGTGTGGGTGTGATTTGTTAATAGTGTGGCCTGGGCGTCTTTAAGTGTCCATCAGTGTGAGTGTTTCAAGTTGGTTGCGAAAGTGTACTGTAGATTATGTCATTCATTATTTGGGCGTGATTGAGAAATTGACTGAGGGATCAGGGAAGGGGGGTGTTGGTCAATGTTTGATGTATACTTTTTGTTCATTGTGTTTACTATTCATTTGAGTGATTTGTGTAAAGCGCTTAGAGCTTAAAGATTAGGCGCTATAAAAGTTGTCTTAATAAATAAATAAATAAATGTGCGCTATATAAGCTTTCTTTATTATTATTATGATTGTTTGTGTGTTCTTTTTTCTTTCTCCTACGTTCGCTGTGGCCGCCACGCCACCCTCTAGACTCCCAAGGCCACAGACAAACCTGAGGTAATTTCTATATTATTAGCTCACTGGCTCTGTCTTAGTGGAGCGGTGGGTGGAGTATTGTGATTGTTCGTGTGTTGTTCTTTTTTCTTTTTCCTGCGTTTGCTGTGGCCGCCACACCACCATGGATGCTCCTGCTTTCAGGATGTCCTGAAATGCAGGATTTTTTTAATTGCCTGAAGCCGGCGTTGTAGCGTGCAAATCTGTCGCTTGTGCAAATTTTCAGTTCGCTACCTATGACTATGAGAGTCAGTATTTGCGGCATTTTGCGACATTGAGCATGAACCGCAAATTTCACTTTTTCCGTGGGTTAGGGATAGGGTTGGGGTTAGGGTTAGGTAAATGGTTCAAGTACGGAAAAAGTGAAATTTGTGAATGTCGCAAATACACACTCTCATAGTAGCGAGCGACAGATTTGCACGCGACAGGCGTCACCGGATTATGAGAATTTGAGAAGCAACGCATTTCCTATTTATAAACGTTTTGTCAGTTTCTCGCATGTGTAGAATATAAAAGAAATGAGTTCAGATACCCCCCGTGGGGATACGGGGGGGGGGGGGGGGGGGGGGTGTCTTTTGTACAAATAGTTCCTTCACCTTCTGGAAGTTCTGTGCTTGTAACTTCCTCTAATCCATCACTCTTTGACTCTGCCTTTTCCCTTTGCTTACTGTCATCTGCTATCTTTCTATCTCACTGGTCCATTCTCCTGCCATTTTTCTATAAATTCTTCCAAAGATCTCTTCAGCCGAAGTCGGACATGCTGGGCCTAACTATTTCTTGGTTAGGCGCATAACGTCAGCATGATGCGTCTACGCTCATATGACAGGAAACTGTCTGAGCGAACGAAGAAGAAGAAGAAGAAGAAGAAGAAGAGTACAGATAAATATTTACGTGCCTTTACCAGGAACTTTATATTTTTAGGATTGCGTCAAGTTGATAACTGGGCGGCCCCTTGACCCCTGCCTTGCAGGATTTTTTTTAATTTCCCAGGAGCCCATGCACCGTCCTCTAGACTCCCAAGGCCACAAACAAATCAGAGGCCCACCGGCTCTATGGCAATGCGGTGTGCTTGGGTCTTGCAACCATCGTGTGGTGTTCTTTTTCTGTCTTTCGTTCTCTCTACTCGCTGTTTCTGCCAAGGTGCTCTCAAGACTCCCCAAGGCCACAGACAAACCCGAAGTAATAGCCCACCGGCTCTATGTGGTGTGGTTGGGTATTGTGATCGTTTGTGCATTTTTATCTTTTCCTGTCTGTTTGAGCAATATCTTGTGAACCCTTACATTTCGAGGTTTGTCAGCTGGTGTTGCCTGAAAATGATGTGTCCTGCTCCTGAGGCCAGAGAGAAACCTGAGGTAATTAGCCAACAGGCTTTATGGGCACAGGGCTCCCAATCGTCCCGCAAAACAAGGGGTCCCAGGGACTCCTTCACTTACAATATAGAGGGTCCTAGAGGCGGGATAGAGGGTCCCAGTGGCATTGCGAATGTTAAAAAGAATTTTTGTACTGCATCCCTGGGACCCCCTGCACATTCTTTTGGAGGGTCCTTTAGAATTTTAGTGCTTCATAGACCCCCAAATGGGGGTCCCTGGGAGGCAGCTGGAGGATATTGTGACCATTAACTGTGTGTGTACATTTTTTTTTCATTTTCCTTCTGTTCGAGCAGTATTTTGTGAACTGTGCAAGGGAAACGCTTCAAACTTTGTCAGACTATTGTATAAGGCGCAACCTCCCCCACCCCCCCACCCCCAATTTGACACAAACCTCAGATTTTGTTATAGTGGAACCTCCCTAATGAGACCTTCAAAAATGAGGTCTTATATGGGAGGGAGTTGTATAAGGGAGGTAATTTTAATACTTACAGTGAAGGGCAATGTCTCGGAGAAGTAGGTCTTAAATGGGAGGGAGTCTTATAATGGGGGTCTTATAAGGGAGGTTACACTGTGTTATATTTTCTTACTATAATAGTAGTCATAATTATTATAAGGTGCATGCGTCTCAGTATGGGACAAAAAATATCACCTTATCAGGGCTTCTGATAAGCTGATGTTTCTTAGGGTCCCAGGGACCCCTTCATCAGATTTAAAACGAGTCCCAGGCTAACTTCAGTGGGTCCCCTGTACCACATCAAGAAACATGTCTATAAACATGTACAAATACACTTATTACACATACCTCAAATTCGGCGCTTTCCGGGCACTAACACCCACGAATTTAAAGACATTTTGTTGTTAATTGAGTAGCGCGAAAGGCTTTTTCCGGTACAGCGGAAAGGGAAAGTTTTATAATTAAGGGAAGCAACTCTCGCATCATAGCAGACGATGCCTGTGGCCGACTTTCAATGTTAGACGGTGTCTTTATTCGTTTTTGTATTCGATTTTCATGATTTTTTGAGTGCGTCCCCAGGGACTCGCTTGACAAACATTCAATGCGTCCTTTTAACTTTCAATGCGTCAGGGACGCTAGTTTTTGCGTTATCAGAAGCCCAGCCTTATAGTCCGAAAAATACGGTACCTGAAACTTGATGTGTCCAGTTTGTTTGTGTAACGCCTTGTGAATCAATGCATAGAATCATTTCAAGCTTTGTGAATGTGAATGGTGTCACCTGAAACTGATGTGTCCAGTTTGTTTGTGTAACGCCTTGTGAATCAATGCATAGAATCACTTCAAGCTTTGTGAATGTGAATGGTGTCACCTGAAACTGTGTCCAGTTTGTTTGTGCAACGCCTTGTGAATCAATGCATAGAATCACTTCAAGCTTTGTGAATGTGAATGGTGTCACCTGAAGCTGATGTGTCCAGTTTGTTTGTGTAACGCCTTGTGAATCACTGCATAGAATCACTTCAAACTTTGTGATTGGTGTCACCTGAAACTGATGTGTCCAGTTTGTTTGTGTAATGCCTTGTGAATCAATGCATAGAATCACTTCAAGCTTTGTAAATGGTGTCACCTGAAACTGATGTGTCCAGTTTGTTTGTGTAACGCATTGTGAATCGCTGCATAGAATCACTTCAAGCTTTGTAAATGTGAATGGTGTCACCTGAAACTGATGTGTCCTGCTACAAGGAAGCCAGGGGTAATTGGTCCACTAGCACTCTGTAGAGCGGTGGGGTATTGTGATAGTTTGTGTTTTTTTCTCTTGTTTGTCTTTCAGTGTTTGTGCAATATCCTGTGACTGATTCTATGTGGATCGTATTGTGATCGTTTGTGTAGTTTAAGTGGCTACGAAAAAGTTGTCATTTGGTCAAAATGTATCCCCCCCCCCCCCCCTTTCCTTCCTGATCAGTCACACAAAAATCGCATGCAAACAAAAAAAGGGCGGTGCGCCTCTGGCTGTGACGCGCTCTCCAGGTGGGAGCAACCCGAATTTCACAGAGACGCCTCTGTGACTATAAAGTACCAAATACCAAATAGTTTTCTTTTCTCGTCTTGTTCACATTTTATCGCTGCATAGAATCACTTCAAACTTTGTAGAGCGCTATTGCCTGAAACCGATGGTTTTAGAAGGCAGCGGGGGGTTTGTTGGCATACTTGGTGACATGCTGCTCCTGGTTACGTTTTGTTCCAACACTGATTTAGGAATTTATAGGAAGAAAGGTGTAATAAATCTTTGTATCATTATGAACATTATGTGTGTAAAGTACGGTATGTAGAAAACAAGTAGTAGTGATTGCTGAATATTGAAGCAATGATTGTTTGAGGTGTGTGTTTGTGTGTGCGTGCTTGTGTGTGATTATGTGTATGGGTTTATGCCACTGTGTATGTGTGTGACTGCATGTGTGCTTCATGTTGTGTGTGTTTGTGTGCTTGCGCACGCACATGCACACACACACACACGCGCACGCGCACGCAAGTGCACATCTGTGTGTGCCCCTATTAATTAAACCTGTGAATGGAGGCGATGTGTCTTGTCAAGCCAAGAGCATACGCAGTTGCCTGTGTCAAGCATTGTTGTTTGCAAAGGGTTTCCATTCGTGCCAACAGTCAGTGATCCCTCAGTGTGCACACAGCGACAGCTGTTGGTGTGACCCACATCCCTACCACCACTAGCAACATGTGTTGCCAGACCCTGAATGGAAGCATACCATTATTCCCACATACCGCTAGTCCCACACTGTCATTTAAAATCCATGTTATACAACTAGTCCCACATACTGCTATTCCCATAGAATCTCTCCATTTCTGTGAAACCCAGATAAATGCATGTGCACACACACACACATGCATACACTCGCACACATAGTCTTATCCAGTATATAACTAGACATGCATTGCAACCTCGACAGAATAAACACACCCAAAGAACCCCCCCCAAAAAAACCGGCATGTGGGACTAGCGGTATGTGGGAACAGTGGTATGTCACCCCCTGAACAACCCTTCCTCAACCCTAGATTGGTTTGCTGTTCTCACAGATAATGTTACCATCAAACTGCGCAGTAGCACTGCTACACTTAGAGGAAATATCATCAGACAATTTACTGTATGTTTGTGACCTAAGTTTTGCCTTCGGATGAAAGGCAGCTGCTTGTTTGTGGGATGTTGTTTGTTAACCGGTTTGTCAGACACGAATGTCGGTGTGCTTACGTATGCATGTTCAAGGAAAACCCATGACGCACGTATCGCACTTCATCAACTAACTGCGAACAGGTGGACACAGGTGTTTGCGTGTTAAGCTGACGCAGGCTGCTGCTGCATGCTGTGCTCAACAAACTAGAACAAACCGCAGATGAGACTAGGTGTTTTGTGTAGCTTAGGCAGAGACGAATAACATTTCAGACCCTGCTGTGGTGAAACATAACAGTATTTGTTGCCCCCTGTGTTGTTCAAATAAGAACAGATCAAAAAGTGGCTGGGTGTTTTGTGCAGTTTTGACACTGCTGTCGCGAAATAGATCAGTTATATCACCTGTGGTTAACTTACCCCGCTTGTATTATATGCAGTCATCTATCCTGCCTGGTGATTATTTCTAGCCTACCAATAGGATGCAGTTCTTTTTTTTTGTCCTAGCAAGTCACTGAGTTGCCATGAATGAAAATCTTTTTAACGTCCTCCGGTCTGGAACAGACACATATGGGACATTAGTAGGTATAAAGTTGGTGGGAACGATCCTGGAGGCAATGCCCAGAGACAGTGCAGCACCAGTAAAGTCCCGAAAACTTTAACAATACAGATATATTATTATACGAGTTGCCTTGCTAAAAGAAAGCTTTAATACGTGTACATTGGCCTTCACTTTGGTTGAAACTTTCAGGCCTTTACGTTCAGCAATACAACTGTGATTTAGAACACACGTATTGTCTGTGTTGGCATTTAGGATAGCTGATGCGTGTCATCCGTGTCACTGAGAGTGTCGGCAATACCTGTGACGACAGTGCAGACTCCATTTATGATCATGGTCAGACTCAGGTTGGACATACAGTAGTGGAAAAACGGAAAGCCAGAAAGACGATTGGTGGAAGTTTGTCGTTGCTGAGCTGTTGTGTTATTTAGTGCGACGTCTTATCTGTATCACTCTCAGGGACCAGTAGCCAGTTGTTAAGTGTCTTGCAATGCAGAGAGCTGTGGTCAGTCGGTCAGGAAGATCAGGGTGTGGTTTGGTTCCTCTCACTGCAGGTTCGTACTGCCAACTTTGGTCCCCTCAAACTGGGGTCTGATTCATTTTTAATGTTTTGTTATTTGTTTTCCCAGTTGTATTTGTAAGTTCTTCACTGTTAGTACTCCTACCCAAGGATTTGCCTTACTCTTTCTTCCGCACCCGTCACTAAACAACTGAAAAAATCTTCAGAATCAATGCTTTGTACGCATTTTATTTGTGGTAACACACACCAGTCCACCCTTCCAGAATAGCAGTTGTGTCAGCCGCTATCTGGAGGAGGCTTTTGTTGGTGTTTGTTGTTTAACCTTATATGCAGTGGTGTTGTTTCTTGTTAACCCTTAACCTTATATGCAGTGGTGTTGTTTCTTGTTAACCCTTAACCTTATATGCAGTGGTGTTGTTTCTTGTTAACCCTTAACCTTATATGCAGTGGTGTTGTTTCTTGTTAACCCTTTTGCCACCAGCCATTTTTCATCCCTAAAATACCATTAATCTTACCTGGATAGAGAGAGAACAAGATCTGCAATATTGCAATTTCTTCTGTAACATGTACAACATTAGGCCTTCTGGTGTTGTTTGACATTAACTCTTCTGCTACCAAGTATTACTTAGACTGTTTACCGTTGCGCACCAAGTAATTTTTGCCGTTGCACTGATTTTCGCACACACTCACTTTAAAAATTAATTAAAGAAATACTCGCTTTAATCATCACTAAATTTACCTGTGTCGATCTGCTGCTGCAAACCCAAGATCGTTTCAACACTTTCGATGCTCTTTTTGATTCGCCTAAGTTCAGATTCTGCCACTTTTTCAACAGTAAATGCTTCGTCGGCACTATCGCCATCTTGTAGAGGTTCACGCCAAAAGTTGTCAGTTTCCATCGTCGAAAACGCGACGAAAATCGATTGAAAATTACAAAATTTAGCCTACAAATGAAGATGGCGGAAGGTTGTGCTTTCCCTGAGCGAACTGCGCATGTCACGGAGGTAAAGGATGTGATGTCACTTGATATAAACAGCGCAAAGGGGGACACCGTGGTTTCCCTAGTATCTGGCAGTCAAACCCGCCCATGGCTAGCAACAGAATACGGTAAACCGGCGGGTGAACCCGCCGACGGTAGTAGAAGAGTTAAATCTGAAGCAGTAATGTGTCATCAAACCTTATAGCCCGCGCACTGTGCTTGCAGATGGTGTGGGCGTGCCGCCTGCAATGGTGTTGTTCGTTGTTAATCCTTTTGGTGTTGTTTGTCGTTAATTTTTATAAAGAAATGACATTGCTTGTTACTGCACACTGTGCTTGCAGATGGTGTGGGCAGTGTTGTTGTTTGTCGTTAATCTTTATAAAGAAATGACATTGTTTGTTACTGCACACTGTGCTTGCAGATGGTGTGGGCAGTGTTGTTGTTTGTCGTTAATCTTTATAAAGAAATGACATTGTTTGTTACTGCACACTGTGCTTGCAGATGGTGTGGGCGTGCCGCCTGCAATGTTGTTGTTTGTTGTTAAACCTTTTGGTGTTGTTTGTCGTTAATCTTTATAAAGAAATGACATTGTTTGTTACTGCACACTGTGCTTGCAGATGGTGTGGGCAGTGTTGTTGTTTGTCGTTAATCTTTATAAAGAAATTACATTGTTTGTTACTGCACACTGTGCTTGCAGATGGTGTGGGCGTGCCGCCTGCAATGTTGTTGTTTGTTGTTAAACCTTTTGGTGTTGTTTGTCGTTAATCTTTATAAAGAAATGACATTGTTTGTTACTGCACACTGTGCTTGCAGATGGTGTGGGCAGTGTTGTTGTTTGTCGTTAATCTTTATAAAGAAATGACATTGTTTGTTACTGCACACTGTGCTTGCAGATGGTGTGGGCAGTGTTGTTGTTTGTCGTTAATCTTTATAAAGAAATGACATTGTTTGTTACTGCACACTGTGCTTGCAGATGGTGTGGGCAGTGTTGTTGTTTGTCGTTAATCTTTATAAAGAAATGACATTGTTTGTTACTGCACACTGTGCTTGCAGATGGTGTGGGCAGTGTTGTTGTTTGTCGTTAATCTTTATAAAGAAATGACATTGTTTGTTACTGCACACTGTGCTTGCAGATAGTATGGGTCTGACACTTACATTGTTGTTCATCTTTATCAAGAAAACGCATTGTTTGTCGTTAAATCTCATGGCGCGCGTGCTGTGTTTGCAGATGGTGTGGGCCTGCCACTTGCAATGTTGTTCAACTTTATCAAGAAAACGCATTGTTTTTGGTTAAATCTCACGGCGCATATGCTGTGTTTGCAGCCCTCTATGGTATGGGCCTGCCTAGTGCAATGTTCAATTTTTATCAAGAAAGCGCATTGTTTGTCGTTAAAGACCCCCCACGTCACGTGTCACATTCCCTCTTATGCTAGGAAGATTTCTTAAGATTTCTTACCTGCTATAAGAGGGAAAACACATGAAAACCGTGAATTCGACATGTGACGTGGTGGGTCTTTAAATCTCATGGCGCGCGTGCTGTGCTTGCAGATGGTGTGGGCCTGCCACCTGTGCAACAAGAAGCAGGAGCTGCTGGCCAAGACGGGAGCGTGGTACCACGGGGGCATGGCTCGCCCCGTCGTGCTGGAGGTCACTGACAACACGGCCTCGGGAGCAGCCCCGGGAGCCAGACCCCCGGGGCGCAGCGGCATGGAGGCCAGCCCGCCCAACGAAAAGAAAGCCAAGATGGGGGGCAGCTCCGCCGGGGACGCGGCCAGCGGCAGCGAGAAAGAGAACTACGACCGCCAGCGGACCTTCGCCCGCGCCTCCAGCCTGCAGGGGAGGGAACTCAAGCGGCAGTACTCCATGTCGGACGCGGTGTCTTCCCAGCCGCAGCAGCAGCGCGGCAACGAAGGGGCCTCTCAGGCCTCGAGCGGACAAACAGCGGAGTCTTCGGAAGGAGAGAAAAACCCGCAGGAGAGAGGGCGGGGGAGGGAGAGGACCTCGTCCAAGCATCGCTTCCACAGTGAGAGTCGGCTGAGCGAGACGGACAAACGCTACTCGGCCTTGCAGCACCCGGAGTCTCGGCACAGAGATCGGGGCGATCCCACCGATCGCCTGGACCGGGAGCGCGCTGATAGGGACAGGGAGCGCGGTGGTGAGCGCAGTGATAGGGAGCGCGGGGAGCGCGCTGATCGTGATCGCGGCGAGCGGGACCGGCACCCTGGGGGGAGGACTCGGGAAACGCTCGGGGAGCAGAGTTCAGCGGGTCACAGGTCGGAGGACAGACGCATGGACAAGGAAGGCAGGGACAGACACAGGTGAGATCCTTTTCCTTCTTTTAATTCTGCCAGGCTTTTTGTGTTTTGAATTAGAGGCCTTACATTCTTTTTTATCGCTTTTAAGTCTTTGACAAAATATAAATCATTGTGATTATATTGAACCACATAATACAAATCATGCTTTGCAAGCAATTGACTTTAAAAAAAAAAAGAATATGTACTACGTATGGATATCTAATACTTTGGCGATTTTCACAAACATCTGGTGAACTATTGTTCCATAGTTATCTTGATGTTCAGTGTTGTTATATTTTAAAAGTTATTTCGGTTGATAAAGTGTGTTCAACATGGCAGTGCAGTACACTTGGCACAGCTGTGAGTTTGTGCATGTGTGTCCGTTTATGATAAAAAGCTGAAGTGTTTGTTGTTACTTTTGTTAAACTTAATGTGTGTAGTTTAACAATAACGACCCTTCACTCAAATGGCTTTTATCACTGGTTGACATTAGCCTGTAGAAAGGGCCAATAGTAAATGAGAGCTGTACTATAAATGATACTCTACAGTATTGGAATATCATGGTACAGCTTAGTCTTACGTGGAAGACTATGCCTCTCGAACGATGGGACCCTTGCACTGGCTCTGGTGCTGCAGCCGAAGGGATTGGTTGGCCTTTGGGGACCTTCCCCAACACCAACTCTCATCCTCAAATCCCTTTGGCTGAGAGAGTGGGGATGTACCCTGGGCCAGACATCACTATAAACTGATTCTCGCCCAGTCCGCCAGAATAGTATCTGCCCCCTCTGCTATCCGGCAGTCATTGTCGGGAACGACAGACAGGCAACAACAACAACAATGTTCATGATGTGTTAGTTCTAAGCAAATTATATTATGGTCTTTTCGGTGATTGTGTAAGTGGGTGTACTGCTAATCTGCTTATCAGGTTGTTTTTTGGTTGGTTGTTTTTCTGTGTGTGGAAATTTGAACTGTTAAGAGGTCCTTCAATATCAAGTTCAAGGAAGATTTTGTTTTGAGTTTTGTAGCTTGAAACGGGTTTCCTTTATCAAATGGTGATTTGTTGATGGTGAGGCTGTCACTTCAGTGATAGATATAAGCCAAGACAGATGTTGATGCTGAAGCTTTCAGTTTCACTTCAGTAATAGATATAGGCCAAGACAGATGTTGATGCTTTCACTTCAGTGATTGATATAAGCCAAGACAGAGGTTGATGGTGAAGCTTTCACTTCAGTGATAGATATAAGCCAAGACAGATGTTGATGCTTTCACTTCAGTGATATATATAAGCCAAGACAGATGTTCATGGTGAAGCTGTCACTTCAGTGATTGATATAAGCCAAGACAGATGTTGATGCTTTCACTTCAGTGATTGATATAAGCCAAAACAGATGTTGATGCTTTCACTTCAGTGATTGATATAAGCCAAAACAGATGTTGATGCTTTCACTTCAGTGATTGATATAAGCCAAGACAGATGTTGATGGTGATGGTTTCACTTCAGTGATAGATATAAGCCAAGACAGAGGTTGATGCTTTCACTTCAGTGATAGATATAAGCCAAGACAGATGTTGATGGTGATGGTTTCACTTCAGTGATAGATATAAGCCAAGACAGATGTTGATGCTTTCACTTCAGTGATTGATATAAGCCAAGACAGATGTTGATGGTGATGGTTTCACTTCAGTGATAGATATAAGCCAAGACAGATGTTGATGCTTTCACTTCAGCGATATATATAAGCCAAGACAGATGTTGATGGTGAAGCTGTCACTTCAGTGCTTGATATAAGCCAAGACAGAGGTTGATGGTGAAGCTTTCACTTCAGTGATAGATATAAGCCAAGACAGATGGTGATGGTGAAGCTTTCACTTCAGTGATAGATATAAGCCAAGACAGAGGTTGATGTTAATGGTTTCACTTCAGTGATAGATCTATATAAGCCAAGACAGAGGTTGATGGTGAAGCTTTCACTTCAGTGATAGATCTATATAAGCCAAGACAGATGTTGATGGTGAAGCTGTCACTTCAGTGACAGACATAAGCCAAGACAGATGGTGATGGTGAAGCTGTCACTTCAGCGATAGATATAAGCCAAGACAGAGGTTGATGCTTTCACTTCAGTGATAGATATAAGCCAAGACAGATGGTGATGGTGAAGCTTTCACTTCAGTGATAGATATAAGCCAAGACAGATGGTGATGGTGAAGCTTTCACTTCAGTGATAGATATAAGCCAAGACAGATGGTGATGCTTTCACTTCAGCGATAGATATAACTATAAGCCAAGACAGATGTTGATGCCTTCACTTCAGTGATAGATATAAGCCAAGACAGATGTTGATGGTGAAGCTTTCACTTCAGTGATAGATATAAGCCAAGACAGGTTGATGGTTTCACTTCAGTGATAGCTATAAGCCAAGACAGATGTTGATGATTTCACTTCAGTGATAGATATAAGCCAAGACAGGTTGATGCTTTCACTTCAGTGATAGATATAAGCCAAGACAGATGTTCATGGTGAAGCTGTCACTTCAGTGATTGATATAAGCCAAGACAGAGGTTGATGGTGAAGCTTTCACTTCAGTGATAGATATAAGCCAAGACATATGTTGATGGTGAAGCTGTTACTTCAGTGATAGATATAAGCCAAGACAGATGGTGATGCCTTCACTTCAGTGATAGATATAAGCCAAGACAGAGGTTGATGCTTTCACTTCAGCGATAGATATAAGCCAAGACAGAGGTTGATGCTTTCACTTCAGTGATAGATATAAGCCAAGACACTGATGTTGATGCTTTCACTCAGTGATAGATATAAGCCAAGACAGAGGTTGATGCTTTCACTTCAGTGATAGATATAAGCCAAGACAGATGTTGATGCTTTCACTTCAGTGATAGATATAAGCCAAGACAGAGGTTGATGCTGAAGCTTTCACTTCAGTGATAGATATACTATTTTTTTCAGACTATAAGGCGCACCTTTGTATAAGGCGCACCCCGAAAATTTACCTAAATTTATGATTTTGTTATAATATTTTCTTACTATTTTATTAGTCACATTATAAGGCGTAGGGGTCTGAGTCTTGGAAAAAAGTATCGCCTTAAAGTCCAAAAAATAGATGTAAGCCAAGACAGATGTTGATGCTGAAGCTTGCTGAGTGCTGTTGTGTCCTGGCAGGGAGGGCCGCGACACGGGCCATGCGGACGAGCACGACGGGCGGTGGCCCCGGGAGCGGCGCAGCAAGGACGGCGCCTCGGAGCGCTACCGCCAGCCCTCGGCCAACGGCCGCAGAGACTACGCCGACAAGGAGTACCGCGGGGACTACTCCGACAAGGAGTACCGCTCCGACAAGGAGTACCGCTCGGAAAAGGAGTACCGCAGCTCTCGCGAGCGCCTCACGGATACCCTGGACATGAACGAGGGTCACGTGGAGCGGAGGGGAAGCGGCCGGCAACACCGGGGAACGGAACGCACCGTGGGGAGTAGCGGCGGGGGGGGTAGTGGCGGGATGGGGGGAGGCGGTGGGGGGGGTGCACGGGGGAGGGGGGGCGGTGAAGGACCGACGCTCGCCCGGGGGTTCGGACCTGGCGGACCGCTACAAAGAGAGCGAGGAGGTCGGGGACGGGCCCAGGCACGCGCACCGCATCCTGATCGAGCACGCCAGCGACACGCAGCCCGCCGCTGAGGACCTGCACGAGATGCAGCGCATGCACGACCGGCGCCACCTGGACCCCAACTCGGCCCGCACGGCCGGGGGCACGGGGTCGCGCAACAACCGCAAGAAGCTGGAGAGCATGCTGCGCAACGACTCGCTCTCCTCGGACCCCTCGGACTGCGTGCGGCCCCCGCCCCCCAAGCCCCACAAGCACAAGCGCAGCAAGAAGCAGCGCCAGCAGTCGTTGAGTAGCTCCGACGACGACGTGCGCTCCACCCCGGAGTGCTCCAGCTGTGAGGAGCAGGACTTGGAAAGTGAGAGTGTCAGTGAGAAAGGTAAGCCGGGCGCTGTGTAGTGCTAGATTAGTTAGTTTGGTTGAGTGATGTGTGGTAGTCGGTCATATGTGTGTGTTTGGTATGTGTCTGGTTTCTGTTCAGACTTATATTACGGCTTTGTTGAGTTCTTCATGTGTATGTGGCTTCAGTTTGAATCTTTAAAGTAAAGATTGCTCGACTTCTTGATGTGTGCGTGGTTTTAGTTTCAACCTTAAAGATGGGTTGAGTTCTTGATGTGTGTGTGGCTTCAGTTTGAATCTTTAAAGTAAAGATTGCTCGACTTCTTGATGTGTGCGTGGTTTTAGTTTCAACCTTAAAGATGGGTTGAGTTCTTGATGTGTGTGTGGCTTCAGTTTTAATCTTTAAAGTAAAGATTGCTCGACTTCTTGATGTATTCGTGGTTTTAGTTTCAACCTTGAAGATGGGTTGAGTTCTTGATGATGTGTGTGTGGTTTCAGTTTTAACCTTAAAGCTAGATTGACTCCTTATTGTTCAGAGAGCATGCTTCTGTTTTGAGTTTTAAAAAAAAGTTTTTGTTACCTCTTCAGATGATTCTCTTTGTGTATGGTAATTACTAAAAAAACCAAAAAGAAAAACAGGATTATATATTTAAAAAAAAAAAATCCTTGTCTTATGTTATTGAAGAGATAAGAATCAAGAGATTGATCCTGCTTTCTAAAACTAAATCTGTATCTGTAGATCAGTGTATTTGTTTTGTTGTCAGAATTTTGTTGTTGTTTTCTGACAGTGATAATATGGTGTTTCAGACTGCTGTTTGTTTCTTTTTCTCTTGGCATGATCGTTTCTCTCAACTGTCCTGTTTCTTATGTATAATTTGTCAATTTTGTGCTTGCTAAGAGTTATCAAGATAGCTCAGATTAATAAAAACAATTCTATTGTATCAGGATTCAGATAAGATCAGAATTTCATCAGAATTGTCTTTTTAAAATAATATCAAACAGTCGAAAAAGTATTTTCTTATGAAGATTGAATTATTGAAATAGCAGAGCTTCAGATTGTTGACGCACCCGCGTCAATGACGCAGGATTGTTTTGATGTTTTGTAGATAAGTCTAGCTAGCTGCACAAATTTTTCAATTTGTGTTTTTGGAAGACCTGCAAGGAGAATGTTACAGTAATCAAGATGAGAAAGGACCAGAGAAGAAACTGGGGCTTTAGTAGCATGTAGAGTTAGGTATGTTTTGTCAAAAACGCACATCAACATGTTGGGATGCGCCCGTCTGGAGCATCCAGTTTGAAAATTGACCCCTCATTTTGAGCAGCCAGACACATAATGCATGACACATGAGGTAAGAAAACAATCTGAAGCTCTGAACAAAATAAAAATAGTAAAAAGGGAGGTTGTATTGTGCATCTAGGCAGGTGTTAGAATATTGACCTAGGGTTCCATTTCTGACCCAGCAAACCATATTCAATGATATTGGGAAAAAGCTGTTAGTGTTTCTTTCACTGTTGGTTTGATGTTAGTATCAAGCCCAGTGTTTTCCACGCCAATTGGAGTTACTCAAAAGTTTACAAAAGTGTATATGGTTTGTATGTCTTTTGGCATTTTGGGATCTTCTTCTTGCATATAGCGTCCTCCATCAACAATTTGATGATTATGACACTTACGACGATATTGTAATGATGATATTGTACATAATTAACCCCTTCCCGTGTATTGATGATGTCATAACCTTTGATGTCACAGCCCTGGAATGATGGTTTTCGGTTTAGACAAGCCAGGAAAGATTGTATTATATCTAAAATCGACTATTTCTCAGTTTCCCTCTGGTAGTGAAGGGGGTTAAATACATTTGATCTGTGAGAGTTTCTTAAAACTCAACTCATTACAGATTCATCCCTTTCCATCATTAGATATATGCAAGGAACATGACTTTCATGAGATTATTGTTGTTTGAAGCTTAGTAAGGTGGAAAAAAGGGTGTTTGCAGTTTCAGTCGCTTCCATCTGTCACCTCCAGATAGCAAAGAGGCAGATACTATTCCAGAAACCGGGGTTAAAATTTGATTACAGTAGACAGGGGATACTTTCTCAATTGACCAAGAGGATTTTTGGATAATGAAACATGGAGGCATGGACAATGATGGATCATGGTTCCCCAGAGGTCCACTGGCTGTCAATGGCTGTGCTGTAGCCTGGAGCTGTGCAACCTTGTCTGTTTCAACAGTCGTAGTCTTAGTAAAAGGTTAAGGTAGCCTACACAGTAGGATGGGCGCTATGTAAATTTTCCTCATTATTATTATTATTATTATTATTATTATAAGGTGGGGGAGAATGTTCTATTTCCTATTTCTGTTGAAAACCATTGGCCATCCCGGCTCTCATTCTCTCTTTATTGTTGGCCTTAACTTTAGGAATACAGTGGAATCCGTTTAATTGGCCATCGGATAATCGGCCAAAGCCGCTTAATCGGCCAATTTCCTCTGGAACAGAATGTTTTCTTCTTAAGCATGTGTTATTTTGTTCGTTTTTATGGCCAAAGCTGAAATCTTCAATTTCGCTTTATTGGCCACTTTTTCTCTCTAATTTTTCCTCTTTACCCCTTTTTGAGAGGGAGAACAACAGAGGCAGACAAACTGACAACACGCTTTTGACGTTTACATGGTTGAGTGTGAAGTTGGAAGGTGAGCTGTTGTCAATTGAAAGACCCTGCATGGCGTTAAAATCACTCAAGAAAACAAAATCATTGTCTTTTACTCGTGCTTCTGTCAAGTTGTAGGATTAATAAACACACACACACACACACACACACACACACACACACACACACACACACACATCACAAAAAGGGAAAGAATTTGAATTTGAACTGCAACATTTAATTTTGACGTCATTGCTTTTGACTTGCATAATTGCGTCATACAGTATCTCGATGTTCGTTTTATCGGCCGATTCGCTTTATCGGCCATATTTTTCCTGGTCCCAAAAGTGGCCGATTAAGCGGATTCCACTGTATATACATACGTGTATAAATTATGCATGCGAGCCACGCAAGTTAGGAGGCCAAAATGGGAGAGTGGATTTTCTTAACTCGGAAGTTGAGAAGAGTATTGGAATCTTTTCTTTCGTCGTTTCTTTTTTACATTTTTTTTTTACCCTTTCTTTTTTTTCGTTAAAAAAGCTGTTGTATCAATGTATGTGTTAAGATCTTATCGTTCGACAGTTTATTTGTGCTTGTTTTTTTTTATATGGAGACAGTTTTGAGATTACCTTTAATGGATGACTGGGCTATATGCTACATGGTTTGATTTTATCTAAGCAACAGCCTGCATGTTTCTCTGTATGTGTTTGGGGTGTGGGTGCGTGGGTGCTTCTTTTTAGGCTATGTGCATGAATTCAGGGTTTTTTCTTGTTTGTTTTTTTACTTACCAGCACACTTTACAGTCCTCTACCTGCAGATCAGGTTTTATAATATTTGTGCAGCAGGTGTAGAGTGGCACAGAGGCAACGCGTTCGCCTCATATACAATAAACCCAAATTCAAACCTGGGAACAGGGGATTTTTCCTCTCACTCTGCACTAGGTCTGACTGTCTGAATGTGGAGTCTTTCGGATGAGATGATAAACCGAGGTCACGTGTGCCCATGCACTTAGCACACGTTAAGCCTAGTGTCAACGAAAAAGTTGTCATTTGGTCAAAATTTACCCCCCCGCCACCCCACCCCCCCCACTTTTCCTTCCTCATCATTCACACAAAACTCGCATGCAAATTATAAAAAAAATAGGTGGCACGCCTCTGGCTGCGATGCGCTCTCCAGGTGGGAGCATCTCGAATTTCACAGAGACCCCGAGCTGTGACTATGAAGTACCAAATACCAAATGCCCTTTCTTACCTTCCCATATTTTATCCACACCACCTTTTGTCACTCGCTCACTGACCATGTCATAGTTTCTTTACTTCGCTTCAACAAAACTTCAAGGGGAGCCTATCAAAATCACTTTAGAATATATACCATTTTCCCTTCAGCTTCAGGGGTTAGGCGTCCCTTGGACTCCCCTCCCCCCCCCCCCCCCTCCCCCCACCCCGGTCAGGTTTTCCAGGATTTTGTAGAAGCGCTTCTGTGTGTGTCAAGTCAAGTGAAAGTGATCTTTATTGAGGGTTAAAGAATAAGCTAACAAGGCTTTTGGTAAAGGTAAAGATGTGCCACCCCCCATGCATTTCTCGGTTAATTGTATTTTTCCGTTTTTGCCTTTCTTACCATACATAAAGCTGTATTTTAGGAACATTTTTAGCTAATTACCTTTTTGGAATACTAACCCTAACCCTAACCCTACCCCTAAACCTAACCCTACCCCCCACTATGTACTGCAGTACACCGCGATTTGTCACAGTTGCGGTTTGTTGCGTTTTTCCGTCTTATACGGTGGGGGGTAGGGTTAGGGTTAGGGCTAGGGTTAGGGTTAGGGTTAGTATTCCACAAAGGTTATTAGCTAAAAATGTTCCTAAAATACAGCTTTATGCATGGTAAGAAAGGCAATAACGGAAAAATACAATTAACCGAGATAGGTAGGGGGGGTGGCACATCTTGACCTTTACCAGGCTTTTTTTTCATCCTGCCCTCCAACAAAAATACAAACATCATGCAAAATGCATAATAGTTACAGGAAAACCCCCAGAGAACATTCATAAATGAGTGTGTGTGGGTGTGGGTGTGAAAGAGAGAACAGTAAATAGAGACAGAATATTCATGTGTGCGTGTGGAGTCAGAATATGTGTGTGTGTGTTGTGTGCGTGTGTGTGGGTGTGTGTGAAAGAGAGAACAATAAATAGACAGAATATTCATGTGTGCGTGCAGAGTCAGAATGTGTGTGTGTGTGTGTGTTCAACAAAAGATCTGTTCAAACTGTTCTACACTTAATACTAGACCAGTAGATGTATCTTGTGTACACGCCTCTCGTCCAATTACTCTTAGTAACTCTTAGACCCAGTTTTAAAACATAACCAGTAATTTGTCAAGACCTTTGCCAAATCGTACCATGTATCATAACTTTAGGTACATACATACCATAATTGTAATTACCATTAGTATACCGTTTAACATTTTACAGTTTAATAAATGTTTTATTTTCTTAGCATTAATACTTTACTATGGATGCCAATTGCATCTAAACTTTACTGTTGTTTGATATTGTCTTCTCTTGTTTTAAAATGAATGTATGATATTGATAATAATTCATATTTTGAGCGAACGGTGAGTATTTTTGTTTTCCATTTTAACGTTTGAACTTTCAATGCATGCTGTGTATTTTTCTCTTTCTCTTTCTTTTCTCTCTCTTTTAAACCTGTGGATGTGTTATAAAGCGCACATGAGCTCACATACACACAGATGTATGGATACTAAATGACATTTACATTGATAACTAAAGTAGTAAAACCGTTGTACATATACCCGAGCAATATGAAAACTATTAAAGATTGAAGAATTTCACATGATAATAATTTTTTTTTATGCCTGAATAATGTATTAATTAATTGATACCTTTGTGCAAAGGACTGCAGGAATAGAGCCGAAATTGAAAGCATTTGGAACAAGTGACAAATTCCCACCTTATATAAAAAGTATATTATAATCTGTTAGATTTTCATGCAAGTTTTGTTTCTTAGCTATTCTCGTTTCACATTTTTTTTACAGAGAATCCATGCTGTGTGTTCATTGAATATTTACTGAGTGTTTTGAAGGCGGTGATATTTTGTTCACTCACTCAGTACGACATTGTTGTTGTTCTGCTCCTGTCAGCCATCTCCATTCAGAAGAGTGGCGACTATAAGCGCGGTGGACAATATGATTCCACCGAGCAGTGGAAAAAGGACGAGATTCTTGCCGCCAAAATTAAAAAGTTTTTGTCGGTGAGTTGCTCACCCCCACCCCTACCACCATAACACTACCACCTCGTTCATCGACATTCATCTCGCTACCTCCCCCCCACCCCCCACCCCTCTCCAACGTCCTTCCATTCCCTGCTCCCCCCCCCTCCTCAAAACAAAAATGCCCAAGGTTCTGTTACTTTTCAACCTGTCTCCCCCCAACCCCCACTCACTATAGTATTACAGCTGGTTACCCTATTCCATTAATTTGATCTTGGTCACCCTTTCCATTATTTTGATCTTGGTCAAGGTTGTTTGTTTTTTGGTCCCTGTTTACAGCCTAATTTGTTGGCGTACTATCAGTTGGTTAGTCTTCTTCCCCTCTATTCCACTTTTCTCCCGATTTCTCTCTCCCTCCATTTCTTTCATATTTTCTGTGTTCTCCTGATTCTTCGTCAAAGTCGTTAATTAATTTAAGCCATTCTTACTCTCCTGAGTGTCTTCTTTAAGTCGTCTCCATTTGTCTCTCTCCCCACCCCCATCTTGCTGTCTATCTCTGTCCCCTCTCTCTGTCTGTCATTTGTCTGTCTCTCTCTCTCTCTTTGACAGCCATAGTGACGACTGTCACTCAGAGATCTCACCTGGGTCTTACAATCTCTCAGAATCACACTGTCTTCTTTTTTGTTCCGTATGAAATCTCTCTCTCTCTCTCTCTCTCTCTCTCTCTCTCTCTCTCTCTCTCTCTCTCTCTCTCTCTCTCTCTCTCTCTCTCTCTCTCTCTCTCTCTCTCTCTCTCTCTCTCTCTCTCTCTCTCTCTCTCTCTCTCAAGGACAGATTGGAAGACTAGGTGTTGCCTAAAATCTTTATCCTTGAAAAATAAAGTTCAAGTTCTCTCTCTCTCTCTCTCTCTCTCTCTCTCTCTCTCTCTCTCTCTCTCTCTCTCTCTCTCTCTCTCTCTCTCTCTTCATCTCTCTCTCTCTCTCTCTCTCTCTCTCTCTCTCTCTCTCTCTCTCTCTCTCTCTCTCAAGGACAGATTGCAAGACTAGGTGTTGCCTAAAATCTTTATCCTTGAAAAATAAAGTTCAAGTTCTCTCTCTCTCTCTCTCTCTCTCTCTCTCTCTCTCTCTCTCTCTCTCTCTCTCTCTCTCTCTCTCTCTCTCTCTCTCTCTCTCTCTCTCTCTCTCTCTCTCTCAAGGACAGATTGGAAGACTAGGTGTTGCCTAAAATCTTTATCCTTGATCCTTGAAAATAAAGTTCAAGTTCTCTCTCTCTCTCTCTCTCTCTCTCTCTCTCTCTCTCTCTCTCTCTCTCTCTCTCTCTCTCTCTCTCTCTCTCTCTGAGTCTCTCTCTGAGTCTCTCTCTCTCTCTCTTTCAAAATCCCTCTCTCTCTCTCTTTCACACAACAATAACAACTGATCCTGTGTAACCTAAGACTCTTAGTCTTACTGACATCCCCTCGGTGTGATCTTTGCAGAAAATGCTCTTCATTCTCAATGGAGCTGTATTCTATAAACCAGAACATATGAACAGGCAGCGCGTGTAACTGTGTGTAATTTATGTTTACAGATCCTTGACAATAGATGACATTTCTGTGCATCTCAATATACAAGCACAAATGTCACACACATAAATACATGCACGCACTCACTGACTCAGACACACCCATCAGCACACCGCTGTCTTAAACCAAGCTATGGGTTCAATGAAGAGCTGGAAAAGACGGCACGATATATATATATATATACATTAACTCATTCAAGTCGTTCCAGCATTATATGTCCAGAATTAATAGATAGCTGTCAATTTGATGCATTTGCTTCAAGGGAAGTAAATCTGTGTGCACACCATACCTTGGTCACTTCTGAACTCGCTTTGCTCCCTTAGACCACAATTTTGCCTCTGACTTTGCTTTTGTTGTGGGGAAACCAATCGGCATAGTTTTTCTATATAAAGTATATAAAAACAAGCGTGGATTCGCAATCGTTTCTGGCACGCTTTTCTTTCTCTTTTACAATATGTGCGACAATTTTGGACCGACCGACAGACCGACAAAGTGAGTTATAGGTTTGTGGCTTGTGCCACAAACAAAAAGTCTGATCTGCCACTTCCCTATGTCTGTTCATAACGATATTGAATTATTAAGAAGAAAAAAATCACTCCAGCCATACACACAAACAAAACATACATAAATGAAAGGAGAAATGAAATTCTAAACCTGAAGTAAAAACCTGTAATCTTCTTTCATTTCTCCTTTCGTTTATGTATGTTTTGTTTGTGTGTATGGCTGGAGTGATTTTTTTTTCTTCTTGATAATTCAAAATCGTTGCGATGCGAATGAGTTAAGAGAGCTGCTTTGATCGTGCAGCAGGCGTACACAAAAAGAACACACGCACACGCACACGCACACACACACACACACACACACACGTGTACACATTTGGTTACACACACACACACACACACACACACACACACACACACACACTCAACACCATACAAATACACAACAGGTGCAAAGTGACATTCATTTATTGACGAAAAACAAAATGTGATATTTCAGCAAAAAATGCCTTTGTCAAACAAATGAGAGATAAGAGATCAAAGCAATGCTTTCCCTCTTCACGGCCAAGCAGTTAATATCCAAATGACACGCACTCAATTACTCATATACTTGCACATACAGCAGGGCTCCCAGGGACCCCCATTTGGGGGTCTATGAAGTACTACAATTCTATAGGACCCTCTAAAAGACTGTGCAGGGGGTCCCAGGGATGCACTAGAAAAATTCTTTTTAGCATTCGCAATGCCACTGGGACCCTCTATCCCGCCTCTGTAAGTGAAGGAGTCCCTGGGACTCCTTGTTTTTGGGGAGCCCTGTACAGTATCCTTCCCCTCCCCCCTCCCCCTCCCCGCTCAGATACACCGACTTAGATACCTTTGTGAGCGTTTAGTGTTTTCCATTACGGGCAATAGAGTATTATTATTTAGGCATGAAAGTCTGTGCGGGATCACTTGGTTGTAGAATGTTAGTGCTGCGAGTCCCAGTTCACAATCACAGACTGTATACAACTGTACACATTAGCTCACACAAACACAAGACACACACACACACTTGACTTGCTTACACATGCACGCACTCACACACTCTCTGACTCTGTTTTAAATTAGATAAAAGAAGCCTTCAAGTTAGGCATACCTAGGTCAAACAGAAAGGGGCGTGGAATCTGATTGCTTAAACTTCTTTTTGATGGCAGTGGGGTTTTTTATTTAACGTATCCGTGGACTCAAGATATCTGTTTATAATTGAAATCTGCCATAGTTTGAAGAATTGTTCAGATACATGCACTTGACTAACAATAAAAGGGACATCTACGTGGCTTTGTGGTTGAAGAATAGAAGTGTCAGAAATGGATATTCTTTTGTAATATTTCAGGGAGATTTATTCAACCAGGTAATCTTCTTCTTAAGTTTTCTTCTTCTTCTTCTTCTTCTTCTTCTTCTTCTTCTTCTTCTTCTTCTTCTTCTTAAGTTTTCTTCTTCTTCTTCTTCTTCTTCTTCTTCTTCTTCTTCTTTTCTTTCTTTTTATGATGGCAAAGGCCATCTGTAATTTAATTCTTGCTGAGCGGGTAGGCAGGGTGAATTGAAGACCTTAAGACTTAGTGTTTACCTTCGTTCAAGAGCAAAGCATCGATGACTTAACCAGTAAGTTGCCATACCCTTCCTAAGCTCAGATGCAGTCAGCATAATGCTGTCTTCCTAGCTATAGTTTCCTATATGTACTACAGTGGAACTTTCCTTATAAGACCTAAAAAATCATCCAAGATGAGGTCTTATAACGGAGGGGTCTTAATCTTATGCGGGAGGTAATTGTAATTTTAATACTTACAAAGAAGGGCAATATCTCAGAGAAGTAGGTCTTATGTGGGAGGGAGTCTTATAATGGGAAGTCTTATATGGGAAGTTCCACTGTACTAATGCAGTGAATTTCAGGTCCTTCCAGACAATGTCCAAAACCTGAGCTTTGGGCAGTTCTCATTGTTCTACGGGCCCTGGAGACATTTTACTGACTGCTGGTTGGTACTGGCAACTGGTTGCCCCAGCTTCATAAATTAATCCATGGTTTCTGATAGCATTAATTGGTGGATGTCCACGTGTGTAAGAGGTATGTGTGTGTATTACTGTATTAAAGGTTGGTTGGGGAGGGGGATGTCGGAAGGGGAGTGGGTATATAGGGGAAGAGAGGGGCAGTAATGAATACACCCACAAAGTCTAAGAGGTCTGGAGTAGCGCTTCTCATTGGTACTTTGGCCATCTGTGTAGTGGTTGTCTCTTTGGAGACGAAGAAATATTCATGTTTTTGAAGGTAAATAGCATACTTTGTTTTACTTTAAAACTATAGAGTACTGTGCGTTTGTGGAAACTATGAATGGAGTGACCCGTTACAGCTACACTTTAGTGTGCTGTTACTCTGTAACTCAGTTACTTTTTGATAATATTGTTTAACAAATTTTCCGTGAGAACAGAAAAACAAACAAAGAACAGACAAAAAAAACACCAGAAAACCAGACTGGTAGAATTTTTCATGATCTTACAGATCTATTTTACTGGATCAAATGGTACCGTGGTTCTTTTCTTTTTTGTTTTAGTCATTGCTTTGTGCATTTTTTTCATGCTTTTATTCTTAAGGCAAGCACTTTCGTCTGTGTTTAAAATCGATGTTGGCTTTTCAGTTTAAAACAACAAGCAAACAACAAACTAGAACAGAGATTACAAACAAGGCTGACTATTATATATAATGATAACCACAGCATTAACCCTTTCACCGCCAACATCGCATTTTTGCACCACAATGGTTTAACACCCATGTCACTAAAAGGCATCACATCAGGGTCTGTTATCCAAAGACCTTATTCTCTTAATTGTGGGAGGTAAGGGTAGGCCTTACTTTAAATATGTCACAGAGGAATCCCCAATATTACAGACAGATTTTTGTCTCTACCCAGGTAAGTTTAATGGACATTTGTTGCTGAAAAATGGCTGGCGGTGAAAGGGTTAACACTGAACATTTAAGAGCTGAGGGACTGAGTTAAAAAGGCTTTTCAACATAGAGATTATTATACTGGGACCCAAACATTATTGTGAGTTTCCAGTGTTTTTGAGTTATCCAGTGTTTTTGAGTTCTCCACTGTATTTTACGTTCTTTTATCAGCTCAAATGAGTCAAAAGGAACATCTGTTGTTTCCTTTTGTTGTTGGAGTGACTACCGATTCTGTTGCCTGATTGGGACGAAACGCAGTCTCCAGATTGATTGTTCTTTGCCTTTCCCCCATGAGTTTCTCCAGAGTTACTGTTCTTTGCGTTTCCCTGGAGTTATTAGAAATTAGGGAGACGTAAAGGGATGTTATAGTATGCGTGTTCAAGTTCAAATTCAAGTTCAAGTGTACTTTAATATCTCCAAAAGAGAAATTCAGGTTAGGTGCAACAACATGACAGAGATACAACATAACTGAAAGAACATTAATCAAACGTGTGAAACTAAATTATACCAACCAAATAATTATTAAAATTCATGACATCAACTTAGAAACGTGCACATTTAAAACAGAGAGAGAGAGAGAGAGAGAGAGGGAGAGAGAGAGAGAGAGAGAGAGAGAGAGAGGATCAATAACCATTATTGACTTATAGCAGTCAATCAAATAACAAAATTTGGAATACATCTCGTCATCAACAATCAATACACATGATAATAGTATCTCCACACATTACAATCACTGCAGTCAGATAGCTGTTCATATTCAATCAACGTTGTCAGATCCCATAATCATTTCGATAATAAATGTATAGATGCATGAGTTGATTGTAAATATTGTGATTTCCGTGAACTTTGCTAGTTGTGGTTAAGTTTTACATTAAGTTTGACAGAACAGTGTTTCGCTGTTTGATAGTACAAATAGTACAAATAGTTCCCCACCTGGAAGTTCTGTGCTTACTACTTCCTCTAATCTATCACTCTCTTTGACTCTGCCTCTTCCCTTTGCTTTCTTTGATCTAATCTACCATCTTTCTGCCTTACTGATCAATTCTCCTGCCTTTGTCTTAGAAACTCTTATAAAGAATTTCTCCGACCGAAGACGGACATGCTGGGCCTATTTCTTAGTTAGGCGCATAATAGCAGCATGACGCATCAGAGCTCATGTGACAGGAAGCTGTCTTAGCGATTGACAAAGAAAAGAAAAAAGAAAGTTCATTCAGAGTATCAAGAATTCTACAGTCTGATTCCTATACTCCACTCGTTTCTTAGAATTCTACAGTCTGATTCCTATACTCCACTCGTTTCTTAGAATTCTACAGTCTGATTCCTATACTCCACTCGTTTCTTAGAATTCCGGCGGCTGCTGTTGTGGAAAGAGGTGGACTTGTTTGGTTGGCTAGGGCAAAGATATTCTAAAAGGGTAAGATGGATTACTTAAAAGCTCGGCGAACCGGACTGATAGAGTTATCGTTAGTGCGGACGTGTACACTATTCACAGTGGAGGCTATCCAAAAACTCGGACTGGAACTTGAACGGAGAATTCAACTGGCCTATCGATGTGTAAAATGTGTCACGTTTCAAAGGGACATAACCAGTGTTTCTGTCCTCACTACTCATATAGGGAAAAGAGACCGGATGTTTATCTTCCCCTGTACAGTCTTTGGCTTGGGTGCTGGTTCGCGTTTCTTTTTGTCCGCTCGCTTTCTTCATTCATTCAGTATAGAGGAATTTCTTTCTGCACTTCTTTTTATTTTTTTTATTTTTTATTTTTTTTACTACTGACTTTTATTTCTTATTCAACTCTGTGGTGGTTGAGGTGTACGTTTTACCAAGCATCCCTTTAATCATTGGTCAGTTTGGTTTTTATATGTTTCATTTCATGTATAGTTGGGTTTTTAAAATTTTAGTTATTCATCTATTTTAATTATTTTATTTTTTATTACATGTATTATGTGGTTTGCGGAAGTGGTGTTTGGGTTGCTTTTTTTGGTTTGTTTTGGTGCCGTAACTTGTGAAGCAACGTGAACACAATTTGCGTTAATTAATAATTATTCACGAATTAGGCGATGATTTTTCTTTTGTTTCAAAATTAAATGTACAAATTTATTTTTTTGGTTCTTGTATGAGATATTTTGGTTTGTTTGCAGAATTGCACCTTTTTTTTCTTTCAATTCTTGTCTTTTTGAACGAAAATAATAAATCGTAGATGTTTTTTGTGGCCATGTTAGCTTATAATTTATAATACCCTTCTCACGGTTTTGGATTTGAACCACTTAGGAAAAAACCCCTCTTGCTTATTTCCAATGGCTTAATTGTCCTCATTATTGAGTACAAGTTTGTCTGTTTTCCTCAGCTTATGTTTTCTTTTTTTGTTTTGTTTCGGGGGTAATGTCAAGGGTATTTAGGTTTAACAGTATCATTTTTTTTAAATCTTGAGTAGTTTGGGTGGTTTTTTTCAAGCTTTTTTGTTGGTTTGTTTTCGAACGAAAAATGGTGTTTTACGTCCTCTCGGTCTGAACCAGACACATATATATGGGACATTTGTAAATACAAAGATGGTGGGAACAATACTGGAGGCAATGCCAGGAGGCAGTGCAACACCAGTAAAGCCCCGATTTTTTAAAACAATACAGATAGGTGTAGCGGTAACCACGCCTCGGTTAACCACGCCTGTAAATACAAAGATGGTGGGAACAATACTGGAGGCAATGCCAGGAGGCAGTGCAACACCAGTAAAGCCCCGATTTTTTAAAACAATACAGATAGGTGTAGCGGTAACCACGCCTCGGTTAAACCACGCCTGTAAATACAAAGATGGTGGGAACAATACTGGAGGCAATGCCAGGAGGCAGTGCAACACCAGTAAAGCCCCGATTTTTTAAAACAATACAGATAGGTGTAGCGGTAACCACGCCTCGGTTAAACCTCATCGGCTATGGTACCGCCTCTTGTATTTACCACATTGTCGTTTTGATTGGTTTGTTTTCTGGCGTGTGTTTGTGTGTGTAGGGGTGGGGTGGTCTTTAATGTAAATAATTATATTATTTCATCTCAAGTAATTATCTCTTTGTCTCAAGCTGCTTTTTCATTTATGTTTTTTTTTTTTTTTTTTTGTGTGTGTTGTAGAGGAGTTATGTTAAGGGGGTCTTTAACCCTTTCACTGCCAATGTCGCATTTTAGCACCACAATGGTTTAACCCCCATGTCACAAAAAGGCCTCAAACCAGGGCCTGTTATCCAAAGAGCTTATTTTCATAATTTTGGGAGGTAAGGATAGGCCTTACTTTATACATGTCATAGAATCCCCACTATTGCAGACAATTTGTTTCCTCTACCCAGGTAAGTTTAATGAACATGTTTTGCTGAAAAATGGCTGGCGGTGAAAGGGTTAACATTAACATTATTTCATCAAGTATTTTTTATTTTTTTCTTGTTTTTGTTTCCATTGTAGGGGAGTTCACTCTTTGGAGGTCTTTAAAATTAACATAATTTCTCCTCAGAGTAGTTGCCTCAGCATATTTGTTCAATTTTTTTTTATTTTATTCATTTTTTGTTTTGTCTTGTTTGTTGTTGTTTGTATTGTAAGAGAGTTCTGTCCAGGGGGGTGGGATGGTGTTTTTATCTCTATCCCTATTTCCATTTGAGTTCCGGTATGTCATCTCAAGTAGGCATCTCAGCTTAATTTTTATTTATTATGTTTACCAACCGCGATCTTTTATTTATTATGTTTACCAACCGCGATCGTAGAGAGCGGATTGGTAATGTTTTTACTCGTGTCTGAGGCGGACTATGTATGTATGTTTGTATGTATGTATCCTCTCTAGCGTTTGAACGGATGGACTTAGGATGCTAAAATTTTGCATGCGGGTAGGTAATGGAGAGATCTAGGCCAAGTTCGATAATGAAGGTCAAAGGTCAAGGTCACTGGAGCCGAAAACGCTGCCGTGCGGTTGGTGATTTAGTGTCTTAACACTCTAGTTTATTTTCTGTTTGTTGTTGTGCTGTTCTGTTCAGGGGGGTCTTTATTTCTATTGGCCACTGCAAGTAGGGTTATTAACACTCTTGATGTAAGAGTTAATCCCTTGTTGATCAGTATCCAAAAGAATATTCACTCTTGCAAAAGGCAGCCATTAAGTGGCCTCAAATAGGGTTATTGGCGAGGGTTATACCCTTGTTTGGTCAGTACTCAACCATCTTCCCCCACCCACCAAGGGCATTTACTCTTGCAAAAGTTGTTCTTTGCAGTGGCTAATAGAATATTCTGTTTGAGTTCTGGTATTTCATCTCAAGTCGCCATCTCAACTTATTTTTTATATATTATGTTCTCTTTTCTGTTTTTTGTTGTAATTTGTGTTGTAAGAGAGTTCTGTCGAAGGGGTAGGGGGGTGTCTTTATCTGAGCTATCCCTATTTAAGTTCCGGTATGTCGTCACAAGTAGTCGTCTCAGCTTATTTTATTTATTTATTATGTTTTCTTTTTCTGTTCTTTTTTTTGTTTGTGTTGTAGGGGAGCTAGGTGTCAGGGGGTCTGGGCCCAGGAAGGGGGATCACTGTGAGAAGGTGTTGCTGTATGACACTGGGCGAGGCACTAGTGTGGAGACTGAGAGCGGGGGCAGTTCTGAACACCCCCACGTTAAGGACTCGGGTATCGACACTGGCCTCTCCGGTAGCAACCAAACGCTACACGAGGAATGGGCTCGGCATAAGGTACCATGCCTTACCTTTCCCTTTGGGTTGTGGTTTTTCTACTTCAATTCTAGCCATCCCACTAATGTGTGCTTTTTCGCCCCATGCCCATGCACTCCTCACCACACAAGGAATGGGATTGGCATGAGCTACCCCACCCTACCATGCCTTACCTTTCCCTTTGGGTTGTGGTTTTTCTGCTTCAATTCTAGCTTTTTCGCCCTATTCCCATGCATTCCTCACTTCACAAGGAATGGATTAAGCATATATGGTACCCCTACCATGCCGTACCTTTCCTTCTTGGTTGTGGTTTTTCTTCTTTCTAGTCATCCCACCTGTGTGCGTTTTCGCCCTATTACCTTGCATTCCTTACTACACAAGGGAAAAAAATGGACTACGCAAGGAATGGGCTTGTCATAAGGTATCCTACCCTACCATGCCTTACCTTTCCTTTTGGTTGTGGTTTTTCTACTTCAATTCTAGTCATCCCACCTGTGTGCTTTTTCGCCCCCATTCCCGTGCATTCCTCACTTCACAAGGAATGGATTAAGCATATGGTACCCCTACCATGCCGTACCTTTCCTTCTTGGTTGTGGTTTTTCTTCTTTCTAGTCATCTCACCTGTGTGCTTTTTCGCCCCATTCCCATGCATTCCTCACCACACAAGGAATGGGATTGGCATAGGGTACCCCACCCTACCATGCCTTACCGTTTTTTTGGTTGTGGTTTTTCCACTTCAATTCTAGTCATCTCACCTGTGTGCTTTTTCGCCCCCATTCCCATGCATTCCTCACCACACAAGGAATGGGTTTAGCTTATGGTACCCCTGCCATGCCTTACCTTTTCCTTTGGGTTGTGGTTTGTCTTCTTCAATTCTAGTCATCTCACCTGTGTGCTTTTTCACCCCCATTCCCATGAATTCATCACCACACAAGAAATGGGTTTTAAAGCTTATGGTACCCCTGCCATGCCTTTGACCTTTCCTTTTTGGGTGTGGTTTTTCTTCTTTCTAGTCATCTCACCTGTGTGCTTTTTCACCCCATTACCTTGCATTCCTCACTGTACACAAAGATTGGGATTGGGATTGGGATTTTATAAGTAATGCCACCCTACCATGCCTTACCTTTCCCTTAATTGTTTTTGCGTTTTTTCTACTTCAAAAGTTCAATTCTAGTCATCTCACCCGTGTGCTTTTAAATTTTCGCTCCATTTCGCTCCATTCCCATGCATTCCTCACCACACAAGGAATGGGATTGGCATAAGGTACCCCACCCTACCATGCCTTACCCTTCCTTTTTGGTTGTGGTTTTTCTACTTCAATTCTAGTCATCTCACCTGTGTGCTTTTTCGCCCCCATTCCCATGCATTCCTCACCACACAAGGAATGGGATTAGCATTTATAAGGTACCTCACCCTAGCTTATGGTACCTTACCTTTCCTTTTTGGTTGTGGTTTTTCTTCTTTCTAGTCATCCCACTAATGTGTGCTTTTTCGCCCAATTCCCATGCATTCCTCGCCACACAAGGAATGGGATTGGCATGAGGTACCCCACCCTACCATGCCTTACCTTTCCCTTTGGGTTGTGGTTTTTGTTCTTCAATTCTAGCTTTTTCGCCCTATTCCCATGCATTCCTCACTTCACAAGGAATGGATTAAGCATATGGTACCCCTACCATGCCGTACCTTTCCTTCTTGGTTGTGGTTTTTCTTCTTTCTAGTCATCCCACCTGTGTGCGTTTTCGCCCTATTACCTTGCATTCCTTACTACACAAGGGAAAAAAATGGACTATGCAAGGAATGGGCTCAGCATAAGGTACCCCACCCTACCATGCCGTACCTTTCCTTTTTGGTTGTGGTTTTTCTACTTCAAAAAAATCTAGTCATCCCACCTGTGTGCTTTTTCGCCCCCATACCCGTGCATTCCTTACCACACAAGGAATGGGATTGGCATAGGGTATCCCACCCTACCATGCCTTACCGTTTTTTTGGTTGTGGTTTTTCCACTTCAATTCTAGTCATCTCACCTGTGTGCTTTTTCGCCCCCATTCCCGTGCATTCCTTACCACACAAGGAATGGGTTTAGCTTATGGTACCCCTGCCATGCCTTACCTTTTCCTTTGGGTTGTGGTTTGTCTTCTTTCTAGTCATCTCACCTGTGTGCTTTTTCGCCCCCATTCCCGTGCATTCATCACCACACAAGGAATGGGATTGGCATAAGTTACCCCACCCTACCATGCCTTACCTTTCCTTTTTGGGTTGTGGTTTTTCTTTCAATTCTAGTCATCTCACCTGTGTGCTTTTTCACCCCCATTCCCGTGCATTCCTCACCACACAAGGAATGGGATTAGCATAAGGTACTCCACCCTATCATACCTTATTACCCTTCCCTTTGGGTTGTGGTTTTTCCACTTCAATTCTAGTCATCTCACCTGTGTGCTTTTTCGCCCCCCTTTCCCATGCATTCCTCACCACACAAGGAATGGGTTTAGCTTATGGTACCCCTGCCATGCCTTACCTTTTCCTTTGGGTTGTGGTTTGTCTTCTTTCTAGTCATCTCACCTGTGTGCTTTTTCGCCCCCATTCCCGTGCATTCCTCACCACACAAGGAATGGGTTTAGCTTATGGTACCCCTGCCATGCCTTACCTTTTCCTTTGGGTTGTGGTTTGTCTTCTTTCTAGTCATCTCACCTGTGTGCTTTTTCGCCCCCATTCCCGTGCATTCATCACCACACAAGGAATGGGATTGGCATAAGTTACCCCACCCTACCATGCCTTACCTTTCCTTTTTGGGTTGTGGTTTTTCCACTTCAATTCTAGTCATCTCACCTGTGTGCTTTTTCACCCCCATTCCCGTGCATTCCTCACCACACAAGGAATGGGATTAGCATAAGGTACTCCACCCTACCATGCCTTATTACCCTTCCCTTTGGGTTGTGGTTTTTCCACTTCAATTCTAGTCATCTCACCTGTGTGCTTTTTCGCCCCCATTTCCCGTGCATTCCTCACCACACAAGGAATGGGTTTAGCTTATGGTACCCCTGCCATGCCTTACCTTTTCCTTTGGGTTGTGGTTTGTCTTCTTCAATTCTAGTCATCTCACCTGTGTGCTTTTTTGCCCCCATTCCCGTGCATTCCTCACCACACAAGGAATGGGATTGGCATAAGTTACCCCACCCTGCCATGCCTTACCTTTCCTTTTGGGTTGTGGTTTTTGTTCTTCAATTCTAGTCATCCCACCTGTGTGCTCTTTTGCCCTATTCCCTTCCATTCCTCACCACACAAAAGAATGGGATTGGCATAAGTTACCCCACCCTACCATCATTCCTTACCTTTCCTTTTGCCTGGGTTGTGGTTTTTCTACTTCAATTCTAGTCATCTCACCTGTGTGCTTTTTCGCCCCCCTTTCCCTGCGCTCCTTAGTCCTCTCCAGTACCAGCCACACGGAATAGGCTTAGCATAAGATACCCTACCTCCGCCCCCATGGGGATACCGGGGGGGTCTTTTGTATAAATAGTTCCCCCACCTTCTGGAAGTTCTGTGCTTGTAACTTCCTCTAATCTCTCACTCTCTTTGAACCTGCCTTTTCCCTTTGCTTACTGTCATAGATCTACTATCTTTCTGCCTTACCGGTCCATTCTCCTGCCTTTTTTTCATGAAACACTTTCAAAAACATTTCCTCCTCCAGCCGAAGTCGGACTTGCTGGGCCTAATTATTTCTTAGTTAGGCGCATAATGGCAGCATGACACATCTGCGCTCAAAATTGACAGGAAACTGTCTGAACGAGCGAAGAAGAAGAAGAAGATTCCCTACCTTACCTCACTTTACCTTTTGGGCTGTGGTTTGTGAATTCTTTCATCAATCTCGTCGCTTTTTTCGCCTCATGGAAACTGAACACAACATGGGGGATAAACTCACCTTAACCCTTTCACCGCCAATGTCGCATTTATGCACCACAATGGTTTAACACCCATGTCACTAAAAAGCATCAAACCAGGGCCTGTTATCCAAAGACCCTATTTTCTTTATTTTGGGAGGTAAGGATAGGCCTTATGTTAAATATGTCACAGAGGAATTCCCAATATTGCAGATTTGTTTCTCTTCTCAGTTAAGTTTAATGGTATTTTGGGGCTGAAAAATGGCTGGCGGTGAAAGGGTTAAAGGTACCCTACCTTAGTTTGCTTTTAGCTGCAGTTTGTATGCTTTCTTCTTCGCCTCACCTGTGCACTACTTGAGGACTGGGCTCGGCTTTATTCAAGGAACCGTACCCTAACTTGTCTTTCCTTCTTGGTTGTTGTTTCTGTTCTTTCCAGTCATCTTAGCACATATACATGTGTGCTTTTTCGCCCCCTTTCCATCTGATCCATTCTTCTCCAAACGCTTCATGAGGAATAGGTTTGCCACTGAGATTCCTAAATCTTTTGTCTGTGTGTGTGTGTGTGTGTGTGTGTGTGTGTGTGTGTGTGTGTGTATGTGTGTGTGTGACTCTGTGTGTGTGTGTGTGTGTGTGTGTGTGTGTGTGTGTGTGTGTGTGTGTGTGTGTGTGTCTGTGTGTGACTCTGTGTGACTCTGTGTGACTCTGTGTGTGTGTGTGTGTGACTCTGTGTGTGTGTGTGTGTGTGACTCTGTGTGTCACTGTGTGTGTGTGTGTGACTCTGTGTGTGTGTGTGTGTGACTCTGTGTGTGTGTGTGTGTGTGTGTGTGTGTGTTCGAATTCTGACTTTTTCAAAAACATTGCGAGGTAACCGAAGTTACCACGTAAAAGTTGCGAGGTAGGTAAGTTCTAGTGCACGCGCACTAAAAGAGCACTTGCGCTCCAAGAGTCAAGTGTACTATCCGGGACAGAAAATATTGTCGGAATTATTGACGGAAAATTCAATCTTCAAATCCCCTATAGAGACAGCAATTTTTCCGCAAAATGCAATAAAATGCGTTTTTCTACCTCGCAATTTTGGGTAGACAAGAATGTGTGTGTGTTCACACTTTTAAGGGACTTTAGGTTATGGTCTATATACATTTTCTTCTCACTTGCATGCTTTTTTGGCCCCCTTTCCATCCATTCCTAACCAAACGGGGCACAATGGTTAGGATTGGCATAAGGTATCTTACCTTTTCGCTTATAGTTTAATCTTTTTTTTCCACACTTTTGGTTGATATGGTTTCTGTTCTTTCTTCTTCATCTCACCTGTGCGCTTTATTCTGTCCCTTCAATCTGTTCCTCCAGTGCTTTGAGCCGAAGACAGCACAAGACATGGGCTCGGCATAAGGACTGCTCTATCTCATAGCTTACCTTAAAGACACACTGACGCACCACGATTAAGTCCCTTGGTTTTTTTTATGGGTAGCTGTGAGTGTGAGTGTGACCCACATACAAATGTCCCCAACTTCAAATTGAGACTGCTCTTTAAATATGATGTTTTGTTAAGGGACATTTGTATGGGAGTCAAACCTGGTCAAAACAAAATTTCTTACGAGCTTTAAGAGGGAAAACACGTGAAACCCGTGATTTTGAAACGTGACCTTGGTGGGTCTTTAAATCTTTGCTAGTGGTTTTTCTTCTTTCTAGTCATGTCACCACTGTGCTCAAATAGTAATATGTCCCCTTCCATGTGATCCATCCATTTTCCAAACGCTTCACGAGGAATAGGCTCAGCGTTGAGGTTCCTAATTTTACTGTTAAGTACGTTTTGTTGTTGTGGTGGTTTATGCTCTTTAGTCTTCATCTCAGTTGTGTGTTTTTGGTTTTTCCTGCTCCATCCATCCATTTTCCAAACGCTTCACGAGGAATTGAGGCTCAGCATTGAGGTTCCTAATTTTGTACTTTTTGTTAGTTGCGGTGGTTTATGCTCTTTAGTCTTCATCTCAGTTGTGTTTTTGTTTTTTCCTGCTCCATCCATCCATTTTCCAAACGCTTCACGAGGAATTGAGGCTCAGCATTGAGGTTCCTAATTTTGTACTTTTTGTTAGTTGCGGTGGTTTATGCTCTTTAGTCTTCATCTCAAGTGTGTGTGTGTGTGTGTGTGTGTGGTTTTTTCACCTCCTCCATCCATTCTTCTCCAAATGCTTCACGAGGAATAGGCTCGGAGTAACTAAGTTGTCCTCAATACCTTACATTTTTGTTTGCGGTTTACGTACTTTCTTCATTTTTAACTTAAACACAAGAAGCATTTAAACGTAGTGTAGGTTCAAATCTGGATGTGATGATCATGAATTGAATCCAACCCCATAGAGCTAAAGAAGCATTTTAATTTTTACCTAAAGCTTTTGGAAGGAATCGTGTGTTTAGCCTCAAAGCTGAGCAACTGTTGAACCAAGTGCCCTCAAAACTTTATGCCCATGCTATTGATTTTCTTTTCTTTTCACCTTTTTTTTTTTCAAAATAAAATCTGGGTTTTAACATCTCCTGTTGACGTCACTCGCATTGATCGCCATTGATTGAAGCAGAAAGTAGGGGGAAGCTGAAAGCCAGTTTTACATGTGTAGCCATGGATGGATCACTCGCATGTAAAAACAAGAAGAAGGAAAGGATGTTTAGCTGTTCAGAAAGAACAAAAATTAGGGGGGGGGGGGGGAGCTTCAGATGACTCGGCGTAATCGTTGATGTATCTATGATGGGTAAAGGGTTGAAGGCCAGTTAGCAATCATCTGTGGCCATAGACGACCACTGGCATGTAGATAACGATGTGTAGCTCACTGACTGTCCTTCACTGACTGTCCCTTATAAGACCTTCAAAAATCATCCAAAACGAGGTCTTATAAGGGCGGGGTCTTATAGGGAGGTAATTTTAATACTTACAAAGGAGGGCAGTGTCTCAGAGAAGTAGGTCTTATGGTGGAGGGAGTCTTGTAATGGGAGGTCTTATAAAGGATAACAGGCATGAGATTTTGTAGCCTTTATGCTGATTTCAGGCTTTTTGATGCCCCCCCCCCCCCCCTCCAAATAATTAGAGAGAAAATATACTGAGTATTGAAATACTGCTGTTGAGTGAATAAAAGTGAACTAAATATATCAATTCTACTTTAAAAAAAAATAATGCTGTTGCAAGTCTTAGATTACAAAAACTTCACTTTCAGAGGGGTTTCAGCCTTTTTTGTGCCACTTTTCATTCAGCCTAAATCATAATTTTCCACTCTCATGCCTGAATTATAACCATAAGAAAGAAAAACAACTATCAGGTAACTTGGCACTCATCGAATTTATCCGCAACGTGAAAAAACCGAAGGCCAGTTACACAGCTGTAGCCGTGCACGATCGTCGGAATGATTTAAATAACAAAGCTCAGGAAAAAACAACAAAAAGAAGAAAAAAGATTCAAGTGACTTGGCATTCATTGATAAGATTTTATCCACAAGTGTGGGCAAGCTGAAGACCAGTTGAGCATCTGTGACGATGCATAGGTGCGCACTGTTATAAATAGGAATCTGTGATTATTGGAGGGAATCATGTGACAAGAAACAATGGATGCCCCAGCATACTGGCTCTACTATTTATATTTTGTGTGTGGTGATTTGATGATGTACCAATGCCTAGCCATACAATCTCATATTCACATGGAGGCAGGCAGGCATGCATGCATGCATACATGCATACATGTACACACTCATGCACAAGTACAGACACACACGCATGCATGCACGCACGCACGCACACGCACACACACACACACACACACACACACACACATATATATACACACACGCACACGCACACACACACACACACGTATGCATGCACAAACACATGCATGCACACAGACACACATGCATACATGCAGCTACATACAAGCATGTACACACACACACACACACACACACACACACACACACACACACACACACACACACACACACACAGTGACACACACACTCACACACACTACACACACACACACACACACACACACACACACACACTCACACGACACACACACACACACACACACACACACACACACACACACACACACACACACACACACACTCACACGACTACACACACACACACACACACACACACACACACACACACACACACGCACGACTACAAGTAGCACAACTACAATAACAGTGCAAGTTGTAAGAGTAGCAGTGTGTTTGCATGCGTGTGTGTGTGTGAAATTAGTTCAGTTTTAGATTACCTTGATATTGAGACTACCATTGGGGGAGGGGAAGGTAGGAGTTGGGGAGGGGAGGGGGGAGGGGCGTTGCAATGGTTATGTTGTGTATTATATTGTCAGTTTCCCGGGTGGGTCTTGTACAAGTAGTTCCCCCACCTTCTGGAAGTTATGTGCTTGTAACTTCCTCTAATTCTGTCATTCTCTTTGACTCTGCCTTTTCCCTTTGCTTACTGTCATCTGCTATGTTTCTATCTCACTGGTCCATTCTCCTGCCTTTTTTTCTATAAATTCTTGCAAAGTTTTCTTCAGCTGAAGTCGGGACATGCTGGGCCTAACTATTTCTTAGTACGGCGCATAACGGCGGCATGACGCATCTACGCTCATATGACAGGAAACTGTCTGAGCGAACGAAGAAGAAGAAGATATTGTCAGCAATGTTGCGTACTATATTGACAGTATTCAGTCAGTAGTAGCAGTGTGTTTCCGAGCGACACCACCTGAGTCACAGTGAGCTTGGGGATAAATAGCATTTTTGATGAAGATGGAAATCAATAAAAATGACTACCTACTGGTAAAAAAACAATTGTTGGTTCAGTGTGGATAACCTTGTCAGTCGACACAGTACATGGTTTATGCAGTGGACAGTCAGCTGAACTGACTAGGTTAATCTGGGGGGTGGGGGAGGTGGAGGGGAGGAGGACAGAAAGGAAAGGTGTGGAGGGATTGGAAGTGAAATGGGGGGGGGGGGGGGGTGTCGGGAAGAGTGACCTCAGGACTGAGTCGCAGCCACAGGCTATTTAGGGCAACATAGCTTGGGCTGGATCAATAGTCACTGTCAGCGTTGGCTGGCTGGCTGGTACATGTATATGTGATGATGCATGAGAAAACCACTCCAGACGTAATGGAATTTTGGCATAAATTGAGATTTTAATTTGTCATGGTGAAGCAAAGATCCCTTGTTAATACACTGAAAACCGAATTGAGTTATCTTGTCTAGTTTTTATTTTATAATTATTTGAAGTTTGGCATTCAAAATAGATGATTTGCAGAAATCGGGCATAGAAGATACAATTTTGCCTCTTTGTTTCTATTGATTTGATTTAGAAAACAATCAAATAAACAAAGAAATAATTCAAAATTGTCTTTCATGTTGTGGATACTGGTAGAACACCTAAAAATAGACATAAATATGCCCTAAATAGAAATTTGATATTTGGGGGGTTGTTGACTATTTTTGGCTTTTGCTAAAAGCATTCTCAGCAACTTATGTAAATTTTACCCGTGCACCATCACATATTTATATGCAGTCAGAGTTGGTTGAAAGGACTGGGAGGGTAGAGGGGTTCTGTTGTAAGAGATACTGTATATGAATGTGTGTTTTTTTTTGGGGGGGGTTTGGGGGGGGAGGGGGATCAATGATAATGTTTTACTGTCATCATCACCATCATAACACAGAACAACTGACTGATCAATGATGCTGTTTTACTATCATCATCACCATCATAACACAGAACAACTGACTGATCAGTGACTACTGTTTTACTGTCATCATCACATCATAACACGAACAACTGACTGATCAATGACTACTGTTTTACTGTCATCATCATCACATCATAACACAGAACAACTGACTGATCAGTGACTACTGTTTTACTATCATCATCATCACATCATAACACAGAACAACTGACTGATCAATGACTACTGTTTTATCTATCATCATCACATCATAACACAGAACAACTGACTGATCAATGACTACTGTTTTACTATCATCATCATCATAACACAGAACAACTGACTGATCAATGATACTGTTTTACTATCATCATCATCATAACACAGAACAACTGACTGATCAGTGACTACTGTCTTACTATCATCATCATCACATCATAACACAGAACAACTGACTGATCAGTGACTACTGTTTTACTATCATCATCACATCATAACACAGAACAACTGACTGATCAATGACTACTGTTTTACTATCATCATCATCATCATAACACAGAACAACTGACTGATCAATGACTACTGTTTTACTATCATCATCACCATCATAACACAGAACAACTGACTGATCAGTGACTACTGTTTTACTATCATCATCACATCATAACACAGAACAACTGACTGATCAGTGATTACTGTTTTACTATCATCATCACATCATAACACGAACAACTGACTGATCAATGACTACTGTTTTACTATCATCATCACATCATAACACGAACAACTGACTGATCAATGACTACTGTTTTACTATCATCACCATCATAACACAGAACAACTGACTGATCAGTGACTACTGTTTTACTATCATCATCACATCATAACACAGAACAACTGACTGATCAGTGACTACTGTTTTACTGTCATCTTCACATAACGGAACAACTGACTGATCAATGACTACTGTCTTACTATCATCTTCACATCATAACGGAACAACTGACTGATCAATGACTACTCTCTTACTGTCATCTTCACATAACGGAACAACTGACTGATCAGTGACTACTGTCTTACTATCATCTTCACATCATAACGGAACAACTGACTGATCAATGACTACTCTCTTACTGTCATCTTCACATCATAACGGAACATTTACTGACTGATCAATGACTACTGTTTTACTATCATCTTCACATCATAACGGAACATTTACTGACTGATCAATGACTACTGTTTTACTATCATCATCAACATCATAACACAGAACAACTGACTGATCAATGACTACTGTTTTACTATCATCATCACATCATAACACAGAACAACTGACTGATCAATGACTACTGTTTTACTATCATCATCAACATCATAACACAGAACAACTGACTGATCAATGACTACTGTTTTACTATCATCTTCACATCATAACACAGAACAACTGACTGATCAATGACTACTGTTTTACTATCATCATCACCATCATAACACAGAACAACTGACTGATCAATGACTACTGTTTTACTGTCATCTTCACATCATAACGGAACAACTGACTGATCAGTGACTACTGTCTTACTATCATCTTCACATCATAACGGAACAACTGACTGATCAATGACTACTGTTGTTTTGTTCCTGTATAGGAATATTAGGATGCTTAAAGACAAGATGCAGGATGTATCCTTCGGATGAATCTTAAAGCCGAGGTCCCGTATGCAAATGCATGCACAGGATCTTGTGCACATGTTAAAGCCCATTCCACTATTTGGTAGGAGTAGGCCATCTTGAGCCGTTGGGATGGATGACACAAACTCACATAGCATGCAAAAAAAGGTGGCGCAGTACTTGAGCGACACGCTCTCCTGATGACAGCAATCCAAAACGAGTCTTGTGTGATTAGAAAACACCAAAATACCAACACCAGTTGTACAGTATTAAGGTTGCTAGAACACCAGTTGTACAGTATTAAGGTTGCTAGAACACCAGTTGTACAGTATTAAGGTTGCTAGAACACCAGTTGTACAGTATTAAGGTTGCTAGAACACCAGTTGTACAGTATTAAGGTTGTTACAACACTGGTTTTACAGGATTAAGGTTGCTAGAACACCGGTTGTACAGGATTAAGGTTGCTAGAACACCGGTTGTACAGGATTAAGGTTCCTAGAACCGGTGCACCGTTCTAACTGGCACAGTCACCAGCTCAGTTAGTCACCAACCATCAGCACAGTCACCAGCTCAGTTAGTCACCAACCATTAGCACAGTCACCAGCTCAATTAGTCACCAACCATTAGCACAGTCACCAGCTCAGTTAGTCACCAACCATCAGCACAGTCATCAGCTCAGTTAGTCACCAACCATCAGCACAGTCACAAGCTCAGTTAGTCACCAGCTCAGTCAGTCACCAACCATCAGCTCAGTCACCAGCCATCAGCACAGTCACCAGCTCACTTAGTCACCAGCTCAGTCAGTCACCAATTCACCATTAGCACAGTCACCAGTTCAGTTAGTCACCAACCATCAGCACAGTCACCAACCATCAGCACAGTCACCAGCTCAGTTAGTCACCAACATTAGCACAGTCACCAGCTCAGTTAGTCACCAACCATCAGCACAGTCACCAGCTCAGTTAGTCACCAACCATTAGCACAGTCACCAGCTCAGTTAGTCACCAACCATCAGCACAGTCATCAGCTCAGTTAGTCACCAACCATCAGCACAGTCACAAGCTCAGTTAGTCACCAGCTCAGTCAGTCACCAACCATCAGCTCAGTCACCAACCATCAGCACAGTCACCAGCTCACTTAGTCACCAGCTCAGTCAGTCACCAATTCACCATTACTGGCATTAGCACAGTCACCTGAGTTCAGTTAGTCACCAACCATCAGCACAGTCACCAACCATCAGCACAGTCACCAACCATCAGCACAGTCACCAGCTCAGTTAGTCACCAACCATTAGCACAGTCACCAGCTCAGTCACCAACCATTAGCACAGTCACCAGCTCAGTTAGTCACCAACCATCAGCACAGTCACCAGCTCAGTTAGTCACCAACCATCAGCACAGTCACCAGCTCAGTTAGTCACCAACCATTAGCACAGAACAGTGTTGAGCCTGCCAAAAATGCGACAGTTGAAACGCATGAGAGGCTCAGGAGGGTAGCTGTTAGTCCAGTGAACTGCTCTCCCCCCCCCCCCCCCCCCCCCCCCCCCCCCCCCCCCCGCCTATTACCATGAGACTTGGACACTTATTTGAATAATTAACGGACAAAACGGATCTTTGCCAAAGGGTTTTCTTTCCCTTGAGTCAGTGTCTGGGTAGTGTTTGCAGCTTGAATTGGAAAAGAAGCTTGACTTTGCTGGATCATTTTCATGTGGACATATTGATATTCATGAATATTCTTCGCCTGTTGTGCATATAGATCTCTTAGTATTCAGTTCCATGCGGTTCCTAGTTTTAAAAAAAAAGTATGTTAAAGGGAGAACCTTTTGTTATAATAAATAAACGGATTTAGCTTCAATAGAGCATGCAAGTGTACACACACATCCCTCTCTCTCTCTCTGACTGTGTGTGTGTCTCTGTCTCTCTCTCTCTCTCTCTCTCTCTGTCTGTCTGTCTGTCTGTCTCTCTCTCTCTCTCTCTCTCTCTCTCTCTCTGACTCTCTCTCTCTCTCTCTTTGACTCTATCTTATGTATGTCTATTTGTCTTTCATTCTGCTTTTTTTTTAAACCCCCCCCCCCCCCCCCCCTCTCTCTCTCTCTGTGTGTGTGTGTCTATGTTTCTGTGTCACTGACATTTTGTCTGCGCCCCCACTTCTCTTTCTCTTTCACTCCCCCCCCCCCCCCCCCATATCACTCTTGTTGACACTATCTCTTTCCTTTCTCTGTCTTACTCTTTCTGCCCTCCCTACCCCCCATCTCCTTCCTTTCTCTGTCTTACTCTTTCTGCCCTCCCTACCCCCCATCTCCTTCCTTTCTCTGTCTTACTCTTTCTGCCCTCCCTACCCCCCATCTCCTTCCTTTCTCTGTCTTACTCTTTCTGCCCTCCCTACCCCATCTCCTAGACTTTCTTTTCCCTTTCTCCCCCCCCCCCTCCCCCTGTCTCTCTCTCTCTCTCTCTCATTTTTTTCACATGTTTATGCTTTCTTTCTTTGTCTTGTTTTGCCTGAGGGCATGGTGTAAACAGGCTATCTCAGCTTATCCAATTTCCCTCATTGAAAAAGTTCATATTCATATTATTTCTCTCTCCCCCTCTCTCTCTCTCTCTCCCTTTCTCTCTCTCTCTCTCTCTCTCTCTCTCTCTCTCTCTCTCTCTCTCTCTCTCTCTCTCTCTCTCTCTCTCTCTCTCTCCCTCTCTCTCTCTCTCTCTCTCTCTCTCCCTCTCTCTCTCCCTCCCTCTCTCTCGCCCTCTTTCTCTATCTCTCCCTCCCTCATCTCTCTCCCTCTTTGAAGTCTTTCTCTCTCTCTCACTCTTTCTCTCAGGGATGGCCTTTGGGGACCTTCCCCAACGCCAGCTGTCCTTAGATCCCTTTGGTTGAGAGAGTGGGGGATGTGCCCTGGGCAAGGCATCTCCCACTATTTATAAACAAGTTCAAGCCCAGCCCGCCGGAATAGCATCAGCCCCCCCCCCCTCCCCCCTCTGCTATCTGGCAGTCATGGTTGGGAGCAGCTTGACTGGCTTCCATTATGATTATCCCCCAACCCCCAGCCAACCTCTTTTTTTTTTTGGTCTACCATTTGAACTTTCTCTCCTCTCCTATGCCAAGCATCGCTCTTTTAAAGACACACTGACGCACCACGATTAAGTCCCTTGGATTTTTCTAGGTAGCTGTGACCCACATACAAATGTCCCCAACTTCAAATTGAGACTGCTCTTTAAAATGATGTTTCGGTTTGAATTTGGGGGCATTTGTATGGGAGTCAAACCTGGTCAAAACAAGATTTCTTACCAGCTATAAGAGGGAAAACCCATGAAACCCGTGATCTTGACATGTGATCTGGTGGGTCTTTAAGTTCATTATGTCTCCCCCCCCCCTCCCTCTCACCCCTCCCCTCATTTCCCCCCCTCCCCCCCCCCCCCCCCCCCCCCATTTTTTGTCGCTGTCAGTTCCCCATTTCTCCTTCCCCCCCCCCCCCCACCCCTGTTCCATTCCACACATTCATTTCATTTGTTTGTCGCTGTCATTTTGTCTCCCCCCCCCCTCCCCCCTCTCACCCCTCATTTCCCCTCCTCTCCCCCCCCCCCCCCCCCCTGTTCCCCCTCATTTCCCCTCCTCTCCCCCCCCCCCCCCACCCCCTGTTCCCAGTTCCCCATCTCCTTCCCTCCATTCCACACATTCATTTCATTTGTTTGTCGCTGTCATTTTGTCTCATTGTCTATATTTGCATTTTTGGTGTGTGCGTGCATGCGTGCGTGTGTGTGCTCCATGCACACTTGTGTTTGTCTCGACTTTTAGAATCTGTTTATTTATGAAGATGATTTTTGCAGTTCAGCTCTTTGCACTAAGATAATTTCATTCATTAGCATATAGGGGTCTTTTTCCCCTTTGTAATCATGTGCTTTTCTTTTAATACTCAGCTTTTAACTCAATATATTTCATGGACATTTTCAATTTAATGTGAAATTCCAATAATTATTTTGTTTTTATTGTTATAACTTTTCATGAAAGAAGTTGTTAAAACACTTTTTAAAATTTTTGATTGGCTGGTTGTTTAATTTTGTTTTTGTCGTAAAGAAGATGATGGTACCCTTAAGGTGAACTATCTTGCTTTCTGGAATTAATTTGCCATGCCAAAGAAATCATTTTTAAATATATGATTATTAAAATGATGTTTATTGTTAACTGACTGGTTAATTTAAAGAAAGAAAGTCGTTTAAGTTTTTAAAATGATATATATGTTACTGAATGGGCTTGACCCATGTGATCATCATCATTATCATCATTTTGTTCATTTCTATGGATCTTCATCATTACCATTATCACTATCATCACCATCGCCATCCTCCCCATCATCATCACCATTGTCATTATCATCATTGTCATCATCATCATCACCATCATTATCACTATCATCACCACCGCCATCCTCCCCATCATCATCATCATCACCATCACCATCATTGTCATCATCATCATCACATCACCATCATTGTCATCATGATCATTGTCATCATCATGATCATTATCATTGTCATCATCATCATCACCATTATCACTATCATCACCACCGCCATCCTCCCCATCATCATCACCATCATCATCATTGTCATCATCATCATCATCACCATTATCATCATCATCACCATCATCATCACATTGTACACTTCACACACTAACTGGCGGTGACCTTGTCCCAGCACCCGGTGACTTGGCAGCCCTCTGCGGACGGCAACAAGTGGATAGGTCACATGATCCTGAAGAAAACGGTGCTGGAAGGGGGCCGCCAGAAAACAGACTCCTCCGCCATCCTGGGTGAGTGTTCTCCTCCTCCTTCTTCTCCTCCTTATTCTACCACTTTCTTCTTCTTCTGTTCTCCGTTCATTCCTTCATTTTCCCCCTTAACCCTTTCACCGCCAACGTCGCATTTTAGCACCACAGTGATTTACCACCTATGTCACTAAAAGGCATCAAACTGGGGTCTATTATCCAAAGACCCTATTGTCTCAGTTTTGGGAAGTAAGGATAGACCTTATTTTATATATGTCACAGAAGAATCCCCAATAGTGCAGACGGATTTACCCAGGTAAATTTAATAGCAATTTTTTGCTGAAATATGGCTGGCGGTGAAAGGTTTAAGGCCGTGTACACACATAAGCGGATATTCCATGCGGAAACCCGTGCGCAATCCATAAATAAGTGAAACGAAGAAGGGAACAGATTTGTTGCGCACGTGTCCGAATTTCCCCTATATGCGTAAACTTTGATCCTTCTTTCTTCCACTTATTATGGGTTTTCCGTACGGAACTTACGCATCTAATGTGAACCCGGCCTAAATCTCCCCTCTCTCCCTGATTTCCCCTTTAGCTGGGCCAGCTTTTTGTCTTCTGTGGGCAAGTGATTAGCTACCTCCCTTTCCTGCAGTATTTTTGTTTCTGTTTAAAATGAGGTTGAGGTTCACGTCTTTTACGCAGGTGTTTAATTGTACGGATGGGAGTATTTTGTAGCAGTACTTTTTATTTTTTGGTTCGTTTTACTTTCAGGGGCATTTGTGAAGTCGTGATTTGTGTGAAACAGTTTGTGTGGCTGTTAATTTTTGTTTTGCGTCGTTCATATTCTAAGTGTTATAAACCAGAGGTTGTAGAGATTTATAGTATTCATAGCAAATGTCGATAATTTTTAACATTTGTTTGTTGATGACATGCCTATGTATGTGACCTTTCAGAGCCAGGTTGAGAGTTTGTTTTTATTTTGCATTTCTGCTCTTGTCAGTTAGTGGGATACCTTTTTTCATTATGATTATGAGTTTGGTAGGATTGTAAATTTAATCCTATATATCAGTGTCAAGAAGCAGTTTAGGTTAGGAGAGTTAAAAAAAACATGTTCACAAGACACAAGATAATAGTCACTACTGGGTAGGAGGACTAGACTGGACGTGCTTCAGGGGCGGACCAAATGATTTCGTAAGGGGTGGGGGGGGGGGGGAGGGGGGGGGGGGGGGGTGTCTATGAGGAGTCCAGGGAACGGCATAGGTCATGGATTAAGGTGTAGTGGCCTTGTGGGAGCCCAGGGGGAAAAGCCCCCGGAAATGTTTAATAATTTAATGATTATTATTAAAGCACCAATTGAGCCACTTTCTTACTTTTTACCTTTGTGTTTAAGTACATGCTTGGGGCAAAGGGGTGAGGGGGTGTCACAGAAACCCTGGAAATGCCCCCAGATTCGCGCCCCTGTTGCTTAGTTCAACAGCTGATGGCTCGTTCTGTTAGCCCTTTCATCACCACAATAGCTGCACAAGTTGTTGTGGGCAGAACAGCACTGTCAGTTCATTTTTTATAATCCCCTACCCCCCCTCCCCCCTTACGGCTTATACAGCATCACAAGTAGGCTGTGGCGCTGTTTTTCGTCTGCCATGCAGTGATGCATATTGTTTGGACTCGTAATAAGACCAAGTGTCCTGGCTCAGCATTATCAATAGGACAAATGTCCTGACCTTGCTGGTTTAATAGGACACGAGATATTCGGCCCAATTTAATAAAGTTTTTTTTTTTATACACCCTACAAAAGTTGTCTTCAATTGTTTGCGTTTTGGAAAAAAACGATTCTTTGGTGTCCACTTTTTTGCAAAAATAATAGGACACAAGTCCGCCTCATCAGTGATGCAATAGGACAATTGTCCTGCCTGGGATGAAGACAATAATAGGACATTTGCAAATTTTAATAGGTCAATGTCCTGAAAATGACCGAAATGTGCATCACTGTCATGCATCATACACTGTAGATGTTCTCGCTCATTCGAGTTGACCATGCAGTGGAATAAGTGTAGCCATTACCTTCAACAGAGTAACAGTTGGTCTGGAGTTCAACTGACGGCTTTGCTTGTTCGACTATTCTCAGTACAGTGGAACCTCCCTTATAAGACCTTCAAAAATCATCCAAAATGAGGTCTTCTAAGGGAGGTCATTTTAATACTTACAAAGAAGGGCAATGTCTTATGAGGGAGGGAGTCTTATAATGGGAGGTCTTATAAGGGAGGTTCCACTGTACCTTGGCTGCACTCTATATGGTTTTCGCTAAAATTGCAATGCTCAATGCCCGCGCCACCAGCCCTCCTAGAATGAAGTAATGCTGCACTTTTAATTTACTAGCAAGCGCCAAACAAAACGGGAAATCGCTTACAGGAAAAACAACAGTAAAACAAACAAACAAAAAGCTGTCAGACATAAACAGGATGCTGCCTTTGATAATGAAACAATGACAGTAACAATGAAGCAATGACAGTGATGATGTGACAGTGACACAATGGTGATGAAACAATGACAGTGATGGTGTGACAGTGAAGATGTAACAATGATGATGAAACAATGACAGTGACGATGAAACAATGACAGTGATGATGTGACAATGACAGTGACGATGAAACAATGGTGATGAAACAGTGATGATGTGACAGTGAGGATGAAACAATGACAGTGATGATGTGACAGTGACGATGAAACAATGACAGTGATGATGTGACAGTGATGATGAAACAATGACAGTGAGGATGAAACAATGACAGTGGTTATGAAACAATGACAGTGATGATGAAGAAACAGTGACAGTGAAACAATGACAGTGACAATGAAGCAATGATTGTGACAATGAAACAATGACAGTGACAATGAAACAATGACAGTGACAATGAAACAATGATAGTGATAATGACAGTGACAATGAAACAGTGACAATTAAGCAATGGTAGTGATGATGACAGTAATAATGAAACAATGACAGTGACAATGAAACAATGACAGTGACAATGAAGCAATGACAGTGACAGTGAACAGTGACAATGAAACAATGACAGTGACAATGAAACTAGAGCAGTTCTTTGATAATGAAACAATGACTGACAATGAAACAATGACAGTGACAATGAAACAATGACAGTGATAATGAAACAATGACAGTGACCATGAAACTAGAGCAGTTCTTTGATAATGAAACAATGACTGACAATGAAGCAATGACTGTGACAATGAAACTTGCGGTTCTTTGATAATGAAACAATGACAGTGAAACAATGACAGTGACAATGAAACTTCAGCGTTTCTTTGACAATGAAACAATGACAATGAAACAATGACAGTGACAATGAAACTTGAGCGGTTCTTTGATAATGAAACAATGACGGTGAAACAATGACAGTAACAATGAAACTTCAGCATTTCTTTGACAATGAAACAACGACAATGAAACAATGACAGTAACAATGAAACTTCAGCGGTTCTTTGACAATGAAACAATGACAGTAACAGTGAAACTAGAGCAGTTCTTTGACAATGAAACAATGACAGTGACAATGAAACAATGACTGACAATGAAACAATGACTGTGACAATGAAACAATGACTGTGACAATGAAACAATGACAGTGACAATGAAACTGTGACAATGAAACAACGACTGTGACAATGAAACAACGACTGTGATAATGAAACAACGACTGTGACAATGAAACAATGACTGTGACAATGAAACAACGACTGTGACAATGAAACAATGACTGTGGCAATGAAACAATGACAATGAGACAATGAAACTGACTGTGACAATGAAACAATGACAGTAACAATGAAACTTCAGCGGTTCTTTGACAATGAAACAATGACAGTAACAATGAAACTTCAGCGGTTCTTTGACAATGTAACAATGACAGTAACAATGAAACAATGACAGTGATGATGAAAATGAAACTAGAGCGGTTCTTTGGGGCCAAGGCCAGCAGGAGTGAGTCAGCACAGATGCCATGTGATTGAACAAGTCCTCAGACTAGGAAAGGTGACTGTTACTGTTAGCGTCCATGTTTGTCTATCCCCAGCTGTACAGAGCGCAGGGTCAAGTTGAGTGGCTGGGGCATTGAACTCCGTCAGGGAGACGCACGCCAACAAAAGACGAAAATTATTTATCGCACACCTGCAGAACTAATAATAGCCTGGACTTGGCCATTAATAAGATCAAAAATGTATGGGTGTTATTTTGGGTTGACCAGCTATTAGCGAAACAGTTGATACCTGAACAGGTTGTGAAGGTATCGTGTTCATTTGCAGTTGAAGGAAGAAACGTATTTGGAAAGTGTGTAGAGATGAATGATGTAGCTCAGTTTGACTGTGAGCATCGTAGCCTTTGGAAGCGTCTTCGTCTGTTGGGTACAGGTTTGTGGGACATTTCATTAACTCATTCGCATCGCAATGATTTTGAATTATTAAAAAAACACCTCACAAATCACTCCGGCCATACACACAAACAAAACATACATAAACAAAAGGAGAAATGAAAGAAGATTACAGGTTTTTACTTCAGGGTAGTGGTAATTCAAACTTTTTTTTATATATAGACTTTATATAGAAAAACTGTCTACAGCAATTAGTTATCCCACTTCAAACCACTACAAACGCATAGTAAGAGGCAAAAGTGTGGTCTAAGGGAGCAAAGCGAGTTTATAAGTGACCAAAGTGTGGTGTGCACACAGATTTACTTCTCTTGAAACAAATTCATCAAATTGACAGCTAAATTCCGGCCATATATGGGTAGAACTTGAATGAGTTAATGCACGTTGTTTTGTTAATGGGCTGTATGTAGACAGTATGTTCGATGCATATTAGTAGGCAACCTTTCTTTTGTTGGTGTAAGTTAGTCACAATTGAAGTTTATTTATTTATTTATTTATTAATTTATTTATTTCTGCTTCAGATATTTACCCAATTAACGTACTGTACGGTTTTGTTTAGTTTTTACCTTTCTTGCTGTCAAGCGAAAACAAAATTATTGGTGTAATGATTCTCTCTGTCTCTGTCTCTCTCTGTCTTTGTCTCTGTCTCTCTCTCTCTCTCTCTCTCTCTCTCTCTCTCTCTCTCTCTCTCTCTCTCTCTCTCTCTCTCTCTCTCTCTCTCTCTCTCTCTCTCTCTCTCTCTCTCTCTCTCTCTCTCTCTCTCTCTCTCTCTCTCTCTCTCTCTCTCTCTCTCTCTCTCGTACTTGTGCACCTATTTGTGTATAGAATTTGTGTGCTCCTCTTGAGCCTGACTTTATGCATCTTTACCTGTCCACCTTGCACCAAAGTCACATGACCTAGGTTGTCAACGGGGCTATAATTTTAATCTTCATCTTAATTTTGCCACCAAAGTCTATGCTGTTGAGTGGTTGTGAAGACGAAGGGAAAGAACAAGAAATTTGTATGATACACAAAAGGGCATTTGCCACGAGTGTTTGTTCTCTACACCAGACTACTAATTTGCCCGCGCTCGTTCTGACCGAGTTACGCTGACCTTTCTAATTCAACTCAATGAAATTCAAGGTCGCCGGCATGTGGCAAATGCCCTATTGGGGGTCTATGACACACAGATTTCAGATTTGGATGCTTAGATCGGAGCAATGGGTGGATGCCTCATGCCTCCATATGGGGAGCTGGACGACCCCGCCCCCCCCCCCCCCCCCCCCAGTCTCTCCCCGTGGGGATACTGATTGGGGGGGGGGGGGGGCATCTTTCATAAAAATAGTTCCCCCACCTTCTTGAAGTTCTGTGCTTGTAACTTCCTCTAATCTGCCACTCTCTTTGACTCTGCCTTTTCCCTTTGCTTTCTATCATCTATCTTTCTGACTTATTGGTTCTTTCTCCTGCCTTGTTTTTTTCAAAAAAATCTTCCAAATAACGTTTTTCCCTTGAGCTCCTCCAAAATCGGAATGTGTCGGCTGTATGCAGCAGGGAGACCAGTGAAAACTGAAAAAAAGGACACATACGTACCTTAACCATTATGGCCATATGGCCTGGGAATGCAGAAGAAGAAGAAGAAGGATGCTTAGATTTTCAAAGTGGAGGTTATGATGATGCACAGGTATTTGTTGAGGGTGGAGTCCTTAATAGCCTTGTGTACCACTATTCCAGGGTGAAGTAAACTGCCAAGTCGTGAAGTAAAAATGCAGTAATTGTGGTTGGCCAAGATTTTTTTTTTAACTAATTATTTCTTTTTGACAATTACTGCGCCATCAACTGGTTCGTGTGCGCTGAGAAGAGGACATTTCACTCGTTTCCTATGTTCCAAAATGGTAAAAAATAAAGATGACATTTGAACCTTCTGTTGGAAAGAAAATGAAAATTCAAGTTTTAGAATTTTATTCCTACAAATTTTTTTAAATTGTTTGCAGGGGATGGATGACTTTACTACCCTCACTTTAACCCAAATAATTCCCATAGGGAGCTCTAAAGAACAGACAATAAATTGCAATTTGAATTGTTCATTTATGAAACATGTGTGTAATCTTATATTTATTTGGTTTATAAAGGAGTTCTTGTTTCAGAGTTAACTGAAGTATTTTTGCTGAATTCATCTAGTATTGTTTTTTTAGAAATTCAATTCTTCTTCTCTTAAGGGCCCGCAGTCAATGAGCTGACCATTCTGGCATTTTATCTGCTATTCTTCTGGTAGCACGTTTAGGCCTGATAATCAACGGTCACCAGTTTTGCTTTTATCTCTCTCTGATTATGGAATAACCCGTTCGGAAGCCAATTAAGGGGAGTAATTTCATGGTGTGTTGGGAGTGATCTTGCCTAATTCAATCGGTCAAACAGGGGAAGTTACTCTTTATGAAACATCAGGTAGATCCCCAGAGTCTCGCCTCGTGTGTTTGAGCAGACATACAGCACTTAGAACACCTGATGTCAACGTCAAGTTCTTTAAAATGATGTCATTTATATTTTTACGTCACATTTTCAAGTTTTATCAGTTTGTGGCCACTCGCCACCCTTAATTTTTCTTGAACAAAATGTTTGCAAGTCGCTGACTCGCATCCTGCGGTTTCAAGCTTCGACGTCATTGTTGTATTGTTGCTATGGTATTTGACTGAGTAATGGAGGTAACCCCTATTTTTTTTCTTCCGAAAATCGTACGTTAATAGTTGATCAGTGTGTGTAGTGTCTGACAATTTGGGCTAATTATAATAAGGGGTGAATGCCAGAACTGTCTATCTGTGTTCTTTATTCCTTTTGAGATAGACCGTTCTGGCAGGCACCCCTCGTAATATGTACATATTATGTGGCCCATATTTATTTTTTGTTGGAAAAGCTGAAGTATAGAGAGTGTAGACATGTTTGACTCTGGTGTGTGTGCGTGTCTTTGTTATTCTGTTGTAGGGGAAGGCGCAATAGGTATGGATAGCTTGGTGCTTGTTTTTTTTTGGCTTTTTAAAACTTTTTTCGTTTCTCTTCATTATTTTTATTTCTGCGAAGCCATGTCTTATGTAAATGTATTTGCCTTTTGATTGTGCCTGTACTAATTTTCTTTTTTTCTATGAGTGTTATTTTTGTAAAAATTATTCGTTGATGCTAGATGATTTCTCCTCCCTCCCCCATCCCCCCCCCCCCCCCCCCCCCCCCCCCCCCCTTCTGGCACATTGGACTGCACCCCCTTCTCACATGTTGTTGTGTTCAGTTTGCACTCAAATGCACTGTCTTTAAAAAAAAAATATATTATGCTTGTGTGTTAAAACGTGTGAAACTGAACAGGGATTGCATAAAGTAAGGCATGCTTTGTTGTTGTTGTTTGTTGGTGTCTTTTTCTTCTTTTCTTTTTCTTTTTTTCTTTTTTTGGCGCGCGTTGGATGCATTTTGAATTCTGCTGACATATTTTTCATCGCGGTTATGCGTACAGGCATGGGAATTGGAAAAGTTTTTAAAAAAGGCTGAAAAGCGGGGGTCTAGGGACCACAAAAGGCCCTTAGTAGGGGTCCAGGGGGCAACGCTGAAGCTTTTGGGGGCAATTGAAGCCCTAAAACAGCATTAGAATGGCTAAATTTAATGAAAAAAAATAAATTTGGGCAGGACAGACTTTTGTTGGCGGAAAAGTAGTGTTATTTTGGCGGAAATTTGCTGTTTGGCGGACAATTCCCATCCCTGGTAATGCACACGCTAAACAATTCCTTCAAGCCATGTCATTGCTTTACAGGATGGCAAGAAAAAATGATTGCAACACCAATGACCAAATCAGGTCAAGTGCTCAACAAGCAATCCTATGGCATTAGGGAGAAAGGTGGCAGAGTGGTTAAGACGTTCGCCTGCCAAATGTAATGCGTGTGACTGCAGCGTGAGTGACCCGGGTTCGAATCCCGGCCTCGCCCCTTCTTTCTAGTTTGACAGGAAAAATCGAAGTGAACGTCCAGTCCTTCGGATGGGGACTCAAAGCTAGTCTGACCCATGCGCTTTATGCACATAAAAATCCCACAGCGGTTGAAAGTCGGTAAGAGCAGGGAGAAATCCCGCTGCCTGCTATGGCCAAATTGATAGCTAGGTTTTCCAAGTGTGCCCACACCCCTCACCCTGCGCCCCCCCAAAAAAACGAAAAAAACCCCAAAACATTTGGGTAGGCGCTGCACTTGCGGTGACGCGCTCTCCAGAGGAGAGCAGCCCGAATTTCACAGAGATAAGTCTCTGTGACTAGAATATACCAAATACCAAAATCAAAACAAGCGAAGCCTGTAGATATAGCATGATGATGATGAATCATGATCCTCCCATGCCTTCAGCAGCAGCAACAGTTGCAGAAACTATATTGGCAGAAAAGCCACGGTTTCTTCCCTCACTTACGCATTTTCCCACTGACTTTGCATAAGGTTAGCATTAAAGACCCACCCAGATCACGTGTCAAAATCACGAGATTCACGTGTTTAATTTTCCCTCTTATAGCTGGTAAGAAATCTTGTTTTGACCATGTTTGACTCCCATATAAATTCCCCCACAATTCAAAACAAAACAATTTTAAAGAGCAGCCTCAGTATGAAGTCTGGGGAATATGTATGTTTGTCACAGCTACCCAGAAAAAACCAAGGGACTTAATCGTGGTGGGTCAGTGTGTCTTTAAGAGTAACTAGGGTGCTGAAACTGAAATAATTAGTCTTCAGTAAAATCTGAAGGCACTCAACTTTAATCCATTCCACTGGCTGGTTTACAATTATCCTGTTTTACAATTATTATATCATGTTTTATTAATTTTCTATCACAGTTGATTGCTTTTTTTGTGTGGCTTTGTTTCATTGTTCTTCAAACTGTAATAAAAGTCTTTTTTTTTGTATTCACCTACTGTATGCCTATCACTTGATAATGAATGTTGCGAGATTATGACTTTGGATTGTTGTCTTCTGGAAGTTTTGGATACAGTGTTGTTCTTAGCAGGGTGACGGGCAAAAGGGGAGAGGTGTGTTGACTGTTGCTCATTAATGTTGCATGCATGGAGTAAAACATTTGTGTATGTTAAAACTTGGTTGAATCGATTGTGTAAGTAGATATTAATCCAAGATCTGTGGATTAATGCAACAACGGTGACTGTGTGTAATGCATACATGTATTCAGAAAACTTAGAAATTCATCATCAAAGAAAATGGTTCTGCAACTGCACTTTCATTTTGTGATGCACTTCGTGCCTGCACTTGTACACTGCATGTGTAAATGCATGATATATTGTTTCTTAAGTGTGTCTACAGTACATTTGCACACCATTAAATGCACGCACATCTTGCATGCATCGCTTAAAGTTATAGGTCTGAATTCAACCTTTGACAGGCATAGTTAATAGAGTGCGTTTTTCGAAATCATCGCTGAGAAATATCCAAGTTTTAAACTTTTGTGTGGGTAAAATATTTGGAATTTAAGAACGCCTTCCGCTGTTTTCCCCCCTAAACAATTAAAGTTTACGATTCCGATGAGAAAGAGGTTGTTGTACACCTGAGCAGCAGAAAGTGTTGGAACAAATTAGAAACCAAAAGAAAAAAAATATCGTCATTATGGCGGTGGACTGGACACTTGATTGTCGGTCGAGGTCATCTCCATGAATGGATGATTGGTGAAGATGAAAAATAGCAAAAATGGTCATTTTTGACTTGCATGCTGATTTTTATTTTTATTTCTTTCTTCTTCTGCACCATTTCCTGGTGCACGCCCAATGAATGAAAAATGGTGTTTTACGTCCTCTCGGTCTGGAACATATGGGACATTTGTAGATACAAAGATGGTGGGAACAATACTGGAGGCAATGCCCGGAGGCAGTGCAACACCAGTAAAGTCCCGATGTTTTGTTTTAACAATACAGATAGGTGTAGCAGTAACCACGCCTCGGTTAAACCTCATCGGCTATGGTACCGCCACGATCTAGTTATGACCGTGGTTTAAATTAATGGTGCACGCCGCTCTTTCTGAGCCACACATATGTTGAAAAGTTTATAAGAATGACAAAATGTTTTTATCTCGCATGTTGAAAAATCAGAGAGAATGATCATTTTTGACTCGCATGTTAAAAAGATAGTGAGTGACTCAGTACAGTGGAACCTCCCTTATAAGACCTCCCATTATAAGACTCCCTCCCACATAAGACCTTCTTTTCTGAGACATTGCCCTTCTTTGTGAGCATTAAAATTACCTCCCTTATAAGACCCCTCCCTTATAAGACCTCATTTTGGATGATTTATGAAGGTCTTATAAGGGAGGTTCCACTGTACTGTCTTTGACCCTCAGGCCGAAAAGTTAACACTAACACTGTAACAGGAATTATCATTCAATGATTTATGACTTGTATGTTGAAAGGATAAACAAGAAGGTAAAGGTAAAGATGTGCCACCCCCCCCCCCCCCCCTGCATTTCTCGGTTAATTGAAATTTTATGTGTTTGCCTTTCTTACCAAACATAAAGCTGTATTTTAGGAACATTTTTAGCTAATAACCTGTTTGGAATACTAACCCTATCCCTAACCCTAAACCTAAACCTAACCCTACCCCCCACTATGTACTGCAGTACACCGCGATTTGTCACAGTTGTGGTTCGTTGCGTTTTTCCGTCTTATAGGGTGGGGGGTAGGGTTAGGGTTAGGGATAGGGTTAGTATTCCAAAAAGGTTATTAGCTAAAAATGTTCCTAAAATACAGCTTTATGTATGGTAAGAAAGGCAAAAACAGAAAAATACAATTAACCCAGAAATGTAGGGGGGGGTGGCACATCTTGACCTTTACCAACAAGAATTACCATTTTTGACTTGCATGTTGTAACCAAGTGAGTTAATATGTAAGACTTTTGAAGGGAGAATGAAGCTGGTGACTGTGGATTGCTAATTTCACCGCCCTCCTTACTTGCACCTTGGCCATGTTCTTGTAATGCTCTTTGCCCTGCCATGTGTTCATTTCACCGCCCTCCTTACTTGCACCTTGGCCATGTTCTTGTAATGCTCTTTGCCCTGCCATGTGTTCATTTCACTGCCCTCCTTACTTGCACCTTGGCCATGTTCTTGTAATGCTTTTTGCCCTGCCATGTGTTCATTTCACTGCCCTCCTTACTTGCACCTTGGCCATGTTCTTGTAATACTCTTTGCCCTGCCATGTGTTCATTTCACCGCCCTCCTTACTTGCACCTTGGCCATGTTCTTGTAATACTCTTTGCCCTGCCATGTGTTCATTTCACCGCCCTCCTTACTTGCACCTTGGCCATGTTCTTGTAATACTCTTTGCCCTGCCATGTGTTCATTTCACCGCCCTCCTTACTTGCACCTTGGCCATGTTCTTGTAATACTCTTTGCCCTGCCATGTGTTCATTTCACCGCCCTCCTTACTTGCACCTTGGTCATGTTCTTGTAATACTCTTTGCCCTGCCATGTGTTCATTTCACCGCCCTCCTTACTTGCACCTTGGCCATGTTCTTGTAATACTCTTTGCCCTGCCATGTGTTCATTTCACCGCCCTCCTTACTTGCACCTTGGTCATGTTCTTGTAATGCTCTTTGCCCTGCCATGTGTTCATTTCACCGCCCTCCTTACTTGCACCTTGGCCATGTTCTTGTAATACTCTTTGCCCTGCCATGTGTTCATTTCACCGCCCTCCTTACTTGCACCTTGGTCATGTTCTTGTAATGCTCTTTGCCCTGCCATGTGTTCATTTCACCGCCCTCCTTACTTGCACCTTGGCCATGTTCTTGTAATACTCTTTGCCCTGCCATGTGTTCATTTCACCGCCCTCCTTACTTGCACCTTGGCCATGTTCTTGTAATACTCTTTGCCCTGCCATGTGTTCATTTCACCGCCCTCCTTACTTGCACCTTGGCCATGTTCTTGTAATGCTCTTTGCCCTGCCATGTGTTCATTTCACCGCCCTCCTTACTTGCACCTTGGTCATGTTCTTGTAATGCTCTTTGCCCTGCCATGTGTTCATTTCACCGCCCTCCTTACTTGCACCTTGGTCATGTTCTTGTAATACTCTTTGCCCTGCCGTGTGTTCATTTCACCGCCCTCCTTACTTGCACCTTGGTCATGTTCTTGTAATACTCTTTGCCCTGCCATGTGTTCATTTCACCGCCCTCCTTACTTGCACCTTGGTCATGTTCTTGTAATACTCTTTGCCCTGCCGTGTGTTCATTTCACCGCCCTCCTTACTTGCACCTTGGTCATGTTCTTGTAATGCTCTTTGCCCTGCCATGTGTTCATTTCACCGCCCTCCTTACTTGCACCTTGGCCATGTTCTTGTAATACTCTTTGCCCTGCCATGTGTTCATTTCACCGCCCTCCTTACTTGCACCTTGGCCATGTTCTTGTAATACTCTTTGCCCTGCCATGTGTTCATTTCACCGCCCTCCTTACTTGCACCTTGGTCATGTTCTTGTAATACTCTTTGCCCTGCCATGTGTTCATTTCACCGCCCTCCTTACTTGCACCTTGGCCATGTTCTTGTAATACTCTTTGCCCTGCCATGTGTTCATTTCACCGCCCTCCTTACTTGCACCTTGGCCATGTTCTTGTAATACTCTTTGCCCTGCCGTGTGTTCATTTCACCGCCCTCCTTACTTGCACCTTGGTCATGTTCTTGTAATACTCTTTGCCCTGCCATGTGTTCATTTCACCGCCCTCCTTACTTGCACCTTGGTCATGTTCTTGTAATACTCTTTGCCCTGCCATGTGTTCATTTCACCGCCCTCCTTACTTGCACCTTGGCCATGTTCTTGTAATACTCTTTGCCCTGCCATGTGTTCATTTCACCGCCCTCCTTACTTGCACCTTGGTCATGTTCTTGTAATACTCTTTGCCCTGCCATGTGTTCATTTCACCGCCCTCCTTACTTACACCTTGGCCATGTTCTTGTAATACTCTTTGCCCTGCCATGTGTTCATTTCACTGCCTTCTCACACATTCTTCTGCATACTTTGTCCTTTGTGTGATCCATTGTCACTTTGCTCAAACTGCACCTGCGTTACAAAGTGTCTGTGTCTTCTTCTTCCAGTAATGACCACCTGCCGTTTATCGGCAATTATTGACATATGCAGGGGTTCAAAGACGAAGATGCGCAGCACGGGATGAGATAGGATTCGAGAAATATATTAAGTAATAGAGAAGTGTTTTGTCGTTTACAATTATATTGACAGAGAGTAATTTGGTTGGGTATTTATTTATTTTATTAGTTCAGATAGGTAATAAATATTAGATAATCAGTTGTTGTTTTAAGATGATATGCAAGATATGAAAAGATGAACTTTGAGTATTTTGTAGGCTTGAAATGGGTGGGGGAGGGGTTGAGTAAATTTTAGTGAGATACAAGATAGAAGAAGGAGTACGGTAAGTCATGCACGACGCTCGGGCCTCACATGATGCATGCAGAAAAATATATCTGTTTGAGTCATGCACGACCGTTAAGCATACCCATTGTGTGTGTGTGCGTGCATGCGCGCGCGTGTGTGTGTGTGTGTTTGTATTGCATTTTTGTTTGAATGCGTTATGAATGCTAACGTGTGTGTGCGCTTTGATTTTATTTTTATCAAGATTCAGCGCCGTATAAATACTGTTGTGTGTGTGCGCGCGCATTAATTTTGATTTGAAGAGTGGATGTCTTGTTTTGTGTGTTGATCTAAAGACAGTTCTGTAAAAAATTTACTCATTTGTTTTGTTTAGTCACTTTTTACTTGTTAGTTTGTACAGGTATCTCGTTCGATTTTCTTGATGACATTTTGAACTAATGTCTATAGCGATGATATTTTACAGTGTTTTATGGACTACAAGGCAATACTTTTTTCCTCCAGGCTGAGTGAGACTCCCACACCTTATAACAATATGATGATAGTAAAAATAACATGATATCGTAAGAAAATGCAACAACAAAATCAGAATTTTGTGCAAACTCTGGGAGCTGCGCGCCTTATAATAGGATGCACCACAAGCAGAATTATTCCTGTTGAAGCCAAATAAAAGATTGGCTGGTTGGTTGATGGATTGTCTGATGAATTGATTGATTGATGGATTGATTGATTGGCTGATTGATGGATTGGTTGTTTGATGGATTGATTGGTTGATTAATGAATTGATGGATTGATTGGCTGATTGATGGGTTGACTGATGGATTGATTGGTTGATTGATGAATTGATGGGTTGATTGATTCTTTTGGTGTGGTGTGATCAGGTCTGAAGGTGGTGGGTGGCAAGGTGGGGGACCATGGCAAACTGGGGGCCTTCATCTCCAAGGTGAAGAAAGGCAGCATCGCCGACACCGTGGGACATCTACGCCCTGGTCAGTACAACTCCCTGTTTTGGTCATTTTTTGTCGTTCATTGAATCTGGCTGTATTAGGTACTTTATAGTCACAGAGGCATCTCTGTGAAATTCGGGGTGCTCCCACTTGGAGAGCGCGTCGCAGCCAGAGGCGCGCCACACTTTTTTTCTTTTTTTTTGCATGCGATTTTTTGTGTGATTGATTCATGAGGAATAAAAGGGGGGGGGTGTACATTTTGACCAAATGACAACTTTTTCGTTGCCACTGGGTTTAACGTGTGCTAAGTGCATGGGCACACGGGACCTCTGTTTATCGTCTCATCCGAAAGACTCCACGTTCAGACCGTAAGGCCTAGTGCAAAGTGAGAGGAAAAATCCCCTGTACCCAGGTTCGAACTCGGGTTTACTTGACACGAAGCGAACGCGCTACCACTGTGCCACTCTGCACTATGTGTGTGGCTGTATTGTTTTGGTTACCGTAATTCACGGACTACAAATGGCAGGGTAAATCAAAAACGGTCACGCACGTAATGTTCTCATCCGTGGACCGTAGCTGCTGCACTTGTACCAAGTTGCTTCCGCTGTTGGGATGATCCCTGGAGTCTTTTAGCCAGGGTAAGCCAACAACAAGAAAGTGAAGAAGGGCAGCATCGCCTACACCGTAGGGCATCTACGCAAGTACAGTACAGTAACAAAAATGGTGCCTTTTTGTTTTAATTTATCATAAACTCAGGGGGGGGGGGTTGTTTATATGAGAGGCAACGTTTCAGACACTTGGGTTGGTGCATTAATTTTGCACCCTAAAAACTAAAATTACCGTAATTCACGGACTACAAGCCGCTTCGTAATGTAAGCCGCACCCCCTACTTTTAAAAAAATCTGAAAAAAGTAAAGCATAAGCCACGGAAGCGTGGCGATGCACGATGTCCGCTTCCGGTTGAGTCTAGAGTTGATCGCGGGTGTGTTGACTGCCAAAACGAAAGTGTCGGACCGCGAAACAGATCGTCATTTTGTGAAAAATATACCGAAATCAAGGTGGGTTTTTTTTTGTCATCAACCGTGAACAAGGCCACAGATCAAAGGTCTGAATCAAGGATGCCACTGAGTTGAGTTTATTTTCACTTTCTGCAACGTTTCGGCCGCGGCACTGTACTAGCCGCATGGTGTTTAAAAAAAAAGTTGCAAATTATAGTCCGCGAATGACGGTACTAGACTAAATGTTTGAAGGTTTGGGTGGGTTTTTTTATTTGTGATTTTTTTTTTTTTTTTTTTACCCACAGACACGTTTTCGTGATGTTCTTTTTTACTGATGATGTCTGGTAATGTTTGAAGGTGGTTTTTTCACCCATAGTATTTGGTTATGGGTTTTTTTCACCTACAATATTTGTTAATGGGTTTTTTACCTACGATATTTGGTAATGTTTGAAGGTGATTTTTTTTACCCACAGACACGCTTTGTGATGTTCTTTTTTACCTACGATATCTGGTAATGTAAAGGTGTTTTTTCACCTATAGTATTTGGTAATGTTTTTTTACCTACGATATTTGGTATTGTTTGAAGGTGGTTCTTTTACCTAAAGTATTTGGTGATTTGTTTTTACCTACAATATCTGGTGCTGTCTGAAAGTGTTTTTCAAGTTCAAGTTCAAGTTCAAGTATACTTTAATATGTCCAAAAGATAAATTCAGGTTTCACCCACAGTGTTTCGGTGATGTTCTTTTTTACCTACAATATCTGGTGCTGTCTGAAGGTGTTTTTCAAGTTCAAGTTCAAGTTCAAGTATACTTTAATATGTCCAAAAGATAAATTCAGGTTTCACCCTCAGCGCTTTGGTGATGTGTTTGTCTGCAGGCGACGAAGTGGTGGAGTGGAACGGGCGCTCGTTACAAGGGGCCACGTTTGAGGAGGTGTACGACATCATCCTCGAGTCCAAGCAGGAACCGCAAGTCGAGCTCATTGTGCACCGCAGCGTCAAGTGAGCAGGGGTTTTCACCTCCCCCCTTTTTTTTAATTAACGTATTTTTCTGACTATAATGCGCACCTGATTACAAGGCGCACCCCCTTCCCCCAAATTTAACCCAAAATGAAGATTTTGTTACTCTTATTTTCTTTTTCTTTTTTATTGCTGTCCCATCTTCTGGGCTGTACAGTGGCGTTGCTCCCACGCCGCTCGTTCCTAGTCCCAACTCGCAGCCACACCTCCGCACGTTCAGGTTCATTATTTTAATTACCGTGCTTTTTCTGACACCTAATTATATAAGGCGCAACCCCCAAATTTAACCCAAAATTCAAATTTTGTTACTCTATTTTCTTAGTATATTATCAGTCACATTATAAGGCGTGGGGGGGGGGGGGTCTCAGTCTGGGAAAAAAGTATCGCCTTATAGTTATAGTCCGAAAAATCAACGAAGGCTTAAAACTCAATACAGTGGAACCTCCCTTATAAGACCTCCCATTATAAGACTCCCTCCCACATAAAAGCTACTTCTCTGAGACACTACCCTTCTTTGTAAGTATTAAAATTGCTTCCCTTATAAGACCCCTCCCTTTTAAGACCTCATTTTGAATTATTTTTAAAGGTCTTATAAGGGAGGTGTCTTATAAGGGAAGCAATTTTAATGCTTACAAAGAAGGGCAGCGTCTCAGAGAAGTAGGTCTTATGTGGGATGGAGTCTTATAATGGGAGGTCTTATAAGGGAGGTTCCACTGTATTGAGTTTTAAGCCTTCGTTGATTGTGTTTGTGTAGCTATTGCTTTTTATTCTGAATTCATATAAATAGTGCTACTGTATGCCTGACTATGGTTTATACTTATAGCGAAGATTGTCCCATGTGTAGGCTGTGCTTCATTACTTTACTCAAAACACGCGTTGTCACTAGCCACGCGGTTAATCAGCGTTATAAACTGGCTGTGATTCTGAACTGTGAATGGCACAGGTGCCTGTCTTTGTATGTAGAAATGACATGCTTAACATGTTGGAAAGACCACCACTCAAAGACAACTTTTTTATTATTGAAATTTTGGTTATAAAAAAAAAAGAAGGTAAAGATGCGCCCCCCCCCCCCCCCCCCCCCCCCCCATTTCTCGGTTGTTTCCACTTTTTCAGTCTTGCCTTTCTTACTGCAGAGTCAGTACTTCATCCTCTATCTTTAGCTATATTGAACACTAATTTTCATCCATTTGCATAATTAAACACATGCATTCAATAACAGTAGAAGATGAAAGGCAAGACGAAAAAACGCAATGAACCAGGACTGTGATTCTGCGGCTGTTATGTGTACTGCACTACATAGGGGTGTGGGGGGTGTGGGGTCCTATTAGATAATGGCCTTTATCATGACTGTGATTAATTATTCAACAAAGATACTTAGCTGGAAAGGTTAATAAAATACAGCTTAATGTTTGGTAAGAAAGGCAAGTGTGAAAATGCGGGGAGAGCTGAGAAATGTAGGGGGGGGGGGGGGGGGGGGGGGGGGGCACATCTTGACCTTTACCAAAATTTGTTTTCCATTTTACAAACAACATTGAACATACATACGCACACAGCAACAGAAATACAGTGGAACCTCCCTAATAAGACCTCCCATTATAAGACTCCCTCCCATAGACCTACTTCTCTGACACATTGCCCTTCTTTGTAAGTATTAAAATTACCTCCCTTATAAGACCCCTCCCTTATAAGACCTCATCCAAAATTTTTACCTCCCTTATAAGACCCTTCCCTTAAAGACCTCATTTTGGATGATTTCTGAAGGTCTAATGTCCCATATGTGCCTACCCGGGTCGAGAGGACGTAAAACACCAAAATTCATTCATTTCTGAAGGTCTTATAAGGGAGGTTCTATTGTATAAGCGAACTACCAACAACAGCAGTAACATAAAGACAACTTTTGAGTTATAAGGTTGTGGACTTAAAACTATAACATTAAAAATAATGAAAAGCCTTCTAGACTTGGTTGGTTCTGCTTTTTTTTTTTTTTTTTACTTTTTAAATTTCTCTTATATTATGGCTGATTTTTTACAGCATTGTTAGTGTCAAGTATGAAGGTAATCGTGTGAGGATTTGGCATGGGTAGCAAGCAGAGTTGTTCAGAATATATTGAACTGATATGGGGAAAAAAATGTTGGGTTTCAATTGCCGTGCAAGGACTAATTTCTTTAAGCGTTGTGAGTGAACCGTGGTTGTCATTTGGAATCATTAAAAAAAAAATTACATTATTTTTTTTAAAGGGTTTCCTTTTTGTATGACCCCCCCCCCCCCCCCCCCCCGGGGATACTGGGGGGGGGGGGGGTCTTTTGTATAAATAGTTCTCCCACCTTCTGGAAGTTCTGTGCTTGTAACTTCCTCTAATCTTTCACTCTTGCCTTTTCCCTTTGCTTGCTGTCATCTACTATCTTTCTGCCTTACTGATTCATTCTCCTGTCTTTTTTCAAGAAAACTTTCAAAAACATTTCCTTCAGCCGAAGTCGGACATGCTGGGCCTAATTATTTTTTTGCTTAGGTGCATAATGGCAGTATGACGCATCTGCGCTCATAATTAACAGGAAACTGAGCGATCGAAGAAGAAGAAGAATTATGAACACAAGACCCACTTGAAACTCTTTATGATTTGTGTTGTCTTTTTTGGTGAATGTTTGGGTTCTTTGGGGCCTTTGTAGCTTTCTCGTGCATACTTATACAGGTGCATAGAAATGAACAAAAGTCAAGTCAAGTCAAAATGATCTTTATTGAGGATAAAGGAGTAAGCTTGACAGCTTTTTTCCATCCTGTCCTCAGAATGAAAAGTAATACGAAAGCAACTCGAAAAATAACTCAACATTCAAAACAAAAAAATACAATAATGTTAAATGTTGGTCAATCGTGCATTATTGATTAATTTTAATGTGAATCATCTATAAGGTCAAATTCCTACATTTTATTTGTTATGACAGGCATGGAGAAATGCCCCCTGGTGTTCAGTCGGCCTTCACAGATCACGCACGAGGTGAGATTTGTGTGTTTGATTTTTTATGTGTTTACACGACTCCATTATGTACTCTCTTTTTTCTGTCCTCTGTGTGTCTGTGTGTGTGTGTGGTTTTTAGGGGTGGAAAGTGGAGATTAGATTTTGTGGTGCATTGTCAAGATAATCTCTTGACAAAAGAGCTATGCTATCATGTAATCAAACAAAACAACAGTTAGGTTTGATGCCCTTTTGGCTCAGGACCTCGGACCCCTGAACATAATATTATTCTTCAGCACAAATTTTGACTTCACACAGACACACACACACACACACACACACACACACTTCCGCTGTTGTCAAGCTTATTATTGAAACATTTTTTTTATATGATAAAGAATTCATGGCGGAGGTTTAGAAGAGGTTTTTGAAAACTTGAATATGATTACCAGTTGTGCTTGTTATTATTGTATCAGATCGTCATTAGCCATCTTGAATGTGCATTGTAGTTTTTGTGTGTGTTTTTTAGCTTGCATCTAAACCCTGCAGTATTAACGACTTTCATTTCTGTGCCTTTATCATTGTTTTGTTTTTTCCCCCACATTGTGATGTGTTTCAATGTTGTGTCAAAGTGGTTAGCCTGGACTTAGGTAGGTATTAGATACTTTATAGTCACAGAGGCGTCTCTGTGAAATTCGGGTTGCTCCCACCTGGAGCCAGAGGCGCGCCACCCAATAAAATAAATAAAAATTAGGGGCATGCAATTTTTGTGTGACTGATGTTTTTTTAAAAAACAAATGGCAGTCACAGAAAGGACATATTAACTTGTCATTAAATGGGTTACACAGTTTTCCGCCTTACCCACTTTTCATTTTGGCTGGTCAACAGTGTCACAAAATGGTTAAATATTTGTTTTCTCTTAGCCACACTTATTTAATTAGATGGCTAAATAGTCCCACACACCCCTCCCTCCCCCTATCATTCCAGCCACACTTTTGTTTGTTGAAAAGATGGTAAAATAGTTTCTCCCATAGTCACATTTTTGTTGATCAGATAGTGTCTTTTTCCCCCATTTTTCACGCTTTAGTCATGTGTTAAAAGTTCACATTTTGTTGTATCACCATCTCACTTGGGTTTCTCTCCCCCCCCCCCCCCCCCCCCACCTGCTTCTTTATTTTGTCACTGCTTTATATGTGTGTGTGTGTGTGTGTACCTGTGTGTGTGTACTTAGCTGCTTCGGTGGTGCGAAAAACCCTGCAACGCTTTGAGCGCAGTCCTAAGCGTGTGATGCTGCGTGGTAAGGCTTTCCTCCCTTTCTGTCATTGCCCTCTTGTGTACGGCACTGCTTTGCTTTGTCTGCATGTAGTTGGAACGTCTTTGTTGGAAAATAATAATCGCAGAAAAACGACGAGGTTAGGGCAAAGCAGGCGTGAGCCTTATGTCCCTTGTTGCATCATGTGACTGATCCTGTTTGCTTATGCCTGTGTTTTAATTCCAGAAAATATTTGCTGCCGGTTGACAAATTAAACTTGTTCTCATATATTGCATGATCAAACACTTTTGGATCCTCCGAAGTCGGGGTTTGGCTGCACACGTGGCTGGGTAATAAAAAATGGTCACACACGTAATGTTCTCATCCCTAGTGGGTGCATTTGTACCATAGTGTTCAATTGCTTCGGCTGTTGGGATGATCCCTGAAGTCTTTAAGCCAGCGAACCACAACAACAACACTTTGGGGAGAATGAACAATGCAAAGGAGAAAGCAAAACCAAGCATGGGAATAAGCCAGCAATACGTTTATACCTGCAAAGAGATACCTTATGAACACAGAAACTTAGTGGATAGACCAGCTAAACTTAGTTGCAACTGCCTCCAGTAAATGCAACACATTTATTGCAAATGAACAAGCAAAACTTTTGCACTACATGAATGAAAATGATCGTATATATTTTTGTAACTAGGAGACGAGCTAAACTTTTTAAGAACTGCACTGTATGAACGATGTTTCTAAGCGCAGAAATTTTGGTAAGAACGGGTCAGACAAACCTCGTTGCACATTGAGATGCTGCATGACTTATGTTTATAATTTCATTGCACATGGCGATGCATGTAACAGGGGACAGGCGATGCATGTAACAGGGGACATACAAACGTTGCTTTGATACCGCATGGACTGCCTTAATGAACTCACATGGATGCTCCTTCTTGCAGGATGTCCTGAATTGCAGGATTTTTAAATTGCCTAGAGCTGGCATCACCGGATTATGAAAATTTGAGAAGCAACGATTTTTTCACACACACACACACACGCACGCACGCACCCCCCCACACACACACACACACACACAACACAACACAACACAACACACACACACACACAACACACACATACACTAAAAAGTACCTATATATGCATTTTGTATATTCAAAGGAATGTAGCACTTGTGCTCAGGCATGGGAATTGTCCGCGAATTCACGGATTTCCGCGGAAAAAAAAAAATTAGGGCAAAGTTTTAGTTACTAAATACTTCAATTTTTATGATAATATTATATTTTAACGCTGTAAAAATGAGGGGTGGGGGGGCTTTTCAGATTTTTTTATCTCTGACAATTCCCTTGTTTGGTGCTGGTCTAGAGGGGTGAAAAAAAAGAGCAGTAAGTATGTGTGTGTGTGTGTGCTGCGCTGCCCCTGCACTCCGCTGGGGCCGCCCCCTTGTGGGAGTTTTGAAATTTCCCAGGAGCACCCATGAACACATCATAATGGTGAAAAGATGGTAATACTTGTAACAGCTTTGCAAACTTGTTGTTAACACCTTCCTACCAGAAAAACACACAAAACATTCACGCGAAAGTCACAATTTCTTTCTTTGCAAAATACTAAGTCCGCGTATGCTACTTTCAGCTTTTCAACACAATCATATATTTGGAAACTAAAGCGGCATGACATTCTGAAATAATTTTAAAATATACACACACACAAAAGCAGCACCAGAAGGAGTATTTAAAAAAAAAAATGTATTTAGCTTTTTTTTTTACATTTCACAGATTTTATGGAAACAAACAAAACAAAAACATATGCACACTGACATATAATAGAAATATTGGTGGAAATGAAATTTTAACAGCGAGGGCTGCTACAGTAATACCTGCAACACCAATAGCGATGACAGCAATAATAACAACCACAATACCGGTATTGACCATCATCATTACAATCGTCACCACCATCACTACCCTCATCATTATTACATTGATCCCAAAATCAATAACAAAGAAAGTATATAAAAATCCTTCTGGAATCAATAGTAACTAAGCCAGGTGAATATGCAAAGTACATACATAGCAATCAATGGTAATGTACTTAACTCTCTTGTGCGGTGAACAGTTGTGAACGTTCAAAAAAAAATCGGATCGGAAACATCTAGAACGTTCGGGAACGTACGGATTCCACGTGGCCAGTTTGGGCGCTTCCATTTTGTTTCTATCACATGGCAGTCACGTGAGCGCTTCAGCCTCGCTTTCGCTATAGATTACACTTCCGTCCTGTTGCTTGCAATGGCTTCTAGGCCGATTGGTTTGAAAGATATGAATTTTTCAAAATTAGTGACCGACTTCGGCATTTTCGCGATATTTCCAATATGGATGACGAACAGTTATGGCGTCCATTGACTGAGGAAAGCGATGAATAGTCCTATTTTTGTGAAAGATGGGACTTATGAGATCGCGAAGTGATGAGTAAGGAGTGTATTCTGACCTATTTCGGCAACGAGCTTGTGTTTGTTCGATCGATGCGAATTTTTGAAGTCATGTTACTGACATTGGCATTTTCCCGACTTTTACATCATGGATGATGAGTCGTTATTGCATCCACTGAGTGATGACAGCGATGAAAATTCCCTTTTTTGTGAAAGATAGGAATTATAAGATCGTGAAGTGAAAGGGTAAGTGAATGGTTTTGATCTACATTTCCATTTCAGTCGTCTTAGGCTTCAACAGTCTGCAAAAGTAGGCAGTGAATGACTAGTGAATGCAGTTTGCGAATACACTTTGGCATTTTGATTTTTTTTATGGAGCCATGCATCCCCATAACATCTTGGAATTCCTTTTGCAACTCGGACAGACATCTCGGCAACACATTCAAAACAAAAAAACACACAAAATCTGGGTATATTTTATTTTATTATTTTTCTGATGCTACCCCCCCTTTTGTACGGAGTGACGTTCCTTGGGTTAGGATTTCAGAGGTGATTGAGAGCACAGAGCGTCGGGCACAAGAGGGTTAAATATGGGAAGTGGTAACCTGAAGGAGTATTGTTTTTCTTATTCATCAACGATTTTGAACAGTCTAATCTGCATATGGCATGAAAAAGATCGAAGGTGTTTGTGTGTCATGCTTTGAAGTGCATGGTTTAAGCTTACGTGTTCGTCTTTATGTACCCAGATTGTAAGTATGTGCGTGTGGTTGGTTTTTTTAGTGTGTGTGTGTGCACGCATGCATGCATGCATGAGTGTGTGTGTGTGTGTGTTTGCTTACATGCATGTGATAAGTCCGTCCCTTCATTTCTCTATTCCATGAAACTCTGTTCAGTCAAATGTTTGTCAACAGGCCATGCCTCTGTTTCAATCTAACCCTTTCACCGCCAGCCATCTTTGAGCCAAAAATCTCCATTAAACTTACTTGGCTACAGAACAGATTTTGTCTGCAATATTGTGGGATTTCTCTGTGACACATTTAGAATAGGGTCAATCCTTACTGCCCAAATTTAGGAACACAATATCATTGAATAACAGACCCTGATTTCAAGAGTTTTAATGACTTGGGTGCTAAATCATTGTGCAAAAATGCGACATTGGCGGTGAAAGGGTTAAATATTTTTTACTTTGGATATCTTCATCTTGGAGTTTAAATTAGCAACTTACAAGGGGGGTGGGGTGGGGTGGGGGTGGGGGGTGGGGGTTGCAAGCAGATTTATCCATGTTGTATATCAATCATTATAGCTGTAGACTTAGTGTAAAACATTAATGTGATGGTCTATCAGATATTTTGTGTGGCAACAACATCTGACTCAAAGTCTGTTATTGAATCTTCGCTACTAGTACTAGTGATTTTTGTTTATACTAATAGCGGCAGGTTTGGTACATGGCTATAAGTATCTCCCCCAACCCAACCCACGCATACATACATACATACCACCCCTCCATACTTTACCCCTTACTTTCCATTAAATTGTCTTTTGCTGATGGAATATTTCTGCATGCAGTACCATATTTTTCGGAATATAAGGCGCACCCTGTAAATTTTACACAAAACTCAGATTTTGTTATTATATGTTGTTACTATATTATCAGTCATATTATAAGGAGCAGGGGTCTCATTCATGGATAAAAGTATCGCCTTATAGTCCAAAAAATACGGTATCATTTTTGTTTCATGTTTGACATTCGATTTGTGTGCTTGTTGGTAGGGTTATTTCATAAAGTGAGCGCATGTTCTATTCTATGAAACTCTGCCATTTACTGCTTTGATGATTACAAAACCCAACGTGTATTACTAATTCACTTCGATCTTACTTTTTTTAAATTTTATATGTATATCCGCATGCAGTCTGATGATGGAAGTTCAGTTTAACGTCGCATATCGGCTTTCGCCATGTACGACGGGCTGAACAAACCAACCAGGGTATAAACAAAAATGTATGTTCCTGAATCACTGTCTTAGCCAAAAGGCCGAGAAGCGACCAGAATTCAGTCTGATGAACTGAGTGCATGTGTTTTAACCAGACACAGTGACCTACACCTAACCTTTAGCACCGATTCCAGTCTCACTGTAGAAAACAGTTATTGGTTGTCTGTTCAATCTCAACTGACAAAAGGGGAATACCTATTTATTCGAGTGCGCTTTGCGTTGCTTCAACGAAAGAAAAACGGTGATGTAAGCTCTAAAAGCAGACAAACACATGGCAGGGTGCTTGACAGTGAATGTCTTTGCATTTGGTGGGAGTGTGGTGCTAGAAGAGTTCGCCTGAGGAGAAACGTTAATGAGCAAGGAAGCTGAAACAGACTGCAACGTCACTGAGCAAGACACCACACAAACTGAAACAGACTGCAACGTCACTGAGCAAGACACCACACAAACTGAAACAGACTGCAACGTCACTGAGCAAGACACCACACAAACTGAAACAGACTGCAACGTCACTGAGCAAGACACCACACAAACTGAAACAGACTGCAACGTCACTGAGCAAGACACCACACAAACTGAAACAGACTGCAACGTCACTGAGCAAGACACCACACAAACTGAAACAGACTGCAACGTCACTGAGCAAGACACCACACAAACTGAAACAGACTGCAACGTCACTGAGCAAGACACCACACAAACTGAAACAGACTGCAACGTCACTGAGCAAGACACCACACAAACTAATACACAACAAGCGCAACGTGACGTCATTTTATTAACGAAACAAAGCGTGCGATCTTTCAACAGAAAGGTCTTTTTCAAACAACACTGGAAACAAAACAATACTTCCCCTCTTCACAGTCAAACAGTCTCCAAATGTTTACTGTGCTTTCATGAGTGAAGAACTCTGTTGTTGTTGCACAGCTTTTCCATCTATATTTTGTTTTTGCTTCTTTGTTTTCTGGTAATATCTACCTGCTTCTTGCATTTATAATTGTTTGTTTGATTTTCAATGACGAGGGAAAAAACATGAAATTCATAGAGCCGTTTATGAATAGGGTAGTACAATTTAACCCTTTCGCTGCCAGCTATTTGTTAGCCAAAAAATACCATTAAACTTAACTGGGAAGAGAAAAAAAATTATCTGCAATATTGGGAATTCCTCTGTGACATGCATAACATTAGGCCTATCCTTACCTCCCAAAATTAAGAAAATAGGGTCTTCGGATAACAGGCCCTGGTTTGATGCCTTTTGGTGACACGGGTGTTAAACCATTGTGGTGCATACATGCGACATTGGCGGTGAAAGGGTTAAAAGTAATTGAAAAAGAAGGGGAAGGGTCAGCAGTCCTACATTACACGGGGCTAAAAACGGCCAAAGTGAAGGTTACACCCCACAGACAGGGCTCCCAGGGACCCCCATTTGGGGGTCTATGAAGCACTACAATTCTACAGGACCCTCTAAAAGAATGTGCAGGGGGTCCCAGGGATACACTAGAACATTTCTTTTTAGCATTCACTATGCCACTGGGACCCTCTATCCCGCCTCTAGGACCCTCTATGCTGTAAGTGAAGGAGTCCCTGGGACCCCTTGTTTTGCGGGACAATTGGGAGCCCTGCACAGATATTCCAGCACTGGTCGGCTGTTCTCAATATGCAAATGAGTTGTTCATTTCAAGGGGAAGGTCGTTGACGCATTCAGAAATGCTAAACCGGTATGTAGTTTTCATACCCCCGCCAAATTTTCTCATTTAAACTTGCCACTAGGAAGTTAGAAGTTAGATAATTGTTGGTGTACCGGCCCGTTTAACCCTTTCACTGCCGAGGGATAATGGATTTCTTGTACTGCTGTGTTGCAAGCTAAATTTGGCCCTCAGGGGGTTGCTTCACTGATCTGTCCACTGATCATCCATTTGTTGATGTCACAAGGTCAGGTCAGGTAGATTAAGACGCCTAGGCCTCGCAGCCTCTCAAGCATCTTTTTTTTTCTTTTTTTTTTTGAGTTGGCACAGCTGTGACGGTTTTGGTAGACTATTACTATTAGTCATACTGAAAGAAAGTTAAAGAAAAAGATGTAGAAAGGAAAAGAACTGTAGATGTACGTTTTTCGAAGAGTATAGAAGAGTTTATAGGTTTTCTTTCCATTTACTCACTGTAACTCGTTCGTAATTCAATAACTAAGACACCCCACGGTAGACACCATTATAGGTGTACAGCGTAGTGCAAACAGTTCTGTAGTAGACACGAGGCAGTGAAAGGGTTAACACAACTTCACAACTTTAACCCTTTCACCGCCAATGTCGCATTTTTTGCACCACAATGGTTTAACACCCATGTCACAAAAAGGCATCAAATCAGGGCCTGTTATCTGAAGACCTTATTTTCTTAATTTTGGGAGGTAAGGATCGGCCTAATGTTATGCATTTCACAGAGAAATTCCCAATACTGCTGATACAATTTTTATTTCTACCATGTTCAGTTTAATATTTTGTTACTACAAAATGGCTGGCAGCGAAAAGGTTAAGTTTAACACAATGAGCTGAGAAAAACAATGTCCGTTGATGACAGTTGGTAGCATCACTTCTCCATCTCTGTGGCATTATTCGTTGATGTCATCTGCTCTTGATTACAGGCGTAAGCGTGAAGCATGTTGTTTCATTCTCAAGGGGTTTCTTCGCTTTTCCCCTCGTCTCTTTAGCGATAAACTAGTGATGATCACCATTCACTGAGTGTGTACGTGTTTCTGTCGCAGATTACGGGATAGACGCCATCCCGGATCGCCACGGAGACCATCGGGATCATCATCGTCACTCCGACCGCCACCCCAACCTGACCATCCGGCCCCCCTCCGATCACCCGTCCCTTTCCCAGCGCAAACAGGTCTCAGGCAAAATAGAGGTAAGGCCGTGGGTTGTCAATTTACCCTACGCTATGCTTTCTTCTTCTTCTTCTTCTTCACCGATCGCTCGGACAGTTTCCCGTCAATTATGAGCGCAGATGCGTCATGCTGCCATTATGTTTCTAACTAAGAAATAGTTGTGCCCAGCAATCCGACTTCAGCTGAAGAAAATCTTTGTAAAGGTAAAGATGTGCCACCCCCCCTGCATTTCTCGGTTAATTCCATTTTTCCGTTTTTGCCTTTCTTGCCAAACATAAAGCTGTATTTTATTAACCTTTTCAGATAATTATCTTTTTCAAATACTAGCCCTAACCCTACCCCCCCTCTATAAGACGGAAAAACGCAATGAACCACGACTGTGACAAATGGCATGGTGTACTGCACTACATAGGGGGGGGGGGGGGGTCCTATTAGATAATGGCCTTTATCATGACTGCAATTCATTATTGAACAAAGATAATTAGCTGAAAATGTTCATAAAATACAGCTTCATGTTTGGTAAGAAAGGCAACAACGGAAAAATGGAATGAAGTAACCGAGAAATGTAGGGGGGGTGGCACATAAAATCTTTGTAAGAATTTCTTGGATAAAAAGGCAGGAGAATGAACAGCTTAGGAACAATGTCTATAAGAGGCTACGCCTAATTAGACGTTAAACCAACCATTGAGAGAGAGAGAGAGAGACCGCTTAGGCAGAAAGATAGTAGATGACAGCAAGCAAAGGGAATATAAGGCAGAGTCAAAGAGAGTGACATATTAGAGGAAATTACAAGCACAAAACTTTCAGAAGGTGGGGGAAGTATTTATATAAAAGACCCCCCGATATCTGATGTATTAGAGGAAGTTACAAGCACAGAACTTCCAGAAGGTGGGCGAATTATTTGTATAAAAGACCCCCCGATATCTGATGTATTAGAGGAAGTTACAAGCACAGAACTTCCAGAAGGTGGGCGAATTATTTGTATAAAAGACCCCCCGATGTCCCCAGGGTGTGTGTGTGTGTGTGTGTGTGTGTTGATCAATGCATATAATCAGTGCAAAGAAACTCGAGGGCGAGCTGGTCAACGGAGAAGAAGCCCCCCCCCCCCCCTCAGTCAAGTGTTTTCTGCTCTGAACTCCTCACACTCTAAGGGGGCCGGGCCGCACCCAGGTCACGACTCTGGGTGCCCCTCTGCTGTCACCACTTTTTTGTGAAAACAATCTTTGCTGAAATAGGACTACCTGAATTTAAGGTCTGCTGTAAGGAGTTCAGGGCTGCAACACTTGATTGAGGTGGGGAGGGAGGGGGGTCTTCTCTGAAGACCTTCCTGTTGTATAGTGTGGGGTTTTTAAAGTTTCTTTTCTCCAATAAAAAAAAAAGCTACTTTTTTTTCACCAATAATATTGTGTTGAATAACTATGTTGGGGTCTGTTGTCTGCGACGCTCTTCTGTAACAGAAAGTAATAATGAAAATATCATTCCTAACCGATGGTTTGTCTATTGACTTTGCTCAATGTGCGCCAGAGCATGTTATCGACTTTGACCCATGCAGCTTAACTCATTCGCATCGCAACGATTTTGAATTAACTCATTCGCATCGCAACGATTTTGAATTATCGTAAAAACTCACAAATCACTCCAGCCATACACACAAACAAAATATACATAAACAAAAGGAGAAATGAAAGAAGATTACAGGTCTTTACTTCAGGTTTAGACATAGGGAAGTGGTAGATCAGACTTTTTAATATATAGACTTTATATAGAAAAACTCTCTACACTGATTGGTTTTCCACAACAAACCACTACAAAAAGCAAAGTCAGAGGCAAAATTGTGGTCTAAGGGAGCGAAGCGAGTTTAGAAGTGACCAAGGTATGGTGTGCACACAGATTTACTTCCCTTGAAGCAAATGCATCAAATTGACAGCTATCGATTAAATCCGGACATATATGGCCGGAACAACTTGAATGAGTTAAAAAAAAATTAAAGCTAATTATTATTTTCCAATATTTTTTTTAATTGATAATTTCTACGTCTTTATTTTTTAGATTTTCTTATTTTATCTGATCATCGATGCACGTGTGTGCTGTATTTCTTTCAGATCAAACTGTGGTATGACGTCCAGAGCCAACAGCTGATCGTCACCATCATCAGTGCCATCGAGCTGTCGCTGACCGATGAGGGCAAGTTCCGCAACCCTTACTGCAAGCTCTACCTCTTGCCGGACCGCAGGTAAGGGCCCCTGAATAATGCATGGATGCTCCTTGCAGGATGCCCTGAATTGCAGGATTTTTAAATTGCCTAGAGCCGGCGTCGCCGGATCATAGCAATTTGAGAAGCAACGATTTTTCTTACACACACACACACTTGTACAATGAAAAGGGCCTATATAAGCATTTGCTATTTTCAAGACTATATGTATTGTTCAAAAAAAATCGGGACTTTACAAAATTTTACAGGAAGCATCTTTTTTTAGTGAGGGAGGATACAAGGGAGGGTACCTCGTTTGTTTCAGGTGTTGGTAAGTATTTAGTTAAATAGATAGTAGGGATTAATAAAAAATCCACCAATCTACTTTAACCATACTGTACCAACACCTGAAACAACTGCAGATTACCATAGCGGAGGCGGGAGATGCTTCAGAAACTAAACCCACCTCGAGAGAGCAAGACCTGGGCTTTTCTGGCAGGAAAAGGTACCAAACCTCCTCTCCCCAGTTGTTAAGTAATTTGGTTAACCGACTGGAAGGTGAGTGCTCTGTGTGTGTGTGCGTGCGCGCGTGCATGTGTGTGTGCGTGAGTGTATGCATGTCATGTCTTGAGGCCCAGGTCATAGGACCTCATCTTGTTCAATCTAAAAATGTCCTTTTCTGTTCCCCTTTCTCAGGACAAATGTCCTATTGATATTTGAGACTGGCGGACTTTGTTCTATTGATTTCTGCAAAAATCGAGACATTTTGTCATTAATTTGTTTCTTTTGCTTCAGGACAGTTTGTCCTATAATTTTTCCATCCTCCATGCCCCTCTAGCCTCTCTGTGTAGGTCCTACATCCATGTGTGTGTGTGTTCTGTTCAGTGAGAAGAGCAAGCGTCGCACGAAGACGATGGCGAACACGACGGAGCCGCCGTGGAACCAGACGTTCATCTACTGCCCCGTCAAGGAGCTGGACCTCAGGGAGCGCATGCTGGAGATCACCGTCTGGGACTACGACAGGATAGGGGCGTCGGAGTTCCTCGGAGAGGTCAGAGCTGCCACGCACGCACAAATGCACGCACATGCGGCTCCATTCTAAGGCCCAAAAGCTTTGCACACAAAACTGTGACAGAATATGTACCTTTAGAGTTCCTGGGAAAGGTCAGAGCTCACACACACACACACACACACACACACACACACACACACACACACTTGCTGCTTCTTCAGGGATGCCTCGCCGTCCACCCTCAATCTTCCTTCCTCTCAGGAAGTTGCTGAGCCTTGTGTAGGTACACTGGGCCTCAGACACCGTAATTGTCCTCCTTGTGCAAAGGTTTGCTGCGTGTGGCAAGGCTTGCTAGTTTTAAAGTCACACACAAAAACTGCAACGCATTTTTCCACTGCTGTAGAAAAATTTCCATTTTCATGTTAGCTATCTGTTATATTTTACTGCTGATTCAGCCCAAACTTGAGCTGAATCAGTGAATGTTAAATTGTAGTAGTAGTAGTAGTAGTTGTAGTAGTAGTAGTAGTAGTAGTAGTGGTGGTGGTGGTAGTCTTTAGGGCTGATGTGGGCCTCGCTGCCTTTGGGTGACTTTTGCATTTTTCTTTATCTGGTGTAAGGTGAATTGTACACATGTTTGTGATGAAAGCCATGGAAATAAAGGGCCAAAGTAGAGGATAACAATTGCGTGTGCCAGCCATGTCCGACTATATGACTGGAATGTGTTCATTTGTTTAAATGATGGTTTTTGTTTTCAGGTGGTGATCGATCTTTCGGCCACCAAGCTGAACGATGAGCCCTACTGGTATCAGTTAGGACACCACGATGATGCAAGTATTCCACTGCCTGCCTCTTCTCCCCGCACAGTATGTCTGTCTGTCTGTTCTCTGTGTGTGTGTTTGTTCTGTGTGTGTGTATGTGTGTTTGTTCTGTGTGTGTGTGTGTGTGTTTGTTCTGTGTGTTTGTTCTGTGTGTTTGTTCTGTGTGTGTGTATGTGTGTTTGTTCTGTGTGTGTGTGTATGTGTGTTTGTTCTGTGTGTGTGTATGTGTGTTTGTTCTGTGTGTGTGTATGTGTGTTTGTTCTGTGTGTTTGTTCTGTGTGTTTGTTCTGTGTGTGTGTATGTGTGTTTGTTCTGTGTGTGTGTATGTGTGTTTGTTCTGTGTGTGTGTATGTGTGTTTGTTCTGTGTGTGTGTGTGTGTGTGTTTGTTCTGTGTGTGTGTATGTGTGTTTGTTCTGTGTGTGTGTGTGTGTGTGTTTGTTCTGTGTGTGTGTATGTGTGTTTGTTCTGTGTGTTTGTTATGTGTGTTTTTTCTGTGTGTGTTCTGTGTGTGTGTGTGTATGTGTGTGTTCTGTGTGTGTGTGTGTGTGTGCTTTCAACTGTTGGTCGGCGCTCTTTAGCTGTCTCAGGACCGACCTGGAACAAACTTCCTCTTTCCCTCCATCAGCGACCGACCCTCTCTGCTTTCAAAGCTAACCTCAAGACCCACCTGTTCCCCCATCATTAAAGCTCCGCTCTCTTTCTCTTCTCTCTCTTGCCATTAGGTCTGTTTCTGCTGTATTCCATTTATGTCATCCATGTGTGTTCGCTTTTGTACTGCATTTTTGCTCGAATGCGTTATAAATGCTAACGTGTGTGTGCGCTTTGATTGGATTTCTATCAAGATTCAGCGCCGTATAAATACTGTATGTTGTTGTTGTTGTTGTTGTTGTTGTTGTTGTTGTTGTTGTTGTTGTTGTTGTTGTTGTTGTTGTTGTTGTTGTTGTTGTTGTGTGTGTGTGTGTGTGTGGTTAGCACCTTGCTGGTATCAGTTGGAACATCACATCTTCTTCTTTCTTCTTCTTCATTCGCTCAGACAGTTTCCTGTCATATGAGCATAGATGCGTCATACTGCCATCATGCGCCTAACTAAGAAATAGTTAGGCCCAGCATGTCCGACTTCGGCTGAAGAAATCTTTATTAAGAATTTGTAGAAAAAAGGCAGGAGAATGGACCAGTGAGATAGAAAGATAGCAGATGACAGTAAGCAACCGGAAAAGGCAGAGTCAAAGAGAATGACAAAATTAGAGGAAGTTACAAGCACAGAACTTCCAGAAGGTGGGGGAACTATTTGTGCAAAAGACCCCCCGGTATCCCCACGGGGGAAACATCACATCAATACCAGTATTCTACTACCTGCCTCTTCTCCCTATGCCGTACGTGTCTAACTGACTCTCTCTCTCTCTCTCTCTCTCTCTCTCTCTCTCTCTCTCTCTCTCTCTCTCTCTCTCTCTCTCTCTCTCTCTCTGTAAGAATAGACATGGCCTAAAATCTTTATCCTTGTCAAATAAAGTTTTCCAGTGTTCAATGTCCGGTGTCCAGTCTCTCTCTCTCTCTCTCTCTCTTTCTCTCTTTTTTTTGCATGTCATGTCATGGTTACGTTAGATTTCATGTATGTATGTGTGTGTGTGTGTATGTGTGTGTGTGTGTGTGTGTGTGTGTGTGTGTGTGTTGTTGTTGTTTCATGTTACATGATCTCTTGTCTTGGAGTTTTGTTATATTTTATTGTAATGTATGTGTGAACCATTACATAATTTGTTTTTGTGTATTAGTTGATTATTGATAATTGATTGATTGATGTACTTGTTTGTTTGTTCTGATTTTTGTTCATTTTTATTTTAGAGGACCTGATGAAAAGAAGTATTGTTACTTATTCAGTTATCCTCATTAAACATTTCGAGTTCGAGTTCGAGTGGTCTGTGCGTTTGTGTGTAACAATTCCAACTGAAATATTTCCTTACTTTGCTTTGTCTCCGCAAACACTATGTGCCTCTGTGTGCACGCGCACACGTACATTTATGTGATTTCCCCCCCCTTCAAGCGTGTACCTTACAGTGCAAGCTTAAATCTGTTATGGACTATATTTGTATTCTTCTTCTTCGATCGCTCAGACAGTTTCCTGTCAATTATGAGTGCAGATGCGGCATGCTGCCATTGCGCGCCTAACTAAGAAATAGGCCCAGCAAGTCCGACTTCGGCTGGAGGAATTCTTTTTGAAAGTGTTTCTTGAAAAAAGGCAGGAGAATGGACCAGTAAGGCAGAAAGATAGTAGATGACAGTAAGCAAAGGGAAAAGTCAAAGTCAAAGAGAGTGACAGATTAGAGGAAGTTACAAGCACAGAACTTCCAGAAGGTGGGGGAACTATTTATACCAAAGACCCCCCTGGCATCCCCATGGGGAGGCACTAGATCAATGTACTCTATAAAGAATGACTTTTTTTTTAATCAGAAGTATCTTGTCATTATGATGATAGTGGTGATGATGATGATGACGATGTTGAAAGAAACGCGTTTCTCTCCCCATTCACAGAAGGTGAGCCAGGACCCCTATGACATCCGGAAGAGTCACCTGTCTCCCCCAGTGTCGGCACGCGGGCTCAGTGACAGCGACATGTCGGAGATGGACTTTGACGATGGCATAGGCGTCGTGTCAGGTCAGTGTCACTGCCGTTGGATTTTGGGATTTAGTAACAGCCTGTCTTTTATCCCTTTCAACATTTTGTCCTCCATCCTGATAGAGGAGAGGATTGTGTTTTTGTTAGCCTTTGTTTTGTAGCTTTGTTGTTTTTTATTTGTTTTTGTTTGTTTGTTAGTTTGTCTGTGTATGCCACAGCTGATGAACCACTGGACAGAATCACTTCAAAATGTGTGCAGTGATATATTATGTTAAGCCGACGTAATTTCGGGGAGACCAGTGAAACCTGAAAACTGGACAAATACCAGGCATGGGAATTGGAAAAGTAAAACAAAGCTGAAAAACGGGCATCTAGGGGCCCTCAGAAGGCCCTAGTCCAGGGGGTAATGCTGGAGCTTTTCTTGCTAATTGAAGCCCTGAAACAGCATTAGAATGACTAAGTTTAGTTAATTTGTTTTTTTGTCTTTTCGGCGGACAGACTTTTTTTCAGCGGAAAAGCAATGTCATTGTGGCGGAAATGTGCTGTTTGGCGGACAATTCCCATCCCTGAAATACGTACCTTACACATTGTGGCCATATGGCCTGGGAACGCACAAGAAGAAGAAGAAGAAGAAGAAGAAGAAAGGTTCTGTAGCGTCACTACAACCAGGAGATTCCGGTGTCCTTTGGAGTAACTATAACCTTGCATGTCAGGGTGTGAGAGTGGAAGGGAAAGGGGAATGTTCTGACAGCTGTGTGTGTGCAGAATCCAGTGAACAACTACATGCATGGATGCTCCTTCTTTCAGGATGTCCTGAATTGCAGGATTTTTAAGTTGCCTAGAACCGGTGTTGCCGGATTATGAGAATCTGAGAAGCAACGATTTTCTTACACAAACGCACACACTTGCACAATAAAAAGGGCCTATATAAGCGTTTGCTATGTTCAAAGGAAAGTAGCACTTGTACTAGTCTAGAGGTGTGGAAAAAGAGCAGTAAATGTGTGTGTGCGCACTGCCCCTGCAGTCCACCGGGGCCACCCCCTTGCAGGATTTTATAAATTGTCCAGGAGCACCCATGAACATGTGGGGGGAAAGCGGTGGAGAAAATGACTTGTTTACGGTGCTCTGCAACAGCCTTGTTCTTTGTCGCTTGTTTTTATGACTTCTCATTTGTTCTCTTCTCTTTTTTTTTTTTTTTACTATGCATTGTAATGCTCACCAAAAAAAGAGAAAAAAATCGAATTTCAACACCCCCCAAAAAGAAAGGTTTCATGCGAAAAAACATGGTCACAATGTTTCAGGCCCAATCCATTTTCAAGTAACTAAACATAGACATCATCTACTTTCCTTCATATTTTAATGTATTGGATTGGTTGTGTTAGATACTCTCTCTGTCTTTTGTTTTGTTTTTGTGTTGGTTGCATACTCAAGGAATCGGCGAAATGAGAAAATGCAACTGGAAAGTTTCGAAATGTGTAGAAAACAACCAGAAACAACTTCAGTTTCCAAACTTTTCATGGATCTGAATGTGGACCTGCTGTTAGTTAGCATTGAATCATGTAACACACATTTTTGTTTTGTTTAGTTGTGTGTTTGGGGTTCGTTTTGAAGGTAAGGGGCTGCAATGAATGTTCAATAAACTGCAGGTTTTATGTGTAAGCTGCGTCTTCTCTGTACTTTGATGTATCTTTTTTGTTGAATTACCGTATTTTTCGGATTATAAGGCGATACTTTTTTTTCCATGACTGTGTCACAACCTTTCCTTTCCTTTCCATAAAACGATCACAGTCACTTTTGACTATTCTGTCGCTGTGACCCGTGGGCATGAAAGAAATCCGCGGAAACTTTGCAAAACTTCCGCGAAAACCCCCCACAATTCCGCGTATGTATTCTTATATCTACAAGTCTCTATTTGGCGATTCTCAAACTGGTTAACCGGAAGTCGCTTTAGCTCACTCGCTTCAATTGTGTGAAGGAAGGCGAAATGAGTAGCTCCCGCTCAACAAAAGTAGCGATGTTAGCTGAAAATGTGGATGGAAGGATATTTGTGCCGACCAAATTTTCGGAATAGATTATTCTCCCTCCTCGCTGAAGAAAACTTGTGATAGCTAGGTGAAAAGGTGGTTTGAAAGTTTTTTGGGGAACGTTGTGCACCCCCCCCCCTCCCTGCCCCCGTCAACAAAACTTCGGACGTTAGGTGAAAATCCGGGTGGAAGGATTTTTCTCGGCTGAAAAAAAATCTCATTCTTTGATGCCTGAAAGATGTTTGTGCTGGAAAAAAATGTTGAGACCGTTCTGCTCCTCTGCCCCCCCACTCAACAAAACTTCCGACGTTGCGTGAAAATCAGGGTAGAAGGATTTCTCGGCCGAAAAAATCTCTCTTTTTTGATCTTCATCCACTTTCATGCCTTTTGTGACTAATAAATTAGTACGAAAATATGTGACCCGTCGCCACAAAATGAGTCGTGTTGTCCCTAGCTCACTTACCCCCTAGGGGCAATTTTGATGTTTAGGGGCAATTCTCAGATGTTGACTTATTATTCAACAATAGGTCTTTATCTATGGCATTCCAAACGTCAAACAATTATTTGCACGATTTTTAGTGGTAAAATGAGGCACTTTCCTCATTCTGTGCACACAATTCATTCTGTGGTGCACACAATTCATTGTATGCATAGAATTCATTCTGTGGCACATACAATTCATTCTGTAGGACAGAATTCATTTCTGTGGCACACACAATTCATTCTGTACGACAGAATTCATTTCTGTGGCACACACAATTCATTCTGTAGGACAGAATTTATTCTGTAGGACAGAATTCATTCTATAAGACACATATTTCATTATGTGCACCAAATTTATTCTGTGAGATACACATTTCATTTTGTGCGCAGAATGAATTCTGTCCTACAGAATTCATTCTGTACTAACAGAATTCATTCTGTTGGAAACACAATTCATTCTATGGAGAACGAGGCTCATTCGCATACAAAGTGACGTCACAGGTGTTAGACATTGACCTACTAAGCTCCTCAAGGGAGCGTCGTTCTCCATAGAATGAATTGTGTTTCCCACAGAATACATTCTATAGGACAGAATTCATTCTATAGGACAGAATTTATTCTGTAGGATAGAATTCATTCTGTGGGATAACAATTCATTCTGTGCACAAAATTTATTCTGTGAGACACAGAATTCATTCTGTGCAGAAAATGAAATGTGTATCCCACAGAATAAATTTTGAGCACAGAATGAATTCTGTCCTACAGAATGAATTGTGTGTGCCACAGAATGAATTCTGTCCTACAGAATGAATTGTGTGTGCCACAGAATGAATTATGTCCTACAGAATGAATTGTGTGTGCCACAGAATGAATTCTGTCCTACAGAATGAATTCTGTCCTACAGAATGAATTGTGTGTGCCACAGAATGAATTCTGTCCTACAGAATGAATTGTGTGTGCCACAGAATGAATTGTGTGCACCACAGAATGAATTGTGTGCACCACAGAATGAATTGTGTGCACCACAGAATGAATTCTGTCCTACAGAATGAATTGTGTGCACCACAGAATGAATTGTGTGCACAGAATGAGGAAAGTGCCTCATTTTACCACTAAAAATCATGCAAATAATTGTTTGACGTTTGGAATGCCATATTTATCTACCTCTCACAGAAATATTGAAGTGTAAAAACGATCCTTTCTGCCTTTAAAGTGTTTATATCAGAAACATCTGGTTGTTTTCTACACATTTCGAAACTTTCTAGTTGCATTTTCTCATTTCGCCGATTCCTTGAGTATGCAACTTCAAATCTTCATAACTTTGCAACAAATAGTCTGATTTACAAAATGTTTGGGTTTTTTGAAAGCAGAATAACAATTTGTTAATAATTCAAAAATGACATCTGGGACAACACGACTCGTTTTTAGGCAACAGGTCACATATAATTACAAAGTATGAATTTTGTGTCAAATTTGGGTGTGTGCACCTTATGATAAGGTGTGCCTTTTATTCCGTAAAATACGGTAAGATCTTTGACAGGGTTTTACTAAAGATCCCAACTACTAGTCTGCCATGAGTTTTTATGTTATTTAATTTGTCGTTGTGTGTTGGGTTCACCCTTGTTTGTAGTCAGCACCTTTAGTAAAGAGCCTTTGATAGCTTTATTCAAGAAATGTTGAATAAACTAATAAAAATTGTGTGGAGGGTAATGACGTGTGTGTGTAAGGCAGCTATTGTTTGTCTGAATTATAGAGCATGATGTGTGCAGTGCATTATTCTGCCAAGGGAAACAGTGTTTTGTCTATCACATCTCCCCGTGGGGATACCGGGGGTTCTTTCGTAAAAATAGTTCCCCCACCTTCTGGAAGTTCTGTGCTTGTAACTTCCTCTAATCTGCCACTCTCTTTGACTCTGCCTTTTCCCTTTGCTTTCTATCTACTATATTTCTGACTTGTTGGCCCATTCTCCTGCCTTTATTTTTAAAAAAATCTTCCAAATAAGAAACCCTGATTATGCCCCCCTTGAACCATGAACATCAGCAGTAATCTAACACTGGCTGTTACTGTTTCATGGATTTTCTGGTCGTATTTGCAGCTTCCTTACCTTTCTTTGTCTTCAGGAAAACAAAAAAAAAAGGTTTGCCCAAGCACTCAAATTTGAATCTGGTATTTAAAAAGAACGTCGATTCACATTCCAGTCTTTGGATAGAGCCGCCATTGTTAATGGGATCACGAACGATAACCCTATCAGCCCGGCTCGCCGTAACTCCCCAGTTGTCTGTCTTGTTCCCATTACAGTGTCTTTGGTGTATGTTAGTTCTGTCCAACTATGACCATCAGACAGTTAAAGAGGCTAATGCTAAGTTATTACTTTTTTATTTTTAATGATTTGTGCTAACCTCTATATAGGTTCTAATCTGTATGAAGTTTTTCACTCTATGCCGTCATAGCCTTGACAGAAACGGTGAAAGCTAGATATTATCCATGCTTCGAGGGAGGAAGGTGGCAGAGTGGTTAAGACGTTCGCCTGCCAATTTCAGTGCGTGACTGCAACGCGAGTGACCCGGGTTCGAGTCCCGGCCTTGCCCTTTCTTTCTAGTTTGACAGGAAAATCGAACTGAATGTCTAGTCCTTCGGATGGGGGACTTAAAGCTAATAGTCTGATCCCATGGCAGTTGAAAGTCGTTAAGAGCAGGGAGAAATCTCGCTGCCTGGATTGACCAAATTGATAGCTAGTTTTCCCAAGTCTGCCCCCCCCCCCCTCCTCACCCTGCCCCCCCCCCCCCCCCCTAATCCTCTTTCATTTCTCTTTTCATTTATGCCTGTTTTGTTTGTGTATATAGCTGGCGTGATTTGTTGAGATTTTGTAATGATTAAAAATCATGCGATTTCTATGTTCCCAGCTTAGTGTAATGGCTGCGATGCGATTGAGTTAAAGATGCATTTGAGACCTCTCTTTGGAGAACAAGATGCGCATTCGTGATCTATATTGTCCTTAGCTAGAAATTCTGGCATGGCTTTACATGTTGTACACAGAATCAAAATTATGGTATGGGTAGCCATTTGTTTTCCTGTTTTTTTTCATGGTGTCAGGATTTCCTGTGACCCCCCTTTCCCTTCAATCTGCTCCTATATGGAGAAAGGATGTGTGTGTTTGTGTGTGTTCGTTCGTTCTTTTATTTAACATCTATCCACCTTACAGTGATCTTAGACCAAAAAAAATAAAATTATATACAAAAATTGTATGTGTGTGTAGCCTCTAGGTATGTGCAAATGTCCGTTAAAGGGTGTTTGTAGGTGTGCGTGTAGGAGGTATGTTAGTCTATGCAGGCATATAATTTACATGAGTACATGGGGAGAGGGGTATGTATGATTTAGGCCCTTTGTTAGTGAAACGTCAGTGAAATGCTTAAACTTAGAATGATGCCTAAACATTTAAAGGAAATAGACAATAAATGAACAATACTAAACTCCAAAAATTAAAGTAAAATAAATAAAAAGCACATCAAAGCAAAGGTCCAATTGGGCTCCTAATAAGTCCCCGAGCAACTTCTAGACTCTTTGATTCATCGCAAAGAATGTGTGTGTGTGTGTGTACATGTGTTTGTGTGTGTTTGTGTGCATGTGTGTCCATTCTTCTCTAGAGTTTCTTGACACTGAAGATCTCTTACAAGGATAAATGTGCACATTGCCAACTCTCACCCTTCTTCAAACATTGCTACAGTGGGACCTCCCTTATAAGACTCCCTCCCACATAAGACCTACTTCTCTGAGACATTGCCCTTTGTAAGTATTAAGAATACCTCCCTTATAAGACCCCTCCCTTATAAGACCCCTCCCTTATAAGACCCCTCCCTTATAAGACCCCTCCCTTATAAGACCCCTCCCTTATAAGACTTCATTTTGGATGAATTTTGAAGGTCTTCTAAGGGAGGTTCCACTGTATTGTGAAAAGCCATGAACATTGTGAATCGCATCACGGATGTTGTTGATAATCCCACAACCAGTGTCAAAACCTACACGTATTCGTGATGTCTCCTTGGTGATCTGTGTTGTGCATTACGTTGTCAACTCAACGATGCTAACATTTGATGTGAGGTTCTATTCCATGTTGTGTCCCTGTGCTTTGCTGACTGTCGATAGAACAAAGAAATGTACTAAACCGTGTTGTGTGCCTGTGCTTTGCTGACTGTCGATAGAACAAAGAAATGTACTAAACCGTGTTGTGTGCCTGTGCTTTGCTGACTGTCGATAGAACAAAGAAATGTGACGTTCATAAAACTACGCCAGTGAAAGCAAGCCTCCAATCAAGGCAACCGCGTTTCTCTGTTGTGTCATTATTGCATGGGTGCAACTTTTCCTGGTGTACAAGGATTTCCTGTTTTTGAATTTTACCGGAAAAGGACGTTCCTTTTTCTTTTTAATTTGTCAAACAAGATCTTTGTGTCTACTGTATTTTTCAAACACTTTAACCCTTTCACCGCCAGCCATCTTTGAGCCAAACATGTCCATTAAACTTACTTGGCTACAGAAAAGTTTTCATCTGTAATGTTGTGGGATTTCTTTGTGACACATTTGGAATACGGTCAATCCTTACAGCTCAGATTTAGGAACACAATATCTTTGAATAATAGAGATTTCAAGGGTTTTAATGACATGGGTGTTAAATCATTGTGGTGCAAAAATGCTACATCCTGGCGGTGAAAGGGTTAACTCTCTCTATACTATTGAATGAAAAATGATGTTTTGCGTCCTCTCAGTCTGAAACAGACACATATGGGACATTTGTAAATACAAAAAGATGGTGGGAACGATACTGGAGGCAATGCCCGGAGGCAGTGCAACTCCAGTAAAGTCCCGATTTTTTAACAATACAGATAGGTGTAGTGGTAACCACGCCTCAGTTAAACCTCATCGGCTAGGGCACAGCTACAAGTATTATGATAATACTATACTATTGTACGCTATAGCGTACATGACGTACACAAGCGTTCCATACTAGGCGGGTTTGCATCATTACATAAAAAATATTTAAAAAAGAATGTTTAACCAAACAGTTTTGAAAATTTGCGGTATTGTTTATAATAATAAAAGCTAGCATATGTTATAATTCCAAAGTAAAATTTTTATTATTAGCAGATTTTTAAAAAAGCATAACAAAGAAGACGAAGAGAGGGGTAGTGACTCGTTTTCATTCATTGCGGTACTAAAAATAGACGGAAAGTGATTTCATTGGTTGAAAACTATTAAGGGACCGTAGAGGAACACTTCTATACCAGTTTGGGTTGCCAGGCTTCGCGGAGTTGTGAATTGTGAATGGTTAAACGCTGTGTACGCTATAGCGTACAGTAGTATTGAACGGTTGTAAAGGGAAGCAATCGGCCAGTAAAGAGTGAGTTAAAATAAGCTTTTGTATAAATTGTGGGAAAAGCAAACTAAAACACCTTCATAAATCAATTTTTGGCTTTTGCAGCAGGGGGACATCACCCCTGGACCCTGGCCTTTGAGGTTTTTTCATTTTGTGTAGATGCACCCATGTTATTTTCGTGGCTCACTTCCAGGGATTCATTTCCACCCATGTATGCGTGCCTGTTCACCCATCTTTTGTTTCTTGTACCCAAAAGTCATTGTGGTAGTTTGTGTTGAATTATTTCATTCATACTTACCTTATGTCAATAATTGTGGCGGTGCCATAGCCGATGAGGTTTAACCGAGGCGTGGTCACCGCTACAGCTATCTGTATTAATAAAATAAAAAATCGGGACTTTACTGGTTTCGTACTGCCTCCGGGCATTGCCTCCAGTATTGTTCCCACCATATTTGTATTTACAAATGTCCCATATGTGTCTGATTCAGACCAAGAGGACGTAAAACTCCATTTTCGTTCGTTCGTTCGAATTATTTCATTTGATTGATCCTGGACAGGTAGAAGAATCTTATTGGTTTTCTGGAGAGAGAAAATAATTGAGCTTTGTATTTGATAATAGTTTATTATGAAGTTTTGGATTAATAAATATTGGTCACTCTTTTTTTTTTAACACATTTTTTTAATAGTTTCCTTCTGTGGTCAAAGAGTCACTCGATTTTGTGAGACGAACATTAGCACAGCGTGACACACGTGTGCGCTAAGGTACAACGCGTCTGTGTGGAGCCAGGTGTGTGTGTATTGCAAGGTGCAGTGTGCAGACCTGTTTTCCCTACGGATTTGCCCGTGATTATTACGTTTTGAGACCTCCAATTACACTATTACGGTCAGCATAAAAAGAATTCCGCATTTCCACTGAGCGAGTGCGAAAAAAAGAGAAGAAATCGAAAGAAGGTATAGTGTTTGAACCGTACTTGGCACTGTCATCAGCTATCCACGCTAGTGATGTCCCTTGAATCATTACTTCCGCTCGGTTCGCTTCCTGTTTACAGACCCATACCACCATTTTATAGGTGCGATTGCAATTATGCCGAACAACACACTAAAGTACCGTTGTGTAAACATCATCTCTCGTTGAAGTTGGACGGGAAGTACTGTTGTATGAACATCGTACCACCGCCCCACCCACCCTGTTCAATGCAGCACCCCCCACCCCACCCCCCTGTCCCTACTCAACTAATGTTCCGAAGGTAACGGAAAAACGTGGTGGAGAGATTTCTCGGTCGGCAAAATGACTGATTTCCGAACTTGGGATTACTGACAGTTAAACTTTGGGGTAAACAGGTCTGAGAGTGTGTGTGTGTGTATGTGTGTGCCTCCGCTAGGTGAAGGCAGCCCCTGTAGCACTCCCATGGGCAGCGAAGACATGTCGGACTCCGGCCAGCGCCGCACTTCGCCACACCACAGAGAGGGCTCGCCCAGGAGACGCAGCGACACAGGTAGTGGCGGCGCCCTCTGCTGTCGATTGATTCGCCGCGCTGCCCCCGTAGTGTTGTGTAGCGTGGTTGGTTGGCTGCTGCCCTGTGCGTTCCGTCCTTCCTTACCCCCCCTTCCTTCAGCAGTGTTGTGGTCTAGACCGGTGTGTTTTCTTGCACTGCATGGCCAGACACGGCACCTCACTTCCCCTTGTTGCACTCCTGTCCGGTGCTCATGTTCTTGATCGATGCTGGTGTACCAATGTTTTTAGTGCTATTTCGAAAATAAGATTATAAAGAGATGAAGAAAAAAGTAAAGAAATGGAAAAGGTAGTGCTCATTTTCTTGATAAATGCTGGTGTCAGACCTGTTTACTCTACTCTTTTTGAGTAGTATTCTACTCAATTTGGACCTCTACTACTCTTCAAAACAGAAAATAATGCTCTTTAATTCTTAATTACAGTGGAACCTCCCTTATAAGACCTTCAAAAATCATCCAAAATGAGGTCCTATAAGGGAGGGGTCTTGTAAGGGAGGTCATTTTAATACTTACAAAGAAGGGCAATGTCTCAGAGAAGTAGGTCTTATGTGGGAGGGAGTCTTACAATGGGAGGTCTTATAAGGAAGGTTCCACTGTATATTGAAAATAAGATTATAAAGAGATGAAGAAAAAAGTAAAGAAATGAAAAAGGTAGTGCTCGTGTTCTTGTACAGGTGCTGGTGTACTGGAAATTTTAAGCGCCCATATTCTTTTTATGTCGGGTTACATGTACCGAGATTTGTTTTTGAAAGTTCACAAATTTTCTTGTACAAACGCTTGTGTGATTATGAAGTGCCGCTGTGCTGACTTTTCAAATGCCCATGTGCTTGTTGTAAACTGATTAAGAGAGAAGCATTGTTGAAGATTTTGGGGTGTGAAGATCCCCCCCCCCCCCCCCGCATGTGGAAACTCATTAGTGTTTAAATCAACATGGACATGATCATTTTTATTACTTTACGTTTCAACAAGCTATCATTTTCTGTCGGCACTGCATGTAGTCACTGGGGAATGGGGTTGGGGGTGTTGGTTGTTTGTTTGTTTGTTTTCTGGCCTGTACATTGGCAAACAGTTGGTATGTCCGGTTCACAGTGGTGTGTCCTTGGGAAAGGCACTTTACTCCTATTTTCCTCACTCCAGCCAGGTGTAAATGGGTATCTGACATCAGTTTTGGGAAAAAAGTCCTTCGGATGAGACTTTTCAAAAACCGAGGTCCCGTGTGCGAATGCATGCACAAGATCTTGCGCACACATTAAAGCCCATCCCACTATTCGGTACGAGTAGGCCATGTGTGCCAGTGGGATGGATTACACGAATTCTCATAGCACGCATCCTGTGCGCTTATTAATGGTCGGAATGAAGACCGGTGAGCACTGGGCAGGATAAACATCCCCAGCTGGAGGAAGAAGAAGAAGACTGTTGTTAAAGATGGAGATATCCATGTTAGGAAAGAACAGTGGTGGGTCGCAGTCCCTATACTCTCGTTGACACATTAAAAGCCTTTCACCGCCAATGTCGCATTTTAGCACCACAATGGTTTAACACCCATGTTACTAAAAGGCATCAAATCAGGACCTGTTATCCAAAGACAATATTTGCTTAATTTTGGGAGGTAAGGATAGGCCTAATGTTATATATGTCACAGAGGAATTCGCAATATTGCAGATATTTTATTTTCTCTGCCCAGTTAAGTTTAATGGTATTTTGGGGCTGAAAAAATGGCTGGAGTCGAAAGGGTTAACCATCCCTGCGCTGATGAAGCAAACAGGAAGGGGAGAGTGTGTGGCATCCCTGCTTAGTGGTGAACCTCTGTTTTCATGTTGTGGAAAATAATCTTGTAGAGAGAGAGAGCTTCCTAGTCCAGTGCAGCCTGTGTGTTGCTGCACTGTAGCTTGTTTGTAGCCCCCCCCCCCCCCCCCCCATTCCTCCCAAATCATAGGCTCCCTTACCAAAACCCCTCTCTCCGTCCTCCCCTCCCCAAGTAAATGTTTTCTAAAGAAAGTCTGTGGTGCTGTGTGCATGGATGCTCCTGCTTTGAGGATGTCCTGAAGTTCAGGATTGTTTTTATTGCCTGGAGCCGGCATCGCCGGATTATGAGAATTTGAGAAGGATGCATTTTGCTGGTTAAAGAGGTCATGAAGTTTAACCAGAAGTGAAAATGCAACAACAGCCTGTCAATTACATCGGAAACTGTTGTTTCCCTTCAGCTTCCAGGGGGCATTGCCCCCCGGAACCCCCAGGAGGGGCGCTGTCCCTGCACTCCGCTGGGGCCTGGGTGGCTCCTGGACCCCTGCCTTGCAGGATTTTTTGAAAATTCCCTGGAGCACCCATGTGTTTGTGTGTTTTTAGGTGTTTTTTTAAGGTATTGCTTTTGTGGTGACGTAGTGTAACTCTCCAATTAGGAGGCATGTGTACCTGTACCGTCTCTTAGTGCAGCTGCCTTGTGAGTTAGTTGGCATGTGGGGACCGTGTCCCCGAATCAAAGTGACCTAGAGACCTTGGCTAGGAGAGTGATGATGTGCCCTGGGCAGAGCATCTCCACTGCCAACAAATCATCCCCCCTTGTTTTCCAGTATACCGGCTGCATTCTCTTCCATGTACAGGTCCTAGTCTGACACTAGATATGGTGTTGGAAGTACACTAGCTACTGCGGGCGAAGTTTTGTTTTTGGTGTGTGTAGTCTTTAGATGCATCGGCCATTTCCATCACTCTTCGGCATACTCTGTTTCTGTATGCTTTTTTAAACGGAAGAAGAAGAAAAATCTGTTTAACGTCCTCCGGTTTGAAACAGACACATATGGGACATTAGTAGATATAAAGATGGTGGGAACGATCCTGGAGGCAATGCCCGGATGCAGTGCAACACCAGGAAATTCCCGAATTTTTAACAATACAGATATTATCGTTATAACATGATGTAATTTTAAAACAGAAAATGGGACATGTTCTATTGTTGAGTTTGAATTTAAGCTCAGAATTTGTTGACCTGTTAGTTTTGATAAAAGAAAATAAACTCTGTGTGGTTTTTGTTGTTGTTTTGTTTTGCCTGTTTTCTTGATGACACCAAATAATTGTTTTGTTGTTATTTAGTTTAACATTTTTAAAGGGAGGAGGGTTATATGAGGGGCTGATTCGTGTTCCTGTTATCTTTTTTTTTTTTTTTAGTATGACAATTTTTTTTTAAATTTTTGTTCCTTTTTTTTTAACTTTCTGCAATCGTTGGAAATTGTTCTTACCATGAAGTTTATTATTATGACATATTGATGTTTGTGACTTCTAATTATTAGGCGTTATCATTATTTATTATATTAATTAATGAACGAAAATGATAAGCAGACCAAGTGAGATAAACCATAGAAATGTTACTTATCTTTTCAGTTATTCTGATCGCTTTTCGGCCTTTTGGCTAAGATAGTGAATCAGGAACATAAATTTTTGTTTATGCCATGGTTGGTTTGTTCAGCCCGTCGTCCATGGCGAAAGCTGATACGCGACGTTAAACTGAACTTCCATCCATTATCTTTTCACACTGGCCTGTAGATTGTTCCTGATATGTAAGATAAAGATGTGCCACCCCCCCTGCATTTCTCGGTTAATTCTATTTTTCCGTTTTTGCCTTTCTTACCATACATAAAGCTGTATTTTAGGAACATTTTTAGCTAATAACCTTTTTGGAATACTAACCCTAACCCTAGCCCTAAACCTAACCCTACCCCCCACTATGTACTGCAGTACACCGCGATTTCTCACAGTTGTGGTTCGTTGCGTTTTTCCGTCTTATAGGGTGGGGGGTAGGGCTAGGGTTAGGGATAGGGTTAATATTCCAAAAAGGTTATTAGCTAAAAATGTTCCTAAAATACAGCTTTATGTATGGTAAGAAAGGCAATAACGGAAAAATAGAATTAATCGAGATAGGTAGGGGGGGTGGCACATCTTGACCTCTTTGTATACAGAGTAGCCTTCGTTATATTGCTTCGTTCGTGACAGTAATGTCTGTATCTCAGGAGGGCTGTGAAATTGCTTTCGTAATGTCTTGCATCTGTCACGGCGAGTCTTGCGATTTGTTATGAAGTACGCTGTGCGGTCATTGTTTGTTCAAAACACCTTTTCATTCCTTATGTTGTTATTTTTGTTTAACCCTTTCACCGCCAGCCATATTTCAACAACAAAAATTCCATTAAATTTACCTGGGCAGGTAGACAACAAAAACCATCTGCAGTATTGGGGATTCTCCTGTAACATATATAAAATAAGGTCTACCCTTACTTCCCAAAACTAATAGGGTCTTTGGATAATAGACCCCAATTTGATGCCTTTTAGTGACATACGTGTTAAATCACTGTGGTGGTAAAATGCGACTTTGGCAGTGAAAGGGTTAATGTAAAGGTCTTTATCCTGTTGTTGTTTTTTGTGACCCCCTCCTTCGTTTTCTATCTGATAGTGATATTGTTGTTGTTGTTGGTTTTTTGTATGCATTTCTTTGCACTTAAAAGTCTCAGTGCAGGATACACACTCATTTTTCCCCTGCAGAACACTCAGTTTACGGTGCTTTCTGTGCATTATCTAGAAAGGCTGTGCAAAGCCTATAGATTATATACTGGTGTGGAGAGATGCAAAGATTAAGAGGTTTGAGTTTAAATGTGCGTCTGCTATGATGACGAAACGGTGATGATCGTTTGTCTGCCCACAGACCCCTTTCTGACAGGGGTGGGTGGGTAGTTTTTAGCTGGTCAACTGCACTCTGTGCAAGTAAAGAGAAAAAGATTGTTTATTATGGGTTGTCTCTGTTTTTATAACTATGTGTGTCGCTGTGTGTTTGAAAGTGGAGTGATAGTTTTACTACACTTTCTCCCCTCCTCCCCCCCCCCCCGAACTTCCATCACTAAAAGGAATCGAATGAAAAACTTATTTTTCCATTCTTATAAAAGTCATTGAAACCCACTGCATTTTTCAGGCTGTCACAACTGCCCATGGGTTTTATAGCCAGAGAGGAAGGATTGCTAATAAAAAAAAAATCTGGCCATTTGATACAAAAACAGTGTTTATTGGGCGATGGTTTAACTGCCCCCCCCCCTCCCCCCCTCTTTTTCTTGGATTTCAGTCTCAATGTGTCTTCTCTTTCCGCTTCATGAAAATAACCCTAACCCGACCCTAACCCTATTGCTTTCCTGAGCAAGGCAACACTTTGCTTCTTGGTGAGCGTTTTCAATGAGAAAATTTGACGGGGGATAGCTAAAGAACCCCTTTGCTGTTTCTCGCTCTGATATGTACAGTATGCCGCTACATGCCTGACATTACAGTACACCCCTTTGCGTTCACCTAAGAACAATAACAAAGAACGGTTTAAACAAAAAACAGTACAGTTGAACCTCTATACATGGATGCTTCTGCTTTCAGGATGTCCTGAAATCCAGGATTTGTTTAATTGCCTGGAGCAGGCGTCGCCGGATTATGAGAATTTGAGAAGCAACAAATTTCCTTTTTATTAACGTTTTGTCGGTTTCTCGCGCGTGTAGCATATAAAAGAAATGAATACAGATAAATATTTGCATGCCCTTACCAGGAACTTTATATTTTTAGGATTGTTTAAGTCAAGTTGTTGACTGGGCGGCCCCTGGACCCCTGCCTTGCAGGATTTTTTTAATTTCCCAGGAGCACCCATGTCCCTATTAAGACCTTGAAAAATCATTCAAAATAAAGTCTTAAATGGGAGGGAGTTGTAATAGGGAGGTAATGTTAATACTTACCAAGAAGGCCTATGTCTCGGAGAAGTAGGTCTTAAGTTAGAGGGAAGGTCTTAATAGGGAGGTTCCGCTGTAACTCTAAACAAACTCTAGGGAAATGCAAAGAACTATAACTCTGGAGATGGCGACCCAGTCCATATAACAATAATTATAGCAAATTCGTAGCAATCGGCTAAAGAGGAGAAAACCTTGGCTCTGTTGCAGTGGTGGGGAGTGAGGAGATGAACTCTCTCTCATGCAGTGGTGGGGAGGGAGGAGATGAACTCTCATGCAGTGGTGGGGAGGGAGGAGATGAACTCTCTCTCATGCAGTGGTGGGGAGGGGTGAGATGATCTCTCTCTCATGCAGTGGTGGTGAGGGAGGAGATGAACTCTCTCATGCAGTGGTGGGGAGGGGTGAGATGATCTCTCATGCAGTGGTGGGGAGGGAGGAGATGATCTCTCTCATGCAGTGGTGGGGAGGGAGGAGATGATCTCTCTCATGCAGTGGTGGGGAGGGAGGAGATGATCTCTCTCATGCAGTGGTGGGGAGGGGTGAGATGATCTCTCTCATGCAGTGGTGGGGAGGGGTGAGATGATCTCTCTCTCATGCAGTGGTGGGGAGGGAGGAGATGATCTCTCTCTCATGCAGTGGTGGGGAGGGAGGAGATGATCTCTCTCTCATGCAGTGGTGGGGAGGGAGGAGATGATCTCTCTCATGCAGTGGTGGGGAGGGGTGAGATGATCTCTCTCTCATGCAGTGGTGGGGAGGGGTGAGATGATCTCTCATGCAGTGGTGGGGAGGGAGGAGATGATCTCTCTCATGCAGTGGTGGGGAGGGAGGAGATGATCTCTCATGCAGTGGTGGGGAGGGAGGAGATGATCTCTCTCATGCAGTGGTGGGGAGGGAGGAGATGATCTCTCTCATGCAGTGGTGGGGAGGGGTGAGATGATCTCTCTCATGCAGTGGTGGGGAGGGAGGAGATGAACTCTCATGCAGTGGTGGGGAGGAGTGAGATGATCTCTCTCTCATGCAGTGGTGGGGAGGGGTGAGATGATCTCTCTCATGCAGTGGTGGGGAGGGAGGAGATGAACTCTCATGCAGTGGTGGGGAGGAGTGAGATGATCTCTCTCTCATGCAGTGGTGGGGAGGGGTGAGATGATCTCTCTCTCATGCAGTGGTGGGGAGGGGTGAGATGATCTCTCTCTCATGCAGTGGTGGGGAGGGGTGAGATGATCTCTCTCTCATGCAGTGGTGGGGAGGGAGGAGATGAACTCTCTCTCATGTAACAAATTCATAGCAATCGGCTTAAGACCCACCAGATCACGGGTTTCACTGGTTTTCCCTCTTATAGCTGGTAAGAAATCTTGTTTTGACCAGGTTTGACTCCCACACAAATGCCCCCAAATTGAAAACGAAACATAATTTTAAAGAGCAGTCTCAATTTGAAGTTGGGGGCATTTGCATGTGGGTCACAGCTACCCAGAAAAAACAACACCAAGGGACTTAATCGTGGTGGGTCAGTGTGTCTTTAAGGGGAGAGAACCTTGGCTCTGTTGCAGTGGTGGGGAGGGACGAGATGAACTCGCGGCACCGACACACCTCGTCCTCCGCAGACAAACTGGAAGTGCCTGAACACGCCATGCAGAGGTCAAGGTCGCCCGCCCGCGACGGCCAGGGGGGGACAGTCCGCTCCCGCTCCCGTTCCCCGGCCCACCAACGCATGCCCGACATGGCGTCCCGGTCCCTCTCCCCCCCAGAACACAGGCGAGTGGAATTGAATCACTCTCGCCTATTCTTCTTCTTTTCAGGGATAGCTGCGCATGAGCACACAAGTGCACCTTTTCTATTAGAGTTTTTCTTTTTAAAGACCCCGCACAGTCACGTGTCAAAATCACGGTTTTTACGTGTTTTCCCTCTTATAGCTAGTAAGGAATCTTAAAGACCCCGCACGTCACGTGTCAAGATCACGGTTTTCACGTGTTTTCCCTCTTATAGCTAGTAATGAATCTTAAGAAATCTTAGCTGAAGAGGGAATGTGACACGTGACGTGCAGGGTCTTTAAAACTTCACTGCACTCAGTAAAATAGAAAAAAGGTTGGAGTGTGTAGTATATGCACTCCTTTGACTGGATTTTGTAAGCTTTTCTGTGATTGGCCAGTTTGGTCCAATGCCATAGCTCTCTATGGTCCTAATTGTATACCTCTAAAGGCAAAACGTTTTTTAAAAATCTCACAATAGATAGTTCTTTCACAAAAATTAAATTTCAGTCCTTTCAATATTGACTTCTATATTTTGATTTTTTGTTGTTGTCTTTATTTTTTGATTCAGGCGGGATCCTGGTGTTCTCCGGAGCCTCCCTTCCAGCTCGCGGTCGACGGGCGGCACCCCCGGCAGTACCCCCTCCCCAAAGAAGCGCCAGCTGCCCGCCATACCCATTGAGGCCCAGAAGGCCAGCAGAGACAGGGGTCAGTCATACCGTGAAGTATTCAACCCACTGGAAATAGAATTTTCTTTATTCCTGATTTTTTTATGGCAAAAACTTATTTTCATTCCAAAATATCGGTTATCTCAATCTATAGTTCAGTCCTTTCAATTTTGACTTGCCTGATTTCCTCTGAATTTGTCTTGTAGTAACTCAAGACTTGGAGGAGCATGCAGGGCTGATGAAGCTGAAGATGAACAGGATTTTATAGAGGCACCCATGTGTATGGTGTACCGTATTTTACGGACTACAAGGCGCACCCCCCAAATTTTACACCAAATTCAGATTTTGTTATTAATAGTTTCTTACTATTTGATCAGTCACATCGTAAGGCACAGGGGTCTCAGTCAAGGAAAAAAAGTATCGCCTTATAGTCCGTAAAATATGGTACTCACTTTGTCTGGCAGTAACTCAAGACTTGGAGGAGCGCGCGGCTGATGAAGCTGGAGATGAACAGGGTTTTGTAGAAGCACCCATGTGTATGGTGTATCTACTTTGTCTGGCAGTAACCCAAGACTTGGAAGAGCGTGCCCGGCTGATGAAGCTGGAGATGAACAGGGTTTTGTAGAAGCACCCATGTGTATGGTGTATCTCACATGTGGGGTTCCTCAAGGCTCAGTACTTGGACCAGTCCTCTTCATCATGTACACTAAACCCCTGTCCGAGTTGATCACTTCTCATTCAGTTGATTCTCAGTCTTTTGCTGATGATACACAACTCCACAAGCCTGTATCCCCATCTACCATTCTTCCTTCTATATCTTCACTTGAATTCTGCATTCGCAACATCAAATCATGGATGCTACAAAACAAACTGAAGCTGAATGACGACAAAACGGAGGCCTTGTTCATCCACTCTCCATCTAGAAAACTTCCGTACCCAAAGCCTGATTCCATCTCTGTCTGTGACACTCAAATACCTTTTTCTCCTTCTGCTAGAAATCTTGGCTTCCACATCTCTCAAGATATGAGTGTTGACTCACAAGTTCAAACTATCTGTCGGTCAGCATACTGTGAGCTGCGTCGCATTGGTACGATTCGCCATCTCCTGTCTATAGATACTACTAAAATACTAGTCTGCGCTTTTGTTCTCTCTAAACTAGATTATTGTAATTCACTCTTGCATGGCTGCCCCCAACACCTCATTGACAAGCTTCAAAAAGTCCAGAACTCTGCTGCCAGACTTGTCCTCAAGGTTTCTAAGTATCATCATGTTCAACCACTCCTGATATCCCTTCATTGGCTTTCCATCAAAGCACGTATTGACTACAAAATTTCCACTCTATGTCATTCTTATTTCTCTGGAAATGCCCCTAGCTACATTTCTGACATGCTTTCTGTCTATACTCCATCAAGGCAATTGCGGTCATCTTCAGATTCCAAAATTCTATGTGTTCCTAGTACACGAACAAAAATGTTTGGTGAGCGCTCCTTTTCCTTTTCGGCCCCATCAGTTTGGAACTCTTTACCACGTGAAATCCGCCATATCCAGTCCTTGCAATGTTTCAAATCAGCTCTCAAGACCCACCTGTTCAAGCTACATCACAACCTTTAGGCCACATTACTTCTGGACTCTATTCTCACACACACACTCCCCTCCCCCCATACTAGTTTCACTGTGTGTTGACTGCAATGTGTACGTCAGCTTTGTTGCGAGAGAGAGAGAGAGAGAGAGAGAGAGAGAGAGAGAGAGAGAGAGAGTGTGTGTTGATGCTTTGTTCAACTGATTGTATTTTGTATTGTGTTTTTTGGGTGGGGTGAGTGGTGGTGATGGTAACGGTGTGTGTGTGTGTGTGTGTGTGTATGTGTGTGTGTGTGTGTATGTGCCGGTACGTGCGTGTATGTGTGGGTGGGGTGTATATGTGTATGCCTATTTGCATGTGCGTGAGCGATTATTTCGTGTTGTTGTTGAATTTGTTGCTTCTTAATTTTTGTTGTTGTTAAGCGCATAGAGCTCCACATTGGTGGAGGAATGCGCTATGTAAATGATTCACTATTATTATTATTATTATTATCTACTTTGTCTGGCAGTAACCCAAGACTTGGAGGAGCGTGCCCGGCTGATGAAGCTGAAGATGAACAGAATTTTGTAGAAGCACCCACGTGTATGCTCTCCCCTCTTTTATCTTGCAGTAACCCAAGACTTGGGGGAGCGGGCGCGGCTGATGAAGCTGAAGCTGAACAGAATTTTGTAGAAGCACCCACATGTATGCTCTCCCCTCTTTTGTCTGGCAGTAACTCAAGACTTGGAGGAGCGCGCGCGGCTGATGAAGCTGAAGATGAAGCTGCAGCAGGAGGGGGGCATCAGGGACATGCCCCACCACCGCCTGGACTACGACCACCACCCCCCGCGCCCCAGCCGCTCCGCCCGCACCATGATGAGCGACTACGGCGACCCCCGCCACGACCGGTCCATGTCCCGCGACCGGGGCGACCGCCTGGAGCGGTCCAGGGACCGAGGCTACGACCGGGGCCGGGACTTCGAGCGGGGCCATCGGGGGCGCAGGAACAAAGGTGGGATCAGAGTTAACTCGTTCGCATCGCAACAATTTTGAATTATTAAAGGAAATCACAAATCACTCCAGCCATACACACAAACGAAACATACATAAAACAAAAGGAGAAATGAAAGAAGATTACAGGTTTTTACTTCAGGTTTAGATTAGGTTTAGGGAAGTGGTAGATCAGGTCCTCCACCACGACTGTCCACCGACAGCTCCCCAGAACACACTGATCCCTATGACTTTGACCCGAACGCACCAAGGCACAGACTGGATTGGAAATCAAAACTGAGGTCACCATGCGAGCAGGGCATGCAAAGCCACAGAATTTGAGTCGTTTTTGTTTTTAATGATTGCAGACCTGTTTACCTTTACGATTTTGCCGTAATTTTTGCGAAACAATTCATATTATGATAATTACAGCGACGAAAAAACCACCACTACAGTTGCGTCGGCAAGCGATGCTTTTGAAACAATGCAGTGAAAAGTCATTCCAGTTCCCAGCATACAACGCGCGTCAATTTCTTTTAATTCTGTTTCAAGATGGCGTCAAAGCGACCGCGTGGTGAGAGTTCTAGGTCAAATGATCCAAAATCTGATGGAAAGACACCAAAGAAAAGGCAAATACATGGTTTAAAAAATGTTTTTAAAGGTCTCCCAGTGCACTATTGCTTGCATATAATTGTGTCATTACAAATAGTTTTCTTGTTAATCAGGTTTTGTGAAGAAAAAGAATCGTCCGCGCGTTGGATTACAGTGTGTTTTTTCTCCAAATTACTATTTTTTGTTTAAAAAATTACAATCTTGCAAAATAGGGGTAAACAGGTGTGTGATTGATGGAAAGACTCACCTCAAATTTTGTTTGGATGTATTATTGCCTGAAGCTGGTGTGTCCCGTTGAGTAGTTAATGTGGTAAAGGGCTTGTTGCTATAGTTGGCAACACCCTTGCTGCTGCTGTTGACTGATTTTTGTGCTTGTGTCAATGACAGAGTTCAGCCCTGACATGTCAGACGACGTGGCCAGTGACAACTCGGAGACCAGTGACATGTCGGAAGTGTCCAAGGTCAGCACCATCAGCGTGCGGTCAACGCAGTCGGAACGACCACGGCGAAAACTGAGGTACGTCGTTTTCTTACAGTCCTGTTTGGAAAGAGTGTCTTAAAGGTGTCTCATGCGCTCTATTCGGATGCAAAAATGCTCTAAAAAACGCCACAGCATGGTTTTAGAATATCGATACGCACAGACTGCGAACTCTATCACTATTACCTACCTTTTGTGTCACATTCTTCAAAATAAATTGAGCATTCACACTTTTTTTTTTTTTAAATCGCAGATCTGCCAGCCCAAATCAGGGCGCCATTATTTCTTGGAGAATTTACATTCTTCAGTTGACGTCACCCACAGATGCTGGCTAGAAACAAGAGAAGACTTCTTTGAGTGATGTCATAGTTTTATAACTGACGATCGAGATTTCACCAAAAGTAGACGACGTTCTAGTGAAATCCACAGTGCATTTTTTTCAAATTATGACTTATCGGCTCAATTTATGAAGAATGTGACACAAAAGGTAGGTAAATATGATAGAGTTTGCAGTCTGTACTTACTGAATTCTAAAACCATGCTGTGGCATTTTTCAGAGCGGTTTTGCATCTAAATAGAGTGTATTATTATGAAGGTCCTTGAAGTCAAAGTGTCTGATTACACTAATAAAATATGACTGTAAATTCTATACTAAAAAAGATATTCAGATTCTGTTTTCTGCGGATTTATTAGGAATCATTAATCGATCATATCTTATGGGTGGGAAATCTTAGTTTATGCCTCCTCCCCCCCATTCATTCATTCATTTATTCATTCATTCATTCATTCTTTGACAGTGAGTTCACATCCAAAATGGAAAGTCACACAATCATCCCACACAAGCAGATGATGGTAGTTGATTTCATTCATTCAGTCTGTCAGTCAGTCAGTCATTCTTTCATTCATTCTTTGACAGTGAGTTAACTTTCAAGATGGAGAGCCGAACAACTATCCCACACAAGCAGGTGATGCCAGCTGATTTTGCATCCATTCAGTCAGTCAGTCGTTCAATCAGTCAGTCATTCCTTCATTCATTTACCCATTGATTGACTCATTCATTCATTCATTGACAGTGAGTTCACGTCCAAGATGGAGAGCCGGACGACCATCCCCCCCCCCCCCCCCCCGCAAGCAGGTGACGCGCAGCTGATTTCATTCATCCATTCAGTTAGTCGTTCTTTCATTCATTTACCCATTGATTGACTCATTGATTCATCCATTGACAGTGAGTTCACGTCCAAGATGGAGAGCCGGACGACCATCCCCCGCAAGCAGGTGACGCGCAGCTCGTCCAATGACAGCCAGGGCTTCGAGAAGAGCGACGGCAGCATGTCCGACTCCGCCGTGTCCTCCAGCGTCACCGAGGGCAGGAAAAGACGACCCAGCCTGGGACACAAGGTGGCCTCCCTTGTGGGGCTCAACCGCCGCAGCAGCAGCGCCACGCAACTCGCCGGTCGAGGTTTGACCTTTGCTCTTTTTTTTCTGTCCTGTAAATCTGTGAAGAAATACTCCCCGTGGGGATACCGGGGGGTGGGGCTTTTGTAAAAATAGTTCCCCCACCTTCTGGAAGTTCTATGCTTGTAACTTCCTCTGATCTGCCACTCACTTTGACTCTGCCTTTTTCCTTTGCTTTCTGTCATCTACTATCTTTCCGCCTTTTTTCAAAAAAATTGCAAATAATTTTTCTCTTGAGCTCCTCCAAAATCGGAATGTGTTGGCTGTACGCAGCGGGGAGACCAGTGAAAACTGAAAACCGGACACATATGTACCTTACCCATTATGGCCATATGGCCTGGGAACACAGAAGAAGAAGAAGAAATAGGGATACAGTACTGTTATTTTCGTTTTGGGAAGGGCTTCTTTCGGTGCAAATTAAATAGGTCTCTGGAAGTTCTAGGCAAGCAGCTTCCTCTAATCCATTTATTATTATTTTTTTATTAGGTACTTTATAGTCTCGGAGGAGTCTCTGTGAAATTCAGGTTGCTCCCACCTGGAGAGCGCATCGCAGCCAGAGGCGCGCCACCCAATTTTTTTTGCATGCGATTTTTGTGTGACTGGTGAGGAAGGAAAGGGGGTGGGGGGGTAATTTTGACCAAATGACAACTTTTTCGTTGCCACTGGGATTAACGTGTGCTGAGTACATGGGCACACGGGACCTCGGTTTATCGTCTCATCCGAAAGACTCCACGTTCAGACCATAAGGCCTAGTGCAAAGTGGGAGGAAAAATCCCCTGTACCCAGGTTCGAACTCGGGTTTACTTGACACAAGGCGAACGCTTTACCTCTGTGCCACTCTACACCACATTGTGGCTTTCCATTAACTTATTTTTATGTGCTCTATCTTGCCTTATGGGACCATTCTTCTGTCTTTGTACACGTATAACATCTAAATCTTTGCGTCTGCCGTTCTCCTGCACTGTCACGTAAATTTTGTTTGTTGTTGTTTTTTGTTTCTGTAGGGGGCAAGAAGCGCAGTTCGTTCCAGCGCAGTGAGGAGGTGGGACCCATCGACCTGAGGGGAGGCATGTCCAAGCAGGCCTCCAAGGACTCCACCGATGGGAGCATCGGCAGTATTAGTAGCGACTCCTCCAGCGTGTGAGTGCACCTTTACTATTCTACAGATAGTACAATCTTCAGGCCTCCAAGGACTCCTCCGATGGAAGCATTGGCAATATTAGTAGCGACCCCTCCAGCGTGTGAGTGCACCTTTACTATTCTACACATAGTACAACCTTCAGGACTCCACCGATGGGAGCATTGGCAGTATTAGTAGCGACTCCTCCAGTGTGTGAGTGCACCTTTACTATTCTACACATTAAAAAAACCTGAAACAGACTGCCACGTCACTGGAACGCACAACAAACAAACTACACGACAAGTGTAAAGTGACATTATTTTATTCACAAGAGACAAAACAAAGCTACTGGTAAATGATCATTTATGCATTATTTACGCATTGGACTGTAGAGGGGAAGTATTTTGGGTTTTTTGCTCCTTTTGTTGCCTGAGTTTGCTGTATTTGCTGTTTGCTGTTTTCTTGTTTGTCTATGTCGATAAAGGCGCATTCGCCGAAATATCCAGTAGTTTTGTTTTGTCTCTTGTGAATAAAATAACATCACTTTACACTTGTCTTGCAGTTGTTTGTTGTATATTCTACACATAGTACGACCTTCAGGACTCCTCCGATGGGAGCATTGGCAGTATTAGTAGCGACCCCTCCAGCGTATGAGTACACCTGATCTCTTCTTGTCTTCTCCTTCATCACGAGTTGACAGAGACACTACCATGAAACTTGGGAAGGGCACCCAAAAACAAAAGAGTTAAACTTACGATGTTGTGGACAGCCAGTGCGTGTTTAGCATGGACCAGCATGATGCCAAGTCCGGCAGCCTATGCAGCCCTACATTTGCTTATGGGGGAAAAGCGGAAGGCTGTTTAGTAATCATAATAATAATAAATGAAACTGATATAGCGCTGTTCGACGGCATGCCATCCTCACAGCGCTTTACAAAGATAAAATAAAAAACCTGTTACACCCACTTATACCCCCCCCCCCCACCTACACACACAGGTAGGAGCCACTCGCACACAAAGCGGTAAAGCCAAACCTGATGTTATCATGCATTCAAAGGGCTTATACAGTACTCGTGTTTGCGGTCTCATTTAAAGGCTTTGTAAAGTGATACTTCTTTCACTCTTTTAAAGGTCTTGTCAAGTGTGTCCTTTCTCACTCCTTTAACCCCTTGACTGTCTAAAAGCGGTCTACCTAAAATACGAAAACGAGCGCAAACATAAGAGACTGAATCTGATTCAAAGGGATTACGCTGATCTTGGGTCATTACGTCAATTTTAACACCATGGGCAGCATCTAAGGAACCTTTCTGCCAAGTTTCATTAAGATTTAATAGTATGGTACAATTGTGAGAAGTGGAAAAAAGTTCAGTCGGCGGAAGTAATGGCTAGTGGAAGCTGGTGTATGAAAAAAATGCAGATCGGAAATGACATCTAAATATGGATCAACAGTCGATTAAAGATAAAATATATGCAAAATTTGGTAGGGTTTAGACAAATATAACATTTTTTGTTCTTGTTTACGATTAAAAAAAAATGCACTTTCGCTTCTGTGTTCGCTCGTTTTCGCCCGTTTTCGCTCGTTTTCGTATATTAGGCACACCCTCTAAAAGGTCTTTTTCTCACCACGTACGTGATTAACCCCTTGACTGCCAGAGAAAATTAATGAAAAATTCATTGGGCAAATTATGCCGTAAAAAAGACAACTAATAGAGCCAATCTGGCAAAATGGTCTGGGGATATAACTCTCTTGACTATGTTAGAGCAAAAACCAGAATATCAGGGTTATTCCTCTTCATCAGTGATGTCATCAGGTCAGTAGGTAATACGTTGGTGGCAGTCAAGGGGTTAAAGGCCCTGTCACACTGTGCATTTGATTAAAGGCCTTGTCGCACAGTGGAGAAAAAGACCTTGTCGCACCATGTGTATTGTGCAGCATTTGGATCCCGACAGGAATGTGACTGGGGTCAGACGTCCAGTTTGGGGAAAGGAAGGGTAGTTAGTCAAAGGCTTTTTCGCACTGCATACTTGATTAACCCTTTCACCGCCAGCCATTTTTTAGCCAAAAATTTCCATTAAACTTACTTGGCTGTATAAATGATTTCATCTGCAATATTGTGATGAATTCTGATCGCTTCTCGACCTCTTGGCTAAGACAGTGATTCAGGAACATAAATTTTTGTTTATACCCTGGTTGGTTTGTTCAGCCCGTCGTACATGGCGAAAGCCGATACGCGATGTTAAACTGAACTTCCATCCAATATTGTGGGATTTCTTTGTGACACATTTAGAATACGGTCTATCCTTACTGCTCAAATTTAGGAACACAATATAATTGAATAACAGACCCTGATTTCAAGGGTTTTAATGACATCGGTGTTAAATCATTGTGGTGCAAAAATGGCGGTGAAAGGGTTTAAAGGCCCTGTCACACTGGCAGACCTGTTTACTCTACTCTTTTCGAGTAGTATTCTACTCAATTTGGACCTCTACTACTCTTCAAAACTGAATATAATGTTCTTTGATTCTTGATTACTACTGTGAAAATTATTTGATGGTTTAATGAAGAGGACTACTCATTTCACACTAAAACTAATTTCAGCTATCCAGACTACTCAAGACTTGTGTATGGGGTAAACATGTCTGCAATGGGCACTTGATTAAAGGCCTAGTCACACAGTGAAGAAAAAGTGAACTAAAAGACCTCGTCGCACCATGTGTATTGTGCAGCATGTGGATCCCGTCGGGCATGCGGCTGGGGTCTGACGGTCAGTTTGGGGAGTTTGTGGAGGGGCTGGGCCCCTCGCAGCTGGTGGGGCGGCAGGTGCTGGGCGCGCCCTGCCTGGGGGAGATCCAGCTGGGCCTCTACGACCGCAAGGGGCACCTCGAGGTCGAGGTCATCCGCGCCCGCGGCCTCACCTCCAAACCCGGCGCCAGAGTTTTACCTGGTAAGTGCTGCGTTTTCCCCTCAGTGATATTGAATGCTCCCCTCTCTCTCTCTCTTTCTTTCTGTCTTCTTCTCTCTTCCCCTCTCTCTCTCTCTCTCTCTCTCTCTCTCTCTCTCTCTCTCTCTCTCCTCTCTCTCTCTCTCTCTCTCTACTCTCTCTCTCTCTCTCTCTCTCTCTTCCTCTCTCTCTCTCTCTCTCTCTCTCTCCTCTCTCTCTCTCTCTTTTTGTTGTTGTTGTTGGCTCTCTCTCTCTACTCTCTCTCTCTCTCTCTCTCTCTCTCTCTCTCTCTCTCTCTCTCTCTCTCTCTCTCTCTCTCTCTCTCTCTCTCTCTCTCTCTCTCTAATCTCCCCTCTTTTTGTTGTTGTTGTTGGCTGTCCCATCTTCTGGGCCATACAGTGGCGTTGCTCCCACGCCGCTCATTCCGAGTCCCAATTCGCAGTCACACCTCCGCACATTCAGGTCGCAGAGAGGAGCGAATCTATGTTAGGCCGTCAGGAGGCAACCAACTAAGGAGACACTGCACTGCTGCTGAGTCACTTAGGTGGAGTTCAGTAGAGCCTGTTCAGGACACCACCTACTAAGCCCCCTACTGACAACACTATTCTCAGTCTTTTTCATTTCCATTTTCCTGTTTATTTTTTGTTTCCATTTTCCTGTTTATTTTTCGTTTCCATTTTCCTGTTTATTTTCATTTTCCTGTTTATTTTTCGTTTCCATTTTCCTTTCTTTTTCGTTTCCATTCTCTTGTGTCTGATGATAATGAATGGTGTCCCTGTGCTGTGTGTTTCAGCGCTCAATGTAAAGGTGTACCTAAAGACGATAAAACTTGTGTCTGATGATAATGAATGGTGTCCCTGTGTGTTTCTAGCGCCCTATGTAAAGGTGTACCTGCTGGAGGGGAAGCACTGCGTGGAGAAGCAGAAGACGACCACAGACGATAAAACTTGTGGCCGACATGTCTGATGATATAATCCTGTGTTTTTCAGCGCCCTATGTGAAGGTGTACCTACTGAAGGGGAAGCACTGCGTGGAGAAGCAGAAGACGACCACAGACGATAAAACTTGTGTCTGATGATAATGAATGGTGTCCCTGTGTGTTTCCAGCGCCCTATGTGAAGGTGTACCTACTGGAAGGGAAGCACTGCGTGGAGAAGCAGAAGACGACCACAGACGATAAAACTTGTGTCTGATGATAATGAATGGTGTCCCTGTGTGTTTCCAGCGCCCTATGTGAAGGTGTACCTACTGGAGGGGAAGCACTGCGTGGAGAAGCAGAAGACGACCACAGCGCGTCGCACCCTGGACCCCCTGTACCAGCAGCAGCTGGTGTTCAGCGAGTCCTACCGCGGACGTATACTGCAGGTCAGTGCTCCTGCTGGGTCCGCCCTGTGGGAGTACCAGGGCGGGGGTGGGGTGGGGGCTTCCGTACAAATAGTTCCCCCACCTTCTGGAAGTTCTGTGCTTGTAACTTGTCTCTCTCTTTGACTCTGCCTTTTTTCTTTCTTTCTCTCATCTGCTATCTTTCTGACTTTTTGGCCCATTCTCCTGCCTTTTTTCCCCAAAAAAATCTGTCATTATTTTGTCCTTTAAACTCCTCCGAAATTGGAATGTGTCGGCTGAATGCAGCGAGGAGACCAGTGAAAACTGGAAAACGGACACATGTGTGGCCTTTTGGCCTGGGAACGCTGAAGAAGAAGAAGTGCTCCTGGATGATGGGTTTGTCATCTTTTAAAGCAAAACAATGGAGACAAAGAACCGAAATGCTCGCCTCTTTATCAGATTTGTACAAACGATGTATTTCAGCTGTGGAACTTCCAATGACTTTAAGGGGCAGTGAGTGGATGCCTCGTGCCTCTATACTGGGAGCTGGACGGGGGGGGGGGTCTTTTGTACAAATAGTTCCCCCACCTTCTGGAAGTTCTGTGCTTGTAGCTTCCTCTAATCTAGCCGTCACTCTCTTTGATTCTGCCTTTTCCCTTTTGCTTGTTGTCATCTACTATCTTTCTGCCTTTACTCAAAGTTACTGGTCCATTCTCCTGCCTTTTTTTCTCTCAAGAAATCTTAACAAAGATTTTCTCCAGCCAAAGCCAGACATGCTGGCCTATTTTTGTTAGTTAGGCACATAATGGCAGCATGACACATCTGCTGTGCTCATGTGACAGGAAACTGAGTGATCAACAACGAAAAGAAGGAAAAAAAAAAAAATCCTGTATATTTGTTTTCCCGTCTTGTGAAAGCATAACCTCAGTTTATGCAAAAAATTGGATTATGTCTAGTTTTCTCATGTTACATCACATTTTTCTTCCCCCATGGGGATACCGGGGGGTTCTTTTGTATAAATAGTTACCCCACCTTCTGGAAGTTCTGTGCTTGTAGCTTCCTCTAATCTGTCACTCTCTTTGACTCTGCCTTTTTTCCTTTTGCTTACTGTCATCTACTATCTTTCTGCCTTACCGGTCCATTCTCCTGCCTTTTTTTTCAAGAAACACTTTCAAAAACATTTCCTCCTCCAGCCAAAGTCGGACTTGCTGGGCCTAACTATTTCTTAGTTAGGCGCATAGCGGCAGCATGACGCATCTGCGTTCATAATTGACAGGAAACTGAGCGATCGAAGAAGATCACATTTTGCTGACTTACCCAGGTGATGGTGTGGGACGACTATTGGCGCATGGACAAGGTGTTCCTCATTATTTCTATTATTATTATTATTATTATTATTATTATTATCAATTATTCATAATTTTCTTTCAGGTGACGGTGTGGGGCGACTACGGGCACAAGGACAAGAAGGTGTTCCTCATTATTTCTATTATTATTATTATCAATTATTCCTAATTCTCTTTCAGGTGACGGTGTGGGGCGACTACGGGCGCATGGATAAGAAGGTGTTCATGGGCGTGGCCCAGATCCTCCTGGACGACCTGGACCTGTCCAACATCGTCATCGGCTGGTACAAGCTGTTCCCCACCTCCTCCCTGTTCGCCCATCACTCCTCCTCCACGGGCCTGGCCCAGGCCGGCCTGCACGACTCCAGCTGCAACCTCGAGGCCCTGGCTCGCTCCTAGTGCCACGCCCCCGCCCATAAGTTACACACACACACACACCCCTACTAGGACCATTGTTGCTGTGTTTTTTAAAAGGATGATTGTTTTTTCTACTAACTAACTAACTAACACCTTTATTCATTCCATTTTCTTCCATGTTTTGGTTTTTGTTTGTGTGCTGTGTCTGTGAGAATGGGACAAGGTGTCTGTGAGAATGGGACAAGGTGTCTGGGAGAATGGGACAAGGTGTCTGTGAGAATGGGACAAGGTGTCTTGTGAGAATGGGACAAAGTGTCTTGTGAGAATGGGACAAGGTGTCTTGTGAGAATGGGAGAAATTGTACTGTCTGTGAGAATGGGACAAGTTGTGTGAGAATGGGACAAGTTGTGCTCCATGTGTCTGTGAGAATGGGACAAGTTGTACTCCCTGTGTCTGTGAGAATGGGGCAAGTTGTACTCCCTGATGTCTGTGAGAATGGGGCAAGTTGTACTCCCTGATGTTTGTGAGAATGACTTTGTGAATGCCACGTTTTGAGAACAGGAGAGTGGTACCACGTTGCAACTTTTTCAAAAACCGGCGCTGAATCTTCAGGAGTGAGTCGTTGTTATGTTCCTTACCGGTATTTTTTCTTCTTCCTTCCTTCCTTCCTTCCTTCCTTCCTTCCTTCCTTCCTTCCTTCCTTCCTTCCTTCCTTCCTTCCTTCCTTGCTCTTCTTCTTCTTCCGTCTGTCTTGCCACTTTCTTTCTGGAGCCTCAAATTGTCCCTGTCCTGTTGCTGGGTATGCCTCTAAAAGTTCATTCCATTGCGCTTAGTCGAAGACTGTTAAGAAAGGATTTTTTTTGTAAAGTTTTAACGTTGTTCTTGAAGCACGAGAGTTAATGCATGTGATGGGCGTGATGCCCCCCCCCCCCAAGGATTGATCATCACTTAAGATTGTCCAGGATTGCAGATTTATTGTCTTTCAGAAAGTTTATTTAGGACTTAGGCTGTTCTGGAATGAAGTAGATTTTTTCCTTCTTTCTCCCTCCACCCCCCCCCTCCCTTCTTCTCTATTGCCCCTCCCCCCCCCCCCCTTCCCTCCATCACACTTTTTTTCTCTCTCACAAACCCTGCATCGTTTCCCCATCTCGTTATGTGAGGGACGGTATGTCTTCAGTTGCCTTATGGTAGGTGGGTGGAAAACAAAGACACCCACAGATTGAAACAAGAGGGGAACTTTCACTTTTTTAAGTACTGTAGTTCACGGACTACAAGCCGCTTCATAACATGGAGTGCACATGTACCGTAGTTCACGGACTACAAGCCGCTTCGTAACATGGAGTGCACATGTACCGTAGTTCACGGACTACAAGCCGCTTCGTAACATGGAGTGCACATGCACCGTCATTCACGGGCTACAAGCCGCTTCGTAACATGGAGTGCACATGCACCGTAATTCACGGACTACAAGCCGCTTCGTAACATGGAGTGCACATGCACCGTAATTCACGGACTACAAGCCGCTTCGTAACATGGAGTGCACATGCACCGTCATTCACGGGCTACAAGCCGCTTCGTAACATGGAGTGCACATGCACCGTAATTCACGGACTACAAGCCGCTTCGTAACATGGAGTGCACATGCACCGTAATTCACGGACTACAAGCCGCTTCGTAACATGGAGTGCACATGCACCGTAATTCACGGACTACAAGCTGCTTCGTAATATAAGCCTACTATTTTTTTTAAATCTGAAAAAATAATGCATAAGCCGCATCGAAGCATAAGCCACAGACGCGTGGCGATGCACGATTTCCACTTCCGGTTGAGTCTAGAGTTGTGTGTTGACTGCCAAAACGAAAGTGTCGGACCGCGAAACAGATCGTCATTTTGTGAAAAATATACCTAAATCAAGGTGGGGTGTTTTGTCATCAACCGTGAACAAGGCCAGAGATCAAAGGTTTAAATCAAGGATGCCACTGAGTTGAGCTTACTTTCATTTTTGGCAACGTTTACTAGCCGCAGGGGGTAGGGGGGGGGTAAAAAAAAAAGTTGTGGCTTATAGTCTGCGAATTACGGTATTATGAATACCGTATTTTTCAGCTCATTAGGCGCTGCTGTGTATAAGGCGAATAGGGCAATTTTCAAGAAAAATCTGAACAAAATCCAAGTAAAAGGCGCCCTCGTTTATAAGGCGATGCACACCTCGCAACAGAAAGTCGAAGTTTGAAGCCCGTACACGTCCTGTAAACGATTACCGACCGCCATTTTGTTGTCGTAAACGAGAGTTGGCTCCCTTTTCAAATAATCGAAACTTCCGTTTTTGCGACTTCCGGTTGTTGTGTTTGGCCAATTCTTCGCGAAAACTGGTAGAATTATGGCATTTTTAGCTCTACAACGATGCTTTTTACATCCAACAAAGGGTTGTGGCATCTGTTGGACGGTATCTCGGACGATAACAGGGATTTCGAAGCATTTTAACGTGAGTATTCGTCGTATCGGCGACTCGTGACCACTTTCGATGTTGTGACTCACAGTAGACTGTACTGAGCACGACAATCGTTGCCTCTCTTCTCACAATTTTGTTCACTAATAGGGCGCCCTCGTTTATTAGGCGCATAGGTCGAAATTGGAGACCAAAATATCGCCTTATAGTCCAAAAAATATGGTACTATGAATACCTGTAGAAAGAGGGAAAAAAGCAAAGCAAGCAGTTTTGGCTTATGCAAATTCAGCTGGAGCAAGCTGAGCAGAACCATGTGCGATGGCAGACTGTTGTCCATGGCCTATGCATCTGGGGGTGGGGGGGGGGGGGGGGGGGGGTCAGTGGGCCAAACGTAAGTAAGTTATGCAAATCAAGTGTAAATCGTAGTATAGTGGTGTGTTTCTTACCTAATCTTTTGATGGCGTTTTTCTCCCACTGCTCAGTTCACATTGCGCTGGTTCCGTGTAATGGATCGATGCTTTCAGTTTATCATGACTTGTGAAAGTAATGTCGGTAACAAAGCAGCGGCATACATACATACATACATACATACATACATACATACATAATACGATGAAGAAGAACACAAAACAACAAGCCTTTTTCCTGAAAATGTCGAAAATTTTCGGCTTTATTATAAGTTAACTAGCTGTGCAACCCTTGGCACATGAGACATAGGTTTAATGACTCAGCGCTTCGCGCTTCGAGTACTCGCGCTTCACGCACGGCTGTGCAACCATTGGCACATGAGACATAGGTTTTATGACTCAGCGCTACGCGCTTCGCGCTAGGTTCAACCCCCTAGCGCTTCGCCCCCTTGGCGGAGGTTTCCGAAAAGTAAGGACTCCATGACCTTCCGAGGGTGCCAAGGATGCTTGATGCCAAATTTGGTGTGGATCGGTTGAGAACTGTGGCCGTGCATAAGTGAACAGACACACAGACAGATTTTGAAAATATATATATGGCCTTCGTCAGCCATTGACCAAGTCAAGAAAGAGAATGGCACCTAGGCGTATGGAAAGACGCAATCGATGATGTTAAAGAACAACAATGACAAAAACTACTATGAAAAAATAAAAATGATGTATGTGATGTAAAAAGACGTCATTATTTGCATAGAGCTTTTCTTTTTTGAATGAGTGGCTAATGAATGACAGACACATCATTTATGAATGAAAAGTTAAAATCAAGATTTGATATGTTATTAGTAACCTATACCCCTCCACACACTGAAAATATAAAATCAAGATTTGATATGTTATTAGTAACCTATACCCCTCCACACACTGAAAATATAAAATCAAGATTTGATATGTTATTAGTAACCTATACCCCTCCACACACTGAAAAGTTAAAATCAAGATTTGATATGTTATTAGTAACCTATACCCCTCCACACACTGAAAAGTTAAAATCAAGATTTGATATGTTATTAGTAACCTATACCCCTCCACACACTGAAAATATAAAATCAAGATTTGATATGTTATTAGTAACCTATACCCCTCCACACACTAAAAAGTTAAAATATACCCCTCCAAGATTTCAAGATTTGATATGTTATTAGTAACCTATACCCCTCCACACACTGAAAAGTTAAAATCAAGATTTGATATGTTATTAGTATACCTATACCAAGATTTGATATGTTATTAGTAACCTATACCCCTCCACACACTGAAAAGTTAAAATCAAGATTTGATATGTTATTAGTAACCTATACCCCTCCACACACTGAAAAGTTAAAATCAATATTTCCATATAAAAAGTTAAAATAGTAACCTATACCCCTCCACACACCTACACCCCTCACACACACACACACATACACATACACACACATATATATATACACTTACACACACACACACACACACACTTCATTGCTCTGCTACAGATCTGAGACTACAATAAGAATGTTGCCTTCTTTTCAAGTCTTTTGGTAAATACCAGTCGCCACCATGTCAGTTCATGCCTTACAATCCTGTCGTTATTCCATTGATCCATGTATGCCTTTTTCTTTATTTTTTGGCAGCCCAGAACTATAGAGGTTTCTTTGTAACATTTCAATTGTCATCATTTCTTTTTTTATATATTAATATTAGTTGACAAAACAGAACCCTTAAGGTTGATGTTAATTTGGTTTTTACGTTGGCTTACATGCTAACGAGAGGCTCTCTCAGAACCGTAGGTTTAACCTTCACTGCCTGCCCCATGTCTACTATGGACTGTGATGTCATAGTCCTGGAGAGCCGATTTTTGAGGTTTAGACAAATCAGGGAAGGTATATCTGTACACCATTTTCTCAGATTGAGTCTAACAGGTACCGCCACCAACTACTGACCTGATGACATCACTGATCATGTCATCAGACGAAGAGGAATAACCCTGATATGCTGGCTTTTGCTCTAACACAGTCAAGAGATCCATATCCCCAGACCATTTTCTCAGATTGGCTCTATCAGTTGTCTTTTTCATGGCATGATTTGCCCAATGATTTTTCTTTGATTTTCTCTGGCAGTCAATGGGCTAAATCTTATAAGAAAGTTGATGACTTCTCAATTTTTCTCTGGCAATGAAGGGGTTAAGTAAGTTTTGCGAACGCTTTTTTCCCCTCTTACAAGCTAAACATCCAAATCGTCTCAGTTTGCGCGAGTCTCAGCTGGGTTTTTTCCTCATCCTCACACCCCACCCCACCCTCACTTCCCATTATTTACCCCCACCCCCTATCCCACCCGCTCTCCTTTGTCAACGCTGCATTTCTGTCCTCTCCTTGTTAGATACTGGCTGCCTCTGGCTGGGACGATTTCGCTGCGAACAAAAAAAAAATGGATTGGTTTGAGTTTCTCTCTCTCAGTGTGTGGAGTCTCTTCACGCTGGGTTTGTCACTGTTTTTCTTTCTGGAAGCGTTGTATCCACAATCAGCTCTTCTCTGGTTCAGCTTCCCTGGGCACCCTGTGACCTGTTGCTGTGAACGGCAAAAACATACATTGCCACTGACCTCTGTGTGTGTGTGTGTGTGTGTGTGTTTGCGCATGTTTGTGATGATGTGTGTGTGTGTAGCAGACGCAAAAGCTGCGGTGAACTAAGCAGTTTTAGGCCGTGTACACACATAAGCGGATATTCCATGCGGCAACCCGTGCGCAATCCATAAATAAGTGAAACAAAGAAGGGAAAAGATTTGCGCACGTATCCGAAGTTCCCCCATATGCGTAAACTTTTATCCTTCTTTCTTCCACTTATTTAGGGTTTTCCGTACGGAACTTCGCGTCTAATGTGAACCCGGCCTTATTGGGAAAATAATGTGTGTGAATAATGAAAATGGAGAGAGGAACGATAAAGAGAGGGTGTTGTTGTTGCGTGTGTCTTTGTTTTTTTAACGTCACCCGGTTGAAATGCTTTGCTGTTGTTTCTATGGTCTAGTCTGCCCTGCAGCCAACTCCTGGTAGCCTGTTGCGTACATAATATGGTAGCCGCACTAAGTAGTTCGACTGACTAGATTAGAAACGGTTGTTTGAAACGATGAAAGACTTGCTTTGAAGGAACACGTCCCTGTCTGTGTTCACTGTCGGTTTACGGTATGTGATTCAACAGCTATTAAGTCACGCTTGCAGCGCCGGAAATGCCTGTGTTTTTTACAAACCACAGCAAGGTTCTCAATTTTGGAGAAAAAAAGGAATGGATGTGAAATCCAAACGAGTTGTTTGATGAAGTATGAAAGGTCGTGTCGGGTCATTGAAAGACTGAATTTTTCAGCCCGCGGGAAGGAAAAGCTGCGATGTCTTCTGCTATGTGTCTTGTTGGCTGCTGATCGCAAACAGAGAGGGGTGTGGGAAAGCGGGATAGAGAGATCCGTGCAATGCAGTAGCATGGGTGCAACTTTTCCTGGTATGCAAGGATCTCCTGTTTTTGAAGTTTACCAGAAAAGGAAGTTCCTTTTTTTTTCAAATTTGTCAAACAAGATCTTTGTGTGTCTATTGTATTTTTTCAAACGCTTTAAAGTAAGCATTTGTATAAAATTGTGGAAAAAGCAAACTAAAATACCTTCATAAATCAATTTTTGCTTCAGCTGCAGGGGAACATTACCCCTGGACCCCGGCCTTTCAGGGGGTTTTCATGTTGTGTAGTTGCACCCATGATGCAGTGTGATTGCTGGTCCGTGTCTACACGCACTGTCCGCACCCACACTAGTACGGGGCGAGGCCTGTTGACGCTGGAATGTACACGACTTTGAGGGGGGTGTTTGCGGGCTTCAAATTACTGTGAGCCTTCTTTATTCTGTTTGCAGTTTTTAAAATTCCATTTGCAATAGTATTTGGGGGGGGGGGGGGGGGGGGGGGGGGGGGGCAAATACCCCTAGATTTGCAACTAGTTTGTAGAGTGGCAGAGTGGTATCGTGTTCGCTTCGTGTCAAGTAAACCCGAGTTCGAACCTGGGTACAGGGGATTTTTTCCTCTCATTCTGCACTAGGCCTTAACGGTCTGAATGTGGAGTCTTTCGGATGAGACAATAAACCGAGGTCCCGTGTGCCCATGCACTTAGCATGCGTTAAACCCAGTGGCAACGAAAAAGTTTTCATTTGGTCAAAAATTCCCCCCCCCCCCCCCCCCCTCCCTCATCAGTGACAAAAATCGCATGCAAAAATTTATATAAAAAAAAAAAAATTGGGTGGCGCGCCTCTGGCTGCGACGCGCTCTCCAGGTGGGAGCAACCCGAATTTCACAGAGACGCCTCTGCGACTATAAAGTACCTAATACCTAATACCTAATACCTAGTCTGGGGGAAAACACCCAAACCAACAACAACAAACAAAAGAGAAACACACTTAGATACAACACCTTTTTTTCCCTCCTAGCTTTATGTGGTCATACAAACCTGGCTCTCTTTTTTTCTTCTTTTTTTTAAATTTCATTTTCAAAATTGTTTTGAAGATGTGTGCAATATAGAGAGGTGGGGTGTGCGATAGACAGGTTTGTGTTTGGGGCGAAGTGCAATAGACAAGTTTGTGAAGATGTGTGCAATATAGAGAGGTGGGGTGTGCGATAGACAGGTTTGTGGGGCAAAGTGCAATAGACAAGTTTGTGGGGCGAAGTGCAATAGACAAGTTTGTGGGGCGAAGTGCAATAGACAAGTTTGTGGGGCGAAGTGCAATAGACAAGTTTGTGGGGCGAAGTGCAATAGACAAGTTTGTGGGGCGAAGTGCAATAGACAAGTCTATTGGGGGATATGCAATGCTCAAACATAAAGGGGTGGGGTGTGCGATAGAAAAGCTTGTGGGGTGATGTGCAGTAGACTATCTTGAGCCAAGTTGTAGCATAGACCCCACCCCCTCATGTTTACGAGTCTCAAAATTCTGCTTCTTTCCGTTTCATGACAGTAACGCACAGCTGATCCTAACCCTCTCCCTCTCCCAAGAATGGGACAGAATGTGTTGCTTCTCAGTGACATTTGTTTCAGTGCGAAGATTTGATGGGGTGTCTAAACGTCAATGAACTTGGCCCAAAATTGGGATGTTCTGTGTTGTGGAAACGTGTGTGCCTGGGCCAGTGTTGAGGGGGGGAAGTGGGTGCAACATGGACACAGGGAATTCAGACGGCAACCTCCATTAAAAAAAAAACCATGTTGATGGTTTTCCATCCAACTTTCAAATTCTGCCAAGTTTTGTTAAGCATGGTTCAGTAGTTTAGGCCGCTGTGAAGTGGAACATATGTTTTCTTCGCATGCAGACAGACGGACGGAGAAATGCACAGGCACTTGTTCCAATTGCAATGTAAACCCCGTTCGATAGGTTTTTTATAGAATTGAGGAGTACGAAATGGATAGCCTAACCAAGGGGGGGGGGGGGGGGGGGGGACTGTTTTAGAGAAGAAACCAGACGTTTTAAGAGATAGGATTGAAATGAGAGAGAGTTTTTGAGTGTGATCATAGAATCGAGGATTCAAAATGGATAGCCTAACCGGGGGGGGGGGGGGGGGGGGCTGTTTTAGAGAAGAAACCAGACATTTTAAGAGATAGGATTCAAATGAGAGAGAGATTTTGAATGTGATCATAGAACCGTGGAGTACAAAATGGATAGCCTAACCAGGGGGGGTTGGGGTTGTTTTAGAGAAGAAACCAGACGTTTTAGGAGATAGGATTCAAATGAGAGAGATTTTGAATGTGATCAGGTATACAAACAAATGGTCGCTAGTGTGGTTTGTTTATTATTATAGCAAAACGTCAGAACTGTTCTCCAGTGTACATGAGTTGTCAGACGACATATGCATTGAGGATAAGTCGATTTGAAAATCGAACTCTTAATACTCGCGATCTGGACATGTGTGTGTGTGTGTTTTGTGTCTTTTTTACTTTTCTTTTCTTTTTTTGTATCTATTATCTAATCTTCCTGTATAGTGCCCTTATATTCAAACTTGTCAATTCATTGATGTTTTCCTCTCTCTCTTTTTTTTATATACTAGTGTACAGTGCATGAGGTTTTTGATCGATGAACATTTTTTTATGACGTTTTTCTAAGTATTTTTTTTTTTCTTTTGCTACTTGAAACAGTTCAATATTATTGTTGCTGGGGATTTGTTTTTTAGCAGAAGTATTTTCAGTTTTTAACGCACCCTTTCCCCCTGCGTCCCCCCACCCTGATCCCCACCCACCCTTCCCAAATTATTAAGTTCTTTTTCGTTTTCTTGCGGAACATTTCTATATTATTCAGGGGTTAAGAAGCATGTGTGCTTTTTTTTTTTTTTTTTGCAGTGAACAAGTGTTCTTTTTTCTTTCTTATCTTTTATCTGAGAATAAATGACATGACCTGTGTTTCTTTCTTTTTTTAAAATTTTTACTCCAAAGATGATAATTATGTGACGATGTAAACCCCATGACTCTGAAGTTTGAATGTGATGTTTTCTTCAACTTACGGATTTCCAATGTGATCAATTTTTTTTAATTTTTTTTAAAACTTTGTCTTGTTACTCGGCTTATTAAGCAAAGTGATTGATAACAATGTGTGATAATTTGCTTCTTCTTTTTAAAAAAAATTGTTTGTGCGGAGAGAGGGAGAAAAAGAGTGAAACGCAAACAAACAAAAACGGACCAAAAAAACAAAAAGAAATGCGTTCATCTTTCCAGTTGAGTGAGGACCGTAGCTGACAACATCATTCCAGACTGTTTTTTCCACTGTGAATTTTTGTTTCTTCTGTGTGCCGATGATACTGTATGAAGAGTGGTGCGAGTGATGGGAAAATCAGAATGCATTATCTGTTGATTAAATCTTGATTATTATTGGGTTTTTTTTTCTCTCTCTATCTCTCTCTTTATTTCTTCTCCGTCACTTTCAAGCATGCGTACTACTCTGAAGTACCTGTGCTCTTCACTGTTGTGTTGTCATGGTAGCAAGAACTGTGCTACCTGTACTCTTGTTACAGGACACCTTGGTGCCTGCGTACTTGAGACAGGGCATCTTGGTGCTTGTGTACTTGTGATATATTTTTTTTTTTTTCTTCTCGTTTCTCTTCTGGACTACTTATGCTACTGTCCAATAAGCATCAGCGTACATGCACTTATTACAGGGAATCTTAGTGCCTGTGTGCCTGCGTTGGAGTATGCACGTTTCTGTTTGTTTCCTTTCTTTTCGTTCAAGTTCTGTTGGGTTTCATTTTCCGTCGTTGTTTGCAAATCTGTGGCGGAGCCTCTTTCATTGGTAACCTGTACTTACGGAACGACGGTTGTGTTGAAGTAATCTGGCATTATGGGTATTTTTGTTGGCGTCTGTGAAGAGGCTGTTGTGATGGGAATTTGAAGCCTTTGTGTGTTGCATGTCGAGTTACAATGGAAACTGCACAAGACTAGAAAGAAAAAAAAAGCACCATGATTTCTTCATCTTCCAAAGAAAGGTATTGAGGAGTTACTACACACACAGACACACACTGTGCATCACGAAGTAACAGGCATTTACGTGTACATTATAGATGCATACACACACTGTGCATCATGAAGTAACAGGCATTTACATGTACATTACAGATGCATACACACACTGTGCATCGCAAAGTAACAGACATTTACGTGTACATCATAGATGCATACACACACTGCATCACGAAGTAACAGACATTTACGTGTACATTATAGATGCATACACACACTGCATCACGAAGTAACAGACATTTACGTGTACATTATAGATGCATACACACACTGCATCACGGAGTAACAGACATTTATGTGTACATTATAGATGCATACACACACTGCATCACGAAGTAACAGACATTTACGTGTACATTATAGATGCATACACACACTGCATCACGAAGTAACAGACATTTACGTGTACATTATAGATGCATACACACACTGCATCACGAAGTAACAGACATTTACGTGTACATTATAGATGCATACACACACTGCATCACGAAGTAACAGACTTATACATGGGTGCAACTTTTCCTGGTATACAAGGAAAAACCCCAAAAAAACCCACAACTGAAACAGACTGCAACGTCACTGGAGCATACAACAAGCAAACAACTACACGACAAGTGTAAAGTGACGTTATTTTATTCACAAGAGACAAAACAAAACTACTGGATATTTCGGCGAATGCGCCTCTATCCTTTATCAACATGGACAAACATGAAAACAGCAAACAGCAAAAGGAGCAAAAAGCAGGCAACAAAAGGGGTAAAAAATTTAAATAAAATAAAATAATACTTCCCCTCTACAGTCCAATGCGTACAAGGATTTCCTGTTTTTGAATTTTACCACAAAAAGAAGGGTTTTTTTTTAAAGTTTGTCGAACAAGATCTTTGTGTGTCTACTGCATTTTTCAAACACTTTAAAATAAGCTTTTGTATCAATTGTTGAAAAAGCAAACTAAAATACTTTCATAAATCAATTTTTGCTTCAGCTGCAGGGGGGACATTACCCCTGGACCCCAGCCATGCAGACGTATATGTGTACAGTATAAGCATGCACACGCACATATACACACGTACATTGTGGATGCGTTGTCCTTTAGAGAAATTGTCACATGATGAAACTCAACATTCAAAATCTCTCACCATCTATTCTCTCGCTCTCTGTGTTCTCCATCCGCCTATTATTGAACAAGGCGGGAGCAATAACTTTGATGGTCTACTTTGTGACCCTTTAATCTGTTTGGAGTCTTTTGCTTTTATTCTGTTGCGACTTTTCATTTCTTTTGTTCAATGGCTGTCCACCTAAACATTGTACGTGTCCCGGTAAATGCCAACACAGTTCAAGCCGCCTGACTTGTGGTGTCTCTCAGCTGTTTTTAGGCCAAATTTGGGTCTACGATGGTCTGCATTTTGTTCATTTAGCATATACATGGGTGCTCCTGGGAAATTTCGAAAATCCTGCAAAGGGGGCGGCCCCTGCGGAGTGCAGGGGCAGCGCACACACACATTTGATTTATTTCTCTTTTTCCACCCCTCTAGACTAGTACAAGTGCTACATTGCTTTGAATAGAGAAAATGCTTATATAGGCCCTTTTTATTGTACAAGTTTGTGTGTGTGTGTGTGTAAGAAAATTGTTGCTTCTCAAATTCTCATAATCCGGCGATGCCGGCTCTAGGCAATTTAAAAATCCTGCAATTCAGGACATCCTGAAAGAAGGAGCATCCATGCATATATCGTCGGTGAAATTCAAAAACCTCGTATCTCGATTTTTGGGGGTTTTGAGATGGATACATTGTCAGCTCTCTGAATTTTTCCTGCCACCTTCCACCAATAGCTCGTATCTCTAACGACTTTCTATCTGGGGTAAATAAGGTTGTGAAAATAGGAGAAAAACTCATGTAAGTTCCAAAATTCAGATTAAGGAGAAAAACCTCATATCTTCGTTCTTTTCAAGTCTAAACAAATATTTTAAAGTAATTTTATTGAAATGCAGGACTACACTCGGAATCAATGTCTTGAACAACATATTCATCATAGTTAATCAATTGTGGTCAATGCGGTTAATTTTTTTAAAGTTTTTTTTTCATTTTTCTCAAAACTACCAAAATTGAGATACGAGGTTTTTTAATTTCACCGACGATATGCTACTCTGACTTGGCAAAATTTAAGGACCAATTCTTCTGAAGCGTGCAGAACAAAGATGGGTCGCCAAATCATATACTTAAAAAATGTCGTCTATTATTATTATCAGTCAAATTTTGTCTCATTTAGTTAATTAGTTTTGAAGGAATATAACCAAGAATGCCAGTTATAAAGAATTATCCCTTAAACTCTTATTCAGAAGCATATCAAGCCAACGTTTTTAAGCACGTAATAATATTAATTTCTTGTTCAGTATGCTTATTGTTTGGAAAAAAGTATGTCATATCATTCAATATTCAGAGCAAGGAATTGCCTTTCAACGACATTTGGCAGATTCCGTTTCACTATTTTATGATAGAACAGATTCCGTTTCACTATTTTATGATAAAACAGATTCCGTTTCACTATTTTATGATAAAACAGATTCCGTTTCACTATATTTGGATAGAAAAGAAAATCAATTCCTTGGTTGATACTGTAGATTCAGTTTCCATTTTGTTTTGTAGGAAAGCATGCTGTCAATAGTTTCACTTTAATTTTCAATATTTAACATAAAAGGAGTGGAGGGGGCAAAACAGTAATTAATTTATAACTTTAGTTTCATTAACTGTCCGATAGTAAAGGGGAAAGGCCATTCCACGAACGGTTCGGTTATGCTTTGTTTCAATATTGAGAGAACTGAAAACATGGCGAAATAATTTCATTCTGAGAGAGAGAGAAAATGGAGTTTTACGTCCTCTTGGTCTGAATCAGACACATATGGGACATTTGTAAATACAAATATGGTGGGAACAATACTGGAGGCAATGCCCAGAGGCAGTACGAAACCAGTAAAGTCCCGATTTTTTTTAATTAATACAGATAGTTGTAGCGGTGACCACGCCTCGGTTAAACCTCATCGGCTATGGCACCGCATCAAGTAATATAATTTCATTCTAAACATTTGAATTCAATATGATTATTTAGTTTTCAAGCTGAGGTTGGTTTTTTTCTTTCTTTGTATGGAGTTAATCTATGATCTCTTGGTTTTAGCCTTTTGTAATTTGTTTATGTTGCTCTTTTTAACTGGTTGTAAAGTTGTCGTCATTCTTGTCTGTTTGCCATTTTATTGGTATTTGGTATATTCTAGTCACAGAGACATATCTTTGTGAAATTCGGATGACTCTGCCGGAAAGAACGTCGCCGCAAGTGCAGCGCCTACCCTTTTTTTAAAAAAATTTTTGGGTGGGCACAAGGTGAGGAGGGGGTGTGGGCACACTTCGAAAACCAAGCTATTAATTTGGCCATACCAGGCAGCGGGATTTCTCCCTGCTCTTACCGACTTTCAACTGCTGTGGGATTTTTACGTGCGTAAAGCGCACAGGTCGGACTAGCTTTAAGTCCCCATCCGAAGAACTCAACATTCTATCAAACTAGAAAGAAAGGGCGAGGCCGGGATTCGACCCGGGTCACTCACGCTGCAGTCGCGCATTACATTTGGCAGGCGAACGTCTTAACCACTCTGCCACCTTTCTTCCTTTGTTTGTATGCCCAGGCAAATTTTGTACATGTGGTGTATTACCTAAAGCAGGTGTGTCCTGTTAACTCTTCTACTGCCATGGACGCAGATGTGCATTGCCTGTACGTCACTGCCAGCGCTGCAGGTGGGCGCTGGTAAACATCTTCCACGCGGTCGTCGGCTCGTCTTTTACCTTTAGTAAACATCTTCCATGCGGTCGTCTAGCTGATATCAATGCATTTCCCTTAAATTAAATACCTTTAGTAAACATCTTCCATGCGGTCGTCTATTTTCAGAGCTGATATCAATGCATTTCCCTTAAATTAAATACCTTTAGTAAACATCTTCCATGCGGTCGTCTATTTTCAGAGCTGATATCAATGCATTTCCCTTAATTTAAATACCTTTAGTAAACATCTTCCATGCGGTCGTCTATTTTCAGAGCTGATATCAATGCATTTCCCTTAATTTAAATACCTTTGGTGAAGCAGACCTGTGATCGTGTTAAGTTCTCTTGAAAAATAACTTGGCAGAGGTTACAAAACAAAAATTTAAAAACTAAGATTACTTGGCACTGGAAGAGTTTAGTAACAGGCTAGTTCATGGTAATATTCATTTAGTCCGTTCACTTAGTTCATGGTATTCACATTTCCCTAAGGAGAGATAATCTGTTGACTGAAGAATCAATCGGCTGTGCTGTTCCCTAGGGGCAGAAATGCATGGATGCAATTGGAGAAAATCCAAAAAACAGGCAAGGCAGGGGTCCAGGGGCCGCTTAGTCCCCTGCATGGCAGGACCCCAGGGGGGGTCAGGGGGCGAAGCTGAAGAAAAAGCAAAATCACAATTTGAAGCTTATTCCAGGCTTGTAAAGTGATAATTCAACACTTTTTTTCCCCTTGAACTTTGAATCCAATTTTTTTTGGGGGGTCCAGATTTTTGCATCCAAGCAAAATGTGAGTATTGCCCTGGTTCACGGTTCACTGCTGCTTCTTCCTCGTTGATCGCTCAGTTTCCAGTCAATGAGACTTTGTACCGAAAATTATCTGCCCCTGTCTCGTGCCCTGAGATGCGTACGCCACCTGCTTAAGATTATCGCCCTTGCCTGTCAGGAACTAGTAGTATATGGCCACAGAAAATTATCTGCCCCTGTCTCGTGCCCTGAGATGTGAACGCCACCTGCTTAAGATTATCGCCCTTGCCTGTCATGAAGTAGTAGTATATATGGCCACAGAAAATTATCTGCCCCTGTCTCGTGCCCTGAGATGTGTACGCCACCTGCTTAAGATTATCGCCCTTGCCTGTCAGGAACTAGTAGTATATGGCCACAGAAAATTATCTGCCCCTGTCTCGTGCCCTGAGATGCGAATGCCACCTGCTTAAGATTATCGCCCTTGTCTGTCAGGAACTAGTAGTATATGGCCACAGAAAATTATCTGCACCTGACTCGTCGATAGGTGGTTTGGGCCTAAAATGATCACCCTTTCGTGCCGGCAAGTAGTATAAATCCTATTATAAGCGCAGATCCGTTATGCGCCTAACTAAGCAATAGTTAGGCCCAGCATGTCCGTCTTTGGCTGGAGAAAATCATTGTAAGAATTTCTGGGGAAAAATAGGCAGGAGAGGCTGAAAGACAGTAGATGACAGTAAACAAAGGGAAAAGGCAGAGTCAAAGAGAGTGACTGATTAGAGGACGTTACAGGCACAGAACTTCCAGAAGGCGGGGAAACTATTTGTACAAAAGACACTTTGCTTCTGGTGTTGGGTGTTTTATGCTTTCTTTTCTTGTTTTTTGAAAGTTATGTATCTCAATTTTTGCTTCCCCTTTTTTTGGTGTGCTTTGTGTTTTGATTTAAATTGTCTATGACGTAAACATACACTGTTAGGATTGACAAATAGATAGAAGTTTAAATGCCAGAAGGTTTTATCATTTTTCACAGGGGAAACAAGGCTAAAAGATACTATGATAAAAATAATACTTATATAAAGCTGGCTGATAGTGGTAGTACCTTGGTACCTTTCAGCTTTTAAAACTTGAGAAGAATGACAACAGCTTCTGGTATTAAATTTAAAACCTGGCTATTTTTCAACTAACTTTACGTACAAGATCTTGTTCAAAATAGTTCTTTCAGGTATCTCGCCAATGAGATATTGTCTGTGAAATTAAAAAACTCGTATCTCAATTTTGGTAGTTTTGAGAAAAATGAAAAAAAAAAACTTTTTAAAATTAACCGCGTTTATTATGCTGTTCAATGCATTGCGAGTTTAGTCCTGCATTTTGTTAAAATTACTTCTTAAAAAAAAACCAATACTTGAAAAGAACGAATATATAAGGTTTTTGTTCTTAAATTTACCCCAGATAGAAAGTCGTTAGAGATATGAGCTTTTGGTGGAAGGTGGCGGGAAAAATTAGAGACTAAAATTAAAAAAACGAGATACATTTTTTTTTAATTTCACAGGACGATATGAGATATTGCTGTCACACTTCACACTTCACTCACTGAATGCATGCTTACGATCATTCACACACAATCTTGCTTGTACATCTACACTTGCACGTTCCTGAAATTTGTCATGAAAGTGTTTGTGTGAATATGTCAGCCAACATATGTGTGGGTCGTGTTAAAATTTGTTTCTTGCCTGTTTGCATCTTTTTTGTACTCAAGCGTGTTTGCGGAAGTTTAAGTATGTGCTAGTTGTTTATGCGCGTGTGCTTGTGCACTCAATAACGCAACCGATGGAACTTAGATAGTACACGTGTTGGTGTGTATGTTTACGTAAGTTTGGATACGGACACGTAATATTTGCATGAACATGTTTTTAGCTTCTTTTGACACAATTGAATGACCATAGGATGCCGATATTAATTCTAACCATCATAATCATTATCACACAAAAAATTCATTCCTAATATTATTATTATGACTACCTAAGTCTCTGATCTACCAAATCCTTGTAGCTTTTTTTTTCTTCTCCACCTGAATTCTGGGAGTTCTCGCGGCCTATTCGACGTCGTGTCATTGTTCAGCTGGTTTTGATGATGGCATCACTGACGGGAAGGAAACGCTTCGACAGAGACTGCACCCACCCACTTCTTCTGCCCCAACCCTGTAGCAAGCCATGTAGATAATACTTTTATATATATAATCAATACAAAGGTGATACTAGACGCTGCAAATAACACAAGTCTTGGTTTTTTTTTAATGGACTGATCCGTTGATCTGGTTTTCGGGTAGATGGTTTTTTTGTGGAGGAAGTAGCTCACTTTTTTTCTTATTTTTTTTAACATCTTTCCCGCACACCTCTGTTGATTGGTTGGTTGTCCACGGGGCATGCTCTGCTCCGTTGTTGATGTGGGTCGGGAGTGTGAAGCAGACGACATGTGATCTTTGTACAGAATTCACCTCATTGGTCAACAGTGTTTCAATGACAAGTCCAACTCTCTCTTCATCTCTATCACTCCGATTTTCCTGGACTCACTCGTTCTGTAGCTATCTCTTTCTCTGTGTGTGCATTTCCATTTTCGCTTTTTCTCTCTCTCTTAATTCTGTCTCCCTCTCTATTTCTCTCTCTCTCTCTCTCTCTGTCTCCCTCTCTCTCTCTCTCTCTCTCTCTCTCTCTCTCTCTCTCTCTCTCTCTCTCTCTCTCTCTCTCTCTATTTCTCTCTCTCTCTCTCTGGGTTCTTTTCCCCCCTTGTGCTTGCTTCAAGCATACATGTGTGACTGTAGTGGTATGAACATGTGAAAGTCGGACAAACCACTGCGTCTCAACTCGCCGAGTCACTCTACACACACACACACACTCTTTCTCCCTCCCTCTCTCTTTCTCTCTTGCCGTCTTGTTGATGGAACGTGTTAATATTATTCCATCGGATCATCGTTATTGCCTGTTCAATAATACTAATATTATTACTACCATTTAAAATCGGGTTTTTTCCATTTGACTAAATCTCACTTTTTGTTTTTATTTGGATAGTTCTGAGGTACCGAGTTACTATGCCGTTATGTGCTCATTTCCTTGTGATATGGTATGGTAATGAATGAAGTGGTAATGAGTTGCGAGGAAAATGGAGGGAAGGGACAGGAGAGGGGGGGGGTTGCAGGGGAGAGGATGGGACCGCCATCCTTTCACCTTGCGATGTGACAAACATTGCGACAACAACAAAAATAACTGTGCTCTTTTACAGTATACCTGACTTACATTCTCTACTAACTCCAGTTTTCAATTTGTTCGACTTTGATTTGTTTTTTTCCAATTGTTATGATAATAATAATTATTATTATTAATTAATCTTATCAATTCGATTTTGATTTTGCATGTGCAGTTTGTATCTTGATCTTGGAAATACATTTTTATGCAACATTTCATTCGTTTCATGCGATGATTGGATGCATGTGCGCGATTGTACATGCGCGTGTGAACATGGACGTTTGAGAGAGGGAGAGAGGTTGTCAATCATACTTTGAAAAACCATCTGTCAATCATACTTTGAAAAACCATCAGTCATAATGCCAATTCCAACAATACGAGTGTTAATATCAATGACACGAAACAACAACAAAGAACAACAACAAAGTCAAAGAGTATTTATATATTACCAGTATGTTTTAAAAATGTGACTTTTGTCATCAAAATGCTGCACAACAGCTTAACCCATTCACATCGCAAAGATTTTGAATTATTCAAGACTCACAAATCACTCCAGCCATACACACAAACAAAACATACATAATGATAAATAAAAATGGAGAAATGAAAGAAGATTACCTGTTTTTACATCAGGTTTAGACATAGGGAAGTGGTAGACCAGACTTTTATTTTTAGACTTTATAGAGAAAAACTACACCGATTGGTTAGCCCACAACAAACCACTACAAAAGCAAAGTCAGAGGCAAAATTGTGGTCTAAGGGAGTGAAGCGAGTTTAGAAGTGACCAAGGTATGGTGTGCACACAGATTTATTTCCCTTGAAGCAAATGCATCAAATTGACAGCTATATATTAATTCCGGACATATATGGCCGGTGTCGTATAGAATATTGTCGCCGTGAAATACGGTCGCTGCGACAGCATTTCACCATAAATACGATCGCTAGCGATAGGATCTATGGTGAAATTCTGTCGCTGCCGTTAAATATGGTCGCCGCGACAGAATTTCACTGTAGATCCTATTGCTAGCGACACGATTTATGGTGAAATACTGTCGCGACACTATTTCACCATAAAAAAAAGTCGCTCTATTTCATAGCAAATACACTATTTCACAGCCAATACATGACACTATTTCACCATAAAAACAGTAGCTCTATCGACAATATTTCACGGTAAATACGGTCGCTTCCGCGACACTATTTCACCATAAAAACGGTCGCTACATTGAGCGACACTTTTTCACCAAAAATACGGTCGCTACTGCGACAATATTTCACGGCAAATACGGTTGCTTCCGCGACACTATTTCACCATAAAAACTCTCTTGATCAACACTATTTCACGGCTGTCGCAGCGACCGCATTTCACGGCGACAATATTCTATACGACACCGGAAAGACTTGAATGAGTTAACCCACTTCTTACCATGCACGCTTCATGTGTGCGTAACTTAAATCGAAGATACAAGACCCCCCCCAAAGCAAGAAATGGATTGCTTTTATACTTTCAGTGATAGTCAATTGATTTGTCTTTATATTGATACGGTTTTGCGTTGCTTGTATTTGTAGTTTATACAAAAGTGATTTTTTTAATTTTCTTCTTCTTCTTCTGCGTTCCCAGGCCATAATGGGTAAGGTACACATGTGTCCGGTTTTCAGTTTTCACTGGTCTCCCCGCTGTGTACAGCCTACACATTCCGATCTTGGAGGAGCTCAGAGGAGAAAAGTTATTTGGAGGATTTTTTTTTTTTTAACGGCAGATCTAATTTCAAATTGCTAGATCAATATTGACTGAATAGTTGCTTTTAAAATTTTGCATGCAACATTTTCAATCTATTTTGATAAATTAGTCTTCATTTCGAAATTTGAAAAGTTCCATTGATTTTGGGAGCGATGAAGCAGGTATTAGGTATTAGGTACTTTATAGTCACAGAGGCGTCTCTGTGAAATTCGGGTTGCTCCCACCTGGAGAGAGCGTCGCTGCCAGAGGCGCGCCACCCAATTTTTTTATATATTTTTTTGCATGTTTTTGCATGCGATTTTTGTGACTGATGAGGGAGTGGGGGGGGGGGGGGGGGGTAAATTTTGACCAAATGACAACTTTTTCGTTGCCACTGGGTTTAACGTATGCTAAGTGCATGGGCACACGGGACCTCGGTTTATCGTCTCATTCGAAAGACTCCACGTTCAGACCGTTAAGGCCTAGTGCAGAATGAGAGGAAAAAATCCCCTGTACCCAGGTTCGAACTCGGGTTTACTTGACACGAAGCGAATGCGATACCACTGCCACTCTACACCTAGCACTCTAGCATGTCCTGCATGCTACAAACGAGCATGGGAACAAAGGACCCCTTCCTTATGCTGAGCCACGTAGCAAGAATCCAGAGAACAAATGAGGGAGGGGGTACCAGTATGCAAATATTGATTTTAAACATTCCCCGCGGGGGTACCGGGGGGTCTCGTAAAAATAGTTCCCCCACCTTCTTGAAGTTCTGTGCTCGTAACTTCCTCTAATCTACCTCTCTCTGACTCTGCCTTTTCCCTTTGCTTTCTATCATCTACTGTATTTCTGACTTATTGGCCCATTCTCCTGCTTTAAAAAAAAAGCTTCCAACTAATGTTTCTCCTTTGAGCTCCTCCGAAATGAGAGACTTAGTGCGATTTTTCTCACGCCAGAGGGCATGACGCTCGTGTGGGGCTAATCCTCTCTATATTATTAGTTGGGGATAAAGAAAGAGAGAGAGACAGTGAGTGGTCCTACCATCACTCTCTCTCTCACTACACCCAAGTAAGAAAATCGCGTGATAAGCCCCTAGTGCATTGACTGCCCTCTGGCGTGAAAAATATCGCCATAGGTTGACCATTGGAATGTGTCGGCTGTACGCAGTGGGAAGACCAGTGAAAACTGAAAACCGGACACATACGTACCTTACCCATTATGTCCATATGGCCTGGGAACGAAGAAGAATTTTTAAAAATCCATTTACACATTTGTAGTAACATCAAACAATCAATCAGCAGAATGGCAGAGCCAAACAGGGAGGATGGGGGAGAGGAGAAGGGGGGAGGTGAGGAGGTGAGAGGGGCAACTATAGGTATACAAATAAGTCAAAAAGTATTAATACTCCCCCTACATTTCTCGGTTAATTGTATTTTTCCGTTTTTGCCTTTCTTACCAAACATAAAGCTGTATTTTAGGAACATTTTTAGCTAATTACCTTTTTGGAATACTAACCCTAACCCTACCCCCCACCCTATAAGACGGAAAAACAACGAACCACAACTGTGACAAATCGCGGTGTACTGCAGTACATAGTGGGGGCTAGGGTTAGGTGTGGGGGCTAGGGTTAGGTTTAGGGCTAGGGTTAGGGATAGGGTTAGTATTCCAAAAAGGTTACTAGCTAAAATTGTTCCTAAAATACAGCTTTATGCTTGGTAAGAAAGGCAAAAACATAAAATTTCAATTAACCGAGAAATGCAGGGGTGGGTGGCACATCTTTACCTTTGCCATCATTTTGTTTTAATTCGTTAAGTTTTGTTGTAACAATCATCAACAAATAACAATCAATCAACAGTAATGGCAAAGCCAAAACGTAACATAATATTTGGTTGGTTTTCTTTAACTTCATATCAATGTTGTAGTACCATCAAAGAGGAATAGCAAAACCAGGCTAAAACGCATAATTACCAATTCAACACAACAAATCAAAAGCAAGAAAACAATGGAGACAGGTTCTGCTGAATCGGCAGACTATACTATGTAAAGAAATGCACTAATACAGATGCTAAAAGTAAAACTTCCCAAAAGTCAGGAAAAATCTGTCTTAAATTGGAGGGGTCTTATAACGGAGGT